>LR990945.1:12280007-12974129 GCA_905163415.1 Noctua fimbriata | reverse complement strand
ACCTGAGCATTTGTGTTAATTAATTTACTATTTTAAGGACTAATGAAGTACCTCGGCTTTGCCTGGGTTGTATATCATTGGTTTATTGAGGGGTTTCAGAATTGAGAAGTTGAGAACAAACTTTAGTTTTAGCAAATGGATAATAATGCATATAATCTAATGTTCCCACTGCTGGGCAGGGGCCTCCTCTCTGTAAGAGAAATGGGAGGGCACGCGGGTCCAGTGCGGTTTGGTGACAGTCTTAGAATTTTTGGTTGTAATACGATGTTTTTCGTTTGAGTCCAGTGGTGATGAATAAAGTATGCAAAGTAACGCGCCTGCCAGTTTGAACCCACCACGACATATATATGAACAACTCGGTAGCACATAGTTAGTAAGAAAGGTTCCATATGTTAGGATGTCACATTTGGACAAAGACAGTCACACACTGGACGCCTGAGGAAGGACAGCGCAGTCGAGGTCGACCGCAGCGAAGGTGTCGCGTCGATCTGATCATATTTGCGGGGCTAACATGGCCAGAGATTGTACTGGATATCGAGGTATGGAAAGGAGAAAGGGGAGGACTTCGCCCAGCAGTGGACGGATAATATTATTATTTCCTTTATTTATTTTATAACACACTTATTACATTTTTAAATATTTCTTAACAAAAACTATATAAAAAACATTTAAAAATATAAAAAATAGTGGTCCGCCGGTAGCGGGAAAGATGGTCGTCGAGGCTCTTGGCTATAAGGCCATTGGCCGTCACGACGATCGGCACAATGATAGCCGAGTTCACATTCCACATGTCGACAACCTCGTGTGCCAAGTCGAGATATTTTATTTGTTTCTCTTTCTCAGCTTTCACGAGGTTCTCGTCATGCGGGATGGTAACATCGACTATCATTACGCGGCGCGCTGATCGGTCTATCACTACTATGTCAGGCTTATTGGCGACAATAGTCCTGTCAGTAATGATAGACTGATCCCAGTACAGCGTGACATGGTCTTTCTCGAGAACTGGGTCGGGCACATACTTGTAGTACGGTACCTCAGATTCCACAAGTTTATATTTCAAGGCAAGTTGCTGGTGAATTATCCTGGCTACTTGGTTGTGCCTGTGCAAGTACTCGCCGTTAGCCAGACGAGAACAACCAGAAATAATATGTCTGATGGACTCACCCGGACGGTGGCATGCCCGACACACGTCAACCGTCCCGTCCTTCATAATATATTTCCGGTAGTTGTTCGTCAACATAACTTCGTCCATAATCGCACAGACAAAACCTTCAGTTTCTCCAAAGAGGTCGCCGAAACGTAACCAGGATACGGACGCTAGAAAATCTACATCGGGCCCATGAAGAGCTCGGTAGAAGCGCCCGTGAAGCTCCTTGCCTTGCCATACTTCCTTGCGGTCATCGGTAGTAAGTACTTCAGGTTTGCGCCAGTTCTCTTTAGCCATGGACAGCGGGGTGAGTCCCTTGTCCACTGCGACCACATCTCGGTGCATACCCACCTCGACTTTTAAAAAATATTCTCTGAGACTGCACATCTCGCGGTTGTGAAGGGACTTCGCGTTTAAAAACCCTCGACCCCCGCACTTCCGCGGGATGTACAGTCTCATCACTGATGATCGTGGGTGATGCATCCGGTTTGCGGTAAGCAGTGTACGAACTCTCCTATCCAGGGCATCGAGTTCGGTCTGAGTCCATTTGAGTACGCCGAAAGAGTACATTAAAACCGGCATGACCCAACCGTTGAAGGCGCGCACCTTGTTTCCGCCTGAAAGAAGGCTATGTAATACCTTGTTCAGGCGTCCAAAGAAGCGCTCCTTCAACGATTGCTTCATGTCAGTTACGTTAATGCCTAACGCTTCCGACATACCCAAATACTTATAGCTTTCGGTTGAGGAAAGGGTTCTCAGGTGTATGGAATCGGAGAGCTGAATTCCCTCGGATTCCATAATCTCCCCTTGCTTTACATACATGACTGCACATTTGTCCACACCAAATTCCATCCTGATGGCGCTACTGAAAGTTTCAGTTACTTTCAGTAGCTCCATCAGTCGCAATTTGTTGGGGGCAAAGAGTTTCAGATCATCCATGTAAAGAAGGTGAGATATGACCTGACCACCTCTCCTTAACCGGTAGCCTAGACCTGAATCCTCCAGCAATGTGCTCAGAGGATTCAGGGCTAGACAGAACCAAAGGGGGCTCAAACTGTCGCCCTGGAATATTCCCCGTTTAATCCATACAGGCTCATCGTTCCCCTGGATCTGCCGACATCCTGGATATCGAAGGACCGTCCTCCATTGCCCCATACACGACTCAAGGAAGGCGCGTAGAGTTGCATCTATCTTGTACAACTCCAGCACCCTCATGAGCCATGTATGTGGCACCGAGTCGTAGGCCTTCTTATAATCTATCCAGCATGTAGACAGATCCTTACGGGATCGACGAACCTGTTGGCTAATGGCCATGTCGATGAGGAGTAGCTCCTTAGTGCCGCGGGACCCACTCCTACATCCATTTTGAGAGGCAGACATAATGGAGTTTTTGTCAATGTGTGTATTAATTTTAGCTCTCAAAATGGATGTAAGAAGTTTATAGACCGTAGACAAACACGTGATCGGTCTATAATTTTTGGGTTCCGCGGGACTACCTGACTTATGGAGCAGGTGGGTAACGCCTGTTGTTAAAAACTGCGGTAGGGACCCAGACTCTAAGGATGACTGGAATTGGGATGCCAGGCAAGTGTGTGAACTACTAAGCCATTTGAGCCAGAAGTTGTGCAGTCCGTCCGGTCCCGGTGACTTCCAGTTCGGTAACGGACGAACTGCTCTGGCTATATCTAAACGTGTAATCAAAATTGGCTCCATTTCTGGGATAGGTTCACACACTCGTTCGACATCACGCATCCAGTCAGCCTCAGTATGACAGACGGGCACCGACCAGATGCTGCGCCAGAAAGAACTCGTAGCAGCATCATCCGGGCGGCACACGTCTGTCATATTTAGCTCGGGTCGCTCCCAAGCTCTGTATACCCACCTCTCATCGCTCTGGAACATGCGATTCTGTGAGTACCGATCAACCCGCCGCTTATACCTCCGAATACGGTTCGCCCATGCATAAACTTTCTGCTTCAGGAAGTCGATGCGCTCTGTGACACGGGACATGTATTCTTGAGGACTGATTCCAGTCCCCGAGAATGCCCGCCTCACAAAGCGCATCACACGTGGTCGTGTATTGCCCTCCCTGAAGCAGTGTAGTTTGCCGATGAGTACCCTGGCCCCGTCGATGCGGCGCTCGATCCTGCGCTGCCAGGCTGGTACAGCTGGTTTTGGTCGAGTAGCTACGTCACAATTTGGGAACTTGACGTTAGCTAAACGACATGCCGCAACAGCCCCACAGTACAGGATCGAGTGTGTATCAACGAGGTTCTCGCTACTCTCGAATATATTCTCGAGTTGCGAGTCCAAGGCACACACCAGCGCCCTATTTTTATTATGCATGGGTAACCGTGGTAATCGGGGCCTAAGTTCGGTAGGAGTGGATCGATATTCACGAAGCGCATCTTCCAGAGCGCTCCTCAATCGGTCGTTGCACTGGCTACTTACCACAGCAACCCTATCATCTTCCTCTACAACAGCTGGGTTGAACCGCGGCGGGGTTGCGTCAATAACTGACGCTTGCACCGCGGTTTGTGCCGGAGTAAAGACAATACGGTTGCTCAGTACCTCTGAGCGCAGCCTATCAAGTACGGCGTCGTCCAACATGTGATTGAGTTGGATGACCCGCACCTGATCCGACAGTCGTTGGGCCGAGACGTTGATGGTTGGTTCAAGTACCTGGAACAGAGACAGCATCCCAACACGGTACGCAGTGAGGTTAGTTCCCCCCTCTGTAGACCCGTAGTATGCGCGCATGACGTTCTCGTTAATGGAATGAGTCCATCTCATGCGCTGCACACAACCACCGGCAGCGGGGACCCGGCTCGGGGCCGGATGGCCCCTAAGTCCCAAGCTTCTCGGTGGCCGGCCTCTCCCCTGCCGACGTACAGGTGTTGGCGACGTCGGCGGAGAGAAATACTCGTCGCTCGAGCTCGACGCAACTGCCACTGCCGGTGTCACAGCACTCACGATGTGGCTGGATTCCGGCGGCGGCGAGGCGGAGCTGAGCGACGGGTCCGGAGGTGGTAGGCGTGCGCGTCTGGCTGCTGCTCTAGTCAACATTTTAAGTCTTCATGCTTTATTTTCAAAATTTTCTTGTGACATGGCTGTCAAATTATGTCAGATGAATTGGGTATTTTTTTATAAGTATTCTTAGCGGTTATATTTCTCATTTTGGAGTATATTCTTATATTTTAGTGATAAAACTGCTATTTTAAAAGTGTGATATGGTTTAAAATCTGCGGTATATTGTTTTACTGTATAAATTTAAGAAAATTTGATAAATTGGTTACGAAGACGTTTATTTTATTTTTTATATTATTATTATCTCCTTTATTCGTCTTTATACTTATTTTAAATATTTTTAAACATTTCTTAAAAAAAAAACCATATAAAAAAACATTTAAAAATATAAAAAATAGTGGTCCGCCGGTAGCGGGAGCAGGGTCCAAGCTACCGGTGGTTAGGGCTCCAGAGACAGGAACCTCCTCACAATACGAGCCGTATCGAGGAGTACTGCCTTCTGAATCAGGCCCTTGATCCAACCGCCTAAGGAGAGCTTCGAAAGATGGTCGTCGAGGCTCTTGGCTATAAGGCCATTGGCCGTCACGACGATCGGCACAATGATAGCCGAGTTCACATTCCACATGTCGACAACCTCGTGGGCCAAGTCGAGATATTTTATTTGTTTCTCTTTCTCAGCTTTCACGAGGTTCTCGTCATGCGGGATGGTAACATCGACTATCATTACGCGGCGCGCTGATCGGTGTATCACTACTATGTCAGGCTTATTGGCGACAATAGTCCTGTCAGTAATGATAGACTGATCCCAGTACAGCGTGACATGGTCTTTCTCGAGAACTGGGTCGGGCACATACTTGTAGTACGGTACCTCAGATTCCACAAGTTTATATTATTATTATGTCCTTTATTCATTTTTTTACACATTAGTTACATTTTTAAACATTTCTTAAAAAAACCATATAAAAAAACATTTAAAAATATAAAAAATAGTGGTCCGCCGGTAGCGGGAGCAGGGTCCAAGCTACCGGTGGTTAGGGCTCCAGAGACAGGAACCTCCTCACAATACGAGCCGTATCGAGGAGTACTGCCTTCTGAATCAGGCCCTTGATCCAACCGCCTAAGGAGAGCTTCGAAAGATAGTCGTCGAGGCTCTTGGCTATAAGGCCATTGGCCGTCACGACGATCGGCACAATGATAGCCGAGTTCACATTCCACATGTCGACAACCTCGTGGGCCAAGTCGAGATATTTTATTTGTTTCTCTTTCTCAGCTTTCACGAGGTTCTCGTCATGCGGGATGGTAACATCGACTATCATTACGCGGCGCGCTGATCGGTCTATCACTACTATGTCAGTCTTATTGGCGACAATAGTCCTGTCAGTAATGATAGACTGATCCCAGTACAGCGTGACATGGTCTTTCTCGAGAACTGGGTCGGGCACATACTTGTAGTACGGTACCTCAGATTCCACAAGTTTATATTATTATTATGTCCTTTATTTATTTTTTTACACATTAGTTACATTTTTAAACATTTCTTAAAAAAACCATATAAAAAAACATTTAAAAATATAAAAAATAGTGGTCCGCCGGTAGCGGGAGCAGGGTCCAAGCTACCGGTGGTTAGGGCTCCAGAGACAGGAACCTCCTCACAATACGAGCCGTATCGAGGAGTACTGCCTTCTGAATCAGGCCCTTGATCCAACCGCCTAAGGAGAGCTTCGAAAGATGGTCGTCGAGGCTCTTGGCTATAAGGCCATTGGCCGTCACGACGATCGGCACAATGATAGCCGAGTTCACATTCCACATGTCGACAACCTCGTGGGCCAAGTCGAGATATTTTATTTGTTTCTCTTTCTCAGCTTTCACGAGGTTCTCGTCATGCGGGATGGTAACATCGACTATCATTACGCGGCGCGCTGATCGGTCTATCACTACTATGTCAGTCTTATTGGCGACAATAGTCCTGTCAGTAATGATAGACTGATCCCAGTACAGCGTGACATGGTCTTTCTCGAGAACTGGGTCGGGCACATACTTGTAGTACGGTACCTCAGATTCCACAAGTTTATATTATTATTATGTCCTTTATTTATTTTTTTACACATTAGTTACATTTTTAAACATTTCTTAAAAAAACCATATAAAAAAACATTTAAAAATATAAAAAATAGTGGTCCGCCGGTAGCGGGAGCAGGGTCCAAGCTACCGGTGGTTAGGGCTCCAGAGACAGGAACCTCCTCACAATACGAGCCGTATCGAGGAGTACTGCCTTCTGAATCAGGCCCTTGATCCAACCGCCTAAGGAGAGCTTCGAAAGATGGTCGTCGAGGCTCTTGGCTATAAGGCCATTGGCCGTCACGACGATCGGCACAATGATAGCCGAGTTCACATTCCACATGTCGACAACCTCGTGGGCCAAGTCGAGATATTTTATTTGTTTCTCTTTCTCAGCTTTCACGAGGTTCTCGTCATGCGGGATGGTAACATCGACTATCATTACGCGGCGCGCTGATCGGTCTATCACTACTATGTCAGTCTTATTGGCGACAATAGTCCTGTCAGTAATGATAGACTGATCCCAGTACAGCGTGACATGGTCTTTCTCGAGAACTGGGTCGGGCACATACTTGTAGTACGGTACCTCAGATTCCACAAGTTTATATTTCAAGGCAAGTTGCTGGTGAATTATCCTGGCTACTTGGTTGTGCCTGTGCAAGTACTCGCCGTTAGCCAGACGAGAACAACCAGAAATAATATGTCTGATGGACTCACCCGGACGGTGGCATGCCCGACACACGTCAACCGTCCCGTCCTTCATAATATATTTCCGGTAGTTGTTCGTCAACATAACTTCGTCCATAATCGCACAGACAAAACCTTCAGTTTCTCCAAAGAGATCGCCGAAACGTAACCAGGACACGGACGCTAGAAAATCTACATCGGGCCCATGAAGAGCTCGGTAGAAGCGCCCGTGAAGCTCCTTGCCTTGCCATACTTCCTTGCGGTCATCGGTAGTAAGTACTTCAGGTTTGCGCCAGTTCTCTTTAGCCATGGACAGCGGGGTGAGTCCCTTGTCCACTGCCACCACATCTCGGTGCATACCCACCTCGACTTTTAAAAAATATTCTCTGAGACTGCACATCTCGCGGTTGTGAAGGGACTTCGCGTTTAAAAACCCTCGACCCCCGCACTTCCGCGGTATGTACAGCCTCATCACCGATGATCGTGGGTGATGCATCCGGTTTGCGGTAAGCAGTGTACGAACTCTCCTATCCAGGGCATCGAGTTCGGTCTGAGTCCATTTGAGTACGCCGAAAGAGTACATTAAAACCGGCATGACCCAACCGTTGAAGGCGCGCACCTTGTTTCCGCCTGAAAGAAGGCTATGTAATACCTTGTTCAGGCGTCCAAAGAAGCGCTCCTTCAACGATTGCTTCATGTCAGTTACGTTAATGCCTAACGCTTCCGACATACCCAAATACTTATAGCTTTCGGTTGAGGAAAGGGTTCTCAGGTGTATGGAATCGGAGAGCTGAATTCCCTCGGATTCCATAATCTCCCCTTGCTTTACATACATGACTGCACATTTGTCCACACCAAATTCCATCCTGATGGCGCTACTGAAAGTTTCAGTTACTTTCAGTAGCTCCATCAGTTGCAATTTGTTGGGGGCAAAGAGTTTCAGATCATCCATGTAAAGAAGGTGAGATATGACCTGACCACCTCTCCTCAACCGGTAGCCTAGACCTGAATCCTCCAGCAATGTGCTCAGAGGATTCAGGGCTAGACAGAACCATAGTGGGCTCAGACTGTCTCCCTGGAATATTCCCCGTTTAATCCATACAGGTTCATCGTTCCCCTGGATCTGTCCACATCCTGGATATCGAAGGACCGTCCTCCATTGCCCCATACACGACTCAAGGAAGGCGCGTAGAGTTGCATCTATTTTGTACAACTCCAGCACCCTCATGAGCCATGTATGTGGCACCGAGTCGTAGGCCTTCTTATAATCTATCCAGCATGTAGACAGATCCTTGCGGGATCGACGAACCTGATGGCTAATGGCCATGTCGATGAGGAGTAGCTCCTTAGTGCCGCGGGACCCACTCCTACATCCATTTTGAGAGGCAGACATAGTGGAGTTTTTGTCAATGTGTGTATTAATTTTAGCTCTCAAAATGGATGTAAGAAGTTTATAGACCGTAGACAAACACGTGATCGGTCTATAATTTTTGGGTTCCGCAGGACTACCTGACTTATGGAGCAGGTGGGTAACGCCTGTTGTTAAAAACTGCGGTAAGGACCCAGACTCTAAGGATGACTGGAATTGGGATGCCAGGCAAGTGTGTGAACTACTAAGCCATTTGAGCCAGAAGTTGTGCAGTCCGTCCGGTCCCGGTGACTTCCAGTTCGGACGAACTGCTCTGGCTATATCTAAACGTGTAATCAAAATTGGCTCCATTTCTGGGATAGGTTCACACACTCGTTCGACATCACGCATCCAGTCAGCCTCAGTATGACAGACGGGCACCGACCAGATGCTGCGCCAGAAAGAACTCGTAGCAGCATCATCCGGGCGGCACACGTCTGTCATATTTAGCTCGGGTCGCTCCCAAGCTCTGTATACCCACCTCTCATCGCTCTGGAACATGCGATTCTGTGAGTACCGATCAACCCGCCGCTTATACCTCCGAATACGGTTCGCCCATGCATAAACTTTCTGCTTCAGGAAGTCGATGCGCTCTGTGACACGGGACATGTATTCTTGAGGACTGATTCCAGTCCCCGAGAATGCCCGCCTCACAAAGCGCATCACACGTGGTCGTGTATTGCCCTCCCTGAAGCAGTGTAGTTTGCCGATGAGTACCCTGGCCCCGTCGATGCGGCGCTCGATCCTGCGCTGCCAGGCTGGTACAGCTGGTTTTGGTCGAGTAGCTACGTCACAATTTGGGAACTTGACGTTAGCTAAACGACATGCCGCAACAGCCCCACAGTACAGGATCGAGTGTGTATCAACGAGGTTCTCGCTACTCTCGAATATATTCTCGAGTTGCGAGTCCAAGGCACACACCAGCGCCCTATTTTTATTATGCATGGGTAACCGTGGTAATCGGGGCCTAAGTTCGGTAGGAGTGGATCGATATTCACGAAGCGCATCTTCCAGAGCGCTCCTCAATCGGTCGTTGCACTGGCTACTTACCACAGCAACCCTATCATCTTCCTCTACAACAGCTGGGTTGAACCGCGGCGGGGTTGCGTCAATAACTGATGCTTGCACCGCGGTTTGTGCCGGAGTTAAAACGATACGGTTGCTCAGTACCTCTGAGCGCAGCCTATCAAGTACGGCGTCGTCCAACATGTGATTGCGTTGGATGACCCGCACCTGATCCGACAGTCGTTGGGCCGAAACGTTGACGGTTGGTTCAAGTACCTGGAACAGAGACAGCATCCCAACACGGTACGCAGTGAGGTTAGTTCCCCCCTCTGTAGACCCGTAGTATGCGCGCATGACGTTCTCGTTAATGGAATGAGTCCATCTCATGCGCTGCACACAACCACCGGCAGCGGGGACCCGACTCGGGGCCGGATGGCCCCTAAGTCCCAAGCTTCTCGGTGGCCGGCCTCTCCCCTGCCGACGTACAGGTGTTGGCGACGTCGGCGGAGAGAAATACTCGTCGCTCGAGCTCGACGCAACTGCCACTGCCGGTGTCACAGCACTCACGATGGGGCTGGATTCCGGCGGCGTCGAGGCGGAGCTGAGCGACGGGTCCGGAGGTGGTAGGCGTGCGCGTCGGTAGGCTGCTCTCGTAATCATTTTTCGGTTATCATCTTGTATCTTATATATAATTATCAGTGCTTGACATTTTTGACGACGCCGTTGACAGGCGTCATTTTTTCATCAACTGTATTTAAATTTCTTTTTGGTTTCCAAATTTCTGTTTTATATTCTGATATTTCCTGTGTTAGTCTTTAGATAACTAATATAAATACTTTTGTATTAAAACGAATATTAATATTAAAATAAAATAAAATAAAATTGTTCGATGATGTAATAACGTATGTAATTATTATTATTATTAAAAAAACTAGCCAGGCAGACTATGAAAAACAAAACAACTAATATAGAATTTCACAAACTGTAAATAAACATTTTAGTCTCTGAATTCCTAACGTTAATTATTTCGTCACACATGAGTTAGTTGACAGAGCTACGTCTGTCCCGAAGGATCTCATTATTTTCTAAATTATAACCTTCGTGTGCTTTCATTTCATCATACGACTGTAGATAATTAATTATTTGTTTGTAATATTATAATGCTCCAAAACAAATATAGCTTACGTGACTAAAGGCTGCCCAACTCAAATGGCACTGGGCAGTACATGTCTGCCGCATGCCGGACAAACTGTGCGTCAAAATAGTTGGACACAGTGAAGCGGGGTCGCGGCAGGCCACGAAGAAGATGACGGGACGAACTGGACAGGTTCCGTCAGAACTGGAAGGAGGACGCGCGGGTTCACGAGAAACGGAAAGAGAGGAGGGAGGTCTTTGCCCAGGAGTGGGACTGAGAAGGTTAGGAGAAAAAAAAACAATTTAATAAGGCATGTATTTAACGCGGCGACAAACTAATCTGATATATAGTTTTAAAAATAATTAATATGGGTAGCAAGAATTGGTTGGCAGCTATAATTAACCACAAGATTGTAGATAAGGAGTAGTCGACGTAGCGCCGCTGCGCGAGGCTCCTATTTCTGTTTGCAGGTTTTAAAGTAACATAACACGAAGGGGATTACGGAGTCTTAGTTCGCTCACTTCGCTCGCCCACTAGACCCCGCCATCCCCTTCGAACCTAACTTGTCCGAGTCGGGGTGCCACAAGTCTCTCTCAGCCTTCGCTCACTCTTGCTTCCTATATTCTCCTTGCCGCAATGACCGGATAAATAGTTAATTATTTGGTACAATAGTCGCTCATTCAGTGGCTGGCAGCAACTGGATGAGAGTTGCTGAGATTCGAGTTGAGTGGTGTGCGATGGAGTAGGCTTATGTCCAGCAGTGGACTACTCTACAGCTTACGCTGATGATGATACATTTGGTCCAGGAACGAGGAACGAGGCAACGTAAGCAGAGGTCTACTTACAATACATAGGTGCATTGTAGGTGGGTACGCTAGATTTTGTTTTTTATCATGTGGTTTGTGCCTAACCTGGTGTGAGAGTTTTTATGCCGCCCATGGGCCTCCGACTTGGATTTTCATGCCATCGAGAAATATCAAGAAAATGATGATTATAAAACGGACATGAATTCGAAAAATCAGAATATTTCTCAGGCATGCTGGTTTCCTCACGTTGTTTTCCTTCATCGAAGCAAGTGATAATTATACAATACGCCCATGAATCCGAAAAATCGCAGGGCGCGCCTTGGATTCGAAATCGAGACCTATGACCTAGCAGTCCGACGGTCACACCACTATGCTATCACTGATATACATTTAAAGTACACAGCCACGTCTTTTCTTGAAAATAAATCATTTCTCCAAATCCTACACGAAAAGATACTAACATCTGATATAATATAATGTTACTTTTTCTTTTATTACTAAATCAACGTGGATAGAAATATCTGTAAATAAATTGGCACAATAAAATTTTACGATACACACTAGGTACTCATAACAAACGGGCATTAGGGATGGGAAATCGAAAATATTATTTTGGGATCACGTTTTTCTCTAAGATGTAGAAACGATAATGAAACGATGGATGAACTGTGTGAAGGATGATATGGCTGGAAAGGAGGTGACTGCTGAGATGACAAGTAATAGAGAAGAATAGATCCAACCAGATATCTCGTCCAACAAGGGATCCACACAGACTTGTAATGAAGGATAATCCTAAATCAGCCAAGTATGCTAAAAGCTGCCTTGTGATGTGTGTAAGCATTTTCAACAAAATTCCGAAGGAACTCAAATCTATAAATAATTGTAATTCATTTAAAAATAAGCTGTTTATGTGGCTGATTGGACATAATTTCTATGACATTAAAGATTTCTTTGACATTGTATAATATTATATCCATCTAATAATTTGAATGATTTTATTGATAATTACTGTTGTTTTGACATGATGATTATTTTGCATGCAATTGATATTCTGTATAGCTAAACATGTGGACATTGTATAAGACTGTAACACCATCATACCATGTTTAAAGCAAATAAAGACTTATCTTATCTTATCTTATAGAAAAAGTAGATATGCTGTGCCGACCCCAAATAAATTGGGATAAGGGCTGAAGAATGATGGTGATAACTTTCTTTTAATAAACATACGTTTTCTTTCGGGCTCATGATTTAGTTAGAACAGCCGCACGAATTGATCAAAAGTTAAGCAACGTTTGCCGAGGACGGTTGATGAATGGATGAACATGCATTTCATACCGAGACCCCGGCTGTCATTCGTAGATATTTGACAGTCGTTACAGATAGTCAGGTACTTAAGTCTGACGAGGATGCCAAGGATACTCCTTGATATGACTGGCTGGTGGTGGTTGTATCCACAGTAACACGGTTGTGGAGGGTGATTAGGCAGTCGCTCCAAGTGTAATATGCTACAAATGTTACCCCCGAAGGGTTCGGCAGAGGTGCAACCTAATAGTACACCCATGCCAGTTGTGTTTAATTCCCATGTAATTTTTAAGGGGGCGAGCCTATTGCCATCAACCGGGCACGAACCCAGACTCCCTGGCTGCTACTGAGAAATTCCTGATGGAATATTCTAATAGCACTTGCCGGACCCAAGAATTAAACCCAGGACCTCATGCTCAGCAGTCGCGCTTGCGAACACTAGACCAACGAGGTAGTTTATGAAAACTCTACATTTAATAAAATTGCAACGTTAAAATTCGTTCTTATATTTTTACTGTAATACTAAAACAAGAAACTCGTTCCCTTGTTATCAAATACACAGCAACTTCTCCAAGAACTACTACCCATTACAGCCACTTTAAAAAGGAATAAAAACCCGGGAACTTTATCATCCCGTGCCACCCGGAACATTCAAATCCCGCGCCGGGATTACGTGCAGCCCAACTCTAGTTTCATTGCTATAATAAATAAGAATCGGCCTGCTGAATTTCAGTGTATTTTTTACAGTTACTGCTTTACAACCCTGGGTCTTGTGAACGAGATTTTTATGTTGTAAATATGAAATAAATATTGAGGATAACTCATGGTTTTCTCGCGACACGTGTAAGTAGATATAAAAAAAGAAAGTTATTGAGTTTTACTTGTAACATATTTGAAATGTATTTGAAGTTTATGAAAAAAATACTTTACAAAAGTATTTTTTTCAGCAAAACTGTATTAATTTATCTTTTACGAATTACTTGAGATTACAACTTAACACGGGGCACACGGAATAGGATACAGTTCCAAGACGTCTCAACTCCACCGCGATCAGACATTGACTGTCGCCCTTGCGTCGAGCTAGATATCAGGGCTCTGTAGAAGCACACTGTGTTGTGACTGGCAAGTAGGTCGCGTGATGTCACCACTGCACGCAGGCGCGCTTTCCAATTCATTTTATATCCATACTAACGACCGGATCCGACATGTACATATATCCTAATTTACTAGTGTCCCCAATAATGTACCACAAGACATGGCATAGCAATCTAGTCGTGGTCTCGTTACAGTATACGCTGGTATAACTCAATTGATTTTAATATTTAGTGTGATGCTTGTAATTCGAAACGAAAAGTATTATAGTGTACCATATACAACATAATTTTTAGTATATGCGAAACCTGAATATAGTTTGTTCAGAATAAGTAACTGAATCGATTTAAATAATTTTTAAACCATGTTATATTTTTCCCAAAAATATTTAAAAAAAGTTAAAAGTTCGATACCGAGCGACTTTGAGTTACCTATCGCAATAATTTAGGTACTTACTGCCAAATTATTATTATCAATGAGCTCAAGACGACGCTGGAGGCGCGCGCTGCGTGGTGACCGCGTTTTTGTGCGGACAACTAGGTAACAGAACAAGCTTATAACTTTGTGATTTTTCATGTTACAGTTTTGAAATTTTGTACATAGATTCTTTACATAAAAATACTAGACACGTGTATCAGGTTTCGCATATACTAAAATGAATGTTGTGTACTTATTCAAATGCCTATAGTTTAATTATAATATCAAGGTAAATGTTCGTCCTATGTTTTTGGTCTCTTGAAAAGTAAGAGTTTTGTACATCCGACCTTATGCATCTGATATCGAGAGTTATTCATTCACTAATTAGGTCTAAGTCCAAATATTGCCCGCATTAAATAAGTAAACCAGTCTATTTGACTGGCCAAAACACTTCCCAACTAACCTCAATAGTTGTACGACCATAATTTCGAATTTGAATAACGTTCCGTACTAAATTTGAATTCGCCAGTCAGACGTGCCTCAAATATCTCGTTAGTGCGTATTGTTGGCCTCAGACCACGTGGGGGAGGCCAATAGCCGCCATTTTGTAAGGCCAGGCTACGCCACGCTGCCAGGCTGATTCAAATCGCTAGGATATTTAAATTGCGTTAGTGCTATCAATTCTGCTCTCGTGAACCAAAAAGAGGTACTTATCTAAAAAAAATGTCTGCTTCATCGTTCTCACATACTGTACCATCTCAACATGAATGATTTAACCAAGGTTTTGTAACAATATTCTGATTTAAAAGAGTATCCTGGAGTTTCTTACCCGTTCTTCTACAAAGATATCTACGCTTTGGAATGGAAACTACAGTACTTTCACAGTTTTTATACCTTGTGACTGGGGCTGTAGCTACATTTCATTGTTGATTTGTTTCGAGAATTCAAAAGTACCTGTAACTGGCGTACTTGATATAAATACTTTGATTTTGATTTTGAAACATAATTTGGTTTTTCTTGTCATTTAAAAGCTTGACACATCTTGAAACAAATGGACTAATGAAATTAACTGAAATATTTAAAAGAAAAACCTACGGCTCATTTTTGCACTGAAAAAAAGAAAATTTTCATTTTTTTCCCTGATTTCTCGAAAAATAGATTTGTTAAATTACCGGTTTTGGGTTACGGGAGTAAAATTTTAGGCCACTATTTTTTGAAGCTTCGACTTCGAATCATTTTTCAATTTAAAATTGCCACTGATGCTGCTTCAAGCCTGAAAAAGAAGAAAATAAGTCTCCACAGTGAAGACCTATTTTAAAACTAACAAACAGAAAACTGTGCTTAAATCGTTACTAAAAACACGAGTTTGTATAATAAATAAAAATAATAAATTAATTAATCATTAACACTAGAAACGGGATATTTACCATGTTTACTGATTTCTTAGAGTTCCCGATATTTCGGCGCTGTTGCAAGCACCATGATCACGGATAAACTGAAGTTATTGCGGGTGGGTGTTTATGAGCAGACAAATCGGTCTACCCTCTTTCTTTTTCGTTCGGTAAATATCCCGTTTCTAATGTTAATGATAATGTTAGTGACCATGATAGTTTAAAATCTTATAAATAAATAAATAAAAAACAACCGAGTTGGTGAAGAATTCAATGTTCTGAGAGAAAGCTAGAACTTTACGCCAGTTTTTTTTTTTGCAGCGGGAACAACAGCTGAATCGAAGTCGAAAAGCCAGGCCGATGTTGACTCAAAAACCCTTAACGTGGCACTGTGTTTGCTCGCCTCACAGTGAGCTAAAGTGTAGAAACAATACGAATAGATTTTGTAAGAGCTTCGGACTGTCATATTGACCTCTTTTTAGTTCGGTACGTAAACAAGATTTTCTGAAAAGAGTTCCATCGATTTGAATTTGAATTTGGAACTGAATTTGAGCCTGGAGATTCGTGATTCAACAATGTACCATTATCCTATATGTGAAACCTGAATATAGTTTGTACTGAATCGATACCAATCTTTTTTAAACAATGTTATATTTTATCCCAAATATAATTTATAAAAGATACAAGTTGGACACCGAGAGACACTAAGTACCTATAGCAATCATTTAGGTACCTACTGCCAAATTATTATTATCAATGAACTCAAGACGACGCTGGAGGCGTGCACGCGGCGGCGCCACGTGGTGACCACGTTTTTGTACAGACAACCAGGCAACAGAACAAGCTTATAACTTTGTGATTTTTCATGATACAGTTTTGAAATTTTGTACAAAGATTCTTTACATAAAAATACTCGACACGAGTTTCAGGTTGTATACGGTCTACAACAATGTAAGGCTGCGTTTCCACCAAAGATGAGCGAGGGTGCGCAGCGAGGGATGTGTCTGAAACTACACACACGAGGTATATGTAGAAACGCAGCCTAGTATGTATTATATTATATTATATATCATTTATTTCAGGTAACAAAGACCCATAACATATATACCTTATAGACTATCATACATACTTTATAAAAACAAGAAATATAAACTATTGTACACGAAGTGACGGTGTCGTGTTGCGCTGCGAGGTGTCGCGTAGCCTTCCGCGGAAACGCCGATATATGACACACTTCGGCCAAAACTCTTCCTTGAGGAAGGTCTC
The DNA here is from genome assembly GCA_905163415.1 of Noctua fimbriata. Lineage (NCBI taxonomy): Eukaryota > Metazoa > Arthropoda > Insecta > Lepidoptera > Noctuidae > Noctua > Noctua fimbriata. Next base: position 12,957,385 of record LR990945.1, on the reverse strand, counting down.
AATATGATGAGTCGGAACTCGCACCATAAACGACTAGAAATTCGTGTTGTGGTGCGACTCCAACTTCTCTACCCTCAAGGTCCAGTTGGTCTTCGCCCGGACATACTCCACGACCTCCTCAACCTTCGTGGTGTGATGTAACCGGGATACATGCCCAAAACACACACGCACATACACAATGCACACACACATGCCATACATGAATAATGCTCTTCCGAACAATATAGGAAATAGTAAAAAACAAATGCATTTTTTCTCCCTCAGGTAAGCATTAAACAAAAAAGTATTGACTGCATCGTTGCTTTAGTGGTCGCAAGCGTGACTGTTGAGCAAGAGGTCCTGGGTTTGATTTCCGGGTCGGGCAAAGTGTTATTTGGTTTTTCCATCAGGGATTTCTCAGTAGCAGCCACGCAGTCTGTATTTGTGCTCGGTTGACGGCAATTGGCTCGTCCCCTATTACATGGGACTTAAACATAACTGGCGAAATTTGGGTGTTAATATGTAAATGTGGGTGTTACTAGCAGCCACAGAGTCTGGAATTGTGCCCTGTTGATGGCAATAGGCTCGCCCCCTTTTAGATGGGACACATAACCTGTACTATTTAACTAGGACCACCTCTACCCAACCCTTCGGGTACTACAAGGCGTGATGCTAAATGTTATGTAGGTACTCAATTATAATATCCCAAAGATTAAACTACACGTAAAACCATTACTCCCAAGTCCCACTCATCATCATCTGCCTAGCCTTTTCCCAACTATGTTAGGGTCGGCTTCCAGTCTAACCGGATGCAGCTGAATACCAGTATTTTACATGGAGCGACTGCCTATCTGACCTCCACAACCCAGTTAGAACTAGGTAATACGATACCCCTTGGTAAGACTGGTTGTCAGACTTTTTGGGCCACTGACTACCTGTAACGACTGTCAAAGATCTACAAATGCCAGCCAGGACCAACGGCTTAACGTGCTTTCCGAGGCACGGAGGAAACTCGGTAGGTAATTGGTGGTCACCCATCCACAGACCAACCTAGGCAAGCATGGCTTAACCTAAAGATCGATCCGAGCGGCTGTTATTATTTCGCCACGAGCTCCCAAGTCCCACTATAATTATATTTTCAGCTGAGGTCTGATTTTCTAAAGCCATATTGTCCGCCATCTCAAAAGAGTGCGTTGAAGTATGCCATTATTGTCCAGCCCTTTTGCGGCTAAATACCAGACTGCACTCACGTACGTGCGGGTCCGAGTACTTTATGATATTAGGACCAAAGCCCTAGCACGAGCTCACGCAGTAAACGTTCCGTATGATACATCAATTTTTGAATCGAAAATACAATTATGCTGTAGCATTTTAGTTAATTATTTTGCAATAAGCTTAATCTGGAGTGTCGACCGCGAACCGGAAGACGTTGCGTTGGAAGGCCTCTCACAAGGTGGACCGATGACCTGGTGAAGGTTGCAGGGATCCGCTGGATGCGAGTCGCACGGGACCGGTCAATGTGGCGACACTTGGGGGAGGCCTATGTCCAGCAGTGGATGTCTTTCGGCTGAAGATCTTGATGATGATGAAGCACAATCAGTATCATCCATAGACTGATATGAATAAATTATTAAAATTATAAAAATACTAGCTTCTTTTACTAGAATTTAAAAATAAATTGTATTCTACCAGTAATAATATAATTCAATCATGATTCGAAGGACACGTGGCGTCATCTTTTATAATAAGAACGTTGTTGTTGTCTTCCTCGGTAACAGTACTTTTTTTCGGGATGAAAGGTACCCAGCCCAACCCAACTAGAGTTGTCGACATAGCTCACAGAATAAGTAAGCTGAAGTGACAATGGGACGGCCATATTAGCCGTAGAACCGATGACCACTGGGGTGGCCGCGAATCAGCAAGCGTATGAAACAACTAAACTAAAGCAAGAATTAAATTTTTACTTTTAAAATCGATCTGTTTCAAGTAACGTTTACTCCGCGCCTTCGTACTAAGGTTGCAGACATTGAAGTTGAGGCTATTATAGATTTTATTATAGAATTATAGAGGCTGTCTATAATTTAGAGTGGGCCTGTGATGCATGAGAATTTAATTATGTACTCGAGCCTTTGAAGGTCTAGAAATCTGTAACCTATTTGATTTTTAATGTTTATTTAGAACTTTATTCACAATTTTCAAATTAAATTAACTAAATAAATATTTTAAATAGACCTTTACAGTAAATATCTCATGAAAATACTTAATACACAACACACTCATCATAACTATTTGATGACTGAAAATGTATGTAAATCTATTAAAAAGTTGTTTTGAATTTAATTGAAAAAGAAAAACTTGTGCCTTAACAAAAAAAAAGAACAAAAAAAAAAACACCACCATCACCCCACCCATTCAGAAAATTCGCTAACGGGAAGCTACATTATCCCCGAGTGTCATAGACTACATTTAAAACGTTCTCGTGGGTTAATTTCCGTACATAACGGAAGTGAAGCCGCGACCAAAACTTAGTTTTGAAAATAAAATAGAGAAAGTTAGGCAGGCCAAATAGTTGAAAGCCTTTTGCTTTATATAAATAAATGATTGGGTAACTCTTTAAAGGCATTGACAGCTCTTGAACGCAGTTCAGATATACTGATAGCGTTCAGTTATATTGGTCAAATTCGTTGTAAACCCGCGTACAGACATCGCGAGGCGTGCGTCGCGAATTCGTCACGCATGGCTCAACCTGCGGCATACGACGGTACATTTATGCATGCGTCCCGAACGACACATGTTCAAGCTGAGCACGCAAACAACCATGCTGGCTCGCACTGAGGCGTTCGCTACGATCGTATGACGCGAATGCTCATTGTGAGCACACACGTCCACACACCCTTTTTTTTTTTAGTATTGGAAATCATCAAATGACCCCCTCCACTCTGGGCGGAGTGGAAGGGAGTGTCAGACTTATACTGACTAAAACCCATCCATGTTCCTTCTTTGCCCTTTGTGTTCCAGGGCCGCGGTATCTCTTTCGAACAGTCCCGCAGCCCTGGCAGGCATCGGCCCGTGCGGACCCCTACGTGGTTGCTGACATCTCTTTGAGGCGCGCGTGGAACACGAACGCGCCGTCGACACGGCCTGTCGTCATAAGACGGCCGGACGGCGAGCTAGCCCATAACTCGCCGTCCACAGGCCCGCGCCTACGGTGGCCGGGGGCCACCACGTGACCCCCGACGCCCAGGGCGTCTCCCGCGGCGGCTGGGACGTGAGGCTCTTTCCCTCTCACGTTCCGCCACCTTCTTCACTAGTATGACTACTTCGCAGAAGGAGGTGACGGCTTCCCATTGCCTCTCGCTCCGGACCATGGCTTGAACCAGAGCCGGGCGCGAGAGGTCGCCGCCGCCAATCGCCTCTACGAGGACACGGCGCTGTTCCGCCCAAGCGGGACAGGCCTCCACAGTGTGCTGCACCGTGTCCTCCGGACGATCCTCACAATGGAAACACCCGGGCGTTTCCTCCCGCCCGATTCGATGCAGGAACCTCCCGAAACAACCGTGTCCGGTGAGGACCTGCGTCAGGCGGAAGGTGAGGGCGCCGTGGCGCCTCTCTAGCCACTCCTCAAAGAGGGGACTTATCGCCACTATGGTGGCGTGCCCTGCACGGGGTTGAGACAGTCGCTCTCTCCATGTCACCATGAGATCGCGCCGGAGGTCTGTCCGCTGAGCGGCGATTTGCCGCGGCAGCGGAGTTTCCCCCCGACGTAGTGCCTCTGCGCGCCATTCGTGAAGGCGCGCGAGGACTATCGCCTCCAGATCCCATGGCGGCACGTCCACACACCCTGAGGCATGTGAGTCGAACCATTCGCAACGCACGCCTCGCGATGTCTGTACGCGGCTTTATGTATGTTACGCAACTACCCCGCAGGACAATAATATTACTACAATGTAAATGCAAATTGTGATAGACCGTCAACCCATCATGCATTGTAAGTAGAACATGTAGGTCCATAATATGATATTATATGCCATAATTAAGGCATTATGGAGGAAAGGCACAGACAGCACAGACTACTAATTTGGTAACGTTATGGAGCCTGCACACCATGTCATTTGTAGATCTTTGACAGTGGTTACAGGTAGTCAGTGGCCCGAAAGTTTAACCACCAGTATTACCAAGGATTACCGTATTACCCAGTACTAACTGGGTTGTGGAGATCAGATAGGTAGTCACTCCATGTAAAATACTGGTATTCAGCTGCATCCGATGACTAGAAGCCGACCCCAATAAAGTTGGGAAATGGATGCCACGACTCACTGCGTCACGCACGACTTACGGAGCGACGGACTCACATAACTGCTGAAAAGCCACAAAGCTGTCCCATTCAAAATTTCAATACCTACTCGACCCAAATTTATGGTACAGCTGCTTTTTTTCGATTACGATATTGGTCTTTAGGAGAAAATCGTTCAGTTTGATGGTCTCAATCACACTTGTTAATATGACAAATACAATGCCAGTGTGGAGCCCTTCTGCAGGATATGCCCCACCTCCTTTCTTGCCCATGTTGCACAACCAGCTGCACCTTAAAGGATTTAAACGAAGCCAACGACAGTGCTGTGCAAGTGGCAATATGCTGGTCGGGTATTATTTGAGTCTATCGACACGCAAAAAAGAAGAATATGACCACACCTCTGACGAACCCCTCGGGGATAACAGGCGTGATGTAATGTTAGAAACATTATACAACATTAGTTTTAGTATATGCAAAACCTGAAACACGTGTCTACTATTTTAATGTAAAGAATCTATGTACAAAATTTCAAAACTGTATCATGAAAAATCACAAAGTTTGTTCAGTTACCTAGTTGTCCGCACAAAAACGTGGTCACCACGCGGTGAGTCCGCGTACGCGCCTTCAGCGTCGTCTTGCGCTCATTCATAATAATAATTTGGCAGTAGCTACCTAAATGATTACGATAGATACTAAGTGTCACTCGGTGTCCAACTTGTAGCCTTTTTTAAATATTTTTGGGATAAAATATAATAACATGGTTTAAAAATTATTGGGATCGATTCAGTTACTTATTCAGAACAAACTATATTCTTTCTTTATCGTGTGGTTAGTGCTTAACCTGGTGTCAGAGTTTTCATGCCGCCCATGTACCTCCGACTTGGCTTTACATGCCGTCAAGAAATATCTCTCAGGCATGCTGGTTTCCTCACGATGTTTTCCTTCACCGAAACTAGTGATAATTATACAATACGCACATGAATCCGAAAAATCAAAGGTGCGTGCCTTGGGTTCGAACTCGAGACCTATGAATTGGTAGTCCGACGGTCACACCACTAGGCTATCACTGCTAACTATATTCAGGTTTCGCATATACTAAAAATAATGTTGTATAAAAGGTCCTTTCAAATCCCCCACGATATCCGTCCACATTTTTCCCCAACATTATCCAACTACCTCTGACATATAAAAAATAATTTATACATACCCCATATTAACATTCCGACCTTTGCTCAAGGTCGGAATTTTTCAAATAAATTCCCTCTACTAAATTTTGACTGTCCCATCAGTACAGATCATCTTTCATAAGTTTTGGTCGGGAGATGTCCGGGGTGGACGTGACGTCATTAAGTCGGACGTGCACACTAACTAAGTTAGGCTTGGTTTAGAATGGTTTTAGAACTATTTTAGACTTGGTTTAAGCTACTCCTTAAATTTTTGGTTTTCTACGACCCATAACTTCACCATTATTGAAATTTCCAGCAGCAATTATTATGTTAAAACAATACCTACCTATTCTAGGGGTGTGTAAAGTTGAAAATAAATTTCCATATTCCACTCCTGAGGAATTACTCTTAAGAAAAAATACTTTATCTGAATTAAATACAAGTTCACATGCTCAGCAATGTTGGAATTTTCAACCCTGACAAAGCAAGGCAGTAAGATTTTTTCATGTCTGTTTTTAAACCACATTTTAGATTCATCATCATCATCATTTCAGCCGAAAGACGTCCACTGCTGGACATAGGCCTCCCCCAAGTGTCGCCACATTGACCGGTCCCGTGCGACTCGCATCCAGCGGATCCTCGCAACCTTCACCAGGTCATCGGTGTACCTAGTGGGAGGCCTTCCAACGCAGCGTCTTCCGGTTCGCGGTCGCCACTCCAGAACTTTTCGGCCCCATCGGCCATCCGTTCTGCGAGCAATGTGCCCTGCCCACTGCCACTTCAGTTTGGCTATTCTTCGGGCTACGTCGGTTACCTTGGTTCTCTTGCGGATGTCCTCATTTCTGATTCGATCACGCAAGGAAACTCCGAGCATAGCCCTCTCCATTGCCCTTTGGGTGACTTTAAGCCTTCTGATAAGGCCCATTGTGAGCGACCACGTTTCGGTCCCGTATGTAATCACTGGCAACACACACTGGTCATAGACCTTCGTCTTGAGACATTTTAGATTTAGATTTATTAATTTCTGAGTATATGGTACATTAAGATATTAATATTAAATAGTTCCACATACACTACCGTTGCCGGTGTAGAAATATTAAAATTAACTATCAAGCTCAAAGTGGACTAGTTCTAGGCCACTCAACAATATAATAAAATCTACTAATATAATGATTAATTAGTTAAGATTAAAATAGGTACCAAATTGTTACACAATGTCAACTTTTAAGCACGTTTTTTATATAAGATTTTAAACTATCATGGTCACTAACATTATTATTTAGACTGGAAACGGGATATTTACAATGTTTACTGTTTCTTTTGAGTTCCCGAATATTTTTTATATTTATTATTTATGAATGAAATGTCAAAATTTGAAAATTATCTAATGTCAAATGCTTAAAAAAATAAATAAATAAGAAAAATATAAGTCAAAAGGTATACACACACAAAGTATTGATAAAAAGTAATGTCAAAATTTATAATTAAAAAATTCATTAACTGAATAGAAACAGTTGTCTAAAAACCAGTTTCGAATTTATTAGTTGGCAACACTCTGATGCGGGGGGGTAAATTGTTAAAGATTTTGATTGCCATACAATTTAAATTTCTGCTATACAAATGAAGTCTCTGGCTAGCTGCAAGTAATTTATTTGGGGTTCTGCTTTTCAGTTTTCTAGAAATATGTTCATATACACATTGTACACCAGCCTTAATTTAGCCAGACGGTCGCAATGCTCTATGATAATGTAATTTAGTACAAATATCAGATGATATTGTCCTACTAGTTTAATGCCTATTACATAGTGTAATGTGCGTTCTGTGTTCGTGAGTATGTGTGTGAGCATGTGTGTGTGTGTGACTGTAATGTGTACTGTAATATCAGTTGTCTAGACCGTTATCGTGCTAATGTCAGTCGAGTTCGTGTGTGTTGGTAATGAGTTCTAGGCTTTATCTTTAATAGCTCGGTAATTATTATGTGAGTAATTAGTTCCTAGGGTAAACTAGATAAGTACATATGTACATCATCATCATCATAACATCACGCTGCACGCTAATCCCCGTATTGTTAGACAGAGGTGTACCTAATATTATAGTACACCCGCATTTTACCAGTTATGTTTAAGTCCCATGTAATAGAAGCGAGCCTATTGCCATCAACCGAGCATGAATCCCAACTCCGTGGCAGCTACTGAGAAATTTCTAATGGAAAAACCCAATAGTACTTTGCCCGACCCGGGAATCGAACCCAAGAACTCATGCTCAGCAGTCGCGCTTGTGACCACTCAACGAGGCAGTCAGTCAGTGCTTTAGAGAAATACTTGAAAAGATACAAACGTCATGTACGATAGTCCCATAGTAATAAGAAGGTGTTCAGTAATTTGCCGAAAAAAAATTCATTTAAAGTCAACCTGTAGATTTTCTTCAAGTTATATGCCAATGATACACATATTTATACAACATTATTTAGTATATGCGAAACCTGTATACAGTTTGTTCAGAATAAGTAATTGAATCGATCCCAATAATTTTTAAACCATGATATATTTTTCCCAAAAATATTTAAAAAAGTTAAAAGTTGGACACCGAGCGACTTTAAGTACCTATCGCAATAATTTAGGTACCCACTGCCAAATTATTATTATCAATGAACTCAAGACGACGTTGGACGCGCGCGCTGCGTGGTGACCACGATTTTGTGCGGACAATTAGATAATAGAACAAGCTTATAACTTTGTGATTTTTCATGATACAGTTTTGAAATTTTGTACATAGATTCTTTACATAAAAATACTAGACACGTGTATCAGGTTTCACATATACTAAAACTAATGTTGTAGGTGAGTAATTCTTGTTGACTGCCCCGTTGGCCTAGTGGTTTCAATCGCGACTGCAGACCGTGAGTTCCAGGGTTCTATTCCCGTGTCTAGAAAAAAGTTATTGGTTTTTTCCATCAGGAACTGAGAAATCAGTTGCAGCCACGGAGTCTGGATTTGTGCTCGGTTGATGGCAAAATGCTTACCTATTACATGGGACTTAAACATAACTGGCGGACTGTGGGTGTACTACTAGGTACACCTCTGCCCTACCCTTCGGGGACAACAGGCGTGATGTTATGTTATGTCATCATCATCATCATTTCAGCCGAAAGACGTCCACTGCTGGACAAAGGCCTCCCCCAAGTGTCGCCACATTGACCGGTCCCGTGCGACTCGCATCCAGCGGATCCCTGCAGCCTTCACCAGGTCATCGGTCCACCTAGTGGGAGGCCTTCCAACGCAGCGTCTTCCGGTTCGCGGTCGCCACTCCAGAACTTTTCGGCCCCATCGGCCATCCGTTCTGCGAGCAATGTGCCATGCCCACTGCCACTTCAGTTTGGCTATTCTTCGGGCTATGTTATGTAATTTTTGTTAAAACTTGACAGAAAAATAAAGGCGTCGTCACAATCTACTCCGAAGTTTTTAAATAAACTTCGAACCAACACTTTCAAAAGAGACTATAAAGACTATAGAAAACCATGAAAAACACCATTAACACAATTAATAGCCTATCAGTCGTTCCGGTAGCCTCAATACCCCTGTACCCCATTACTTACCCCCAGACCAGTACTATCAAGCAGTTTTTACACCCCTTTTCCGATTTTATGAGTTTACCTGGCCATAAAATCTATCTCGCCAGTCTTGTTTGGACCCACAGACTTGATATGCCTAGATAACGCAAGAGCGCCTACTTCGCGTGTTTGGAGATGAAATATAGAGAGGGGTATGATTGATTAATTTTTTTTTCAATCATGGTTGCGCTTTGAGGAATAAACATATAATATTTTTAATTTGAATTTGTGAACGCAACTAATGGTTTCGCTTCTAGGAATAATTTAGTTGCGCTTAGTTGGTTGCGCTTAAAAATAGTTGTGCTTTGAGGAATACCCGTAAGAGGAGATCGGGCCTGCGAGGAATTTAAAAAATAAGTATTTGAAGAAACTGCAGCAGTCGCGCTACGTTAAGCCTGCCCCCGTAGAGGGTTAGAGGAACATCTGCAGCTCAGACCGATTATATCATAAAAATTTTGACGAGATCGACGTTTCGTATTTCCCTTTTTCCTCCTCGAAAACTGAGGGGATTAAATTATTTTTAACATTACAATTTTAAGAAAGAGTATGTCTAGGTTTCTATATTTTCTTTTTATGTTAAAAACTTCTAGAATTCGTCTGGTAGTCCTCTAATCACGGCCTTAAAAATGGGGCATTTTTTGTCAATTTATAAGGGTCATATTTTCTTTACTTATTAGTTGCCGACAAAAAGTAAATAACAGAGACGTGTCTACCTACACTAGTACTTGATTTGATGAAAAAAAAATTAGAGCTCTAGAAGCATTATTCCGGAAGAAAAAACGGGAATACGAAACGTCGATTTTGTCAAAATTTGTATGGAGAAATCGCAGCCATCTCCCCTCTTAAGCATTTTATGCTTACCGTGGCTACTGTCGCAGCAAACAAATCAAATAACAACTCAAAGTCAATGCATTTATTTCAATTAGACCATCACAGGCACTTTTGAATGTCAAAAAAACAAAAAAAAAGCGAAGCTACAGTCACAGTCACAAGGCATAATAACTTGAGAAAGTACTGTAGTTGCACATTCCAAAGCGTAGATCTCTATGGAATGGGCAAGAAACTCCATGGACACTCTTTTAAATCATAAACAACGTTACAACTCAAGAACTTAATTCTAGACATTAAAAAAACCGTAGTCTATTTTGTACAGCAGCGGTGGCCCATTGGTGGCGGCCCCGACTTACGAACAGTAAGTTGTGGGTTCGAACCCAGGCAGGCGACATTACTTTGTGTAATTTATTTCATCACCGCTGCTCTCAAAAACGGTGAAAGAAAACATCGTGTGGAAACCGGCATGTCGTAGAACCAAAAATTCGAAGACATGTGACATCTACCAACCCGCACTGGACCCGCGTGGTGGATTATAGCCCACTCCCTCTCTTAGAGAGGAGGATGTGTGTCCTAGCAGTGGGATCATTATAATCTGATTATGCTATGCTATATTTTGTATAGTAAGTGGTTTGTATAGTAACTAAATAGTGCTTATGACGTCATGGCACGCTTGGTTTTTATACGGATCGCAATATTTGCGTTATCTAGCTATATCTATTATCTGTGTTTCGGCCCAACTGTTTACTAGGCGGTGTGGTACTTAAGTGTAAAAATAAATGTTTGGAAAAGTTTACGTAGGGGTTTTTTTGTAGTTTGGTTTTGATTTCTCCCTAGAGATGTCTTGATTTTTAAGTTTGAACATAGAGATGATTCATGGATTTTGTTTTCCTTAAGCACCTAACTTTTTGTATGAAATGACTAGATTTCTTTACAAAAAAAAAGTTTGAATTTTAAGCCATCGATATCGCATCTCTGTGAATTCTGTGAGACACAAAATGGTAATTTTAGTGTAGTAGTTACACAAAAGTATATTTCATCTTTCTACTTAAGATAAATTAAAAAATAAAATAACACTCTTTTATTGGCTTCACCAGTAACCATGTAAAAAAAAATTGAAGTAAAATTTGACCCACTTCCCGGTCTCCGATTGAGCTAAAATTTCGCACATATGTTTAGTTTGGATGACAATGCATGGCTAACCAAGTGACGTCATTCTAAATCCAATATAGCGTGCTCCCAAAGATGGCGGACTAGTTAATTTTTATGCATTTCCATGATATGGGTATCAAATGAAAGGGTTCGCTGAGAAGAATATGAGAAATTAAAGGACGTCACAATAAAGCGTGATATATATATTTTTTAACTATATTATTTTGTGTTTTTCAGTGTTCTTTTTTATTTTAGTTTATGTTTTAGATTTCATAAAACTGTCTCGTTGGTCAAGTGGTCATCAGGGCTAAATTCTGTCCTGGGGTCCATCCCTGGTTTGGAAAAAAGTGTTGTTTTCCAGCAGGAGTAACTGGAGTCAGAATTTGTGCCCGATTGATTGAAATGGAAGTTCTGAGTGTGAATGTGGATGGGTATAAGAATAGAGGAAAACTAAAGAAACGATGGATGAATTGTGTGAAGGTGAGGTGTCTGATGAGATGACAAGTAATAGAGAAGTATGGAAGAAGTAGAAATGCTGCGCCGACCACAAATGAATAGGGATAAGGGCAGGAGAATAATGATGATGGAAATGGCTCGCCTATTAAATGGGTAGGTAGCCCTCTGCCTACCCCTCCAGGAATTATAGGCGTGATGTTCTGTTACGTAAAACTTTAAAAGTAAACACAGATCAACGTAAACTGGTGTCAATCTGTCTTCCAATTCCATGATTACTCCGATATCTCTTTGTTTTATTACACGTTCGGTAGAAGCGATTTAGTACGAGACATAAACACGGCCATGTTGGGGAGACGTGGAAGGGATCAGCTGATTATCTTGTTCGAGGTTATAAAAGGAGGTTAAATTCGTGGATTGGAAACAAAAGATTGACGTTTTAGTTCAGTTTAGTTTATTTATTAATAAATTATCAAAATTACAGGTCATATTTTGAAAATAAAATAAAAAGAAAACAAATCATTATACATTAAAAAGAGCATCAAACACAATTTTTTATAAATTAAAAAATAATTATTATTAATAACACACATATTCCATCTTGCTCTGCATGCCCTAACACCTGCGCACTTGACAATCTTATGACTGCTACAGCGAGCAGAGTTCGCATAGCTGAATTTTGGGCCAAACATATTTAATTAAAAATTTGCCATCGACACGCTAAGAATTATACAGAATAATAGAATCATATATCATAATACTCGCTTCAGCATCTTCATCTCTCTTTATTTGCGTTTTATGAAAAAACTTGCTATTATCTGTGACCTCTGCGTGTATTATGTGAGGAGCTCGTGGCTAAATAATAACAGCCGCTCGGGTGGATCTGCAGTACAAGCCGCGCTTGCCTAGGTTAGTCCTTGGATGGGTGAGCATCATACATACCCGAGTTTCCTCCGTGCCTCGGCCAACACGTTAAGCCGTTGGTCTCGGCTGTCAATTGTAGATCTATGTTAGTCGTTACAGGTAGTCAGTGGCCCGAAAGTCTGACCTACCAAATCTGTCTTACCAAGGAGTATTGTATTACCCAGTACTAACTGGGTTGTGGAGCTCAGATAGCAGTTGCTCCATGTAAAATACTGGTATTCAGCTGTATCTGATTAGGCTGGAAACCGACCTAACATAGTTGGGAAAAGGCCAGGCAGATAATTATGATGACACAGGTGAAGCCGTATACAGAATCTAGTTCAACTTTATACACTATTACTACAAAAACAAAGTACCGTGTAAATTCAGAGCTACACATCATACTCTGTGGTTTCAGCTTAAAATCTTTGCTGAATTTCGATTCACTAGGATTAGTGCGGGAACCACACTGAGTTCGGATATATCTGCGGCTGCGGATATCCTAGTGATTTGGGACGGATATTGATGTGATATATTGATATTTAGCCGCATCTGGTTTTAGAGTGGTATGTGCTGGGATTAGAAGATAAATTATTGTTTAAATCATTATGGTTGTGGCGTAGTTTGTTGAATTTGTAATGAATCGTGTCGCTAGCTATGTTTTGGTTCGATAAGGTTCAAAATCGCCTGGAGAACGATTCAAAATATGGTTAATACAACTGTCTTCTATGCAATGTATGTTTGTTGTAGGCAGGGTTTGACTGCATGGTTGTCGCAGTGGCTGAGCGGTTGGCTGCTGCGCTGTGTGTCGTGAATTCGAATCCCGCACGGTAAAAATATTTGTATGGCCAAAAAATGTAAATGTAAATTAATTCCGTACACTTTTGAAATAAAGTAATTAATAAAAGTGCTAGAATGCTGGTATTATTTTTTTATATTAAATGAAAGAAAGAAAGATAGAAAATACATTTATTTGGCATATGCCACAAGTGCACACAGTATTAAACAAAAATAATACAAGAAAAAAAAAACTTAAAACTAAACAAAAAAAAAAGTAATGTCAAAAGTAAGGTAAAAGTAAAGTAAGGTTATGTGTGTGTGTGTGTGTGTGAAATGTGTGTGTATGTGTGTCTTGTTCAGTATTTTGTGTGTACATAAATAAATAAATAATCTATACTAATGTTATAAAGCTGAAGAGTTTGTTTGTTTGTTTGTTTGTTTGCTTGAACGCGCTAATCTCAGGAACTACTGGTTCGATTTGAAAAATTCTTTTAGAATTGGATAGCCCATTTATCGAGAAAGGTTATAGGCTAAAATTTCACGCGGATGAAAGTCGCGGGGAACAGCTAGTAATAAATAAAAATGTAGGTAACACTCTGTGCCTCATGGCTGCGCCAAATAGTACCAGTTCAGCAAAATGCCGGGGCAACTAGTGCCTGATGCTGGTTTTCAACTGGACCTGGATTAGAGAGGTGAAAATGGGCCTACCTACTCGTGATCTCAATCTAGTCCTGAGGACAGAGATGAGGTCGACGATGGTATGAGCTAACCCAAAAAAAGCCTACTAAGCAACTCGCTTCATTAAGGACAACATTAGTCACTACACGTACATGTTAAAGTGTGAAAGACCCTACAGAGTTGTACTGAGAGGCCTTCATAGTTCAGAAGATACCACCCAAATAAAGGAAGAACTCAAAGAACTTGGACATGAAGTAAGACAACTGATAAATGTACGTCACCGAATGTCAAAAGAATCTTTACCTTTATTCTATGTAGACCTGGAACCAAAGCCGAACAATAAAGAAATATTCAAACTGAAATTCTTAAATCATACAAAAATATCTTTTGAACCTCCATCCAAAAAAAAAGAAATCCTCCAGTGTAAAAGGTGTCAAAGATTTGGTCATTCCAAAAATCAATGCCACCGACCTTACAGATGTGTCAAATGTGGAGACGACCATTCAACAACCAGTTGTACCAAAACTAGAGACACAGAAGCTACATGCGCAAACTGCCAGCAAAAACACCCGGCTAGCTATAGAGGATGTATAAAATACAAACAATATAAAGAACATATACTGAAAATCCAACCGAAACCAACACAGCCCAATAGAGACCAATACAACCGGATAACGGAAATTGACAAACCACAGCCAAAGAAACTGAATAACTACCAAAGAACCACAGCAACTTACGCTGAAGTGACGAAAAATACTACAGACAACATAGTTTATCCAGACCAACCTCCCCAAATACAACAACTCGGTGACATCTTAGATAAAATGTTCAACAGAATTCAAACCATGATGATAAACGTGGCAGACAGCATGATGGATCGGTTCCTCCAAGTTCTAAGCAGCCATAAGAAAATTTAATCATAATCTCAAAATTATAACATGGAACGCCAACGGACTAGTTGCACGTAGACTAGAGCTAGAAATCTTTTTGAACATGAAAAGAATTGATGTGGCACTCATATCCGAGACCAGATTTACAAGCAAGAGCTTTATCTCAATAAAGGGATATACTATGTACACAACTAACCATCCATCGGGAAAAGCTCATGGAGGAACTGCAATACTCATTAAATCTAACATAAAACACCACCCGCTTGAACCCTACTCAACCGACAAGCTACAAGCCACAGTAATTAATGTCAGTGACAAAAACTCAGACATTACACTTGCTGCAATATACTGCCCTCCGAAACATCAAATATCAAGAGGAGACTATGAAGTTTTCTTCTCTAAGCTTGGGCGTTGCTTTATAAGTGGAGGCGATTGGAATGCAAAGCACTCTTTCTGGGGTTCTAGACTTATAACTACTAGAGGCAGACAGCTTTACCAAGCTGTGAGAGATCTTAATCTTGACTGTTTATCCACTGGTGAACCTACCTACTGGTCGACTGACCCACAAAAAACTCCTGACCTATTAGATTTCTTCATATCAAAAAACGTATCAATTAATAACATCAATATGGAATCAGACTTAGATCTAACCTCAGACCACTCTGCAGTTATTTTTAATTTGAATAATAAGATAATACTTACAGAAAAACTACCCAAAATCCACAATAAGAAAACCAACTGGAGAAAGTATCAGGATATCATCACAGCGGAGAGTCAGCTTACAATCTCTCTGAAAACCACAGAAGAGGTAGAACAGGCTATAGAAGGATTAAATAAATTGATTCATTGACCTGTCCTCACACCACCTCAAAACAGAGCGGGAAGCGCAAAAGAACATGTGTACCCAGCATCAATCAAAGACTGTATAACGGAAAGACGTAGACTTCGCTCTGTATGGCAAAACACCCATTATCCTAGAGACAAGGCTGCCTTTAATAAAGCCTCACAGCAACTAAAGGCACAAATAAAGGAATGGAAAAATGAAAACCTGCAATCATATCTGGCAAAACTGACACATACTAGTGCCACAAACTATTCCTTGTGGAAGGCTACAAAAAATCTAAAGCGCCCTCAACAACAAGTAACACCATTAAAAACACAATCGGGGACCTGGGCCCGCTCTGACAGTGAAAAAGCTAACACGTATGCCAATCATCTACATAAAGTTTTTGAACCACTTCCTAGCAGCAATCAACAGCTAGACAATGAAATTCACAAATACCTCACTTCTCCTAATCAAATGTCACTGCCTTTGAAGCATGTTACACCACAAGAACTAAGGCGCGAAATCCTAAAACTCAAGGAAGGCAAGTGCCCCGGTTACGATCTTATTGACGCTACTTTGTTGAAGCAACTTCCAAAAAAGGGGCTACTGCTTATACTAATTATCTTCAACGCGTGTCTGAGATTGTCCTTCTACCCAAGCCAGTGGAAGATTGCCCAAGTAATAATGATACTAAAACCAGGCAAAGCACCTCAAGAGGTAGCATCATTCAGACCCATTAGTCTCCTTCCGGTAATTGGAAAACTTCTGGAAAAGGTCAATAGAATGAGAGAACATCTAGCAGAGATAATACCAACTCACCAGTTTGGCTTTAGGGAGGGCCACGGTACAATCGAGCAAGTGCATCGGCTAGTTGATGTTATTGGTAGAGCGCTGGAAGACAAACAATATTGTAGCGCAGTCTTCCTAGACATTAGCCAAGCATTCGACAAAGTTTGGCATAATGGGCTACTCTTCAAAATCAAAAGAACGCTTCCACATTCCTTCTTCCCATTATTAAAATCTTACCTCGAAAATAGATGCTACGAAGTAAAATATAATTCCGACGCATCTCAAATGCATGAAATTAAGTCTGGAGTACCACAGGGTAGCATACTGGGACCAGTTCTCTATCTTATATTCACAGCAGATTTACCCACTCATGCTTCGACCACTACCGCGACATATGCAGATGACACCGCAATCCTATCAACACATGAGAATCACGAGGCTGCATCCGAAATGCTCCAACAACACCTGACTCTGATAGAAACATGGCTGCAGCGGTGGCGTATTAAAGCCAATACAGATAAGTCGGTTCAAGTAACCTTCACACTCATAAGGAAAACCTGTCCACCTGTAAAACTTGGCAATACTGAAATCCCACATTCAGATGACGCCAAGTACTTAGGTATGCACCTTGATCGACGCCTAACCTGGCGCAAACACATATGGACCAAAAGGAAACAATTAGACTGCAAACTTCGAAGCATGTATTGGCTCACTGGTCGTAAGTCACAACTGACAGAAGCCAGTAAAATGGCTATCTATAAGGCTATACTGAAGCCTGTATGGACTTATGGCATACAGTTATGGGGAACAGCAACTCATAGTAACGTTGAAATACTGGAAAGGTTTCAAAGTAAAACAATGAGAGCCATGTTTAATATTCCACCGTACATAAACAATCGATATGTAAACCTAGACTTGAATCTGCGAACAGTGAAAGAAGAAATAGAGTCATACAGCAATAATTATCAAAATAGACTAGACCAACATGTTAATCAACTGGCTGCTGAATTGTGGGGAGAGGGCAGTGTGAGATTCTCTCGACTGAAGAGAAATAGTATACCAGATTTAGCTATGCGATTTGCGGACAGAAGATGAGTATGGCATCAATGGGTGCTCAGCTCAGCTAAAGATAATAATCCCGATGAAAATCTGACACCATATTAGATTATTGTTCCTTGGAAACAGATTGCTAAGTAGCAGGATACACTAAAAAAAAAAAAAAAAAATCTAAGCAACTCGTAACTTAAATACATTCCTGAAAACTATTACAGTAGTTTACCGTTCCATAATTAGATAGGCCAGTTGAGTAGTCAGTGGCCCAAAAAGTCTGACGACCAGACCTACCAAGGGGTATCGTAATACCCAGTACTAAATGGGTTGTGGAGGTCAGACAGGCAGTCACTCCATGTAAAATACTGGTATTCAGCTGCATCCGGTTACACTGGAAGCCGACCCCAACATAGTTGGGAAAAGGCAGGCAGATGATGATGACGTAATAGATGTCAATTAGTACCATTATAATAAAAACCCTAGTTTGTGTTAGCACCTTACAGACTACATGTGCATCAGTGTAGCGACCGCTCCCAACCCTAGCCACAGTACTATCGGAAAACCTACCCTAAAGAAGACTGGAAGAGGCCAGTTTATTCAAGTGCTTATTTTTTCTCTTATTTCCTGATTTTAATTGAAAATGACTTACTTTTGCAGCCCGGAATCTGGATTTGTGCCTGGTTAATGGCATTAGGCTAGCCCCTTCTTAAAAATAAATAACTAAATGTGAGTGTATTAGAGAGAAAGAAAACATTTGGCGCATGCCACATTTGCACAAAACATTAAAAAAAAATAACCAAAAAAAAGGATACTATCGACATGCCTACCTAGAGAGCTTACAAACATTAACATCAGCTATTAAACTTCCTTCTCAGAAATTTTCAACCAGCTGCTACCGAACACCGACCAATATCGTCGCTCCACCTAGCCTATTCCTCGGTCCACCTTACGCTTGCCAATTTTCGGCCTCCACTCACCAACTCGTATTATATCCCAACGGTCTTCGGTTCTCGGTACCTTGTATTTCAGTCGAAATAAACGAATAGATACGTAACAAAACATCACGCCTGTAATCCCCAAAGGGTTAGGCAGAGGTGTACTTAATAGTACGCCCACATTTCGCTAGTTATGTTTAAGTCTCAAGCAGTAGGGGGCGAGCCTATTGCCATCAACCGGGCACAAACTAGACTCCGTGACTCTAAATAAATAGGTGACAAAATAAAAACCGTTTCATAAAATTACAGGCTCTTCTAGTCTCGCCAACTCTGTTATCTGAAGACGGTCCATTGAATCCGAAACAGAATATCGATCACCGCAAATCTACGTTTAAACTTGTTCATACAGGTTCTGCCCTACAGCACATTGCCCGGCACATGACCCGGAATAGAAAACATGGACATCCCTAGTATTGACAGGCGATAGTAAAAAATGGCGTATTTTATAGTGGGAAACTTAAAAGTACTAATTATTGTTATTTCCACTAGAAACCATTTCTAGTGTAAATAAAAATATTAGTGACCATGATAGTTTAAAATCTTGTACTAATTATTGTTCAAATAACTATCCCATTATAAATAATCATTAAGTCTTATTTAAAAAAATATATTGATATTGTATGACGATCAAGGTTTTGAGACATAAGTCATTTATCAAGAGTACTGTCCATGAGCAATCTCCTTTGTTTTTTTCACTGCTCCAGGGGGTAGCAGACGAGCTGCGGGACTGTTCAAAAGAGATACCGCGGCCCTGGAACACAAAGGGCAAAGAAGGAACATGGATGGGTTTTAGTCAGTACAAGTCTGACACTCCCTTCCGCTCCGCCCAGAGCGGGGGGGTCATTTGATGATTTACCAGTCTAAAAAAAAAAAAAAAAGGGGGTAGCAGACTTGAGTATTTTATATTAATTTCAGTTTGATACCGCTACGCTTTCCTGAGAAAAAGCGTGTTGACAGACGGACAACAAAGTGATCCGTTATTGCAGACTACTAGTACGAAACCCTAAAAACGAAATACATTTTATTCATCTTTCAAAAGCTAGATATTTCTATTTCATTCCCCACTTTCGAATGCCATATGGAATGGTTTACTTTTACGAGTTTAAATATAATGAACCTTATTTATAGTAATGTAAAAATATTGAATGTAGAATCGTTCGGTATTCGTTGCGGTGCTCAAAATTTAAATATTAACATAAGGCGCTACTGCTAAAGAAATGTCCTGGGCTTATTCTGTTGCTGTGTTCAAATAATTTCTATGTGGAGCTATGTTGATGCCTAATATTTGATTTCTTTCATGATGATCCAACTGATCGACAGTCAAGCTAATGAAAAATGGTTATCGCCACATGCCACCTTGTAACTGATAGATGCAAAACCATGCTTTGAGTGATTTATTACTTTATTTTATTTGTATGTGTGTATTAGCATCTCATCGTCATCTGCCTATCTTTTTCGGGGGTCGGCTTCCAATCTAACCAGATGCAGCAGCTGAATATCAGTATTTTACATGGAGCGACTACCTATCTGACCTCTATAACCCAGTTAGTACGGATTAATACGATAACCCTTGGTAAGACTTGTTGTCAGACTTTCGGGCCACTGACTACCTTGTAAAAAATGTCAAAGATGTGCAAATGACAGCTTGGGCCAACGGCTTAACGTGCTTTTCGAGGCACGGAGGAAACTTGGTATGTAATGAGTGGTCACCCATCCACCAAAACATCTTTGTATATTGCAGATTTTTTCCTACCTTGAAACTGATCAGAAGATTTAAAATAAAAATAGCAACTCGATTAGTCGATTAAAAAAACAACTTCAAGTAAGCTAATTAGGATACAAAGATTGGTATTAAGTAACAGTTTCTTGCTTTCCTATGGAGAAGAACCTTCTCCGGAAATGACCAACCCGAACCGTTCACCTTTTTTTGACGTTTTATAAGTGCCCATCTAGGCTTATGTGAAATAAAATATTTTGATTTTCATATTAATTCATAGAAAAGAAAATTTAGGATTTCACCTCAATGTTTGTACGTATCTATTTAAGCTTGAATTATATTGTAGTTTAAATTAAAAAAAAAACGCGCTTGAGAGTGACGTTAATTTATTTCTCGTATTTTTCTCAGCAAACGCTTTCATTTTATATCATGGGAATGCATAAAAAATAACTAGTCCGCCATCTTTGGGAGTCCGCCATTTTGGATTTAGGATAACGTCAATCAGCTAAACATGCAGTGTCATCCAAACTGAACATGTATGCAAAATTTCAGCTCAATCGGAAACCGGAAAGTGGGTCAAATTTTACTTCTAAGATTTTTTACATAGTTAGTTACCGATGGAGCTAATAAAACCGTGTTAAAATTGCCATTGTCACGATAAGAAGAAAAAAAAAGAAATATTCTTACCAAATAACATATGCAGAAAACACGTACCCAAACGTTGCACCTAGAAAAGAATTTTCTCATTTATTTAAAAACCTCAGCGAAATAAAATGGATGTTAATTCACTCCACTCCAGAATACGTCTGCACCTAACACGGTCTACGTTTCACATATTCACATACTTAATGCAGTATGGATGTAGGTACAGATTCCGTCGTATATCAGGTTAGATAGAAGACGGGTTGGGAGTTATTTATTTGTACTTATTAAAGTGAGCACTTTAACTTTTTCTATTCTAATTACGAAATAGTTTTTCTATCTTTTTTCTTCATAACTAGATGTTGCCCGCGAACTTCGTCCGCATGAAATTATTATTAAAAAAATATTTCTTCCCTTTTTAATCGGATTTTGTTACCAATTTCAAGGGTTTAGATTTTTTAATCGGATTTTGTTACCAATTTCAAGGGTTTAGATTTTTTTGCACGGGACCCCAATTCTTATTGTAAAACTAGCTGATCCGCGCAACTTCGCCTGCGTTTGGATTTTTCCCCGTTTTTGCAACATTTTTCATGAATGCTCCGCTCGTATTGGTTGTAGCGTGATGTTATATAGCCTATAGCATTCCTCGATAAATGGGCTATCCAACACTAAAAGATTTTTTCAATTCGGAATAGTAGTTTCTGAGATTAGCGCGTTCAAGCAAACAAACAAACAAACAAACAAACTCTTCAGCTTTATAATATCAGTGTAGATAAGCTAGCGAGCTAGACTAGCTAGCCTTAGTTAGCTCCTTAGCTAGCTTAGCTCCTTATAAGATCAGCTATCTGCCAGTAATAGTCCCGCCAAAATCGGTCGAGCCGTTCCGGAGATTGGCCGTTTAAATCGGATTTTAGTAAAAATTTGAACGGTTTTAATTTTTTGGACGGACCCCTCATTATTTTTCTAAAATAAAAGTAGCCTAAGTTAGTTCTTACAACATCAGCTATCTGCCTGTTAAAATCCCGTCAAAACCGTTTCAGAGATTAGCCGGAACAAAAAGACAGACCAAAATTTAAAAAAAAACAGTTTTTGTCACGCTAAGTGCCGTATATACTTTCATAAGCATTCAGTAAAAAGCTATTATTTTGAAATTACAAATAAACACTTAAATTTTATTTATTTGTATAGACAGACCAAAAATTATTCTTAAATTACCATAAAAGTAACGTATCTATCTTTCGTAGACATACTACACTCCGTACTTTACGCCCGGCTACTGTAAATACAGCAATGTTTGTGCTGTATTTCGCCGTAAGATAGTCGTGTCCGTAGACACTAGGGATTTCCTTTAAGTCTGGTCTTAGCTCTGTACATCCATCTAGGCTGGTTGTATGTATTGTTTGCAAAATATATAATCATATAATGTATCTTTTTATTGTGAATTTTGGTACGTTCTTTGTTTTAATTTTAATCTCGACCCGATTGACTTCTTAGAGTCATCGATACTTAAAACGGCTCATTGTCTTCCTTGCATGTATTATTCATCTATACATATTTTTCATCATCTGCCTAGCCTTTTCCCAACTATTTTGGGGTCTTCTTCCAGTCTAACCGGATGTAGCTGAATACTATTATTTTACATGGAGTGACTGCGTATCTAACCTCCACAACCCAGTTAGTACTGGGTAATACGATACCCCTTGGTAAGACTTATTGTCAGACTTTCGAGCCACTGACTAATCTGTAACAACTGTCAAAGATCTACAATTGACAGATGGGGCCAACGGCCTAACGTGCTTTCCGAGGCACGGAGGAAACTCAGGATTTAATGGGTGGTCACCCATCCACAGACCATCCTATGCACAAGCGGCTTAACCTGAAGATTGATCCGAGCGGCTGTTATTATTTAGCCACGAGATCATCCATACATATTTCATATCTATACAGTCATATATCTATAATCTCAAAATGCAGAATTGTTTCGAGGCAGACCATCTCTCACTCAATGCATCCGATTAACATTGGTCTTCCTTCACTCGTAAACCCATACACGAGAAGGCTCTGCAAAAATGTATTTCACTGATTTATCTTAAAACATAAATCGAAAATGAAGCCGCCATCTTGCTTTTATTTTTTAAATAAAATAAATAACACAATTACTCACCAACAGCGTCCATATTTAAAAGTCCTTGATTATTCCAGTAGGTATCTCTGACAGTTTATTCTTTTTTTTTCAGTTGACAAAGGACTTGTCCGACTTTATTCAATTTGGCTAGTTGCCAAGTTAAACGCACAAATTAGATCCTTTGTAGCCAGTTAGCGTGTTCTATTTCTTTGTTTTGTCCAAGTCTGAACTAAAAGTTTCAATAAATTGTTTTGCCGTCTTGGTATTCTCCTTTTAGCTATTTACTGCAGTACTATCACAATCTGTAAACATACCTATTTAAAAATGTTATCTATATTATTATTAATATTATAAAGCTGAAGAGTTTGTTTGTTTGTTTGTTTGCTTGAACGCGCTAATCTCAAGAACTACTGGTTCGATTTGAAAAATTATTTTAGTGTTAGATAGCCCATTTATCGAGGAAAGTTATAGGCTATATAAAATTTCACGCGAACGAAGCTCGCGGGCAAAAGCTAGTATATTATAAAGCTGAAGGGTGTGTTTGTTTGGTTGAACGCGCTAATCTCAGGAACTATTGGTTGGATTTGAAAAATTATTTTAGTGTTGGATAGCCCATTTATCGAGAAAGGTTACAGGCTATAAAACCTCACGCGGACGAAGGTCGTGGTCAACAGCTATTTATAATATAAATATTACTTCTCTGTTTGAATCGGATTTTGTTAACAATTTCAAGAGTTTGCAATTTTCGCACGGAACTCTAATACTTTTTCTAAAATAAGCTAGCTAGCTAGACTAGCTGGCCTTAGTTACTCCTTATAATAACAGCTATATGTCAGTAAAAGTCTTGCCAATATCAGAAACAGACAGACAAACAGACAAAAATTTTAAAATGTATTTTTGTTATAAGTTATAGGTATATACTTTCGTATGTATTCAGTAAAGTGCTGTCACTTCGAAAATACAAACAGACACTACAATTTTATTTATTTGTGTAAAGATTATCTTTTGAATGTAAAATTAAAAGAAAACCTACATGATGTAAAGGACATCGCGTCATAAACTTTTTCCATGAATTCAGTACACGATTTCAAACCATTCGAAAAATAAATAGTCTGTTCCATATATTTTGTGCGTGTAGGTCGCTTTATAGACTTTTGTATAAAACATTATCGTTGATAAAAATAACAATTCAACTTTTACATAACATAACATCACGCCTAATCACCGAAGGGTAAGGCAGAGGTATACCTAGTAGTACCTACACCCACATTTCGCCAGTTATGTTTAACTCCCATGTAAAAGGGGGCGAGTCTATTGTCATCAAGCGGACACAAATCCAGACTCCGTGCCTGCTACTGAGAATTTCGTAATGGAAAAACACAATAACAATTTTCTAGAGCCGGGAATCGAACCAAGGACCTCATGGTCAGCAGTCGCAATTGCGACCAACGAGGCAGCCAATCAACTTTGGGGGGCCTTAAATCCCGTCCACCGTAAATGGAAGCTTCTATAGAAAGATTTATAAAACATTATTTTAAGTATTTGCGAAATCTGAATATAGTTTGTTCAGAATAAGTAACTGAATCGATTCCAATAATTTTTAAACCGTGTTATATTTTTTCCCAAAAATATTTAAAAAAGTTAATTGGACACCGATCGACTTTGAGTACCTATCGCAATAATTTAGGTACCTACTGCCAAATTATTATTATGAATGAGCTCAAGACGACACTGGAGGCGCACGCTGCGTGGTCACCACGTCTTTGTGCGGACAACTAGATAACACAACAAGCTTATAACTTTGTGATTACTCATGATACAGTTTTGAAATTTTGTACATAGATTCTTTACATAAAAATACTAGACACGTGTATCAGGTTTCGCAAATACTAAAACTGATGTTGTATAATTACCTAGTTTTCAAAGCTAATAGATATCATACTTAACAATTAAGCGGTGATAGCCTAGTAGTCGGACTGCCAAGTCGTAGGTCTCAAGTTCGAACCCAAGACCTCTGATTTTTCGGATTCATGTGCTTATTGTATAATTATCACTTGCTTCGGTGAAGGAAAACATCGTGAGGAAACCAGCATGCCTGAGAGATATTTCTCGACAGCATGTAAAGCCTAGTCTAAAATCTGACTAATTGACATTCATTCTGTTCCAATTGACAAAGTTTTCTTTTTTTTTTTTTTTTTTTGTTTGATACTATTTCTATTTGACATTCACTTCATTATTTCTGTATTTTTTTATTTAACTTCAATTTGAGCATTAATGTTTATATAGTTCTGTATCTTAAATTCAAAACTTTAATGTAATTTGCATGCCCATTTGTCGGTAGAATATGGAGGACCTACTATAAATTTAATACCTGTACATGTACAATTACCCATGTTTGCAAATGAATAAATAACTATTGACTATTGACTATTGACTATTGACACTTACCACACGATACAGAACTTTATAATTCAGTTAGAGTGAAGACTATAATTCAGTTTACAAACTTCATACCATTTTATCCGACATATATAAATATTACTGCATGCAATTTCTCTAAAGTTCTAATCTCACAAACGTATGACATTGCAGTTTGAATTTACATTCCCCCGCAATAAGATAATACCGGGATGAGAAGCTGCATGACTGGAGGAACTGCCCGTGTAACATTTATTTAAAGAGAGTAGTTTTGTTCAAACATTGTACTCTTCTGCTCCGTTCAAGACCTCAGGCAATGCGACTAAAAGGCCTCGGCACGGCGACTTTATGTAGCTATGCTGTCGCGCATGTGTATCGATACGGCCACGGTGCTGTCGCTGGCTGTGTACCTTCACCCAATTCAGTATCGCTGCTATCGCGATGCAGAAGCGCGTTTACAAAACGCGCGACAGTATTGCTAAAAGTCGCCGTGGGCGAGGGGCCTTAGGGTCAGTTCAGACAGAAGGGAAATATGTGCGAGGAATATATACACACGTACAGTCACAAGAACACACACACCATAACACAAGCCCAATAAATGTAAAGATAGTTTTACTTTAGTTTAATTAGTTTGTGTTTAGTGCACATCAGAAGCTCTCAAATGTTCTACTTTCATATCAAATTTGTAAAATTCGCGAGCCAAAAGATACAAAATATGCTTAGTTTGTGGCTCACTGATTTGTATGACACAACTGTTTGTTTATTTGATGAATGGTATACTTATTACTATTATTACAACTACTACCACTAATTTACTGGCGGCTCTGAAAATAGGAAGGGCGCTAAAGGCGCACGACCGAGTCGCGAGCAAGCGCCAAGCAAAGTACTATTTTATTGCTGTCACTAAATTGCTCGCACATAATATTGTTCTGTCTGAACTGACTTGCGAGTCAACTTGCGACGCGACTGACGTCAAATAAAACGCGCGCGCGTCATTTGTTCTTTAGCGTGAGTCGCGCCGCTTCGCATGTTTATTTACTCCAAACATACAAATATCCTTACAGACTAGACCCAATTCGATATTGTAGCATACTTAAACAGTTATTTATTAAAATAGCAAATTATATATGTAGCTGTTCTTGTGAATTCACCCAAAGTGTAAAAGAATAATTCTAAGTCCTCAGCAATGAGGTTGAGAGTGCGGAGCGCGCTCGTGAGCGGCGCCTCGCGCAGCAAGTTAGTTCGCGCGCGCGGTTCCACCAGCAACCGCGGCTGACGACGACGACCCACATACCCGTCTGGCACGACTAGCTCCACACCTCGCAATATATCCGCATTGTATATCTTCCCTCTAATTACCTTAAAAATATAAGTCACTAGTGTGAGTTGCCTCCTGACCCTTAGTTCGTTATATCCGACCATGTTGCGTCGCTGTGGCTCGGTGGCATGCTCGAAACACCTTCTTTCGTTTGTTTCTTACGTAGTGGCTGTCGTACGTTTTTGCTTGACCGTGTAGATCGTGGATCGGGGCTAAGAGTAGCGCTATTCAAACATTGTACACTTCTAAATAGATATTTGCCAGAAGTATGTCGTGGATGTTTGAGTTTCTGTGAGTGGATGAACGAAAGATGATTTTTATCTCAATTTTTTTTTTCATTTCTTATTGTAAATGTTTCTTTTAATCTGTGTTTTGTCTGTTCAATAGCTTTGGATTGGATTTGGATTTGTCTGTTATATTGTACATGTTTTCTCAAATAAATAAATAGATAGTTTTTATTTTAAGGAATATTTAAAAATGTATTAGATTTGTATGGAAATATACAACATTAATTTTAGTATATGCGAAACCTGATACACGTGTCTAGTATTTTTATGTAAAGAATCTATATACAAAATTTCAAAACTGTATAATGAAAAATCACAAAGTTATAAGCTTGTTCTGTTACTTAGTTGTCCGCACAAAATCGTGATCACCACGCATCGCGCGCCTCCAGCGTCGTCTTGAGCTCATTGATAATAATAATTTGGCAGTACGTACCTAAATTATTGCGATAGGTACTTAAAGTCACTCGGTGTCCAACTTTTAACTTTTTAAATATTTTTCGGAAAAAATATAACATGGTTTAAAAATTTTTGGAATCGATTCAGTTACTTATTCTGAACAAACTATATTCAGGTTTCGCATATACTAAAAATAATGTTGTATGAAAGAAATAATAAACAACACCATTTTGTATTGAGGAACTCCTAAACTCCGTTTATTAAAACTGTTGAGTTCAGTTCATATTTTCATTGAACCATTTGTGTGCAATGAATTAATACTCAACTCCCAACTTTTTGTGGGACGGAAACCTGTTACAAGGATGTTTAAAACATGGATGTGGGTTTGCCATCCCTTCTATTATTTTGGGCTGTGAAGAAGATGAGAAAAAACGTTTGCATGTAGCGGAGAATGATGAGAATGTTGAGATGGATGTATGGAGTGACAAGAATGGGTAAAGTAAGGAATGAGTATAAAGGGTGAAAAAAAACCTTTAACATAATCGAAAGGCACGGGTTCGGGTTCTTACCGTCTTTGCGATCATTTTTTTTGTTGTAGACCATACCTGGGAACCTTCTAGTTACGGAGATATTGGCGGTCAAAGTTCCAACTTTTTCACAAGTTTTTTTTAAATACATGTTTTTAATGTAAGATTTTTACTTTACACACCTCCACGATCCCCGTACTATCCAATCCATCCATCAGCACAATGCTTTAAGTGCTTTCCATCGAGTCCTACCGTAAAACGTGATTTTTCACCAAAAAAAAAAGTCGATTCCCAGCAATAATTTTTGCGTAAAGTTACTTAGTTTAATGTACAGAATGCTTGGTTGACGGCTATATGAAGGGTCTGTTTACACCCTGTATTAGATGAAGTTTGAAAGTGACAACTGTCACAGAAAAATTTATGAAACGTATGTGACTAAAGGAGTGATAGACATGAATGCTGATGGATGGAGAGGGAGAGGCAGGCCAAAGAAAATATTGAGGGATTGTGTGACATCAAAGAGAAGGGAGTAAATGATGCCGTAACGTTTGACAGGGGAGAAAAGAAAACGTGTTGCGCCGAACACAAGTAGAATGGGACAAGGGCAGGACGATGATGATCCCTTCTATTATTTTGGGATCTTCTTTCAGTCTAACCAAATGCAGCTGTAGCAGTATTTAACATGAGATGTTAGACACACACTAGTCAGGCACTTAGTTCGCAATAAACGTTTTGACTTTGATTTTGACTTTGACGACAACGTAAGGGGCGATACTCACATTTATATGAGTGTTCTCATTCTTATCTCAGTCTGAAATCGCTTTAATTTACTTACTTTATTGACAGGTTTTTGGATGATCTTTTTTTCCGGATGGGTAATCATCAAATGACCCCTCCCGCTCTGGACGTATTGAATAAAACCAATTTATGTTCCTTCTTTGCCCTTTGTGTTTCAGTGCCGCGGTATCTCTTTCGAACAGTCCTGCAGCCCCGGCAGACGTCATCTCTTGCGGACCTCTTCATGGTTGCTGATATCTCTTTGAGGCGCGCGTGGAATACGAACGCGCCGTGAACACGGCCTGTCGTCATAAGACGGCTGTACGGCGAGCTAGCCCATTACTAGTCCACAGGCTCACTTATACGGTTGCCGGGAGCCACGTGGCCCCCGACGCTCGGGGAGTCTCCCGTGGCGGCTGGGATAATTTTTAGAGAACCTCTGGCTAAATAATAACAGCCGCACTGGTCTATCTTCAAGGTTAGTAATATATTATGATACCCCTTGTTAAGAATGGATGTCAAACTTTTAAGCCACTGATTTATAACGACAGTCAAAAGATAGCCAGGACCAACGGCTTAATATGCTTTTCGCGGAACAGATTATACTCGGTATATAATGGATATACCGAGTATAATGATGGTGGCTTAACCTTAAAGATCGAACCGTGCGGCTGTTATTATACAGCCACGAGCTCCATAACAGACCAATTCAGGTCCCGAATAAAATGATTAAAACTGCCACCTCCATTCAACTCAGCTCCCAGCCATCAATAGAGCCGCCTTATCTCTGTACCGCCAGCCTTCTAATTCCGATGGCGAAAGTTATTCGTTCAGAACGACGTAACAATACGACGCCATTTTGTCCTTTCCCCCAAAACTTTTATATCCGGTACGGAAAGTACGGTACGACTGTATTCAATAGAGATAGCTGGGTGTCAGTCACTTGTTGTTGGTACCCGTGAGTTCTGATCCCCGAGACTACCGTCCCGGAGAACCCCGAATACGATAAATATGACGACATTTTTTTTTAATGCGCTCGTCTTTTGTCTTGTCAATTTTGCTCCGTCCTGTTTTTTTTCAGTAGCCTTGTATGTCCCACTGCTAGGCAAAGGCCTCCCCCATATCTTTCCAGGTACTCTTCGCCTGCGCCAGCTAGAACCAGCCTTCGTGATGCGTGTACAGATAATCTCGCCAGCTTTTTCTAGGCCGGCCTCGGTGGCATCGCCCATCCTCAGGCATCCATCGTCTTGAGACTAGCCCAGCAGTCGTTATGCATGTGGCTCACGTGACCCACCCATTTTGCTCCTGGCAGCCTTTTTGCCTAAGTCTGGAATTCCTGGTTTTGAGCACAGCGTAGTGTTCCCTGTTTTATCTGTTTACACCCAGAATGCTGCGCTCTATTGCTCTTTGGCAGACTCCAGATCCTTTAACGATTCGGTGAGTGACCAGGTCTGAGCATCGTAGGTTAGGGTGGGCAGGATAAACATATCGACGAGTTTGCGCTTCAATGAGATCGGCAGATCTCTTTATTTTATAGCAGTAATACCAGCGCCTTTCACAATACTCTGTACCTCGGAAAGCCATTGGTCCAGGCAGTCATTTGAAGACCTTGATTATTCCAGCTGCCCCCTCCCCCTAAAATCACCCCAATTTTCCGAGTCCTTATCCCAACTTATTTGGGATCGGCGCAGCATGTCTTCTTCTTCCATACTTCTCTCATCTCAGCAGTCACCTCTTTTTTAGCCATATCATCCTTCACATCATTTTCCGAAACACTTATCGGAAAATCACCCCTAGGCTAAGAAGACTAACGGATGAAACATAATATCCATATTAATTTCAAGGATTTATACATTTCATATTTAATTCATAACCTTCAGACCAGGTGATTTTCGGACCAAGAATCCCCTTATAAGGGAGGCAACTGGACCCGTTAGAACCGCGCATTTACTAACAAAAGCCCCAGGTCGAAAAGTTTCAGTAAAAATACTTATTTCTTAACTAGAAAACGTTCACAGTAAGGAAACCAATATGGCATTCAAAAAACATAAAACTGCATTGCCTTTTAAACCGTCGCCTGCGAAGCGATCCTTTCTTAAATACAGGGACGAATCTAGGGTAGGTTCAAAATATTTAGGGTCGGTGCAAAATAGGTATGTCTAAAATGGAGTCGCTGCATTTAAGTGTTACTCGTTTTTTAACATGTTTTATTGTGTTAGCAGAATCATCAGGTCTATTTTAAGGAATGATGACTATAAGTAGGTCGGTGTCGGTGTTTCGTGTGGTGTGCCGGACTCAAAGAATACCACCACCCCATCTCATCCAGCGGGTGTCGTAAGAGGCGACTAATGGAATACTTAGCATATTTACAATAAATCATAAAGTATGCACAATAGCATTCCCAAGGAGGGTTGACGTCAGGCAGGCGGCCGGTCATAAAATCTTTGCCAAAACCCAAAGCAGTATGACGATAAGTATAAATGAAAGAAACGTTAGGGCTAGGGCGTACCCCGCAGGCGACGCGCAGGGGCAGCACCCGGCCACTGCGGAAAGTGGACAAGGGTTGTCGCACCAGAACGGGCGGGTGCGACGTAAGACGCAAGCTCGGAGAGTAAGAGAAGTCAGAATGAGATGTGCGAGCTGGAATGTCGGTACGATGACTGGAAGAGGAAGAGAGTTAGCAGATGTGCTAAAAAGGCGACGGATAAAAATAGCGTGTCTGCAAGAGACAAAGTGGAAGGGTGAGAAGGCAAGAGAAATTGGAGAAGGATATAAGTTTTATTATTGTGGCAGCGATGGCAAGCGAAATGGTGTGGGAATAGTTTTGGATAGGGAGTTGAAAGAATGTGTGGTGGATGTTAAAAGAGTGAGCGATAGAGTGATAGCTGTAAAAGTCATTCTGGATAGTTTGGTGCTAAATATAGTTAGTGTGTATGCACCCCAGTCAGGAAGTGAGGATAGCGTAAAAGAGAAGTTCTGGGAAGACTTTGATCGAGTGATGTTGGATGTGCAAGAGAATGAAGAAGTGTATGTGGGGGGTGATTTCAACGGGCATGTAGGAAGAATGAAGGATGGGTATGAGAGAGTGCATGGTGGCTGGGGGTATGGAGACCGTAACAATGACGGCGAGACACTGCTTCAAGCTGCGTCTGCCTTCGACCTGGCAATAACAAATACGTGGTTTAAAAAAAGAGACGAACATCTCATTACTTATAAAAGTGGCCACCACGCGACGCAAATAGACTTTTTCCTGGTCAAGCGAGACAGTCTTAAATATGTCAAAAACTGTAAAGTGCTGCCAGGCGAAGACTTAGTCTCCCAACACAGATTGGTCATAATGGAGGTAAAAGTCAGTGTCTCGGCCAGTAGAAACAAAGATCGGCCCCCACCCAAAACCAGATGGCGTATGATTGAAAAAGAAGAATGTGCAGGTATGTTTAAGAGTCAAGTAGTAGATAAGATGATTGAAATGAAGGATATGGAAGGAAAATCTGTGAATGAATGTTGGATAGAGATGGCAGATTGTATAAGAAGAGTAGCAAAAGATGTTTTTGGAGAATCCAAAGGGAAGGGTATGATAGATAAGGATACATGGTGGTGGAATGAAGAGGTGCAAAAGAGTCTGAAAGAGAAAAAGGTTGCGTTTAAGGAATGGCAGGGTAGCAAACGGGAACGACAGTTTGAAAGAAGAAAAGAAAAAGATATATAAAGAATGGAAGAGAAAGGCAAAAAAGGCGGTAGCAGTTTCCAGGGCTAAGGCGCAGGAGAAGTTATACGACTCACTGGACAGTCCTAGAGGCCAGAAGGAGCTCTACCGGATTACAAAAGCAAGAGAAAGGAGAACGAGAGATATAAATCATATAAAGTGTATGAAAGATGGCACTGGTAAGGTTCTGTCTAAAGATGATGAAATAAAAAAGAGATGGAAGGGTTATTTTGAAAATCTAATGAATGAAGAGAATGAATGGAGCGGTGTGCTTAAAGAGGTACAAGTAAATTTGGGTTTGGTGAGGGAAATTAGCATGGATGAAGTGAGGAAGGCCGTTCAAAGTATGAAAAATGGAAAGGCCATGGGCCCTGATGAAATACCAGTAGAAGTATGGAAGTGTTTAAAAGAAGACGGATGTATGTGGCTGACTTTATTCTTCAATAAGTTGTTGCATGAAGGAGCGATCCCACAAGAATGGTGCAATAGTTCGCTAGTGCCCATCTTCAAGAATAAAGGTGATGTGCAGGACTGCAACAACTATCGGGGGATAAAGCTCATGTCACATAGTATGAAAGTATGGGAGAAAGTGATAGAGAAAAGAATAAGAGAGGAGAGTAAGATCACCCAAAACCAGTTTGGGTTCATGCCAGGTCGAGGAACAATGGACGCCACTTTTGCACTCCGCCAATTGTGCGAGAAGTACAGGCGTGCACACAAAAACTTGCACATGGTGTTCATTGATCTGGAGAAAGCGTATGATAGGGTACCTCGGGATGTGTTGTGGTGGGCCTTGAAAGAGAAAGGTATACCTGGGAAGTATATAGAGTTAATTCGTGCTATGTACAGCCAATCTTGTACCTACGTCCGGTCAGCTGCTGGCAACACCGATGAGTTCAGTGTGGCTGTAGGCTTGCATCAAGGGTCGGCTTTAAGTCCTTACCTCTTCCTGTTGATTATGGACGCTTTGACGTCGGACATACAGGAGGAGGCACCCTGGTGCATGCTGTTTGCCGACGACATTGTTCTTGTCGGTGAAGATGGACCTGAGATCCAGAGCAGATTGGAGAAATGGCAACAGAAGCTGGAGAATGTTGGGTTAAAAATCAGCAGAACTAAAACAGAATACATGTTCTGCGATTTTGGCGGTCTCTCCAGTTCTGGAGCCATAGCGCTAGATGGCGCGTTTCTTCCTGTCTGCTCCGACTTTCGGTATCTCGGTTCACTCGTGCAAAGCGATGGCGAAATAGATCGTAGTGTAAAGCACAGAATTAACACGTGATGGATGAAATGG
This sequence comes from Noctua fimbriata, assembly GCA_905163415.1. Lineage (NCBI taxonomy): Eukaryota > Metazoa > Arthropoda > Insecta > Lepidoptera > Noctuidae > Noctua > Noctua fimbriata. Next base: position 12,923,782 of record LR990945.1, on the reverse strand, counting down.
CGGCAGGTCACGGGAACAATCTGCGACTCCCGCATTCCCCTTAAACTTAAGGGGAAGATTTATAAAACAATGGTTAGACCTGCTGTCTTGTATGGATCAGAATGTTGGGCCACAAAAGGGATGAATGAAAGGCATTTGCATGTGGCGGAGATGAGAATGCTAAGGGGAATGTGTGGTGTTACGCGAATGGATAAAATAAGAAATGAGTATATAAGAGGAAGTCTGAAAGTGGCGCCGGTGACTGAAAAGTTGTGTGGTAATCGGTTGTCGTGGTATGGGCATGTGATGCGGAGGAATGAGGAAAATGTTGTGAGGAAAGTTTTGAGTATGAATGTGGATGGGTATATGAGTAGAGGAAGACCAAAGAAACGATGGATGGACTGTATAAAGAATGATATGGCAAGAAAGGAGGTGTCGGATGAGATGACGAGTAATAGAGAAGTATGGAAGAAGAAGACATGCTGCGCCGACCCCAAATGAATTGGGATAAGGGCAAGAGAATGATGATGACTATAAGTAGGTCGGGTACTGTTTTGTTGAGGCTATGATCAAAACTAGTGATAAGAAATAATTGAGACGAAACATTATGGTCTCTGGGATTATGGTCTCAAGAACCGTACATTTCGACTAGGAGGTCCCTGTGTTTCGATAAGGGACAAACACCAGCACATTAAGCTACCCGAAACTGTCCGCAATCAACCTTGAATCTATTAAAGAAATTTGACAAAGTAAGGTAGTAGCATGATGTGCTGGCGTCTGCACCTACTTCATAAAATTTTAACCAAAGAGCAGTTCATGTCAGTCTAAGTCATGTATAACGACCATTTTGAAATTAATGTTGGTAACTCTTAACACTTTCCACTAGTTGATACCCCATGTATATACCACCAATAAAAGCCACACAATTTCTGTAAATACTTATTTAACTTTTTTCACTTCCGCTTATCTATCAGTAACGCGTACCGATAGGAAAATTTTATTAAATTCCTGCACCTCTAATTGGCCTCAGTCCGACCCTGTAATCCGTCCAATTTAAATATTTCACAGCTCAAGATCGACCGATCCCGTTCCGCTATTGATAAGAAAAGAAAAAGAAACATGAAAAGAGACTGATTTTCCAATCTAGGGGCAGAAGAAAATATAGCCTTTGTGACAATATGTATTAGTATTTTAAAAAGACTTTACTTTCTGACGAAGAATAATGACGTTGTTTATTTGTTTTCATGATATTTTGATGTCAAACGGTTGAATGGATAATTGCCAACATTGGCAGATGAATGAACAATTTTAGTACAGCCATTTAGCAGGAGGAGCTCGTGTCTAAATAATTACTCTCAAGCTTCGTTCTCGATATTAGCATTAACACACATGTAGTTTCACCTACAGACTCGCCATTTCGCATTGAATTTAGGAGAAATTATTTAAAACTATAAATATGAATCCAATGTAAGGTAGATTCAAAACTTTGTTCTTGACTATGACATTCTCACCTACCCAGCTCATTCACGTATCAGTGCTTCGCTGTTTCGCATCATTTCTTTGTTTTCAAATGCGTTTTTATAATTTAGCTATAGAATGCCGAAAAGAAGGAGTAATAAGCGCGATAAATAAAGTTATTTAATTAAAAAATTAGAACGCGTAATAAAACGTGGGCGACGTACTCGCTGTGACAGTGCATCGTCGTCGGATGGTGATTTTTCTACGCCTTATAACCTGCAGGGTGAGTCATTGACCTACTTATTTCGTGTTTATATTTCAATTGGTTACTTTTAGCATCGCAAACTCCTGGCGTTGCGACGAACGTTGTGGTTTTGAATTCATAACGGGTTACAAGTATAACTTATAATACGGAAAATCGGATTGTCCTATCGGGGCCTTCCACTTCCTAAATTAAGTACTTGCTGCTCGGATCTACCTGTGGGGTTTTTCCATAGCATGTACCTACATTATCCCTCTAGGAATTTAAGCTGTTTCTCTAGAAACAAATAAGTACTAAGCCGCCTATTGGGACTGCGTGTTTCTCACAAGGAGTCTCACTTCCCACCAAATAAAGCAAAATACTTATTTTGCTTGCTGAGCGCGAACCAATTCCAATCGATGACGATTGTGCCACATATCACATACATATGCGATACAGATCCACAACTTGGATGCTCGTACTGGCAACCAGCCCCAGCGGAATTTAGTGATGAGGAGGAGTCCGGTCCGGAGTTCCGGTCGTCACAAAGTCGCCTACCGCCGACAACAGCATGGCACAAGTAAACATACTGCCGCCGAGCTCCGCTACCGCCGCACTGCCATCCGCGCAAGTACTTACTGCGCCTGCCATGAAATCTACCGCCGTACCTCTAGAAGGCGAGTGAACCGGAGGCCCTTGATTCTCAACAAGACGTACCCGAGTGAGATCAAGATAAAATGGAAATATTAGTTGAAGACCTTCGAAATACAAAAGCATTTGGCAATTAGACTAAACCACATTGCGACCCCTGGCCTCTCTAAAGAGAACCGCAAGGAATTGAAACACAGATTGTTGGTACCGGTGAACTGCAAGTTTATAAAAGCGCCTACCCACAATTCGGAGATTCGAGTATCTTTACTAGAAACTTAAGCAAAGCGAGACAAGGGTATAGAAGGTAAGCAGGTACTAACATCCTGTGCTTTGTCCTCTATCAGCGAGGCCATTACTGCACTGCTTTCATCAGGTCACAAAAACCCTGAGCTCCTCAAGCTGTTGATGGATACCGCTCGAATCCTCGGCGATATTCAGTATACGGACTCGATCTCACGACATTCGTTCATTCTTTCAATTGTCATCAAGGAGCTCAAAGATCAGTTGGTCAAAACCAAAATAGATAAAATGCTATTTGGTAATAGCTTAGCAGAAACATTAAAATCAGCTTAATCGATTATAAAATCTGGAGCTGATATAAGGTCATCTACAATGCAGTCTACGGCTAATAAACCGGCTAAGGCAGGCAGGCCTTTATACTACCGAGCCCACCCGGCGCGTCACCGACAGTTCCCATCACCGCCGCCGGGGGGCGCGGGCGGCACCAGCAACTCGGACTCAGAGGTACAGCAGACGAGGACGACGCACGACAACGCTTCCAGAACATTGTCACGTCAGTCGCAAGCAGGTCACCGACGTTAAAGCCGGTAAGCCTCGCGGGTCGTCTTTTGTTTTTCTATGAACAGCGGTGTTTATTGACTACTAACCCTGTCATAGCTACTCTATTGGATTTCTGGCTATAAAATTATGTTTTCTGACAATGTTCCATCAAAGCCTATTAATTCGCAATCCGAATACAAGGCCTTTAAAGCATTAATACAAGATCTTATTAGCACCGGGACAGCGTCCTCATGTCAACCATGCGCAGGTCAATACGTATCCAGTATATTACTTGTTCCTGAGCCGAAAGTTGCATATTAAATACAAAACAATTAAATAAATTTATACTAACCCAACATTTAAAACAGCTTTAAAACTTTTATCAAACAACTATTTTATGTCAACAATTGATTTATAAGATGCCTATTTTTTAACAAGCATACATCCCAACTCAAAAAATATTTACGTTTTGAATTTAATGGTAATCTGTACGAGTTTAACGTGCTACCGTTCGACTTAAACAGTGCTTCGTATATTTTTACGAAAATTCTTAAACCAGTCGCAAAGTTACTGACGTTTTTGGGAAATTTATCTACATTAAAATGTAGATAAATTTGGATGATTTGTCTTTGGTTGGTCAATCGTATACTGACTGTTTACAAAATATGAATGACACAAAACAATCATTAAAATCGTTAGGATTCATTATCAACACAGAAAAAGTTCTGTTGTGCCCTACTAATTATTGCAATTTCTTATGAAATATTATAGATTCAAATAGATTTGAAGTAAGATTACCTGACGACAAAAGAAAGGAGATTTAAACAGAATTACTAAGAATTAGGAAGCTCAAACGATGTAAAATAAGAGATTTTTCTCGCTTTATCGGTCTTTTAACATCCGCGTGTCAGGCCGTAGACTACGGCTGGCTTTATACCAAAGACTTTGAGAGGTGTAAATATATAAACCTCAAAGATGATGAAAACTAAGATAAGTTTATGAACTTACAACACAAATGCGACAAACGAGTTGTGGCAAATCTTTGACTGGTGGCTTAACGGAATAAAGGAATCATAGTGTAAAATTAAGGTTGACACATATTCCTTACAGATATTTAGTAATGCCTCAACAACGGGGTGGGGCGCCGCCTGTGGTGATGAGACTGCCAATGGACCTTGGAGTCAACATGAGCAAACTCTTCATATTAGTTATTTGGAAACACTTGCAGCTTTTCTTGATATGAAAAACTTAAAAAAAAAAAAAAAAAAATTCTTAAAGTTTTTGCACAAGATAAAAAAGAAAATTTTTGTAAAATTTTGTTATGTATTGACAATACAACAGCAATATCGTACGTTAATAGAATGGGTGGCATACAATTTCCCCATTTGACCTTTTGATTTTACGGAACAATTATGGAAATCGTGCGAAGCGCGTAAAATTGTGGTTCATACTGATTATATACGTTCTTCTGATAACATAGTTGCGGACACTGAATCAAGAAGGTTACACCCCGACATAGAGTGGGAAATTTCTGAAACTGCTTTTAGTAAAATAAAGCAACACTTCGGTGTCCCTTGCATTGACTTATTCGCGAGCAGAAAAAATCATAAATGCTATATATCTATGTTTCTTGGCATAGGGAGACCCTGACGCTTAATTAACGCGTTCACTATACGATGGACAAATTTTTACTTTTACGCGTTTCCACTAATTTCTATTATTTTAAAGACCGCGTAAAATTATTAACATAACACGATAAAGCCATTGGTATTGTCTTTGTGCCAAAATGGCCAACACAACCGCTGGTACACTAAAAAAAAAAAAAACGTGCAATTCACGGGCAAATTACACTGGTTGTCGGGAAGTTGTCCGGGCATCTCTTCTCCGAAGAGAAATTCCACCGCCGTCCATAGTCATAATGCTAGCATCTTTGTCAGATAACACTGTCAAGCAATATGATACATGCCTTAAGAAGTGGTTTGCGTACTGTCACGAAAATAACATAAATCCCTAAAAAGCTGTGGCATCGAATATTCTTTGTTTTCTAACGCTATTGTTTAATACCGGAGGTCGGTATGGTACCCTCTCGCGATCCACTTTATCGTTGTTACTTGGACACGATATAGTAAACAATGAATTTATACAGAGATTCTTCAAGGGAATCTTTCGATTGCGGCCCATAGTTCAGTAATATAATTTAACGTGGAACACTGATCAAGTTTTAAATTATTTAGCGGAATTATATCCCAACGAAAATTTAAGTCTTGAAAAACTTAGTAAAAAGTTAGTGACCCTTCTAGCCCTGCCCATAGAATGCAGACTTTATCAAAAATCCATGTTGAAAATATTATCAAAATATTATTCAGGGTTTATTAAAATAATTGATTTAATTAAAACTTCACGAGTAGGTTCCTTACAACCAGCGTTTTTTCCTTACCGTATTATTTACAAAAGCCGCAAATTTGCCCTGCTGGTACTCTTCAAGTTTATCTTGGTACGACCAATCAGATATGTCAAGACCATCAATCATTATTTATTTCATTGAGAAAACCATACCGAGCAGTAACATCGCAAACTTTGAGCAAATGGGTAAACAGAGTGTTACAAACCAGTGGCATTGATATCTCTCTGTTTACTGCGCATAGCACCAGGCACGCAACCACTTCTAAAGCCTTATAGCGTAAGAGTTAGCCTGGACGTTATACGTAAAACTGCCGGTGGAGTTCAAATTCTACTGTTTTTGCCAAATATTATAATAGAATAATATCAGACGATATGTCTACTCAAAGTGATTTTGTCACAAGTGTGTTGAATGAATAATGATAGATATCTTATTTATTATAGTATTGTTATCATTGAAAAGCTATTTAATTATGGGATTGACTTACATAAAGTTATAAAATATAGGTACTTAGTGAATATTTAATTATTTCCTTCTGTCAAACTTCTTAAGCATAGATACAATATGTAACTATGTAATTGATTATATTTCACAAATTAATACTATCTCTCAACATCTACATGTGTGTTAATGCTAATATCGAGAACGAAGCTTGAGAGTAATTGATGATTAAACGAACTTACCTGTACGTGAAGTTCAATCACAATTACTCGAAGAGCTTCGTTCGAAGATATTAGCATCCCTCCCTCCCAGTCACGCTGAATCCCTAGTTGTGAAATAATAATAAAAATAAGACAGCTCAGCAAACCTCCAAACTAAATGAGCTGGGTAGGTGAGAATGTCATAGTCAAGAACAAAGTTTTGAATCTACCTTACATTGGATTCATATTTATAGTTTTAAATAATTTCTCCTAAATTCAATGCGAAATGGCGAGTCTGTAGGTGAAACTACATGTGTGTTAATGCTAATATCTTCGAACGAAGCTCTTCGAGTAATTGTGATTGAACTTCACGTACAGGTAAGTTCGTTTAATCATCAATAACAGCCGCTCGGGTCGATCTTTAAGTTAAGCCGTGCTTGCCTAGGTTGGTCTGTGGATAGGTCACCACCCGTTACATACCGAGTTTCCTCCTTGCCTCGGATAGTACGTTAAGCCGTTGGTCCCGGTTGTCATTTGCAGATCATTGACAGTCGTTGCTGGTAGTCAGTGACCCGAAAGTATGACAAACAGTCTTACCAAGAAGTATCGTATTACCCAGTACTAACTGGGTCGTGGAGGTCAGATAGGCAGTCGCTCCATGTAAAATACTAGTATTCAGCTGCATCCGGTTAGACTGGAAGCCAACCCCAACATAGTTGGGAAAGGGCTAGGTAGACGATGATGTAGCAGGTGGCTGGGATAGACTGCATGTGGAAGACGGAGGATATGGTGTTATGGCGCTGCATAGGAGGTGTCTGCGTCCAGAAGTGGAAGTGATAGACTGAAATGGTTAAGTTGACATACTTAACGAAGATAGTGCTGTTTGTTTCCTACTTGCCTACTACTTACCTTTACTTTTTTTTCTTTTTATAAAACGTTGCCCCACACTAGGAATTTCTCCTGTATCGTGTGTGCGTTTACAAACATTTAAACTTACTTAAAAAAACAGCCAGACCCGGAACAACTACCTGTAGATCATACAAATATTTGTTCCGTGCGGAGATCGAACACGCGACACGCAGCTCAGCAGCCAATCGCTCAGCCACTGCGCCAAACGTGCCGTTAAACGTTATTAGGCCAACCACGATTGATAGTCTTCTGACGCTATCGCTACCATAACCATGCCTTGACAAACGCAGAAACAGAGATAAAACTACAACCAATTAATTAAAATCCATCTGAAACTCCATTTAGTACGCTCATTCCAGAGACACTAAACCAACTAATACTAGAAAGGTTTAGTGTGGCAATGAAGCAACTGAACGTTTATGAGGACATGAATCTTACGTATTACCTGCTACACTTTACTTTGTAGTCGGTTTATGGGATGAAGAAGACATGGGGTAAATGGTTGATTTATGTGAGAACATGCCGTGTGTTTGATGGGATTTGCTATGAGTCCCCGTAGCATGACCACCGTAGACAAGCGATTTCTTTGACGGATGAATCGACAAAATGACAGATAGTGCAAAGAAATCTGACATTGTGTCGACACAATCTGTCATTTTGTCGATTCTTCCGTCAAAGAAATCCTTGTTTACGGTGGTCATGCTACGGGGGGAGCAAAAATTACGAACGTTCATACTAAGTGAAGGTGGCCTCCCACTAGGTGGACCGATGACCTGGTGAAGGTTGCAGAGATCCGCTGGATACGAGACGCCGGTCAATGTGGCGACACTTGGGGGAGGCCTATGTCCCGCTGTGGACGTCGATGATACTAAGTGTCATTTCGAAGTTTTAAAAAATCATTTAGAATTTTTTTTTTTTTAAAACCCTCCTTAGTGCTCAATTTCTTTGTACTGTCATGAGCACTAATATGTACGCACTTAGCAAACTTCACAAGCGATTTTCTCGTATACTAATGGTTTCTACTTTGAATTAAGACTATGGCCTCCAAAATACTACATTCGTGAAAATGTAAAACGTTGTAGACCTACCGCTTTAAAGAGTCATCGCGAAGGTATACATTTAAATGGAATATTCTGAAAGTTGATCACGTATCAGTTCAATTAGTATCGTAATACCTAAGTAGATTATCGTTATTTTAAAGCAAATAACTGGTGGGATATTCTTACGACTTTGTGGAGGGTTGGGTGGAGGACTCATTAAAGCGGTTGGTCTATAATCAATACAGTAAGAGAAAATCATTTTTAAAAGTCGCTACGTACATATTAGCGCTCGTGATGAGTGTACATATTATATAAGGAACTCTAGTGCAAGACATCATGATTTTAAACCGAATTCTACAAGCTTTGACTAAAAACTGTTAGTGAATTAAATTTAAGGCGTTTTAAAGTACACTAGTTGTGTAAAAAGTTTATATTTTTCTAAGGTGTGTGTATAATATTGTACCTAAGTTTATTAGATATCACGATGATGGAAAAGTCGTTTCCTAGCAATAATTTTTGAGTAGAAGTTACTTAGTTTGATGTACAGAATGCTTGGTTGACGGCTTTCGTGAAGGGTCCGTTTACACCTTATATAAGTGATGTACACACACTCTCTTGGCGCAATTCGAATTTACCGAGGCCGTAAAAAACTGTTGTGTCTGTGGAATTTATCAGACGAATTGCTAAAGGCATCGTATGTTTATTTTTTGCCAAAATACAGTCCTAGAAATAAATAAAACAGCTTACTCCAAGAATCTAAACCCGCAAAAAAGTACTAGGGTCGCAGAAATATCAAGAGATCTTAGGCTCCGGTCGTACGCAACAAAATAAACCACCGACGACGGAGTTTCATTGCTCCAATAAATTACTTTGAAAACTAAATAGAGACCATTATTTAACGTGGTCCTATAGCAGGCTTGGACACTTTTATATTGGCTTTTGAAATGGCTAGGTTAGTCTTTTAGCGTTTCATGGCTGACTTGATGTGTAAACGGACTCGTATTTTTCATTTTGTTAAAAGCGGTTTCGTGCACTTTGCTAAGATAGGTAAAGGATTTTGATAGAAGTATTCTATTGACGAAAATATTAAATATAACATGACATTACGCCTGTAATCCCAGAACGTTCTGGCAAGGGTTGTTGCAAATTGGTGTTTAATGAATATATAATTAGGTACCTTACGCGTTTTACTTTTGTCAATACGTTTTTGGTCCTTATTACCAATCTAACTGATTGCTAGGTTCAGCCCCCGTAGCATGACCACCGTAGAAAAGGATTTCTTTGACGGAAGAATCGACAAAATGACAGATTGTGTCGACACAATGACAGATTTCTTTGCACTATCTGTCATTTTGTCGATTCTTCCGTCAAAGAAATCCTTGTCTACGGTGGTCATGCTACGGGGGCTGGGGTCCTTCGCGCTTCAAAACTTCCGTGCTAATACTATAAATGACAGATAGTGCAAAGAAATCTGTCATTTTGTCGACACAATCTGTCATTTTGTCGATTCTTCCGTCAAAAAAATCCTTGTCTACGGTGGTCATGCTACGGGGGCTGGGGTCCTTCGCGCATCAAAACTTCCGTGCTAATACTATAAATGCAAAAGTAATTTTATATGTTACCTTTTCACGCTTAAATCACTGAAACGATCGTTATAAAAAAAACAGGTAGCCTGAAACCGAACGAAAAGAAGCTAATATCGTTCTAAAGAAGGACATTTAGCTACTTTTCTTTCTGGATATTTATTTAGTTAACACTTCAAGCACAAAGTACAGAGGCAGACTTATTGCCATGGGCATTTTCTACCAGTCAACCTTTGGGCGATGCAGAGACAAACAGTGGTAGGTGTATATCTGAAAATAATTAAATTGAATACTAAGATGTGCTACTACAAGGATATATAAAATACTATAATGAAAAGTCTAATTAAGTTGATGGAAAATCCACATTTACATAAGATATTATACTAAACTAACACTGTCACTTACGGGATATCTTCCCTGATTTTCAATTATTCTGAGCTCCCGATATTTCGACGCTGTTGCTAGCGCCATGATCGCTTGATGACTGGAGAATGCGGGTGGATGTCAAAAAATTGTTAGATGCAGAAAAATCTGTCTACCCTCTTTCTTAGTCTTTTGCTACGCGCACTACTGGAACTCGATACAAAGTCACGAAGACGACGACGATACCCTGTTAGTGACAGTGTAAGTTTAGTTATAAACTGTGAAAGCTTAAAACAGACACTGTTTTAAGCTTTCACGGTTTACAACTAAACTTATACTGTCACTTACGGGATATCTTCCGTGATTGTTCATTATTTTGAGATACCGATTTATTATTTTTTATTATATCGGGAGCTCAAAATAATGACAATCACGGAAGATATCCCGTAAGTGACAGTATAAGCTTAAAACAGTGTTTGATATTATACTACCCAAAGGAGTATGTAAGAATGGTAGGAAGATCGCAGTCATACAGGGTGTTAAAATACCCTTAATAAAGGCGAAAGGCGCTTGTTCTCCCCGACATTGCGATATTTTTTTAGTTTTAGACCGTACCTGGGAACCGAACAGTTTTTAATGTTATATCTTTACTTTAAATACCTCCACAACCCTCGTATTATTCAATGCATCCGTCGGCACAATCTTTTGAGTGCGTTACATAGAGTCCTACTGTAAAACGTGATTTATCATCCCAAAACAAAAGTCGAGACAAAGTTTGCCAGCAATAATTTTTGCGTAAAGTTACTTAGTTTGATCAACAGAATGCTTGGTTGCTGGCTTCGTGAAGGGACCGTTTACACCTTGTATACTTCCTGCCAACTCCTTTGGGAAAAAAGCATAAGTTTATTTTTCTGTTATTTAAACAACGGAAGACACCAAAGCGTAAATTCTTCCTCAAAAGCCCACCATTAAATGCCCACAGCTGGCCTTAAATCATTGCAAATAAACTAGACAAAGATAAGTCCCTGTACGCTGAATTTATACCACACAGTAAAAAATGTGATCCCTTTGCGTCGGTTAAACGGAGATACATTGTGCCAGGATTTTATGTTGTCCTTCTTTTCTTATCTTCAAGGTTGTAAAGCTTGGAGTGTGAGTAGGTTTGTAGGGTGGTGCGATTTTGTGGCGAATCATCTTTGGAAAGATTGGTGATTTATGTTTGGATAATGCAATTACTGTTAAAACATTTTTAAAAAGGCATGAATTTAACGCAGCGACAAACTAATCTGATTTAGGGTTTTAAAAATAATTAAAATGGGTAGCAAATATAATAGGTTGGCAGCTACAATTAACTACTAGATTGTAGGTAGTCGACATAGTCCCGCTGCGCGGAGCTCCTATTTCTGTTTTCAGGGTTTAAAGTAACCTAACCTAACCTAGGTCTTGCTTCGTATATTCTCCTTGCCGGAATGACCGGATAAATAGTTACTTACTTGGTACAATGGTCGCCCATTCAGTATATTGGTCGCCAATTAAATTATTATTCGCCCGATAAATTATTTCCCTTTAAAAAACCATCTTCTTTAAAAACTTCGATCAGAATTTGATCAAATTTATATGAGACTACCTCTTTCCATTAAAAAAGAATCTTCGAATTCGGCTGACGTGGTTCAGAATTACTATCGATGAACATACACACAAACGACTGGTTACTAAAAATATTATTTTAAACATCATTGTGTCTCGTCACCATTCTCTTACCCTTATCCAAATTCATTTGGGGTCGGCGCAGCATGTTATCTTCTTCAATACTTCTCTATTACTCGTCATCTCATCAGACACCTCCTTTCTTGACATATCATTCTTTATACAGTCCCATCGTTTCATTGGTCTACTCTTATACCCATCCAAATTCATAATCAGAACTTTCCTCATGAAATTTTCCTCATTTCATATCATCTCTAAAATTTCATGGAAATAGAATAATAATTAAAATTCCATTTGTAGTGCTAGTAGGTCAAAATTAGATTTACTTAGTTTAGAGCCATAGAGAGGACGAAAATGTATTAATACATTTGCCAGGAATCAACTACGACAACAGATTCTGGTCCTTTTTTATTCCGAAGCTAATAAATTTCTCGCCAAATCGCCATCGCTTCCGCGAGAGGTTTTCCAACGGCCAGCATTGTATCCTTCAATTTTCAGGAAGACGCGGATCAAAACAATATTAGACCAACACTGTCCTTTGGTCCGATGAAGCGGTAAATTGAATTCCGTAACTCAGAGTTAGATTGTGTCCGTCCCAAAGATTTGAAGCGTTAGATTGGTCATACCGCTTTAAATGATCACCTTTCGTTTTTTTACAAGCTTGCAATGTGTATGCTAGTTTATTTGTTTAGGTCAAATCTTGCAACTGAATTTTAAAACAGTTATCCCCGACCAATTGAGCTGAAATTTTGCATACACGTTTAGTTTGGATGACAATGGATGGTTAGCTAAGTGACGTCATTCTGAATCCAATATGGTGGAGTCCCAAAGATGGTGGACTAGTTATTTATTATGCACCTCCATGATATGGGTATTTTTTATTAAATTTAATAATTATTCAATTAAAAGGATTAGCTGAGAGGAATACAAAAAAAAATATCGGCACACCTATATAAAAGCTGCTTTTTTAAAATGATTTTAAAAAACAAGCTTTTATATAGGTTAAAGTTTTTAAAAACGATTTTTTACGTTTTTTTTTTTAGTGAAAAAAGAAGATTAATTGAATTTTGCACATCCTGTACGGAACAAAAGCTACGGTTCTGCCAGTTTGTGGAATTGACTGCCGGCTTCTCTGTTCCCTGATCATTATAATCTGGATCTATTCAACGTTCGAGTGAATCGGTTTCTTCTAAGCAAGCGTGCTCCACCCTAGGCCGCATCATCACATCAGGCAATGTTTTTTATTTTAATAATATTAAATAAAAAATATATTTAAATATACGTAGATACAGTTATTACAACTATTCACAGTTCGACCTCAGCTAGCCTTACTAAACCTTATAGTAGATCGACCCTTAGGGCTGTTATTGCTTAGCCACGAGCCCTCCGCGCCTTTAATTAGCACTTATGAAAAAAGTTGGAGCTCCTTCTATATTAACTTCAATAAGAATCTTCCTACAAATATTAGAAAAAATTTAAAGAATCAAAATAATAATGTCTCCTAATAATCGTTCTACCTACCACGCGCGTTGCCATTGATCATGTCTCCCCAAAGGATCAATACCACAAAATAGATAGGTACAGAAGGCCGGCTCTACACAACTGCAGGCGCTACAGGCGCACGCACACATAGACGCGTACCGTTCAGAAGCGCCAGGATAGCACGCGAAATTCAAATTTTCTACGTTTTTACGATTAGCAGGTCAATATCAGGCTGTATATTGAACAAAATATGATTTGCGACCGTAACAGGTATGTTGTGACAGAATTAACCCCATTGAATGACTTTTTACATGATAAAAATTAAGCAGAACTAAAAGAGCAGATGGCGCCACCTTGGCACCCTGTAAACAAAGGTACGGTATGACCACTTTAAGTAGGCAGTTCGAAGTGGCGCTGCTTGTCAAGAATATATGCAGCGATATGTCAAACTTAGTACATTTATTTTGGTTCTGTATTTTCCCACCTGCACAGATACTCATAAGTTGGTTGAACTTAGTTGTGCCCCTACTCAGATGGTACCTGCCAGGGCTGCGGGACTGTTCGAAAGAGATACCGCGGCCCTGGAACACAAAGGGCAAAGAAGGAACATGGATGGGTTTTAGTCAGTACAAGTCTGACACTCCCTTCCGCTCCGCCCAGAGCGGGGGCGGTCATTTAATGATTTCCCAACCTAAAAAAAAAAACTCAGATGGTGCGGAACCCTTCACTCGCGCGTCCCATGTAATAGACTCGCCAGCTATTATTACATGTAACTAGCGAAATATGGATGTGCTATTAGGTACACCTCTTGCTAACTCTTCGGCGATTACATGCGTGATGTAATGTTATGTTAATAGTAATAGTTAAATAATTTACAGAATAAACATCATTTAATCGTTGCATGGAGGCGATATTCTATATTATCTCTACAGTACCTATTCTGTGCTTTGTTTGCCCCAATTCTAAGAATTCCTTAAGATATTTTCTCGCTACGCTTAATCTCGCTTTGTGTGCTCAAAGACCACTGAATTCCTTTTGATCGAGATCTAAGATCGCAAATATTTGTGACGACCAGCAGGCGTTGACGATATTTATTAAATTGTATTATTGCCACTTTTATGTTTTTTATTTATTAAGTTTCCTTTGAGCTTGACAAATAAGATAAAATTTTCAATACTGGAGTTTTATTTTTGGGACGTATTTTTGTTAAATACTAGCTTTTGCCCGCGGGTTCGCTCGTGATAATTTAGAATTTGACAATCAATTCGGGTTGTACTCCGCTTGTAATAATTTAATTCAATCATGATTCGAAAGACACGTGGCACCATCTATTATCGTAAGAACGTTATTGTTGTTTTTCTCGAGAACAGTACTTTTTTTTCGGGATGAAAGGTAAAACAAGCTTATTAACCACTAGATTGTAGATAAGGCGTATTCGACGAAGCCCTATTTACAAAGTTTACAGTAACCTAACACGAAGGGAATGCCGGGGTCTTAGTTCGCGCGCATCGCCCGCTCACTAGACCCCGCCATCCCATACGAACCTAACCTGTTTGAGTCGGGGAGCCACAAGTGCCGAGCTCGCTTCAATCATTCTTGCTTTCTTTGTTCTCCTTGCTGCAATGACCGGATAAATAGTTACTTACTTGGTATAATAGTCACCCATTCAGTGTATTAGTTGCCAATTAAATTTTTATTCGCCCGATTTATAGTTTCCTGTTATAAATTGTGTGCAAATTGATGTCCAATCAATTGAATTGCCACAAATCAATCCCGCATTCTCAATCCTTCTGAAATTGCACTATAACGCTAAAATCTCATATTTCCATTGCAATACTCAGTAATATTATTGCAATGTAACTATAGAATAGAATCACATTGGCACCGATTGCGGATGAAACCGCACCGAATCATTGAACTACACCAATCTAGATTTTGATAACGCGATACAATTACGCACGTTTTGATTAAGTTATGCATAGAATTGTATAGACAGATATTTTGGAGCACGAGCTCTTCTTTGAGGAGCTCGTGGCTAAATAATAACAGCCGCTCGGGTCGATCTTTAAGTTAAGCCGTGCATGCTTAGGTCGGTCTGTGGATGGGTGACCACCCATTACATTCCGAATTTGCTCCGTGCCTCGGAAAGCACGTTAAGCCGTTGGTCTCGGCTGTCATTTGTAGATCTTTGACTGTTGTTACAGATAGTGGCCGGAAAGTATGACAACCAGTCTTACCAAGGGGTATCGTATTACCCAGTACCAACTGGGTTATGGAGGGCAGATAGACAGTCGCTCTATAGGTATTCAGCTGCATCCGGTTAGACTGGAAGCCGACACCAACAAACGGGTCATAAAAAAACAACCAACGGCTTCCTACAAAAGTGCAATACCTACACTGTCAAAATGTCTGAAACAGCATTTTTTTTTTGGTTACCGATGAAACATTTCTATGTGGTAGGGTTCAAAATGATGTACTGAATACGTGGTAACCATTTGTGTGTTGGTGTACTTTCCACCCTGTATAATAACCAATGTTAAACTCTGAAACATTTAATTAATTAAACAGCAAAGTATCCCAGAAATAGCTTCCCAATTTTCGACCTCAAAGCCTACAAACCAAAATCTTCAGTTAACTCTTTAATTAGAGTTTAACAATACATTTCAGAGGCCGGATGAAACCGACGCAGCTTCAATGAGCTGGACCAATCTTGATGAAGATAACATTTCATATTATTGTAGGCGTTTTGTGTAAAGTAGGGTTGCATTGTACAGGGGATTAAACTTCGATTTAGTCTGGTTGCATGATTCGATTGGTTGAAAGGCTGGCACACGGATCGATGTTCGATGGAAGGGTGGATGGAAGGTCGGTTCGTGGATGGGTGATCATCCATTATAATGGGTGAAAAGGTACCCTTAACGAAATTGAAAGGTACTTGTTCTCACTGTCATTGAGACATTTTTTTTTCTCGACCATACCTGGGAACCTGGACTGGAATTTGGACCCCTAATATCTCCGTAACTAGATTACGGAGATATTAGGGGTCCAAATTCCAACGTTGGCACAAGTTTTTTTTTAAATACTACTTTTTAACGTTGGAATTTGGACCCCTAATATCTCCGTAACTAGATTACGGAGATATTAGGGGTCCAAATTCCAACGTTGGCACAAGTTTTTTTTTAAATACTACTTTTTAAAGTTATTACTTTACTTTAAATACACAATGTTTTGAGTGCTTCACATTGAGTCCTACCGTAAAACGTGATTTTTCACCATCAAAAAAAAAGTCGTTTCCCTGCCATAACTTTTTCGTAGTCACTTCGTTCGATGTATAGAATGCTTGGATGGTGGTTTCGTGAAGGATCCGTTTACACCCTCTATACTGAGAACCCTCCGCAACCCTCAGCAAGCACGTTAAGCCGTTGGGCTCTTGGTCATCCTAATTATTTCATCACTACTGCTGGTAAAAAAAAAAATATATAAGGTCTATCTTTTCATACACGAAATATTTTAAGAGTTACTTCTATAAGTAGTAAAGTCGCCATAGCAACGAAAAAAAAAAATTATCTGAGTGTTTTTTTTTACCAAATTATTATAATTCTAAAATTTTTTGAGACTTTTTGCATAAAACCTTTACTCCCATATTCTAACAATGACAGTAGATAAAAATACGACGTAGTAAACTAGCGTATGGATGTTTAAAAATAAGGAGCTAGTATTTAATTTGTCAAGTAATTTTAAATTATTTATTTTTATAAAAAAATATCAATCAGATAAAAAAAAGTCTCTTGAAATGGCTTCGTTATAGCCGTCAGATGATTTTCTGAAAATATTTCGTGTATGAATAGTTATACCTTATATTTAGCAAACACAAGCGAAGATGTTTAAAAAAAGACAACGAGGTTCACAAAATAATGAATACAACCGTTTATTCGAACTTGGAACAAAATATCGATCACTGAAACTAACCTAAACCGCCACAAATCAAAACGAATTCAATTAAAACGTAATTGTTTACAAAAACAGCGAGTAAGTACACAAAATAGCAAATTATAAATCTTACAGTCATTTCAGCGACATTCCCAACAAGTCTCCCGTGACCAGCGACAATTTGGAGTCGTCACTCCTTTCCATAGAGCTAACATGTGCTGAGAGCAGCGGTGGCCCATTGGTGGCGGTCCCGACTTACGAGCTGTAAGTCGTGGGTTCGAACCCCGGCAGGCGCATTACTTTGTGTAATTTATTTTCATCACCACTGCTCTCAAAACGGTGAAGGAAAACATCGTGAGGAAACCGGCATGTCCTAGAACCAAAAATTCGAAGACATGTGACATCTACCAACCCGCACTGGGCCCGCGTGGTGGATTCTAGCCCATTCCCTCTCATAGAGAGGAGGCCTATGTCCCAGCAGTGGGAACATTATAGGCTGATTATGATATGACATGTGCTACGTAAAACCTCTTTTCTTCTAATACTAAGTAAAACCTCATTTCTTCCTAAAAATATAATGGAATACTAGACCCAAAGTTTATATACATTTGAGTCGATTATGTATTGAAATCTTGTATTTGACAGCTCATTCTTTGTTCAGTGTGGTGGTCTTAGCACACCCATTAGGATGCCTATACCCTTTCGGTTTAAAGCTGTAAAGCTACTGTTTTCAAAAAATCAACATAACATCACGCCGGTAATCCCCGAAGGGTTTAGGCAGAGGTAGACCTCTAATAGCACACCCACATTTCGCCAGATATGTTTGTCGGATATCCGGGTGATTTTTGATTAAAAGTTGTTCATTTGAATTGTATGGTAATTGGTGAAGCACTTGGTTAGATCACGTTGGCAGAGTCATAGTGGGCTGGGCGCCATTTTCGGACGGACAGTCTTGATCGAACAGTCGAAGTGAGAGCACCACTCTGAAACTGTCTCTTCACCTCCGCCTTAACGTATTTTGTAATCGTGTGATTTAATCAACGCAATACAATATTGATTGAGTGTGTGTGGTTTTCTTGCTCGAACACCTACGCCATGTCAGACCATGAAGCAGGCAACGCCCCTGATGCCGCGGAACCTAGGCGCGAGTCGATATATTTAAGTCCCATGCAATGGGGGGCGAGCCTGTTGCCAGCTACTAGGCACAAATCCAGACTCCGTAACTGCTGCTTGTAAAACCCAATAACATTTTTCCCGACCCGGGAATCGGACCTAGGACCTCATGCTCAGTAGTCGCGCTTGCGATCACTATACCAACGAGGAAGTTGAAAAAAAACAAATTGTTATACAACGTACGACACGTTGCTGTTGTTTGTTGTTGTTGTTGTTGTTATTGTTAAAACAATTGATTGCACATTGGAAACAATTGCCAATTTATTTAGAGAATCACTGCTACATTGTGCATCAGCCCTATTCGTAACCCCGACGGATCCCAATCCGATAGTAAACCACAGTGTTCGCTATATTAGGTATCTATTCAGATACATTCGCACTGAATTATATTCCTCGCAACTGATGTAATCAATGTTTATGGGACAAGCAGTTCTGGGCTATTTGCTTATTTAAATTATATGATTTAATTTAAATATTATACATTAAATTATTACAGACTATAAACAAACTTAAATAAATAATGAAATAAAAACAGTAAACGAGCATTCTGTACCTACATCAAACTAAGTATCCCGCAAAAATTATTGCTGGGAATCGTTTTTTTTTTGAGTGAAAATTTACGTTTTACAGTAAGACTTATGGATGGATGTAATAGTACGGAGGTCGTGGAGGTATATCAAGTAAAGTCACAACATTAAAAACTTCTTTAAAATAAAAACTTTTGTAAAAGTTGGATTTTTGACCCCCTATACGTTCCAAGGTGTGGTCAAAACAATGATCGCGATGACGGGGAGAGCAAGTGTTTTTTGGCTTCATTACAGATACTTTTACGCCCATTATGTACAAGTATCAAAGTGGCCAGGACCCTGGCAGCATTGGCGATATCATGAAAGACTCATCATCATCATCATCATTTCAGCCGAAAAGTCCACTGCTGGACATAGGCCTCCGCCAAGAAGGGGGGTTTTGCCATAATCGCCACGCTTGGCAGGCGGGTTGGCGATCGCAGTATGGTTGTTGTAGAATCAGAGAACGCTGCTGCCCATTCTCTGGTAAGTCCCTTAGTCGCCTCTTACGACACCCACGGGAAGATATGGGATGGTGCTATTCTTTACGTCCGGACACCATACAGAACATGAAAGACTCCGTCATCAAAAAAAAAAAGGTGGGCACTCAGACCGCATGGACCCATTTAGAATTAGCATAATATAATAGAATTCTCCATGCCGACATGTCTCGACATGTCACCATTGCATCCGATCCGTGCAAAGTTGGGGCACGACACTAGTTATTCTTAAATCGACATAATATTAATAATATTTTGTAACAGTGATAATTATTATGAATATAAAGATGAATCAAATAATTAGAAACCACACTGACGGATATGTTTAGTTAGAGTTAATTATTACTTACTATTTTGTAACTATTATTACCTTGCTTCCGCCTGCGACTTCGCCCGCGTATAATCATTTGTTTACATAATTACTCTATAAACTATAATATATGCATTATTGTAATGTGTGAACTATCTTACTGTAAAGTTTAATCTAAATCCGCCGAGGCTTTTCAACGCATAAAACATTATTTTTACTATATGCGAAACCTAAATATACCTAGTTTGTTCAGAATAAGTAACTGAATCGATTCCAATAATTTTTAAAGCATGTTATATTTTGTCCCAAAATATTTAATAAAGGTTACAAGTTGGACACCGAGCGACACTAAGTACCTATCGCAATCATTTAGGTACCTACTACCAAATTATTATTATCAATGAGCCCACGACGACGCTGGAGCGTGTTGACCACGTTTTTGTGTGGACAATTAGGTAACAGAACAAGCTTATAACTTTGTTATATTTCATGATACAGTTTTGAAATTTTGTACATAGATTCTTTACATAAAAATACTCGACACGTGTTTCAGGTTTCGCATATACTAAAACTAATGTTGTGTAAGGTCTATCTTTTCATACACGAAATATTTTAAGAGTAACTTCTATAAGTCGTAAAGTTGCCATAGCAACGGAAAAAAAATAGCTGAGTGTTTTTGTTTTTACAAAATTATTATAATTCTAAAATTTCTTGAGACTTTTTACATAAAACCTTTACTTTCTATTCTAACAATGACAGTAGGTAAACACGACGTAGTAAACTAGCGTAATGGATGTTGAAAAATAAGGAGCTAGTATTTATTTTGTGAGTCAATTTATTTCTTATAAAAATATACATAGTAATTTTTTTTCCCTTGAAATGGCTTCGTTATAGCCGTTAGATGATTCTCTGAAAATATTTCATGTATGAAAGAAAGAAAGAAAACATATTTATTTGGCACATGCCACAAGTGCACACAGTATAAAAAAAATAACAAATAAAAAACAAAATAATTAAAAAACTTAAATCTAAACAACAACAAAAATAAAAATAAAAATAGAATAGTGTGACACCGTGTGCCTCACGGCTGCGCCAAATAGGGCCAATTCAGCAAAATGCCGGACAACTAGTGCCCGACGCTGGTTTTCAACTGGACCTGAAATTGGTGAGGTTACGGATGTGAAGCAGTTTTATATTTTGTGTCAATGGTGGTAGTGAATAGATACTTAAATATGAGAAATAGAGAAACAGATTTGCATACAAAAAAATAAAATAAACTAGAGTGATTAAACAAAAGTGCAAAACAAAAAAAGAGCTAAGCGCGTGTCAACAACATTGGTTGTGTATGAATAGTTAGACCTTTTATAAGTAATAAACATACACTTACAAACTATTTCATTTATAACATTAGTGTTATATCCTAATTTACATTTTCCAAACAATTATTTGTATAGTTGAATAGAAACAAATAATAAAATTATTAATGCAACTGCACATTTGATATTAATTTAGCTTCCATGCTAGTTTAGTACATTGCATAGTAATTAATTTATTTCTAATGATTTGGCACTAATAGCTTGATTTACTGTTTAGTTCCGCACAATTTTGGTAATAATTCTGATTTCAGTCGATTTAACTTAAAATGAACTGCGGTGACCCAGTTGTCACCCATCGTGGGTTCGAACTAGACTGGCATTCTTTCTTTTTAAGAGCGTTTGTACAGAAAGTTGGCAACGTCGCAAATAGCTGTCAAATATTTGTATTACCTGTTTTAATTAATTTGTCAGTATTACTTATGGGAATAAGAAATATGGCTAACTTATAATATGTAAATCTTTAAATATGGCTAAATAATAACGAATTGTAATTAAAAAATTGAATTTGATGGTGTAAGCGTTTTAGGCGTAAAAAGGCATTTGGAAAGTTACCAAATACTTTTTTTATATCTAAAACTAAAACATTCTGTGTTACGATACTAATTATTGCATTTCATAATCAATATTTTAGTTCACTAGCCATATTTCTTATTTCCATACAAATTAATAAAAATAGCTGAATATTTGACAGCTATTTGCGACGTTGCCCACTTTCTTAACACGCTTTTATTAGTTTGAAATTTTGCATATACGTTGTCAGGTGTACAAAAACGGACATAGGTTACCATTCATCCCGAAAAAAAGTACTGCTCCCAAAGGGAAACAACAATAACGTTCTTATGATAATAGATGGCGCCACGTGTGTTTCGAATCATGATTGAATTATAATATTATTATAGAAACTTTTTTAATTGTCAAATTCTAAATTAACGCGAGCGAAGCCGCGGGCGAAAGCTAGTCTATAATAATGTGAGAATGCTTGATAAAAGATTGCTTTTCTTATACAACATTATTTTTAGTATATCATCATCATCATCATCATCATCATTTCAGCCGAAAGACGTCCACTGCTGGACATAGGCCTCCCCAAGGGGGGTTTTGCCATAATCGCCACGCTTGGCAGGCGGGTTGGCGATCGCAGTATGTTTGTTATAAAAAAAAAAAAAAACACAGAGAACGCTGCTGCCCATTCACTGGTAAGTCCCTTAGTCGCCTCTTACGACACCCACGGGAAGATATGGGATGGTGCTATTCTTTACGTCCGGACACCATACAGAACATGTATGGACATGTATGTATTTTAGTATATGCGAAACCTAAATATAGTTTGTTCAAAATAAGTAACTGAATCGATTCCAATTATTTTTAAACCATACTATATTTAATACTACAGGAAACGGGATATTTACCATGTTTACTATTTACAGCGCCGAAATATCGGGAACTCAACAAAAATAGTAAACATGGTAAATATCCCGTTTCCTGTAGTAATAATGTTAGTGACCATGATAGTTTAAAATCTTATATCATACTATATTTTTTCCCAAAAATATTTAAAAAAGTCAAAAGTTGGATACCGAGCGACTTTGAGTATCTATCGCAATAATTTATTATATTTTTTTTGTCTTTCGAAACAAGACCGAATTATATTATTTCACGCATAGTACAACCCAAAGTGATTGTCAAATTCTAAATTAACACGAGCGAAGCCGTGGGCAAATACTAGTAGAAAATAAATGTTTCTTAAAAGGCAATTCCTTTCGTTGTAACATCCTCAATACGTGAACATTCAATAGTCCGGATGGTTCGCTAGGAATTTAATTCAGTGTGGATGTACTAAGGGTGTGGTTAGCCTAGTTTATAGGTACTTTAGTTCGTGGCTAGTAGCTGGGAAGTTATTTATGCGATATGGGGGAAGTTGCGTCTAGTGAATTTTGATTCGATGTAGGTTTTATTACAATAGAATTGATACACTTGTGCCTTTAGATTTTTGATATCAAAAATACAGTACCCAAGTATTATTATGAGTAGTACCATCATCTGCCTAGCCTTTTCCCAACTATGTTGGGGTCGGCTTCCTGTCTCACCAGATGCAGCTGAATACCAGTATTTTATGACTGGTCACTGGACTGTCAGACTTTTTTGGGCCACTGACTACCTGTAACGACTGTCAAAGATCTACAAATGACAGCCGGGACCAACGGCTTATCGCGCTTTCTGAGGCACGGAAGAAACTAGGTATATAACGGGTGGTCACCCAACCACAGACCAACCTAGGCAAGCACGGCTTAAGCTAAAGATCGATCCGAGCGGCTGTTATTATGTAGCCACGAGCTCCTCTAAAATCGAGAGCTTCCACCAACCAAAATTCACAACTACCGTCCTCCTGTTATAAAATAATTTCATTCAAAGGTAAACACGGGCTCCACAAACACGAACTACCCCCTGTTTAGCATTCAACCGTCGTAATTGAATATAAATTTGCCAATTTGATTACAAACTTGTCAACACCGGTAGGAAATTTAATAAAAAAATAAATTGTTAGCGGGAACTCTGTTTTGATGTTGTGGTTCTGTAGGTGGAAAGTTTTGACTTGTTTTGACACTTACAGGTAGGTTGTGGAAGGCGGAAATCAGTGTACTAAACTGAAGAATGAAAGAAACTGGCAAATACTGAAAACTCTCGAATTGACGCAACTGTCCAATTCGCAAAACTGTCCAATCACCGAAACTGACAAATCAACGAAACTGATGAGTGAGGAAAACTTACCAGTGATCAGCGGGCTCAGTTTGTGACGAGCAATTACTTGCGTTTTCCAGCCTTATCACTAAGAAGTAAACATATGTTAAGATATTGTTTTAATTTTGGTTTTTTTCTTAATTCAATTTTGTTTTTAATTTTATTTTGATTATTTTTTTAATTTTATTTTGTTTATGCTTTTAATTTTAATTAGGATTTTATTTTTAATTTTATTGTGATTGTTTTTTTTAATTTAAATTTGGAATTGTATTTAATTGAGTTTATTTGTACCTATGATACAAAGTTGAATGAAATAAAGAAATAATAATAATATCCGTGATGTTTCTGCCATACAGATATCCATTGACACCGGTAAACACTACCATTAAAAATAACCTAGATTATTAATATTTTCTGAAGATGTACTCATAGCCTCATAGTATACTGCATTACCAGCTCCACTTTCCCTCAAACTATTTATATGAGAGACTATCTTATGCCCTCGGCTTCGCCCGCGTGGAGTTCCGTAATTATCTCACGGGATCGTAATAACGGGACAAAAAGTACCCTATGTGTTAATCCAGATTACAATCTATCTGTGTGTCAAATTTCATTTAAATCCGGTCAGTAGTTTTTGCGTGAAAGAGTAACAAACATCCATCCTCACAAACTTTCGCATTTATAATATTAGTAGGACTAGCTTATGCGTCGAAGAAACATATCCTATAAGACTCGGTAAAAGTATAGTTATTTTTTTTTAAGAAAACATTTCCCCACACTAGGAATTTCTCCTGTATCGTGGGTGCGTTTACAAACATTTAAACCAACATACACAAACAGCCAGACCCGGAACAACTACCCGTAGGCATACAAATATTTCTGAGAGGAGGGGTCTGTCCGACTTCTTCTAACTAAAGTCACACAGTGTTTCTCCTTGTCACTCCTCGCTGGGGTGCGGGTACACAATTACATTCTTCACAATCATCCTATCAGTAATCCCTCAGTCCCTGCGCCAACCGTGTCGTCCATCACAGGAAGAATTTCTAAAAGGATGATGGATTTTTCGAATAGGATGAGTTGTTTTCGGAGTTTACCTCCCACATCCAAACTTACAAACGTTACGTCTTTATAGTATTAGTGTAGATCAAGTAATCTGGCAATCTGCACTGGTAGGTACGTGTTTTTAACGGTCTTTTTTTTCTGCATACCATACATCATCTGCCTAGCCGTTTCCCAACTATGTTGGGGTCGGCTTCCAGTCTAACCGGATGCCAGTATTTTACATGGAGCGACTGCCTATCTGACCTCCACAACCCAGTTAGTACTGGGTAATACGATTCCCCTTGATAAGACTGGTTGTCAGACTTTTTGGACCACTGACTACCTAACGACTGTTCAAGATCTACAAATGACACCCGGGACCAACGGCTTAACGTGCTTTCCGAGGCACGGAGGAAACTCGGTATGTAATAGGTGGTCACCCATTCACAGACCAACCTAGGCAAGCACGGCTTAACCTGAAGATAGACCCGAGTGACTGTTATTATTTAGCCACGAGCTCCTCTGCATACCATACGGAACCCTAAAATAAAAGCCAACTTGTTTTCACGCGTCACAAGCTAATTTGCGAGCAAACAAAAAAGTTATCCGTAAACACCGGTTCCTAGAAATAATATCTTGTTGTCATTAATCAATTTGAAGCCTGTTTTTCCTTTGAAATTTTCAGGATTTTATTATTAAATTGACAAGTTTGGACTGAGTGATTGGATTTATTGAGTGTTATTGGCGAGTTTGGGAAGTTCATTGACTTTAACAGCTGCGCTTACAATTCGGACGGAAAATATGTCGTTGCGACGTAGCGTTCTCTTGACGTTAGCGCATCGACTGCGCGTATACACAACGCGACGAGCAAATTACAAACAAACAAAATACGTCTTCCCAATAACAGTGTATGTTGTTCACTATAACTCATTGCAAATGCAGAGTGTTTAACTTGCCCTACAGCTACCGCCACAGGCACTCCGATATCGCTGCGGCTGAAGCTTTCAAATACGGCATTGATTGATGCCGCATAGACGCTGCCCTGCATGACGCAGAATTACACTGCAGTATTATGGTCCATTTAAATGTCGGTTTCGAAG
This sequence comes from Noctua fimbriata, assembly GCA_905163415.1. Classification (NCBI taxonomy): domain Eukaryota; kingdom Metazoa; phylum Arthropoda; class Insecta; order Lepidoptera; family Noctuidae; genus Noctua; species Noctua fimbriata. The sequence continues at coordinate 12,897,812 of LR990945.1, read as the reverse complement.
TGTGTAGTGGTAGAAGATTGTATATCGATCTGTTTTTTCGGTTCCGTGGTGTCGATGTTAACATAATGTAAACGCAGCGAATAGGTTCGAGAAACGTCTTCTCGTCTTCTCTAGAAGTAAAGCCTAAGCTGGACAAATGCCAGATTCAAGCATCCGTCCCACGACGAGCCTTTTGATAACCAGCAATAATGTTTTTACGTCAAATAACAGGAATGTTTGACAGTCGAAAAAAGTTGCTCCGGACCGACGGATATATTATTGTTCTGCAAATTCATATTAAAAACTGTATTGCCGTGTCATGTAAGGTGAGATAAACGGGGCCCAGGTTAACAAACCAGGCTATTACAATTGTGTCAGAATGGTCTATCATTGATTTCATAATTGTTGATTTTGACAAGTTTGGTAATCTATTGATATAATCGCGTCATTATGACTTTCCAATGGTCAACCACTGACACTCTATTGAATGAAATGGAATAGAATGGTAATCTGATAAATAATAAATAATATGTATAAATATATATAAATGAAATCTGGCATGAATAATTGTTCTTTAGTAGTAGTTTTTCGAAAATCATTTCTACTAACGGGTTTTATAACAATGGCAATACGACAATCTATACTTAATATTATAAAGCTGAAGAGTTTGTTTGTTTGTTTGTTTGCTTGAACGCGCTAATCTCAGAAACTACTGGTCCGAATTGAAAAAATATTTTAGTGTTTGATAGCCCATTTATCGAGGAAGGCTATAGGCTACATAACATCACGCTACGACCAATAGGAGCGGAGCATTTATGAAAAAAGATTGCAAAAACGGGGAAAATCCAAACGCAGACGAAGTTGCGCGGGTCAGCTAGTGTAATTATAAAAATTCTATTCCGAGACCATTGACCGACCAATGATCGATTATTATGAATTTAGCAGATAACGAACTTTTAGCAAAATGACAATGGGATCGTGTTGGAATGATGAATTTATAAAAATAGCAGACTTGGGCCCCAGATCTTATACTTAGTTACATTCAAACTCTCTCTTACACCTACCCTATGACGTAGCATCTCCAAGGTCGCGAATCCGACCCACATCAGGATCACATTTCCGTATCGCCAGACCCCCTACAGCGCAGTTCTATCAATCAAAATATTTAATAAGGTAAGCTCTGTCGTCACATGACAAAAATATTATGTGACAAGAGATGAGAATGATAAATAATGAGTGATGTCGTGTTCTTTATTTAGAGAATGTACGGAGAATTTCGTCGTGGGATCCAAGGTTAGGAATAATTGGCTGTCTCTTTTCTGGGAAATGTCTGTTTGACACCAAAGAAAGAGAGAAAAAGTATTTTTTTGAAGACTGGTGAAGGTTTCAGAATGAAGGTCACACTCTTATTATTACCTGTTGTTCGGTTATTTAAATACAAGATGTAAACAGACCCTTCACGAAGCCGTGAACCAAGCATTCTGTACATCAAGCTAAGTAACTTTACGCAAAAATTATTGAAATTTTTCTTTTGGGTTGAAAAATCATGTTTTACCGTAGGACGCGACGGAACACACTCAAAGCATTGTGCTGATGGATGGATTGGCCGTGGAGAAATTTCAAGAAAAAATCTTACATGAAAAAACATGTATTTAAAAAAAAACTTGTGAAAAAGTTGGAACTTTGACCCCCAATATCTCCGTAACTAGAAGGTTCCCAGGTATGGTCTAGAACAAAAAAATGGTCGCAAAGTAGGGGGGAACAAGTGCCTTTCGGCTTCGTTAAGGGTAATATAGAAAATAGTTAGATATCCTCTCCAAACCAAACACTGAGCAATTAAATAATATTGTTATACATCTGATCCTCTCATTTTAAGTTTCTCTCGACTGCGAGCCTCCTTTGCTCGAGAACCAGAAGACTGTTAAAGGTTTCACATTTCCCATAGTCGGTTATTTTGGACGAATGCTATCCTAGGTTGTTCTATAAAGTCGGTTAAAAAGGGTTTTGATATTTTTGCTTCTCTCCATTTTATTTGTTTCTACAAAAGTAGTTATAAATGTGGGTTATTGGCAGCTTCATTGCGTTTTGGACTTTTTTAGGGTCCCGTACATGAGTCGGCAAAAACGGATTTCTTACAGGATCACTTTGTTGTCCGTCTGTCTGTCCGTCTGTCAATACCCTTTTTGTCAGGATCGCATGGAGGTAGCAAGCTGAAAATAATATCAAATACCCCCCCCCCCCGCTTCCCCCCTGCCCCTGCTACTCCTTGAAGCAGTGAAAAAATCAAACTTGTAAGTCAACACTATCAAAAGACATGACCGTTGATGTCGCATATTTTGCGATTTCACAAGGGAACTAAAACCTATAGGGCACTTCCCGATGACCTAGAATCATGAAATTTGGCAAGAAGCAACATCTGACAGCACATGTGAAGAAAAAATTTGAAAAACGTAAATATGTAGTTTAATAACAAAATACCTACGGATCCCTCGGTGCGCGACTCCGGTTTTTTCAATCGGTCTCGAATTTTAGCTTCATGAAATCACTGGTCACCAATAGCGTATCTTCTATGACCCTTAATGCCAATCCAATCCACTTTAGTCTTGAAAGACGGTTCCATATGCAGACGTCGTCTTCTCATTAAAATTTTATTACCAACACAACAGAAATAGAATGATATCCTCGCCAAACCAAACACTGACCAATATAAACAACACTTCCATACATTTGATCCTCTCATATCAAGACCCTCGACTGCCAGTCCACTCCGCTTGAGCACCCTTCATCTGTCCGGCAGCGTGGAGAGGGTACGAGTGTCTCTTGTAAGCAAATAAAGGACAAACAGTACAATATGTGGTTTCTAAGGAATCTGCGGTTTATTATCATAGTGTGGCAGTTGTGTTTTATTGCTGGCTGGCTGGCATAGGGTGGGGAGTGAGAGACGAGGTGTAGCGTTTTATTTGGAAAAGTACCAATATTTTTGGTGTCATGCTCTGCCGCGGAGCCACCATTTTAGAAACCGATTATATCTTAAAATGTGCTGTACGTGCATTAGGTAACGATAATATAGACATTGATTGTGGCTCTGCTGGAGAGCATACTCTCTAGCAGAGCCACACAGAACATGTATTCAGGACAGATAAACGCCATTGTTTTCTGACATGGCGAAGTAACGTTTTTTGTCAAGTCTCCAGTTAAGTTATGATAGGTGTAGTTCCTCATCCGCAGCCCGATATCTTCCACTGTTTGATATAGGCCTCTCTTTGCTTGTGTCAAGCTCCCCGTTCTTGTGCCAGCCTCATCCAGAATATTCCCGCGATGGCAACATTGTAGTCGGCCCATCTCGCGGCCAGACGACCAACACTTCTGTTTCCAATCCTTGGAGGCCACTCGGTCACAGTTTTACTCCATCTGCCATCACCGCGCTTGTCATCATCAGCACCATTGACCACCACGCAAACTCCACCAGCAAAAGTGACCTAATAATCTTCAGCACCATCTATCGTAATCAAATTGGAACGAAGTAACATTTATGTCTTGCGGCAGAAACGTGAGTGGCTTCAATTTTGATATTCGTATATTGATGGACCTCTACTATTAATAATCTTGCTCTGCTATCCCTGATCACAAACTCTGTAAGATCAGTAGATATCAACGGGTGCCATGTCAATGAAAAATCAACATAAGAAGTGTTTAAATAAATATTCTAAAGTGGACAGGAAACATAGCCTAGTATTTTAAAATATACTATAACATCAAGCCTGTGACGCAGGTGTACCTAATAGAACACCCACGTTTCGCCAGTTATCTTTAAGTCCCATGTAATAGGGGGCGAGCCTATTGCCATCAACCGGGCACAAATCCAGACTCCATGACTGTCACTGAGAAAGAGGCAGTCAGTCAGTCAGTTTCTTAATTTTTTTTAGAAAATTGTAAGATATTTTATTTCTTAAAGCTTGTACCACCCACATATCTAGAACGCGCAATTGACCTTCGCTAGTCAGGCCAATAAAAAGGGGTTTTACGCCAGAACTTGGTGGCACACAGTTTTTCTTCTTCATCTATTTGTTGGGAAAACGACTTAAATCTCGACCAGACGTTTTTTTTATAACATTTGAATATTTGATGAAATCTGATGACGAATCAAGGCCACTGGGAATATAAACTAGGTTAGAATTTTACTGAATGGAGTTTGGCCTTATTTTTAAGAGAATTTTACAACATCCTCATTATCATTTTCTTGCCCTTATCCCAATTCATTTGGGGTCGGTGCAGCATGTCATCTTCTTCCATACTTCTCTATTACTCGTCATCTCATTAGACACCTCCTTTCTTGACATATCATTCTTCACACAGTACATCCATCGTTTCTGTGGTCTTCCTCTACTCATATACCCATCCACATTGATACTCAAAACTTTCCTCACAGTTTCCTCATTCCTCCGCATCACATGCCCATACCACGACGAGATATTTTACTAACTCGTGGCTAACTAATAAGCCGCGCTTGGCTAGGTTGGTTTGTGGATGGGTGATCACCCACTTTATACCGAGTTTTCTCCGTGCCTCGGAAAGCACATTGAGCCGTTGTTCCCAGCTGTCATTTGTAGATCTTTAACAGTCGTTACAGGCAGTCAGTGGTCTGAAAGTCTGACAACCAGTCTTATCGTTGTCATCATCATCATCATCATTTCAGCCGAAAGACGTCCACTGCTGGACATAGGCCTCCCCCAAGTGTCGCCACATTGACCGGTCCCGTGCGACTCGCATCCAGCGGATCCCTGCAGCCTTCACCAGGTCATCGGTCCACCTAGTGGGAGGCCTTCCAACGCAGCGTCTTCCGGTTCGCGGTCGCCACTCCAGAACTTTTCAGCCCCATCGGCCATTCGTTCTACGAGCAATGTGCCCTGCCCACTGCCACTTCAGTTTGGCTATTCTTCGGGCTACGTCGGTTACCTTGGTTCTCTTGCGGATGTCCTCATTTCTGATTTACTCCGAGCATAGCCATCTCCATTGCCCTTTGGGTGACTTTAAGCCTTATCGTTGCACCCAGTACTAACTGGGTTGTGGTGGTTAGATAGGCTACCGTTCCTTGTAAAATACTGAGAAATTCCTGATGGAAAAACCCGATAATACTATCCCCGACCTGGGATTTGAACCCAGGACCTCATGCTCAGCAGTCGCGCTTTTGACCAATCGTCCAACGAGACCTTATCTGCACAACTTCTGACCTACAAAAAAGTCTTTTGCCTTCCTCAGATCCATACTAAACAGCTTCTCCAATATTAGGCACAGTAGGAGTTATTAAATATTTTTAACAGTCCAATTTTACGGTATAACACATAAAACGATCGTCTGTCCGTCACAAAATTGCGTTTTGGCATAAATTCAGTTGTTTATTATCAACATAAAGTGGGAGCGTTTCAATTGTATAACGTTTTATTGGTATACCTGTTGGCTGGCGTGACTTTGCTTGTGTTAAAGAGTTTAGGGAACATTAGCAGTTAAAGAAAAGTTGAAATTGGACACTGATAAGAATTGTAGGAGAGTAGCGGTGGTCTAGTGGTGGCTTACGAGCAGTAAGTCGTGGGTACGAACCCTTTTCATCACCACTGCTCTCAAAACGATAAAGGAAATTATCGTGAGGAAACCGGCATGCCCTGGAACCAAAAACTCGAAGACATGTGACATATTCCAAGCCGCACTGGGCCCGCGTGGTGGATTATAGCCCGTTCCCTCTCATAGAGAGGAGACCTGTGTCCAAGCAGTGGGAACATTATAGGCTGATTAGGCAAGCAATATAGAGTTAGACCAGAGGTGGCGTGAAAGATTCTACCAATCACAAGAGAATTTTATTAGCCAGTTTTTTTTCAAATTAAAAGTTTACGTTAGTTTTTAACCTTATCTGAAATGATCTTGCAAGTTGACCAATATAATAACACTTCAAAATGTGTCACCCCCGAGCCCCACACGTCGCCTCTTCCTCCGTACTCTCACATTCGGAACAGTTCGTTCAATTTCGGCGTTTGCTGGAAATCTTCGGCTTTAGCCAAAACTGGTGGTTTTTGGCCGATGTCGGCCGAAGCCGAAGCCGAAGCTACGGTCGGACATTAGCTACTTGGGACTTGACAATCCCGCGAAGTAAATGAGAGGCACACGCATGCTGCTTGACGCAAGTTGCATCAAGGTGGTGAAATATTATGCAAGACAGGTCATATATATAGGGACAGCCTGCACACTCAGACCCTTGGTCTGCGTTGTTGTCAATTTTCAAGCATAATATTAATAAAGGATGGAAGAGACACCGACGCGTAAATGGTTACCACGTAGGTATTCTGTACATCATTGTGAACCCTTCCACATAGAAATGGTTGCTGTTTGTGTGTCGATGTCCCATCTACCTTGTCTAGTTTGCGCAAGAAATGGGGTATTCCACAGAGCGTATCAATTTTTAAGCGCAACCAACTAAGCGCAACTAAATTATTCCTCGTAGCGCAACCATTAGTTGCGCTCACAAAATCAAATTAAAAACATTTTATGTTTATTCCTCAAAGCGCAACCGTGATGAAATAAATAGGGAGATATCATAAATTAATCCATCATACCCCTCTCAATTTTTTATCATTGCGCTTTGAGGAATAAATAATATTTTTAATTATATAGGTCGGCACGGTTGGCGCAGTGGCTGAGCGATTGACTGCTGCGCTCCGTGTCGCGGGTCCGATTCCCGCACGGAACAAATATTTGTATGGCCTACAAGTAGTTGTTCCGGGTCTGGCTGTTTGTGTATGTGAGTTTAAATGTTTGTAAACGCACCCACGATACAGGAGAAATTCCTAGTGTGGGGCAACGTTTAAAAAAAAAAAAAAAAAAATTGAATTTGTGAGCGCAACTAATGGTTGCGCTAGAAGGAATAATTTAGTTTCGCTTAGTTGGTTGCGCTTAAAAATGGTTGCGCTCTGAGGAATACCCCAAGACAAGAAATGATAAGACGTCTTTAACGGGTAAGCACTTATATGTAACGGACAGACAAATAAACATCCTTATAAGAAAATAACAAGCGATAAAATATAAATGTATTTAGGCTGTATTTGAGCAGTTAAACACGGCAACTTGTACAATTGCCTATCAAGTGCCTTTACGACAATTTTACAATCATTTCTAATTGTTCCCATAACTGTCTGAAGCTGATCTAAGAATAATTGACGATTTTAAGGAAATTAATTGAAGTTTAATTTAATTACTACTGTTTTTGAAAGATACAGTGGATAACATAGAAGGCAGTTAAACTCAAACTCAAAGCATTTTATTTCAATTAGACCATAGCAGACACTTTTTAATTTCACAATATATAGAGTGTTACAACTACAAATACACGTTTATAAATATTCCTAACCCCAACGCAAGTACGTGTATTTTTTGATAGAAGTGAGTAAATAATATGCCCTTAAAGTTTCGGTAACCGGTAGCCAAACACAATGTTTATAGACTGCACTTTTGAATGTTATAATATAGTCCATAAAATAGTACCTACTTAGATACTCAGAACAATTATATTATATACATTAATAAATTAAAATAACCTATATTAACTAACTAACTTAAAAATAAACTTAAAAAATGGCGTCAAAAAACTCCTCCTCAACGTAGTCAACTGGTAATGTACCCAAAAGACTGGCGGCGTTGCCACGTTGTATGGCAACGCTAAGCCTTTGGCCAAGGTAAAAGCCAGCCCTTGGGTCACGGGAAGAGTCAACTAAACGTTTAGAAAAAACTAAGATACTGTGTTCAGGTCAAAGTTAAACTATTTATTTCGACTAGGTCATTAAAAGGGACTTTATTTACTACAAACCTAAAATAATAATAAAAATAAACTCAAACTCAAAGCATTTATTTCAATTAGACCATCACAGACACTTTTGAATGTCAAAAAAACAAAAAGAAGCGAACCTACAGTCACAGTCTCAAGGCATAATAACTTGAGAAAGTACTGTAGTTGCACATTCCAAAGCGTATACCTCTATGGAGAAGAATGGGCAAGAAACTCCACGGACACTCTTTTAATATAATTCATCAAAAGCAGAAAATAATTAAAGGGCATCAAAAAGTTCGTCCGCATCGCTGTCAACGGGGAAAGTGCCCAGAAGGCTGGCAACATTTCTACGTTGGATAGCAATGCTGATTCTTTGGCCGACAAACAGGCCAGCCCTCTGGTCACGAGAAGATTCGGCTAACCGTTTGGCGATATCCCGAAATACTAGGTGGGCATTCGGACACTAATAGCCCTAGGTGCTTTAACCCTAAAAGGCACAGACGCATAACTACCAATTAAGTTATTGTATTGGCGCCGTTTGAGGTTCTCAGCACTTGCAGCAGCCGCCAAAACACAGCCCGCCGTGCTAGAAAGGTGGGACGGCGCAAGGGTGTTATATTTTTTAGTTGGTTCGAAGGCACTTTTGAACATAATAAAAAATAAATAAGACGTTTATTTCTCATCACAAATATTATAACGCAACAGCAAGTACTTATTTAATCTAATATACATGTTACCTACCCTGTAAATACCTCCTGTACGGATTTAGTTATAAAAGACTAGCTCTTACTGTTTTAAGTATTTACTTAACTATTATTAATATAAGTTTGCAAGCAACAGGAGGACCTTCTGAAAACTTCAAAAGCCCTTATTCTCGTCAAAGGGCAAAAGAGACCGCTAAAAATATATAAATCATACAATTGGAACAGTGCCATCTGACGAGTTCTATCGGAACTGTTTACTCAGGTACATTTTCAACGTAACAAGCCTGTTGTCAGTACTGATTCGTGTTACTAGATGGCGCTACATGGTAGGATAGATTACTTACAGGTTTGGTTAATTTGATTGAATTATTCATTCAGTTTCGTGAAATTCGACTATCGCATTGAATTCCTGAAAAAAGTAATTTATGTTTTTGCATGGTTAAATCTTAAACCTCTAACTTTACAATTATTGTATAATACGTACATCTGACACTAGATGGAACTGTCTTCAAATTAGAATGTGTTGAGCTGAGCCCAAATTGAAAATTGAAAGGATTTACTTTAAGAGTGTAGATGCATCTGATAGTCACAAGCACATCACGGGACTCTTGTCTGTAATGTCAAGAAGACATCTTTCAAGTCAAAAGGTGCAACGGAAGTATAAACAGGAGTCTATCCAACTAAGGGACGGTTTTCAGGCAGCAGATTACTTTAATTCGAAGAACAAAATATGGCTGTTGAACTGCTTCTATAGTAAAATAGAAAATAGTTATGCAAAATATAACATGGAAAAAAAGTTAGGTAGTGACCATAACGATGCGGCTTCAGCCGATCATGTCTTATCGACTGTCGCATTTAGTCGGGATCGGGAGCGTTATCGAGTCATGTCGCCCGAATCGTCACGAGCGAATGAATTGATGTCTTTTTCACTCTTGTTGTGGTATGTGTGAGACTTTTTGATGAGCTCAAACCGATTCCACGTCTATAAGTGTAGTCCATCAAAAAACCTATAATTGAATTTGCAACCTCACTATATAATAGTATCCTCTTGTAGTAGAGCTAATAGGTGAAGAACACAGTTTACTGACTATATCACAGAGCCTGAAAGCCTGCTGGAGCCTCAATGGACTGGTCCAGGGTACGCTTTTACCTTCAAATTTCCCGCCATTTGTAGTGACTGACAGTTGACATTAGTGACAGCTACCTGTGTACTTGTGGCTGTGAGATAGTGTTTACATATCTATTAAATAGATACACTACACCCACTGGGCTCGCGTGGTGGATTATAGCCCATTCCCTCTCATAGAAAGGAGGCCTGTGTCCCAGCTGTGGGAACATTATAGGCTGATTATGCTACTACACCCACTTTACCAAATTCTTATCTCAATTCCAAAAACCCCGCACCCAATTTACTCGCATTTACCTTCAAAATTCCCGTTACCGTCATCGCATTGCACACTACAACAAGAGCCCACAATGCCTCTTTATTTCCAGTATCTCACCGAGAAGTCGTGCATACGGCCGGGCAGATAACAAGCGACCAATATGGATGCCGTAATGAGCAGTCGGAGTCCTTATGTGGATGTACTGTGGGAAAATAGATGGGGTGGAGAGGAGGATGGGTTGGTGAATTGTTTTGGGTGACTATAGTGTTCTATAATTAAAGCTTTTTTTTTAATATTTTGGTTTAAATGTAGAGCAGCGGTGGCCCAGTGGTGGCGGCCCTGACTTACGGACAGTAAGTCGTGGGTTCGAACCCAGGCAGGCGCATAACTTTGTGTAATTTATTTCATCACCACTGCTCTTAAAACGGTGAAGGAAAACATCGTGAGGAAACCGGCATGTCGTAGAACCAAAAATTCGAAGACATGTGACATCTACCAACCCGCACTGGGCCCGCGTGGTGGATTATAGCCCATTCCCTCTCATAGAGAGGAGGCCTGTGTCCCAGCAGTGGGAACATTATAGGCTGATTATGGTATGGTATGGTATGGTTAAAATGTTATGTAAAATAATATAAGGGGTGGAAGGGACCCCGACGCTAAAACGGTTATCACGTGCTCAGTACATCATTCTGATAACTCTTTACATAGAAATTTTTCATCGTTATTTTTTTTTAAATCACCCGTACATTTTGACCATGTAGGTATTGCACTTTTGTAGGAAACAGCTGTTTTTTTTTAAATATCTGATGAAAAATTTCTGCGGGCTTAGAATGATGTACTTACTGAATACGTGGTAACCGTTTTCACGTCGGTGTCCCTTCCACTCCACATAGTTTTAATTCTGCGAAAAAAGATCCAGGCAGGATGCAGCGCCACCCTCCCCCCCCCCCCGCAAAAATATGCACGTACAGCTAAAACAATAATAATTAGCATGCCATGTACCCAACCCAACATGTACTCGACACGTGTTTATTGAGGAAGGGCTTCTACAGCGTCGATGAGTACCTTGATGATAAGCAACAGCCGTAATATTATTATTGTTCCACACTGGAATAAATTTAAATGGTGTGTTGATTTGTTATTTTGAATTTTTTATACTTAACATTGATATAATATTTTTTTTTCGTTTTTTAATGTATTATTAAATGACAAATTCTTCTTGTAATAATTATAATTTTTTTTTTTGATATTCCATTTTTTTACTATTGTATTTTAAAATTAGATGACAGACTATTACTGACATTTTTATAAGAACTTGTTTTGACATTCCTTTTTTATTATTATTTTTTTATTACTATTATTCACAGATGACATATTATTAATTATTTTAAATTGAATGTGGATTATTTGAATTTGTTTTTCCATGTTTGACATGTTTTTCGATTTAATGTTTTAATGGTACTTTTTTATTTTACATTTTATTTTTACTAAATTTCTATACAATGTATGTTGTTCTGAAATAAATGACTTATGATTTATGTTTCACCCTTCCAGGGCTATCCTCAGGAGGTGTAGACTCGACGACCGCTCGGGTGGAATTAAAACAGAATATTTTTCATAACATTTAATGGATTTCCGAAAAGTAACGCCTGATTCTTTAACTTAAATATTTTGGTACAAAATATAAAGTTATTGATCTATAAGTAAGTTAAAGAAGATAAGAAAGCATGAGAAACGTGTTGGTGATACGGATTTTTATTTTTTTTAATGATAGTTTCATATCTACTGTTTCTGACGAAGACTGAAGACCACTCTTAGGTCAATAGTCAATCATTGCAATCTCGCAAAGAGTAATTGGAAGCGTACGATGCCTCTTCATCTTTGCCCTACGTTCCAAAATAGAACTCAATAGTTGACCTATTGAGTGCCATTTGCAAGGCCTTCCAACTCCTTGCTCTCTTACTATAATATATTAATGTTTAATTTCTCGTAGGTTATTAAAGAATGATTTCTACCAAACGGCTCGCTTCGCATCAGATCGGAACGGAACGGATTTTAAAAATAATAAATTTGTCTATTGTCATCAATCGGGCACAGACCTGACTCCGTGGCTGTTAGTGAGGAATTCCAGATGGAATACGGCAATAACAGGGAGCTGCTACTGGAAAATTCTGGAAGGAAAACAACAGTATCACTTTAGTCGGCCTTGAAATTGAAACCAGGACCTCACGGTCAGTAGCGGCGCTCGCGAATCGAACAACTCGAATCAACCGTCAACTCTAAATGTTCCCATGGCTCGACATAGGCTTCCACTCTATTTGAGGAAGTGGCTAATTCACAAAGCGGGCCATATCCTTCACAATTTTGAGAGGATTATCATTATTCTGCCCTTATTCCAGTATTTATTTGGGGTCTGCGTAGCATGTCTTTGTTCGTCCATACTTCTCTATTACTCGTCATCTTAACAGTCACATCCTTTCTATCCATATCATCCTTCACACAGTCCATCCATCGTTTCTTTGGTCTTCCTCTACTCTTATAGCTATCTACATACATACTCAAAGATTTCTACACTAAATTTTCCTCATTCCTCCGCATTACAGGTCCATGTTTGAGATCAGTGAAGGCTAATGAACGTCGTCGGTCCGATTGGCGCAGTGGCTGAGCGATTGACTGCTGCGCTGCTTGTCCTGGGTTCGATTTCCGCACGAAACAAATATGTGTATAGTTTTCAAGTGGTTCTTCCTTGTCTGACTTTTTCTGTATTTGAGTTTGAATGTTTGTAAACGCACCCACGATACAGGAGTAATTCCTAGTGTCCAACGTTTCTTATTATAAAAAATATACAACATTAGTTTTAGTATATGCGAAACCTGATACACGTGTCTAGTATTTTTAAGTAAAGAATCTAGGTACAAAATTTCAAAACTGTGTCATGAAAAATCACAAAGTTATAAGCTTGTTCTGTTACCTAGTTGTCCGCACAAAAACGCGGTCACCACGCAGCGCGCGCCTCCAGCGTCTTGAGCTCATTGATAATAATAATTTGGCAGTAGGTGCCTAAATTATTGCGATAGGTACCCAAAGTCGCTCGGTGTCCAACTTTTAACTTTTTTAAATATTTTTGGGAAAAATTATTGGAATCGATTCAGTTACTTATTCTGAACAAACTATATTCAGGTTTCGCATATACTAAAAATAATGTTGTATATTTGCTGAAAGAAAGTGCGTATCTGGATATGGATGGACCCACGGCCTACACCTCGTTTTTCGGGGCCGTTACCTCTGGACCACCACTCACCCGCATCCTCACACCAACTGAAAGTTATTTACCTATGTCCGTATCTAGATTATTATTTTATTTTTTAATTGCTCAATTTTTTTTTTCCAATTTTATTTTAATACCTTACTATGTTTTGATTAATTAATTAATTAAATAATTTTTAAATGCTACTATATCTTTGTTCATCATCATCATCATCATTTCAGCCGAAAAGTCCACTGCTGGACATAGGCCTCCCCTAAGAAGGGGGGTTTTGCCATAATCGCCACGCTTGGCAGGCGGGTTGGCGATCGCATATCTTTGTTAGCTTAGTTATATACTTCATTAAGCATGCTATGGTCTCCTGTAAGTGAAGGAGTACACCTACGTGATACGTTTGTCGTCGACCATTTATTACATGTATTTATGTATATCCTTTCTTGGAGATTCTAAATAAATACATAGATTCCAGCTTTACAGCGTAATCTTAATTTCCTGAGACATTTTGATAGCCAATAAACGTGGTCAAGTGCTCTATTCTATCGCTGTATGCGGTAGTTGACATAAGAAGAGGTTGATGACCTCTTATGTCAGTGGGTTTAGTTCACTACCTACTAGTTGTTTGGGTTACAATATTGATATTCAAAGAAAAACAAACATTGAAAAAAAACCGGACAAGTACGAGTCTGACTTGCGCACCGAGGGTTCCGTATTTATAGGTATCAATCAAAATCAAAATATTTTATTTCACATAGGCCTAGTTGGGCACTTATAAATCGTCGACAAAAAGGTGCACGGTTCGGGTTGGTCGTTTCCTATTGAGAAGAACCGGCAAGAAACTTTTTACTCTTTTTTTTTGGTTACTCTTTTCAAATCATTTGGTATTACAAATTATTGTCATGGATATAGCATTTGTACTTAAGTATGAGGGGACAACGTAGGCCCGACAATAAGTCGTTGATTACTACACAAAAAATGTAGAACAAAATAAAAAGTTAACAAGCAGCTGGGAATCAACAAAACCTACAATGTTCACACACTCACAAACAATCGATAAAAAAGAATCTATACAAAGGAAAAAAATATTGTAGGTAAAATACTAAATTAAACAAGTGACACAAATATTGTTATCAGTGCTGTAATACTACATATTCGAGATATGTGTATACTACATATTTACGGTTCTCAGATTTTTCTTTACAATCATGTGCTGTTAGATATTGCTTCTTGCCAAATTTCATGATTCTAGGTCATACGTTTTGGTTCCCTTGTGAAATCGTAAAATATGCGACATAAACTGTCATATCTTTTGATCGCGTTTTTCACTGCTCCAAGATTTAGCAGACTTGAGTATTTGATATTTATTTAAGCTTGATACATCCACGCGTTCCTGAGAAAAAGGGCCTTGACAGACGAACTACAAAGTGATCCTAAAAGGGTTCCGTTTTTGCTGACTGAGGTACGGAACCCGAAACATTATGAGTTATCTTCTGCCTAAATATTTTTCAACTATATTGAAGTCTGTCTAATCCAGTTTTTATAGTCTCAAAGACTTCTTTGACAATAAATGTTAAATATTCTCTGGAAAATCTTGCACGCTTATTACTTACTGTTAAGCAAAAACGTGTATGCTCTTTCTTTTTTGTATTATTTTTTTTTTTTTTAAACTTTGCCCCACACTAGGCATTTCTCCTGTATCGTGGGAGCGTTTACAAACATTTAAACTCACATACACAAACAGCCAGACCCGGAACAACTACCTGTAGATCATACAAATATTTGTTCCGTGCGGGAATCGAACCCGCAACACGCAGCGCAGCAGCCAATCGCTCAACCACTGCGCCAACCGTGCCGTCAATGGAAGGCCATTTTACCATCTTTTTATACAATGTTTTTAAGCAAATAAATATTATTCTATTCTAATGCAGCTGATTAGGTACCAGTTTTTCCTTTTTGTTTTAAAAAATGGGACTTTTTATAGTCCTTAACTATAAAATGTCCCACTTCTAAAACACACACTCTTCTACAACAACCACAGCGACAAGATAAAATACTTCAAGCAATAAAAGTTTTTAATGTTCACATTAATATTCAAATAAGGGTTGTTTTTCCGTTTGTTTCACCAAAGTTTTGCGTTGCATTCTCACTGTGAGCACGATAGACTTGCGAACTACTTGAAGTGTTTTAAGTTCTGCTGCGCAGTTGGGTGGAAGGGTAAACTGTGGTGTTGATAAACAACAAGAGGAATTGCAAAATAATGGCAAATTGCAGTGATGAACTAATGTGGAAGTCAGAATTTGTAGCGATGTCTAAGGCTTATACAACATTAGTTTTAGTATATGCGAAACCTGATACACGTGTCTAGTATTTTTATGTAAAGAATCTATGTACAAAATTTCAAAACTGTATCATGAAAAATCACAAAGTTATAAGCTTGTTCTGGTATCTAGTTGTCCGCACAAAATCGTGGTCACCACGCAGCGCGCGCCTCCAGCGTCGTCTTGAGCTCATTGATAATAATAATTTGGTAGTAGGTACCTAAATTATTGCGATAGGTTGTTAAAGTCGCTCGGTGTCCAACTTTTAACTTTTTTAATTATTTTAGGAAAAAATATAACATTGTTTAAAAATTATTGGAATCGATTTAGTTACTTATTCTGAATAAACTATATTCAGGTTTCGCATATACTAAAAATAATGTTGTATACAAGGTGTAAACGGACCCTTCACGAACGATCAACCAAGCATTCTGTACATTAAAGCTAAGTTTGTCTACGAAAAAATTATTGCTGGGAATCGACTTTTTTTTTTGGGGTGAAAAATCACGGTTCACGGTAGGACTCAATGTAAAACTAATAAAATCGTGCTGATGGGTGGATTCAATAGTTCGGGGGTCGTGAAAAGTTACAACATTAAAAGCTTGTATTTAAAAATAAACTTGTGAAAAAATTGGCACTTTGACCACCAATATC
This sequence comes from Noctua fimbriata, assembly GCA_905163415.1. Lineage (NCBI taxonomy): Eukaryota > Metazoa > Arthropoda > Insecta > Lepidoptera > Noctuidae > Noctua > Noctua fimbriata. The sequence continues at coordinate 12,881,697 of LR990945.1, read as the reverse complement.
TCCGTAACTAGAAGAGTCCCAGGTTTGGTCTACAACAAAAAAATTATCGCAATGACGGGGAGAATAAGTGCCTTTCGACTTCGTTAAGGGTACTTTTACACCCATTATGTCTGGTGAACTGTAGTTGATTGATTTTGTAGTAAAAGTCAACTCTAAATTATCTACATTATTGGTCGGAATCTAGTCTGATATCCAGTAGTACGAACGGGTATTGTATTACCCAATAACTGGACTGTGAAAGTAAACTATTCAGTCGCTCTATGTAAAATAATGATAGCTGATGCATACGGTTAGACTGGAAGCCGACCCCAACATAGCTGAGATAAAGATGATGATAATGGATTGGGGTCTTATTACGAAAACAGTTCACGTTCAGGTTGTACTTTGAAACTGTTACCTTCGATTCTGAGCAAAGATATACGCCTGCCCAGGGACAGATGCCGTAAAAGGTCGTGAAAGGCCCAGATCATAGCGCCGTCTATCTCATTCTCCTGCCCTTATCCCAACTTATTTGGGGTCGGCGCAGCATGTCTTCTTCATCCATACTTCTCTATTACTCGTCATCTCAGCAGTCACCTCCTTTCTAGCCACATCATCCTTCACAAAGTCCAGCCATCGTTTCTTTGGTCTTCCTCTACTTTTATAGCCATCTACATTCATACTCGACTTTTTCCTCACTACATTTATTTAATTTGGCGAGAAGAACTAGCACATCACCGAGAGATATAAAAGGAATGTGGGAAGGCCTTTGGCCAGATGTGGGACAACACTAGTCTAATTTAAAAAAAAATGGATTGAAGAAGTCCACAGTCTCAGTGCTCTCAAGCCAGTTAATCACGAACTTAGTTCACGTGAAGTGCTGAACAAAAATATAAGTAGATAAAACTTGATAATGACTACAACTTGTGTCTTATATCTTACGAAGAACTACTACTACAATAATACAAGTAGGTAAGACTATGTAAGTTACTAATTTGAAGTTAGTTATTAACAGCATTCATAATTTATGGAGTAGTGATGGTTCAGTGAAAATGTAGTGCCACTACAAAAAGTACTACAGCGTCATTACGACACCAATGAAGAAGTAACATCAAAGTCCTAAACGGAGATATTAAACGTTCTCCGCGACTTAGGGCATTACATGGCTCAAATCCCAAAAACAGCGTATGTTCAAAGAAATTTGTTGATGAATCCCTTCATGCGTTTTCCGTGTAAAAAATGTATGTTATAGTTAAGTTCATCACAAATAAATTGTATTGTTTAAAATTTTAATAAACCTTCTCATTTTTTTTTGGTTAATCGTAGAAAATAGGTCCTTTTTCAACCTTAATTGTAAATTATATCTGTAATGGCTGAATAAATCGGCATGAATTTTGTAACAACAAATACGTAATGATATACTTAACAATCTGTATTGTTTTTTTACTGTTATTTCTTTTAATATTTTCAAATAATAAATAAAAACCGAAATTTTGCGAAATGTGCGGGGCAAGTCAACAAAAACCAGTACAGGGATCAAATCATCAAGGTCATCGAGCAATGTAATGCCCTTAAGACCATATAGAAAAACCCGACAACAACTGTCGGGCAGTAGCCCACCAGACACAACACCCGTCTGGTCGGAGGATCCTCCCTTTTCTATGGGGGATGAAGGACTTTACACATAAGAGTAGAGGAAGACCAAAAAACGATGGACTGTGTGAAGGATGATATGGCTAGAAACGAGGTGACCGCTGAGGTGACGAGTAATAGAGAAGTATGGAAGAAGAAGACATTCTGCACCGATCCCATTTAAATTGGGATAAGGGCAGGAGAATGATGAGGAAGAGCTATACACCCAGATCTTCATGCCCCTATAAAAACGTCCACAACTTGAGAGCAGTAGATTATTGGTTTGAACCCAGACAGACGATGAGAGGTTTAATTTATGTAAACTATTTCGGCATCACAGTTTTCAAAATGGTGAGGGAATACGTCCTAGAACAGCTAAAAATTAGAAGGCATGAGTGACATTTACCAACCCGCGCTGGGCCCGCGTGGTGGATTATATCCGATGGGCGATGTAAGAGGAATGCCTCTTACATGAGGAGGTCCCAGACAGGTTGAGAACATTAAATGCTTATGCTATTGTATCTGTAGGCGTTTCTCATTTTCGCTAGCATGATCATCTTGATTTGCCTCGCTTTTGTCTATTACACTAAGGTCGGCTTCCAGCTTAACCGGATGCAGCTAAATACTAGTATTTCACATGGAGCGACTGCTTAGCAGACCTCCACAACAAGAAAGACGAAATGACAGATTTCTTATAACACGATACCGCTTGGTAAGACTTTTGGTCTCTCGATTAACCTGTTACAAATGTACACTGCCGTGCTGTGTGATAGCCGGGACTAGCAGCTTACGACTATTTCATGAAAAAAACATTCAATGGGTAGCATTGGTTTTTAATGATTATAATTCAGTAGACCCATATTCGCTACGGTCGCGAATCATATTTTTAATCAACATACAACAGTTTTACTGCTTCGAATTTGAGTTTACTGTCCGCCAACATACCGTCCATTCTTATAAGTTTTGGGTTTTTACGTTTCCAGAGAACTCGCAAAATAGTCCCATAAAAGTGTAAATGGGTCGCGCAGATTATTTCTAAAGGTCTGTTTACATGTCGGTGGAATAAGGGAAAGTTTGAGGAAAAACATTACTTTATTTTGACCTGTAGCTCCAAAAACATAGAAAGCTTCAGATTGTAACCAAATACTATACAATACAAATATCCCAATTATTTACAGTGTTAACTTGCGCGTAACAGGTTTTTTTTAATCGGTGTTTTTTAACAAACATAATGCGTGTATGGAAACCGACTTCAAAATCAATCTGCTTTGTTCCTCTTATCACCATGAGTTCCATGAGAAGAGTATTCACTCAACAAGGGGTGTAAATACTAATGAAGCTGACTATTTAAATTGCATTGCTTGTAATCTCTGAAGGTTTAGGGAGACCTGTTCCTGTTGGTCATGCACAATTTATTTATTTTTTGGATGGGAAATCATCAAATGAGCCCCCCCCCCCGCTCTGGGCGGAGCGGAAAGGAGTGCCAAACTTGTACTGACTAAAACCCATCCATGTTCCTTCTTTGCCCTTTGTGTTCCAGGGACGCGGTATCTCTTTCGAACAGTCCTGCAGCCCTTTTTTAAATACCTTGGACTTAAGGAATTTCTCCTGTATCGTGGGTGCGTTCACAAATATTTAAACTCACATACACAAACAACCAGACCCGGAACAACTACCTGTAGGCCATACAAATATTTGTTCCGTGCGGGAATCGACCCCGCGACACGAAGCGCAGCAGTCAATCGCTCAGCCATAGCGCCAACCGTGCCGTCAATTCGCCACATAAGTTTAAGTCTTTTGGTAATAGCAATGAACAGGGAAAAAAATTCAAACTCCGGGTTTCTAATGAGAACTTCTTGAAGGAACAACGTTATAACACTCTAGGTTGGGACCTGCGAATCGAACTCAAGACCTCATGCTTAGGACAGGCTCTTACAACCACCAGACCAACACCAGGCTTTAGAAAAAACCTATTTCGATTCACATCCTAATTCAAAACCGGCCAAGTTCGAGTCAGACTCGCGCAACAAAGGGTCCGTACTAACGTAGTAGTTGAATCCCCTTTAATTTTCAATGTATTTTATTCTTTTTTTACAGCTGCAAAAGAAATACACTTTCTGTGAAAATTTCAACTGACTACTTAGTACGGATCATGAGGTACAGCCCGCTGACAGACAGACGGACGGACGGGCAGCGGAGGCTTAGTTATAGGGTCCCGCTGGTTAACCTTCTGGTACAGACCCCTTATACCTAACAATCTAAGCATAAAAATACAAAATTAATCTTCACATAATCCAACAGCTATTTCTTAAACCGAAATCTAGACTACACAAAGAACACCCATCGATCTTCAACTGTCCGACCCAAATTCCATATAAGCCGAACTTTACGCTCTTTTATTTGCCTGCCCGTCCCGGATTGTGAAACACCTTGGTTTTAGAGTCAAAAGGCAATATTTTTTGCTCGACAAGAATTACGGGTTCAAGTTTTTTGAGTATCTGTGTCTTCATACTTTGTTTGTTTTGTAAATTACTAGCTGGGCTCCGCGGTATCACCCGCGTAATATTCGATTTTGAAAATAAATTATAGCCTATGTTACTTTCTGATACTTTAGGTTTCTATTGGTGAAAAAATGGTTAAAATCGGTCCAGTAGTTTCGAAGCTTATTCGGTACAAACAAACAAAAAAATCTTTCCTCTTTATAATATTAGTATAGACTAATTTCCGCGTTTGGAGTCCGATAATTGTCCTACGGGATCATACTACCGAAAAACGTATTCTATGTGTTAAACCTGGTTATAAACTATCTACGTGCTAAATTTCATCCAAATTCATTCAGTAGCTATTGCGTGAAAGAGTAACAAACATCCAGACATTTTTTTCACAAACTTTCGTATTTATAATAATAAGTAAGAAGATTAACTTACAAAGACGTATAAGTTCCTATTTACCCGACTGCGGAGCCTAAAGAAGAGTAATGTTTTCAAGGCCTTTCTTAAGAATTTGTAGAACGTCTATAGAGTATAGAAGAAGATAAATGCTGTGCCGTACCCAAATTATTTGGTATAAGGGCAGGCCTATGCCCAGCAGTGGGATGACAGGCTATCAGTAACAGTTAGGACAGGGGAATGATATGGAGCTGATAGAACTTCTGCCAGGAATTTCTGTGTCCATTCGGTTAGTGTTTGGTAGCATGTGCTCGCCCCATACGGGAATTAAACATAACTGGAGAAATATGTGCTACTTCATAACATAACATCACGCCTGTAATCCCCGAAGGGTAAGGCAGAGGTGTACACCCACATTAAGCCAGTAGCGTTTAAGTCCCATGTAAGGCTGCCTGTCCATTGCAGCGGAGCGAGGCTAAGGAGCGGAGAAACGGAGAAATATTAACCAATGGGATTGCATAAAATCTCCGCTCCGCTCCAGTATGCAATCCTATTGGTTAATATTTCTTAGTTTCTCCGCTCCGCAGCATCGCTCCGCTTCAATGGACAGGCAGCCTAATAGGGGGCCAGTCTTGTGAAATCGCAAAATATGCAAAAATATACGACATAAATGTAAGTCAACGCGATCAAAAGATATGACCTTATGATCGCGTTGATTTACAAGTTTGATTTTTTTTTCAGCTGAAAAACACCGTAGACCAAAGTATTTGATTTACAACTTGATACCTCTACGCGTTCCCGAGAAAAAAGGTCTTGACAGATAGACGGACAACAAAGTGATCCTCTAAAGGCTTCTTTTTTTCCTTTGAGGTACGGAACTCTAAAAATAACTAAAATTCAATGGATCTACGACATTGACCCTAAGCTATGGTGTGGGAGGTATTTTTTCGAAGATTTGTTATAAATTAACATAGTTATTCCATTGTGTTCGCAGTTTGGCAAGAAAGACATTCCTTAACCTAGATTTTTGTTTAGAAGTTCCGCGAACAAATCTTAACCCAAATACTTTTTCCATTGAAGAAATAAATTTTGTCGCCAGGCTACACTTTTAATATTGACCTCGAAATCGTCTGGGGGCCTACCATGACGTCTTAAAGCAGGAGTAATTCCAGTGTGGGAAAGAAATGGCGCTAGACGACCTGTATAGCTCTGTCTCTTTCCCATACTGGAATAACTTCTGCTTTAAGACGTCATGGTAACCCCCCGGATCCCTTGTCGTGTAGGATTGCTGTCCGAACGGACTAAGAGAGTGAGGCAAGGCGGGAGAGGCCGTCCGGCCGTCTTATGACGACAGGCCGTGGCGACGGTGCGTTCGCTTTTCACGCGCGCCTCAAAGAGATGTCTGCACACAGGAAGGGGTCCGCAAGTGCCGATGCCTACCGGGGCTGCGGGATTGTTCGAACGAGATACCGCGGCTCCGGAACACAAAGGGAGAAGAAGAAACATGGATGGGTTTTAGTCAGTAGAAGTCTGACACTCCCTTCCTGTCTGATCACAGCGGGATCAGGATGATTTCCCATCCGAAAAACAAAAAAAAGGGGGGAGAGGCCCCTGTGTCAATAAACACACAAATTTCGGCAGTTATGTTTAAGTCCCATGTAATAGGGGGTGAGCCTATTGCCATCAACTGGGGGCAAATCCAGACTCCGTGGCTGCTACTGAGAAATTCCGGGTGGAAAAACCCAATAACATTAGCCCGACCTGGGATTCGAACCCAGGAAACTTTAATCATTGATCCCTAGTCGTGTCTGATTGCTGTCCGAGAGGACTATGAGAGGGAGGGACGAGGGAAAGTGCCCTTGTGTCAGTAAACATACTTATGCCTTGAAAAAATCCCACGTACTTGTCTAGTTATTTCTTAATTTCTGCATTCTTTCTTTCTTCTTCAAAGAAGACTCGGGTTTTATCCGACCAGTACGTAACGACCTGGACAGCTCTGTCGTTTTCCTCATTCAAGTCCTGGAGGGAGCCATTAGTTGTGCACGACGGGCAGGAGGAGGTGTGGCATATCCTGTGTTAGGGCTCCACACTCATATTGTCGCATCTGTTAATTTATAATGGTGTACATTTTATTATATTTTGAAATTGTTTCCATCAAGACTGATTGCTGTGACCAACATTCGGTTACAAGAATATTATTTTGCGTAGGAAAGACGCAAAAACCATTTCTCAAACACGGAAACTATATATATACAAATAAATAAAATTGAAGTGTCAGTTTGTAGTATCGAAATAACAGCTGAATTTACTGAATGCACATGAAAATAAATGCGGCACATAGGTTCCGCGTTTATTGGAAAAAAAATGTTTTGTTATAGAACAAAACATTTTTTTTCCAATTTTTGTCTGTCTGTTTGTTTCAGCCAATCTCCGAAACGGCTGGAACGATTTTGACGGGACTTTTACTGGCATCTAGCTGAAGTAAAAAAAAGTAACTAAGGCAACTTTTATTTCTTTTATTTTCTTTTTTTTCCCTTTTTTTTCGTTTTTTTTTTTACTTTTGGTTCCGTGCAAAAAAAAAAAAAACCCTTGAGATTGTTAACAAAATTCGATTCAAATAAGGAAATTAATATATATATATATATTACATTTAATAATAATTTCACGCCAACAAAGGTCACAGACAAATAAATAAATAATTCTTCAATTGAAACACGGCCTACAACCTACACTTCACTAAAAATAACATAGTAACCTAAACTGAAAATAAGTCGCCATTTTAACTGTAAACTCATGAATGAAGAGCCAATAATATCCCGTTCAACTAATCTAGATCTATGTGAAGTGTTAGCGGCACGCTATCTGTCTGAATTGTGGAATTGTACCTACTTTCTTACATTTTTTGAGTGATGAATGATTTATTATTCGTTTGTCTCATTCAGAAAGGTATTACAAGGTCGTTGAAATTGTATGCGTTCGTTGTTTGAAATAACAATTAATTTAAAAAGAAAGTGAATTTTAAATAACTTATGTATTTATTGGGACCTGTAATTTGTAGATTCTATCGAATACAGACCACCAATTTTTTTACAAATATGTATCCTATACTTCTATGTATATAAAACATTATTTTTAGTATATACGAAACCTGAATATAGTTTGTTCAGAATAAGTGACTGAATCGATTCCAATAATTTTTAAACCATGTTATATTTTTTCCCAAAAATATTTAAAAAAGTTAAAAGTTGGACACGGAGCCACTTTAAGTACCTATCGCAATAATTTAGGTACCTACTCTTTCTTTATCGTGTGGTTAGTTCCTAACCTGGTGTCAAAGTTTTTATGCCGCCCATGGGCCTCTGACTTGGCTTTACATGCCGTCAAGAAAAATCTCTCAGGCATGCTGGTTTCCTCACGATGTTTTCCTTCACCGAAAAGCAAGTGATAATTATACAATACGCACATGAATCCGAAAAATCAGAGGTGCGTGCCTTGGGTTCGTACTCGAGACCTATGACTACCGCCCGCTCGGTACCTACTACCAAATTATTATTAACAAAAAGTTCAAGATGACGCTGGAGGTGCGCGCTGCGTGGTGACCACGATTTTGTGCGGACAATTAGGTAACAAAACAAGCTTATAACTTTGTGTTTTTTTCATGATACAGTTTTGAAATTTTGTACATAAATTCTTTACATAAAAATACTAGACACGTGTTTCAGGTTTCGCATGTACTAAAACGAATATTGTATAATAACAGAATGCATTTTCGTTATATGCCTTTTAGGTAAATTGTAAAATTAGCGTAACGCTGAAATGTAAGAGGGCTCTTAACATAATGCCTGTGTTTTTGGAAAAGTACTCATATTTTGCCAGTTATGTTATTCAATTCATTAAGTTCCCTGTTAAGTGTATTTTAAAATTAGATGACATACTGACATTTTTATAAGAACTTGTTTTGACATCCCATTTTTATTATTATTTTTTGTTTACTATTCACAGAAATTAGATGACATATTATTAATTATTTTAAATTGAATGTAGATTATTACTGTTTTGAAATTGTTATTCCATCTTTGACATGTTTTTTGATTGTAATGTTTTAATGATACTTTTTTATTTTACATTTTACTTTTACTAAATTTCTATACAATGTATGTTGTTCTGAAATAAATGACTTATGATATAAGAGACCGTTGTTATTCATCATCACCTGCCCTTGTCCCATTCTATTTGGGGTCGGCGCAACACGATTTCGTGTTCCATTCTCCTATATCAGACATCACGTCATCATTTATTCCTTTCTCTTGCATATCGTTCCTCACACAAAACATTGGGACCGTTGTTATTCGTCATCATCTGCCTAGCCTTTTCCTAGCCATTTTGGAGGCAGCTTTCGTTGTTATTAAACCATATAAATGGCTGCTCCTGCGCACAGAGCCTCGGGCAGATCCAGACTCCCGATTGTTACTGAGAGTTGTTCTACAAAAGGACCCAGTAACAATTTTCTCGTTTAAGGATCCAAGCCAATACCCCTTGCTCAAACTTTGAAACTACAGCTCTACGAAATCTCTGTTTTCTCGCAGTGTTAAATTTATTAATCAGCTTCACTGTCACTGCCTAGTTGGTCTAGTTGTCGCAAGCACGACGGCTGAGCATGAGGTCCTAGGTTCGATCGCGGAGTCTGACTTCGTGCCCGGTTGAAGGCGATATGCTCGCTCTGTTATACAGGGTGTAACCTTTCACATAGCCGTCAACTAAGCATTCTGTACATTAAACTAAGTAACTTTACGCAAAAATTATTGCTGGGAAACGACTTTTGTTTTGGGGTGAAAAATCACGTTTTACGGTAGGACTCGATGGAAAGCACTCAAAGCATTGTGCTGATAGATGGATTGAATAGTACGGGGGTCGTGGAGGTGTGTAAAGTAAAAATCTTACATTAAAAACATGTATTTAAAAAAAAACTTGTAAAAAAGTTTTTTTTTCTATCTTCGTAACTAGAAGTTCCCAGGTCTAGAACAAAAAAATGATCGCAAAGACGGGGAGAACAAGTGCCTTTCGGCTATTATTATGTTAAGGGTCTATTTACACCCTTTATAGGACTTAAAACATAACTGTCAATATGTTGGTGTAATAGAACACCCACAGTCCGCCGGGGATGACAGGCGTGATGTTATGTTATGTATGCTTCACTGTAAGTCGAGATAACTTTGTTACAGGCAAGCGGTCATAATTTCTATGCATGAGGTCCTGATCTTCTTCTTTTTATTCCTGCTAATAGAGGCGAAGCTTACCCGTCGACCATCCTTGCTACTATGTAGTTTAGTATCATTTTATCCTCAACTAGCGACCCGCCCCGGCTTTGCACGGGTGCAATATAAACATATAAACTTTCCTCTTGAATCACTCTAACTATTAAAAAAAACCGCATCAAAATCTGTTGCGTAGTTTAAAGAACTAAGCATACATAGGGACAGACAGCCAGCGGGAAGCGACTTTGTTTTATACTATGTAGTGACTATGAATCAGCCGGACAACATTTCCACTTGCCTACCAGAACTATTAAACGGTTACTACACCAAGACACCTAACTAATTCCACCAGAAACATAATCCTCCGCCATCTTTATCTAATTACAAACGCTATTAAAATAAAGACAGCTTTAATAACAGGCACCGTGGACGGCATATCGCGTGACAAAATATAAGGGTAAGACAGTGAATGTCAGGGCTAAAATAGAAACACGCTAGGGACATGAAATATTGGTGACAAAGGTAAGTTTTAGATATTCTGGGAGTATGGAATAGGTGTTCTTTTGTTTGAAGTCAATGCTCTAGTTGGTGAAAAATGTAATCAGTCTTCTTGTTAGAAGACCTCCTTTTCTTTGAAAGAATCATACAAAGATTAGTCTTGTCTCTTTGTTCTAGTGGTCGCAGGCACGACAGCTGAGCATGAGGTCCTGGGTTGGATTCCCGTGTCGGGAAAAGTGTTATTGAGTTTTTCGCGCGTTTTAAGTTTTTTGACGCTCTTAATGTGCACGTCTTTCTACATTGTTCTCACATATATGTATAATCTCAACAGAAATGATGTAACCAAGACTTTGTAACAATTTTTTGATTTAAAAGAGTGTACATGGAGTTTCTTGCCCATTCTTCTCCATATAGATCTACGCTTTGGAATGTGCAACTACAGTACTTTCTCAAGTTATGCCTTGTGACTGTGACTGTAGCTTCGTTTTTTTTTTGTTTTTTTGACATTCAAAAGTGCCTGTGATGGTCAAATTGAAATAAATGCTTTGAGTTTGAGATTGAGTTCCATCAGGAATTTGTCAGTAGCAGCCACGAAGTCTGAATTTGTGCCCGGTTAATGACAATAGGCTCGCCCCCTATTACATGGGACTTAAACATAACTGGCGAAATGTGTTTGTACTATTAGGTACATCTCTGCCTTACCCTTCGCGCATTAGAGGCATGATGTTATGAGAAGTTGGAGCCGATATCAGTGAGTCTCCACCTACTCTTCCATACAAAAGAAGGTCTTATGCTCAAATAACTTCTCAACGAATGATGATCGAAACTTATTTTTTATAAGATCACCTTTTTAATGTATAGACACCAGCACATCTAGCTACCCAAAACTGCCAAATTCTCCCAATCAACCTTGAACCTAATGCTTTAGTGATAAAGTTGAAAATTTAAAGATAAAGATAATTTTATTTGTCAAAACTTGCGTATACATGCAAATTAAGCATGCAAGATGACACAATATGGATATTTCGTACGTACATGTTTCACCCGTGAGGCGTACAAATTAAAAAAAAAAAAAAAATATTAAAAAATAAAATACTACATAAAAACAAAATTACTAAAGGCACTTCAAAATAAAGGTCGGTAATAAATATTGATAAGTCACTTAAATAAATTAGTCATAGAATGTCACAAAAATTAAGAATTATTAAATAAAAGAAGATTAAAAACATGTCAAATGGTGTCTTTTTAAAAGCCATTTATGTTCTATTGAAGTAATTTGACAGATTGTAGTACAGTAGCTTGATGTGCTGGCGTCTATAACATGTTTCAATGCAATTAAAAATATACTTATTTTAAAAACATAAAAAAGCAACATTTTTAATGAAAATAATTATCAACACACAGACAGAAACCGCATTTGCATTATTATCTTTTTAATTAGATGTTTTAAACTTCCATAACGTATATTATTCTAGTTTCCAAGAATTCATTATTGCGGGTAGTATTTTAAGCTTTCCTTGACACGATACTACACCTAATGGTCCTGATTGCAAATGAAACCCATCTTCAAACATCAACATTAGTTTAAGCTAATAGTAGTTGGACAGGGGAACGTCGTATAATTTTAACCGACTTCTAAAAAAGGAGGTGGTTATGTGCTCCACCAGCAACATCTTATTTTCCATGTTATGTTCAACGATTACTCCGTGATTAAGGGCATTACATGGCTCAAATCCCAAAAACAGCGTATGTTCAAAGAAATTTGTTGATGAATCCCTTCGTGCGTTTTCCGTGTAAAAAAAGTATGTTATAGTTAAGTTCATCACAAATAAATTGTATTGTTTAAAATTTTAATAAACCTTCTCAATTTTTTTTGGTTAATCGTAGAAAATAGGTCCTTTTTCAACCTTAATTGTAAATTATCTCTGTAACGGCTGAATAGATCGGCATGAATTTTGTAACAACAAATACGTAATGATATACTTAACAATCTGTATTGTTTTTTTTCTGTTATTTCTTTTAATATTTTTAAATAATAAATAAAAACCGAAATTTTGCGAAATGTGCGGGGCAAGTCAACAAAAACCAGTACAGGGATCAAATCATCAAGGTCATCGAGCAATGTAATGCCCTTAATCGACCGATTTACGTGATTCTTTTATCATTTGGTTCGAAAATCGTTAACAAACATAGAAAAGTTACATGAGAAAGGTATTCACTCAACAAGGGGTGTAAATACTAATAAAGTTGACTATTTAAATTGCATTGCTTGTAATCTCCGACGGGTTTAGGGAGACCTGTTCCTATTGGTCATCCATATTTTTTTTTTTTTAATACTTTGGCTCACTTTAAGAAATGCTCATATATCGTGGGTGCGTTTACAAACATGTAAACTCACATACACAAACGGCCAGACCCGGAACAACTACCTTTTTTTTTTTTTTTTAGGATGGGAAATCATCAAATGACCCCCTCCGCTCTGGGCGGAGCGGAAGGGAGTGTCAGACTTGTACTGACTAAAACCCATCCATGTTCCTTCTTTGCCCTTTGTGTTCCAGGGCCGCGGTATCTCTTTCGAACAGTCCCGCAGCCCTGGCAGGTATCGGCCCGTGCGGACCCCAACGTGGTTGCTGACATCTCTTTGAGGCGCGCGTGGAACACGAACGCGCCGTCGACACGGCCTGTCGTCATAAGACGGCCGGACCGGAACAACTACCTGTAAGTCATACAAATATTTTTTCCGTAGTAGAATCGGACCCGCGACACGCAGCGCAGCAGTTGATGGCTGACACTGTGACAGCACGGTTCTGCGGCCTGCATTTTGGTCTGTCTTTTCTCAAAGGTTTGGTAAGACTGGTTGTCAGACTTTCGGGCCACTGACTACCTGTTACGACTGTCAAAGATTTATAAATGTCAGCGGGACCTACGGCTTAACGTGCTTTCCGAGGCGCGGAGGAAACTAGGTAGGTATGTAATAGGTTGTCACCCATCCACAGACCAACCTAGGCAAGCACGGCTTAACCCAAAGATCGACACGCGCGGCTGTTATTATTTAGCCACGAGCTCCTCTGCCGAAATAAAGTCCCTTAATTTAAAAGGTACTCCCCGAATTTCAATCCTTCCAAAGACGTGTTCTTCCCTTAACGAAGTTAGTTATAGGCTCCTATAGTTGCGCAAGAATCTTTTGAGGCTCCAGCGATGATGATTGATGACAGAAGGGCACAGTTGTTGAATATTAATTTGTTTTGCAGAATGTTTAAAATGCAGGATAGCGCTTTTAGTTACCATATTTAGCCACGTGCCAAAATATCCTTGTACTCGTCAGCCATGTTAATAACATCATAAATCATTATTATCTATACAATAAAATAAAATTTAAGTGTCCGTTTGTATTTTCAAAATAACTGATTTTTCCTAAATGTATATGAAAGTGAATGAGGTATTTATAACAAAAAAACATTTTTTTTCAATTTTTGTCTGGCTGTCTGTCGGTTTGTCTGCAGACAGATTTGGATCTGGATTTCGACGAGATAGCTGATGTTATAAGAAGTATCTAAGGCTACTTTTATTTTAGAAAAATAGTTAGGGTGCCTCTTTCTGGAGCCCTGACACAGCCAGAAGGCGCAAACCTCGCAGAAGATGGCGGAACGAACTTGACAAAATAAACGACCAGTGGCCCACATTAGCCCTGGATCGTAGCAACTGGAAGTCATGGGGAGAGGCCTTTGCCCAGCAGTGGGATGACGCAGGCTAACAGTATCAGTATCAGTAATTAGAGTTCCGTGCAAAAATATGAAAACCTTTAAAATTGTTAACAAAATCCTAAGGGAAGACATATTTTGATAAAAAATTCACGAAGACGAGGGTCGAGAGCAACAGCTAGTTATATCACAAAACATTAATATTTTCAATATAGCCACCATAGTGTGACCGACAATAACCATAACCAACCACCATGACATTTACAAAACAAATCTGAACTTAGTAAATTAGAAGTCGACGATAGCTAATTATGGTTTAACACGGAACGCGTTAATTATACTGTCATAATCTTCACGCTAGGTGACTTTGTAGGTGAGTAAAAGTAGAGATTAAAAATGAAATCTAGACGTTTTCATTGAACTGGAGTTTTTAAAATAATGATGGACTGAATGACTGCTGGATGATATAGCTAGAAAGGAGGTGACTGCTGAGATGACGAGTAATAGAGAAGTTTGGGAGAGGAAGACGTGCTGCGCCGACCCCAAAGGATAAGAGCAGTATTGGTCCACATTAGCCCTGGATCGAAACACCTGGAAGTCATAGAGAGTGGCCTTTTCCCAGCAGTGGGATGACGCAGGTTGTCAGTATCAATAAGGGCAGGAGCATGATGATGATACATTGGTGTTCGTTGAACGCTATACTGGATTTTCAGTGACACTAGTTTTTGATGGCTAAGACTTGGGTGAGTTGTGTTGTATGTTTGACCCCTAGATCAGTCACTTTTTTTGAATTTTAGTCAGTATTTTATGCGATACATACGGCGGCACATACAGCTGTACATTTACAGTATAACTCGACCTCGCTTTGTATCGATTTCCTATACAATGAGAGATCCGCATAAACTGGTTTTGTAAAGCTTGATTGGCCGTCGTGCGTACCTACACCGAATAGGAGTTGCACAAAGGGCCATGGAGCGAGCTATGCTCGGCTTAACCCTACTAGACCGAGAGGGTAACACCGAAATCCGTCGGCGGACGAAAGTCTACGTCGTAGGGGACAGAGCGATACGCCTAAAGTGGAATTGCAGCTGCGCACACTTACAGCCGCCATCACTGGACACGGCTCTTTTAATAAACACCTCTTTGTCATAGGAGTCACAGACGGCCCTCGGTGCCGAGCCTGCAGGGAGGAAGACGAAACAGCAGCTCACGTGCTTGCAAGATACAGGGCCAAGTACTTCGGTAATCCAGGTACTCTCCGCGACATTGTCAGCAACATCAAGGCGCTGCTGGCTTTCTCGGGGAGTTAGGGTGGATGCCGCACGCAAAATACGCGCTTTGACGTGGAGTTGCGGACACCAGCCCGTTATACAATACAAGTGGAGTTGGGCAGGACATCTGGCTAGACGCGAAGATGACCGATGGAGTGAGGTTTTGAGCGAATGCTGGCCAAGGTTGGGCCTAAGAAACCAGGGCCGTCCAAAACCGCGTTAAGTTGACGATGTTGTCAAAATCGGGGGAAACAGATATATAAGGGATGAACAGAACAGAGAAGAATGGCAGAAGAAAGAGAGGCCTATAGAATAGAAGACATTTATTTCAGACGTAGTCCATATACTGTTAGTAACACAAAAAACTATTGTTAGTACATACAAAAATATGCCAAGCCCTGGACGCGACTACCCGCAGTGCGTCGCCGCGTCCAGTGCCGCCACATCGTCGAGTCCTAGCGGCCCAGGAACACGCTCAGAAGGCTGTTTGAGCTGGCACGCATGCGCTTCATGAGAGACGCACAACGCTTCCGTATGATATACCCAGCATTGGGTGATTCCGGCCTGATATGATGATGATGATTCTCATACCGCTGAAACTAACACAAAAATACAATACATATTAGCCAACAAAACATTCTTCAGCTAAATCTAAATTTAGTACTAAAAACTTTGTCTACCGCACGTTATGGCTAATCGCGGTAGAACACGATAGCTTCTAATTAGCATCAAAACGTTATAATAAATATAAACTTGGATGTACGGGGCGATTATAAAGTTTTCTGTACTAGTTCTAAACTTTAATGGTACTGATTAGCTTAGTTTCTCAGTTAGACTGTAGACTTTGTCCGGCCGTCTTAAAACGACAGGCCGTGTCGACGGCGCGTTCGTGTTCCACTCGCGCCTCAAAGAGATGTCAGCAACTAAGTAGGGGCCGATGCCTGCCAGGGCTGCGGGACTGTTCGAAAGAGATACCGTGGCTCTGGAACACTAAGGGCAAAGAAGGAACATGCATGGGTTTTAGTCAGTACAGGTCTGACACTCCTTTCCGCTCCGCCCAGAGCGGGGTGGTCATTTGATGATTTCCCACCCGAAAACAAAAAAAAGACTGTAGACTTTTGTCGTGTAGACTATTTATAATATGAATCTATTTAAAGTTCGAGTGAATCGGTTTCTTTTAGGCAAGCGTGCTCCACCCTAGGCCGCGTCATAGCTTCACATCAGGCGAGTTGCGGCTATACGCAAGCTTATTCAGTATCTTCTTCTTAGCGTGTCGATGGCAATCTAAATTGTGTCAGTCCAGAACTGAGCTACTAGTTTGGTGCCTTCAGTAGCGTCCATCAGTTCCTGTAGTGAATAAACAACAGGACACGCAGGACACGATATTAAGTGCCTCATCGTTTGTAGAACTGCACCACATTTACACTGCAGGTCAGAGTCATTAATGAAACTGCACCTGAACAGGTTTTCCTTTCTGCGAACAACCTGGGTCTGGAGACTTCCAGGTCAGCCATGGCAATTCATGTACAGGTGGGAGAGTTTCAGCAGGTGGAACGAATGGGTTAGGTAAGGATGCACTACCTCACCACAGCTTTAGTCTTTCCGTAGACCGCTCGCCAGTGAGTGGGGTGACACACTTCAGAAGCAGCCTTTGCGACACCAGGGTATTTATTTATTTTTTATTCAATATAAAAATAAATAAACTAGAACTAGCCTTATGAACAAGGTGTTGATGGCTTCATCTGCACGAAAAGATCATCGGCAACTTCACAGGAGCCTTAAGTAGTGATAGCCTAGCGGTGAACGGCACATGGATTTCGGTATTACGCACTCCATCTAAAAGGGTTATGTCATGGGTGTCTGTGCAACTCTCAGTCTACAGGGTGTAAACAGACCCTTCACATAGCCGTCAACCAAGCATTCTGTACATCAAACTAAGTAACTTTACGCATAATTATTGCTACGTTGACTTATTTTTTTGGGTGAAATATCACGTTTTACGGTAGGACTCGATGGAACGCACTCAAAACATTGTGCTGATGGATGGATTGAATAGTACGGGGGTCATGGAGGTGTGTAAAGTAAAATCTTACATTAAAAACATGTATTAAAAAAAACACTTGTTAAAATTTGGAACTTTGACCCCCAGTACCTCCGTAACTAGAAGGTTCCCAGATATGGTCTAGAACAAAAAAAATATTGCAAAGACGGGGAGAACAAGTGCCTTTCGGATATGTTAAGGCTCTATTTACACACTTTATACAAAGCCTCTTGCTTGAGCGTCCATGTTTCAGTACCATATGTCATTGTAGGCAGGACACACTGATTATAAAGGTAGGATGGGACAGTCCCGTCTCCTTGTAGTACTTTATGTAAGACAATAAGTGGCAAATTTCCTTGAGAAACGAAGACATATTTATTTTGCCTTAACTTTTACTACACTAGAATACAAGACTCTTGCGCCATTTTTTAATTTTTTTATTTGGCTCTTCAACAATGAGTACACTATTACATATAATATAGTAAAACATTACAAACTTAAGTCTAAGTGCCCCATTACTTAAAGAGAGCACTACAAGCACTGTATTATGCGTCTAAATATCAAATTAAACAATGAAAATAAGAAGAAATTATTAGAAATACAAATATCATTCCATACCAACTCACGTTGCCAGAACTTCGGGCTGTGCGGGCGCTGCTGCTGCGGCTGCTGAGATCCTCAAGCGGCGCAAATACTGTAACCTTATTGGTAACTACAGTTTTGAGCCGTTTGGGGTCGAAACGCTCGGGTCATGGGGACCGAGTGCGCGTCGCCTTTTTAAGGAAATCTCTCGCCGACTGGTCGACACTTGGCGTGACCAGAGGGCTGGCTCTTTCTTTAGCCAAAGAATTAGCATTATTATTCAGCGTGGCAATGCTGCCAGTCTTCAGGGCACGTTTCCAAATGACAGCGATAAGGAGGAGCACTTTGACGCCTAAGTGTCCTATTGTCGTCGTTGTTTATCACTACATAGTATAAAACAAAGTCGCTTTCTCTGTCCCTATGTCCCTTTGTATGCTTAAATCTTTGAAACTACGCAACGGATTTTGATGCGGTTTTTTTAATAGATAGAGTGATTCAAGAGGAAGGTTTATATGTATATATTGCACCCGTGCGAAGCCGGGGCGGGTCGCTAGTATGTTTATATTTACTTTCTTTTAGACTTATTTTTATCATTACTTTAGTTCTATAAACAAGGTAGGTAGGTTCCCAATTTCTTACCAGAAGTGTACCTGAAATAATAAAATCTATGTGTGTCCTTGATAATATGATAGACAAACAGCCTGTTACTCGATAGACTTTCTTATATTCTTGTCATATCGAAAGTTATACGACCGGAGGAACATAGAACAGGCAACAGTATTTCTGAGTAAATGAGTATGCTCTTCCTATTTGTCTTTACCAAAATTGTAAACAAATGCTTGTCTGTTTCTTGTATATTATTCGAAAATGTAGTGTATCTTGATTGGTAAATACAACTATTGAGAACTGTTAAGTATATAAGGTCTAACTATTCATACACGAAATATTTTCAGGGAATCATCTAACGGCTATAACGAAGCCATTTCAAGGGATTATTTTTTTTTATCTGAGTATATTTTTATAAAAAATAAATAATTTAAAATTACTTGACCCACAAAATAAATACTAGATCCTTATTTTTGAACATCCATTACGCTAGTTTCCTACGTCGTATTTACCTACTGTCATTGTTAGAATCTTTGGCATAGAGATGCTAAAGAGGAATGGAAAGGAGCATGATGGGTCTAAGGTTGAAAGACAAAAGGAAAGCTACAATAATTAGGAACACCACAAAAGTAGCAGATGTTAAAGTAAAAACACGAACCCTAAAATGGAAATGGACAGGTCACATGATGAGAACACAAACAGAAAAGTGGACCAAAAAAGTGACTGAATGGTACCCAAGGGACGGAAAACGACGCAGAGGAAGACAGATAAAAAGATGGGAGGATGATCTGCCTAAGGGATGGAGGAATACAGCGAGGGATCGACAAATTTGGAGGGAACTAGAGGAGGCCTATGTCGCAAGACAGCCTGACCTGGTAGCTGATAAGACAAATAAATAAATGAAATATGTATAATCTAAGGTTAGTTAAGATATAATTTAAGTTTAGTTAATCTTATAATTTAAGTTTAGATGTAGAAAACAAATAAGTGTAGTTTATATTTTTAGTTTCAAAATTGCTATATATTGTGTATACGAAGGTCAGAGTAAATAAAGGCTATTTTTATTTATTTATTTTATTGTTAGAATATGGGAGTAAAGATTTTATGCAAAAAGTCTCAAAAATTTTTAGAATTGTAATATTTTCGTAAAAAAATAAACACTCAGTTATTTTTTTTTTTCGTTGCTCTGGCGACTTTACGACTTATAGAAGTTACTCTTAAAATATTTCGTGTATGAATAGTTAGACCTTATATTTGAGTAGTTATATTAAAACAACTGCCTCTTTGGTCGAGTGGTAGCAAGTGGACTGCTGAGATGAGGTCCTGGATTCGATTCCCGGGTCGGGCAAAGTGTTATTGGGTTTTTCCTCGGAAATTTCTTAGGTCCAGCCACGGAGTCTGGATCTGTGCCCGGTTGATGGCAATAGACTCGCTCCCTATTATTATATTTATTACAAGCCTATGTTGTCCCACTGCAGGACAAAGGCCTCCCTTCCCTCCTTCCACATTTCGCGGTCTAGTGCGATTGTAGGGCAATCCTTTGCGAAAGAGTTCAGCTGATCCCGCCATCTCCTTCTGGGCCTGCCTCGTTGTCGTTTCCTGCTATTTGGTATCCACTGAGTGGTAATTTTTGACCATTGCTCCTCCGACAACGCCCCCTATTACATGGGACTTTAAATATAACAGGCGAAATGTGGGTGTACTATTAGGCACACCTCTGCCTAAATCTTCTTTAGCCATTTCCAAACTATGTTGGGGTCGGCTTCCAGTGTTACCGGACACAGCTGAATACCAGTATTTTACATGGAGTGACTGCCTATCTGACCTCCACAACCCAGTTAGTACTGGGTAATACGATACTCCTTGGTAAGACTGGTTGTTAGACTTTCGGGCCACTGACTAATTGTAACGACTGTCAAAGATCTACAAGTGACAGCCGGGACCAACGGCTTAACGTGAACTGAAACTGAACTGAAAATTAAAGTCTATTTTTTTTTTGTTTACAAAGTTGGCAAAGCGGAAAAAAACAAGCTGTACGAGAAAGATGTTTATCTCTAAACTAGGAGTCCATAAATACCAGTAACAAAATTCTTTCTAACATATTCGTGTTGTCTTCAACTATGTATGTGTTTCAGAATCAAGGGTAATACTTCCACAAAGTTACCACCGTTGTAGGTTTCGCGAATTTGAACCTTGCTGTTGTGGAGATAAGGTTTTAAAAAGCGCACTGAAGAATTGTTTTTGGGCCTTTGACATCACATTTGTATGATTTAGCGAAGGTATCGTTTTTATACCTATTTATAGGTGGTTGTCTATTAGAGGTTGAACAGTAAAGATTTATGAGTGGTTTGGTTATAGGAACTTTATAACGCTTCTGGGTTCTATTTTGAGCTCCATAACCAAAACTTAAAGTTTAAGTACGGGGCTCAATGGTCAGTCAAAATCAAAACTACATAACATAACATCATGAGTGTAATCCCCGAAGGGTTAGACAAAGGTGTACCTGTACACCCACATTTCGCCAGTTATGTTAAAGTCACATATAATACGAAGCGAGCTTATTGCCATCAACCGGACACAAATCCAGACTCCGTGGGAGCTACTGAGAAATTCCTGATGAAAAAACCCAATAACACTATGCCAGACCTGGAAATAGAACCCTGGACCTCACGCTCGGCAGTCGCGCTTACGACCACTAGACCTTTTTTTTTTTAGGATGGGAAATCATCAAATGATCCCTCCCGCTCTGGGCGGAGCGGAAGGGAGTCTGACGACTTGTACTGACTAAAACCCATCCATGTTCCTTCTTTGCTCTTTGTGTTCCAGGGCCGCGGTATCTCTTTCGAACAGTCCCGCAGCCCTGGCATCGGCCCATGCGGACCCCTACGTGGTTGCTGACATCTGTTTGAGGCGCGCCTGGAACACGGACGCGCCGTCGACACGGCCTGTCGTCATAAGACGACCGGACGGCGAGCTAGCCCATAACTCGCCGTCCACAGGCCCGCGCCTACGGTGGCCGGGGGCCACCACGTGACCCCCGACGCCCAGGGCGTCTCCCGCGGCGGCTGGGACGTGAGGCTCTTTCCCTCTCACGTCCCGCCACCTACTTCACTAGCATGACTGCTTCGCAGAAGGAGGTAACGGCTTCCCATTCCCTCTCGCTCCGGACCATGGCTTGAACCAGGGCCGGGCGCGAGAGATCGCCGCCGACGACCACTAGACCTACGAGGCAGTCTCGGAAGTGTTTCGAATAACAATTTGTTTGACCTTGGAATCGAACTCAGGACATCATGGTTAGCGCGTACCTCATGCTCAGTAGTTCATTATCTACAGAACTCTGTGTTGATCATCTTTTTCATATAACCCCTTAATCGCTATCTATTCAGAGATCTTTGCCAAACCCAGAACCCAAATCCTCCCTCACAATATTAGCTCAAGGTCAACAAATACGTCACCTCCACACCTTGTTTTTGTTTTACTACCTTTCGTAATGGCGTTACCTTTTGCCATAAAATGCTGACATAATTATCTAAATGTTTGGCCAGGTCATGGCAGGTGGAGTCGGGCGTTTAAGTACAGTTTTTATGGTTTGGTGACGTCGTATAACATCTTGCAAACAAAACAAAAAACATTTGACACACCCTTGAATACTCATTCCCGCTACCATCAAGCTGACTGACTAGACATGAAGTTCTGATGATTAATCATACAAGAGAAGACAAGCATGAGAAGCAGTAATATGTGAGTCAATGATGATGAATTACGGAGGCATCATGACAAATTGGGATTTGTCTTTTACATGATGCTGTGATATAGAAGGTGTAAATAGACCCATAACATAGACGAAAGGCATTTGTTCTCCCAGTCTTGGCGATGATTCTTTGCCACTCACTACCGTACTGTAACGACTGTGAAAGATCTACAAATGATAGCCGGGACCAACGGCTTAACGTGCTTTCCGAGACACGAAGGAAACTCGGAATGTAGTGATGGTCACCCAGTCACAGACCGACCTTGGCAAGTGCGGCTTAACCTTGGAGATCGACTGGTGCAGGATTTATTATTTAGCCACGAACTCCTCATTATTAACGGTCGGTACTTTTAGCAAAAACTAATAGATCACTAATACTATAAAATGATAATAATTCTGTATGGTGTCCGGACGTAAAGAATAGCACCATCCCATATCTTTCCGTGGGTGTCGTAAGAGGCGACTAAGGGAATTACCAGAGAATGGGCAGCAGCGTTCTCTGATTCTACAACAACCATACTGCGATCGCCAACCCGCCTGCCAAGCGTGGCGATTATGGCAAAACCCCTTCTTCTTGGGGGAGGCCTTTGTCCAGCAGTGGACTTTTCGGCTGAAATGATGATGATGATGATGATAATAATTCACTTTCATGCAACTGAATCAAAAACTAATTTAAAAAAAATCGCTTTGAAATTGAGAAAGGTATTGATGATAGTATGAATGCCGATTTCAGGATTCAATATCGAATTAAACTTAGTGGTTGCAATCGCTATTTAAAATCTCCGGGTGGTAATTTTCATTAATGGCGGAATACATCACATTGGGCCTAGGCTCATGATTTTACTCAACTGTTTAGTATTGTTGTTATCATATTTTTGTCGTAAATAAGGCAAAAGGGACATAAATAGTGGGTGTAAAAGTACCCTTAACATAGCCGAAAGGCACTTGTTCTCTCCGTCATTGCGATAATTTTTTTGATCTAGACCATACCTGGGAACCTTCTAGTTACGGAGATATTGGGGGTTAATGTTTATTTATTTAAACTTAATGTACAAGAGTGGTATTTAGGCGGACTTAATGCCCCAAGGCATTCTCTACCAGTCAACAAAGTTCAAAGTTCCTACTTTTTTTAAAGTTTTAAAAAAAAATACATATTTTTAATGTAAGATTATTACTTTACACGCCTCCACGACCCCCGTACTATTCAATCCATCCATCAGCACAATGCTTTGAGTGCTTTCCATCGAGTCCTACCGTAAAACGTGATTTTTCACCCCAAAAAAAAAGATTCCCAGCAAAAATTTTTGCGTAAAGTTACTTAGTTTGATGTACAGAATGCTTGGCTTTATGGAGGGTCTGTTTACGCCCTGTAATAAATCAGAAACCTCATAAACTACAGGCGTGAACAACATCAAACATTTAAATTTTATAGCTAATTCTGTATTTTCTAGGACGTCTCCTTGACAATTCTGTCAGTGCTAGTCGTGCGTTCCAACTTGTAGATATAACAGAGAAAAAGAGACAAAAACCTCCATAAAAAATAACCAGGTAATCACACTTATTACACAAATGTCAAGTCTCGAATTTATTGGTAATTTCTAGAAAAGGAAGCACCATAACCAACCCTTCGTTCGCATTAAACCCCATCTATGTAAGCATACCATCGGAAATCTATACAAGTAAATATAATAATAATACTATAATTTGTAACTTACGACTACTTTGTTAGCTTGGGTCTTACCTGTAAAAACAAATGTATGTGTTAAGGAATAATAAATAAATAAATAATTGAAGTGTCTGTTTGTATTATCAAAATAACAGCTTCTTACTGAATACATATGAAAATATATACGGCACTTATATTATAACAAAAACACGTTTTTTTTATTAATTTTTTTGTCTATCTGTCTGTTTGTTCCGGCTAATCTCAAAAACGTCTGGACCGTTTTTGACATGACTTTTACTGGCAGATAGTTGATGTTATAACTTAGGCTAATTTTATTTTAAAATAAGAATTAGGGTTACGCGCAAAAAAATTAAGCCCTTGAAATTGGTAACAAAATCCTGTTCATAAAGAGAAGTAATATTTTTATATTTAATGTCACGCGAACGAAGGTCGTGGGCAACAGCTAATCTAAAATATCAATCAAGAATCTGATACTGATACTGTTAGCCTGCGTCATCCCACTGCTGGGCAAAGGCCTCTCCCCATGACTTCCAATTGCTACGATCCAGGGCTAATGTCAGCCACTGGTCGTTTGTTTTGTCCAGCTCGACCCGCCATCTTGTACGAGGTCTGCAATGAGCTGTGGGCCATAATAACCACTTTCTGGAGCCCTTTTTTTTTTTTTTTTTTTGGGATGGGAAATCATCAAATGACCCCCCCCGCTCTGGGCAGAGCGGGAGGGAGTGTCAGACTTGTACTGACTAAAACCCATCCATGTTCCTTCTTTGCCCTTTGTGTTCCAGGGCCGCGGTATCTCTTTCGAACAGTCCCGCAGCCCTGGCAGGCATCGGCCCGTGCGGACCCCTACGTGGTTGCTGACATCTCTTTGAGGCGCGCGTGGAACACGAACGCGCCGTCGACACGGCCTGTCGTCATAAGACGGCTGGACGGCGAGCTAGCCCATAACTCGCCATCCACAGGCCCGCGCCTACGGTGGCCGGGGGCCACCACGTGACCCCCGACGCCCAGGGCGTCTCCCGCGGCGGCTGGGACGTGAGGCTCTTTCCCTCTCACGTTCCGCCACCTCCTTCACCAGCATGACTGCTTCGCAGAAGGAGGTGACGGCTTCCCATTCCCTCTCGCTCCGGACCATGGCTTGAACCGGGCGCGAGAGGTCGCCGCCGCCGATCGCCACTACGAGGACACGGCGCTGCTCCGCCCAAGCGGGGCAGACCTCCACAGTGTGCTGCACCGTGTCCTCCGGACGATCCTCACAATGGAAACACCCGGGCGTTTCCACCCGCCCGATTCGGTGCAGGAACCTCCCGAAACAACCGTGTCCGGTGAGGACCTGCGTCAGGCGGAAGGTGAGGGCGCCGTGGCGCCTCTCTAGCCACTCCTCAAAGAGGGGACTTATCGCCACTATGGTGGCGTGCCCTGCACGGGGTTGCGACAGTCGCTCTCTCCATGTCACCATGAGATCGCTCCGGAGGTCTGTCCGCTGAGCGGCGATTTGCCGCGGCAGCGGAGTTTCCCCCCGACGTAGTGCCTCCGCGCGCCATTCGTGAAGGCGCGCGAGGACTATCGCCTCCAGATCCCATGGTGGCAATCCGGCAAGGAGGCTCGCCGCCTCACCGGAGATCGTGCGGTACCCCCGGACTAGCCTTAGGGCTATCCCCTTTTGGGGCGCGTTCAAGTAGCGGGCGGCTTGCCGCCTCAGAGAACGCGCCCACACTGGGGCCCCGTAAAGGGCCATGGACCGCACGACCCCCGCGTAGAGCCTCCGGCAGGAGGCGTTTGGACCCCCCAGGTTGGGCAGGAGCCGCTTGAAGGCAGCCCCGGTCCGTTCCAGTTTGGGGGCCAAACGTCGGAAATGCTCCACGAAGTTCCACCGGCTGTCAAGGACGAGTCCCAGGTACTTCAGCGTCGACCCGACGCCGACGGAAACCCCTCCTGCCGTCAGTAGGGATCCCGACGGTGGCGCATTCCGAGGCCCATGAAAACACATGGCCTCGGACTTGTGCAATGCCACCTCGAGACCCAATTGCCGGATCCTCTCCACGACTATCGCAACCCCGCGTGTCATGTTTACTTTCTGGAGCCCGGAGACATCCAGAAGGCGTCAAGAATCAACCAAATAAAAAAATAAAAAAAAACAGACCTGCCAACATAACGAACACTCCAAAACTCTTACTCACAACAAAGACCACGGCGTATAGACAAACACTTTTTCTTTCTAAAACAAAGATTCTTGTACAAAATAAACGCAACGCTCGGAACAGCGCCGCGGTTACTAATTAGCAGCCACCTTTAGATAATGTACAGGGAACCATAGACCTATAATAGTTTCAAATTAGAAGTCCTCTTTTCTAGAAATAAAATGGATGAACAAAGTTGAGACTTGATTTGTGCACGGTTGGGAGCTACTGCTCCACTATTAAATTAAGCATAACTGGCGAAATATGGGTGTACAGTCACGAACACCAATATGTAAACACTTAACAACTTATAAAAGGGTTTTTCTCCTGCTGTTCTGATTAAAATTTCATGTTGTTACGAACATAGTATTCTGGAAATCATATTTTTATGAAAAAGATCCTGTCTCCAAGTTACAATCGTTATTTCTCACGAAAATTTGATTTGATTTCAAAGTTGCATGTTTGTCGGTCTTTTACAGATTGTACTTCGGTGAGTGTGTTCAAGAGCTCCACGAACTCATTCCACCATCTCCTTTCTTCCATCGGGAGTCCAGACGTACTGCAGGTTATCACCCATACCTTGTCGATGTTCCACACATTCGCACGAAGCGCTTTGCTACATGATTTATTATGCGCACAGCCAAGGAGTGGAATTCCCTGCCTGCGTCGGTGTTTCCAAGTTCATATGACCCCAATCTATTTAAATCGCGAGTTAATAGGCTTCTTTTGGGTTAGCTCGTTCCATCGTCGACTTCATCTCTGTCCTCAGGACTAGATTGAGGTCAAGAGTAAGCCCATACAGAATAAAAAAAAAAAAAAGAATTGCTTTTAAATTTAGGGAAGTGTATACATATTGGTGATCGTGACTGTACCTACTGTACGAACTACCCTTTGGAAAATAAAGGTATTATGACATGTTTGTAATTTTTTCTTAGTGGCTTCCTCTAATCATCATCATCATTAGCCTTCAACTGTCCACTGCTGGACAAAACCCTCTTCAATCGTACGCCACTCAATTCGATTCTCGGCAACTCTCATCCAATAGCTACCCTGCGAAGATCGTCGCTCCACCGAGCCTGAGGACCTTACGCTTGCCGATTCGCGGTCTCCTCTCAAGAACACGTCTACCCCAACGGTCATTGGTTCTACGACTAATATGGCTGGCCCAGTGCCAACTCAGCTTACTTATTGTGTGAGCTATGTCGACATCTTTGGTTCTGTCTTACTCAAGTAGTGAGAGGATATTACAGTATTAGAAGGAATGGAGGAGAAAGACAGCACGTATATAAAGGATTTTAAAATTTTTGCAACTGTATTTTGTTCCTGCATGAGTTAGTTGAAGACCTATGTGTGGAATACTCTACCTAGTTCAGCAGAAACATCGACGAAAATTGCTAATAGTCATCGTTGTGTCTACTCTACTAAACGATGTGCATACTTTGATTTTTATTATGTACTAGCTGACCCGTGCAACTTCGTTTGCGTCACATAGGAGAGAGAGGGGTTAGAGAGAGTGGCTCGACATTGTTCATTGATGCTCCGCTCCTTTTGGTTGTAGTATGATTTTATATATAGCCTATAGCCTTCCTCGATAACTAGGCTTTTTAACCCAAAAAGATTTTTTCAATTCGGACCAGTAGTTCCTGAGATTAGCGCGTTCAACCAAACTCTTTATAATATTAGTATAGATTGTACCGTTACCATAGCTTTGTTAGCTTTGTTCAGCAAATTTCAACTCGACCACTGTGCTGAACTGTTGAGTCATTGGCTATAGCTGTATCTAAAAAAAATGTTAGAAAATCCAGGACAAAACTGAACCCATGACAACATCTTCAAAGAATGTTGCAACAACATCAGTAACCTTTCCTAATAACACTACTCACAAAGTTATTTAAATAAATTATTCATTTAAATCTTCTCTATGCCTTCCAAGTGTAAGACACACTCATATTATTGTACCTTTTACTTTTAGTTTCTTAGAAGTGTTAGCATACGCGCTTGTGATATGAGTTGGGGATGTACCGGGCTTTTATTTTTGTTGAGTCATGAATTATTGTTTTGTCCTTGTCCTGTAAGCTGTGAAAGCATAATCAGCCCTCTCCTTTCTTTATCGTGTGGTTAGTGCCTAACCTTGTGTCGCAATTTTTATGCTGCTCATGTGCCTCTGACTTGCCGTCGAGAAATATCTCTCAGGCATGCTGGTTTCCTCACGATGTTTCCTTCACCGAAGCAAGTGATAATTATACAATACGCACATGAATCCGTGTCTTGGGTTCGAACTTGAGACATATTATGACTTGGCAGGCCGACGGTCTCACCAATAGGCTATCACTTCTTACAAGATTCCGACGAACAGAAGGGTCTAGGTAAAAGTGTTTAATTGTCTTTATTCTTATTGTAACCATAATGCTGATGATTCCGATCACATACAACGCGTCTCTAAGCTATGCGGTCTTCTGCAGTGTGGACCGCTCGGTCCATGCAGTCTCCAACAGCTTTCTTCATCGCGCCCATCTTAAATCTCGCAATCGAAATCGTTTGCTGTAAGAAAACCAAAGTCTGGGTCAGCTCGCCATTACACTTAATCTCTTTCTCACTTAAGATCCTTAACGAAATCACAAGGCACTTGTTCTCCCAGCTATTGCGTTTTTTTTTTTGTTAAGGACCATACCTGGGAACCTTCTAGTTACGGAGATATTGGGGTCAAAGTTCCAACTTTTTCACAAGTTTTTTTTCAATACTAGTTTTTAACGTTATAACTTTACTTTAAATACCTCCATGATCCGTTTACTATTCAATGCATCTATAAGCACAATGTTTGGATTAAGAGACATTGAGTTTTAACGTAAAAGATTATTTTTCACGCTAAAAAAAACGTCGTTTCCCAGCAATCATTTTTGTGTAGGGTTACTTAGTTTGATGTACAGAATGCTTGGTTAACGGCTTCGTGAAGGGTCCGTTTACACCTTGTATTATTGCAATTTGTAAGTATATTTTTTTATTATTTTGTGTGCGATTAAAAGAAAAAATAAGAAAAAAAATTACAAAACTCTTAAGTAAAATACGCGTGTTTCCGTGTATGTCCCCAACCTAAGTAGAGTTACCTTTTGCCACAATGTAAAGAAGTTGCAAATGTCTGTTCCTTTTATTTCCAATGTGCTAACCGTTTTTAGATAAATATATTTAACACTAAATTAGGAACGAAGATACTTTGCGCAAATTAAGTTCAGAATCCTAACTTCCTAACTATCCTAACTAATATTATAAATGAGAAAGTAAGTCTGTTTGTTACCTTTTCACGTCTAAACCACTGAACCGATTATCCTGAAATTTTGCATATACGTTGTCAGGTGTACAGAAACGGACATAGGGTAACTTTCATCCCGAAAAACAGTACTGGTCCCGAGAAAAATAACAATAACGTTCTTATAATAATAGACGGCGCCACGTGTCTTTCGAATCATGATTGAATTATAATATTATTATAAAAAAAGCAAAAGCTAGTCTATAATAATGTTTAGATTTCTGAGAATGTTTGATAAAATATTGCTTTTCTTATACAACATTAGTTTCAGTATATGCGAAATACACGTGTCTAGTATTTTTATGTAAAGAATCTATGTACAAAATTTCAAAACTGTATCATGAAAAATCACAAATTTATAAGCTTGTTCTGTTACCTAGTTGACCGCACAAAAACGCAGTCACCACGCAGCGCGCGCTTCCAGCGTCGTCTTGAGCTCATTGATAATAATAATTGGCAGTAGGTGCCTAAATTATTGCGATAGGTACCCAAAGTCGCTCGGTGTCCAACTTTTAACTTTTTTAAATATTTTTGGGTAAAAATATAACATGGTTTAAAAATTATTGGAATCGATTCAGTTACTTACTCTGAACAAACTATATTCAGGTTTCGCATATACTAAAAATAATGTTGTAGATACTTTTTTAATTGTCAAATTCTAAATTAATGTTTACATTTCTGAGAATGTTTGTTAAAAGATAGCTTTTCTTATATAATGTTGGTATCATCCAGATGAACTAAATGCGGTCAAAACCAATGGTTCCGTAAGTGACTGACTTTTGGCTTGACCATCTCAATTCTAATAATTTAAGGATAGACAATCTTCTAGTAAAGCCGTTGGTCCCGGGTGTCATTTGTAGATCTTTGACATTTGTTAGGTAGTCAGTGGCTCAAAAATCTGACTACCAGTCTTACCAAGGGGTATCGTATTACCCAGTACAAATAGGCAGTCGCTCCATGTAAAATACTGGTATTCATCTGCATCCGGTTAGACTGGAAGACGACCCCAACATAGTTGGGAAAAGGCTAGGCTATGATGATGATGATGAGACAAGCTTATAGTAAATAAACACTATTTTAATATTCAGTTGCAAGAGTTCACCTAAAAAAACATTGCAAGTTAAATAAAAGTTTGTTACAAAAAAAACAAATGCAAATATAGTGTTCCGCTTGTGACGACTGGCCTAATTAAGTTTTAGAACTTTTAACACCGCTTCTAGAAGGAAAAACGCTTGACCAGCAATAGAGCTTTATCATATCTGTCGAAGGTTTCAAACCACTTTGACCAAATCAGCCAGCATGTAAAAATACAGTGACCCTTTTTTTTCGGTAGGGAAATCATTAAACGACCCACCCCCCCTGACTAAAACCCATCCATGTTCCTTCTTTACCCTTTGTATTCCAGGGCCGCGGTACTTTCGAACAGTCCCGCAGCCCTGGCAGATGCGGTGACCCTTGAAGGTCCTTTCCAATCATTCCTTTTACTTGTACAGTTAAGTAAAGTCGCCTTTGTGTTGCTAACCAGTTACTCATTCAAGCAATAATCATCGTGAGCTATGGTTTAGGTTCCTTTTGCATAGCAACGAGAAGCATAATGATTAGATAGCCCCAGCTCGTATAACTTCGTCTAAACTCGGCTGTCAGTTCACCTCACACCGGCATTAACCATCACATTATCTAAAAATAGCGCCACCACAATAAACACAAAACAATTTCTTTTTTTAAATAACGAAAAAAAAAACGACAACTTTTTTTACAAAACCGTTGCACTTGCACATCACATCATACGACTTAGCTATTGTTAAACGGGTTTTTAGCGGGAGTCGACTGCAATATACCTGTCACTTTTACTCCTACGTCCAATTGTATTTCTATCTCTGTCGCTCGCGGTGTCGTGTTAAGGATGGAGGCACAGGAGACGTTTTTTTATTTAAATTTGAATAAATTTACACTTTTAAAGAAAGGTTTTGAGTTTATATAGGGTTTTTGAACTCTTGCGCAGCCCGTCACTATGTGGTGCGATTATAAAATCAATGTTATGGTGTTATAACAGTTATACACTTACTGTATAGTTTTATTGGCGTTCTGTGATTGGCACTTTGATATTAGTTATTAGTTTGACAGTAAATCTTTTATAAAGGCTTTGAAACGTGTTTTGTAGATGATTTGAGGAGGAAAGGAATGTCTTGTAGCTGTTGAAGAAATTGACTTATGATATATTGATTGTATGATTGATTTGATGGTCGTGAGCGGTTTAGTAATTTAGCTATTTTTGTTCTTGATTGCATCTTTTTTTATAGAGTGACAGACTCAGACTAAATGAACTAAGAGTATTACCGGAAATAAAGTTAAAAGGATGAAAGCATATATATATTTTTTTTATTTGACTATCATACAATCCCAAAAAAAAACTTGGCTTTGATATTCAGACTGAGGAGCTCGTGTCTGAATAATAGCAGTCGCTCGGATTCGCGCCTCCCTTGGTTGGTCCGTAGATTGGTGACCACCCATTACATACCTAGTTTACTCCGTGCCTCGGAAAGTACGTTAAAAAGTTGGTCCGGCGGTTGGCTGTCAATTGTAAATCTTTGACAGTCGCTAAGTAGACAGTGGCCCGCAAGACTGACAAGGTCAACAATCTTACCAAGGGGTATCGTATTACCTAGTACTAACTGTGTTGTGTGGGTCAGATAGGCAGTCGCTCCATGTAAAGTAATGGTATTCAGCTGCATCCGGTTAGACTGGAAGCCGACCCCAACATACCTAAAAAAAGACAAGCAGATGATGCCTTTGATATTCACACTCATGTTGACAGTATGTTGATTATTCTAGTCCGATTTCATATTCAATATTTTCTAAATATTGTGCAATTCTGTTTATCGTCTAAATCGAAGCCAGGACCACTATTAACAGTTTTAGTTCCTACCACTAGACTAAGGAGGAAAATGAACCACACCACAAAAGATATGCAAAAAGAACAAAGTAAAAGAAAGATTTATTTTCGGTTTGAAATCATTTCTTTTACTCTCTTTTTTTAAACAAAACGCTGTAAGTTTTGATACCATGAGTTGTGGGGTCCCTAATTAAAGTCTTGGTTTTCTTTTGAACATTTTTAATTACTTTTTTCTTTTACTTTACTTGGTGAATGTTCTCATGGACCTAAAAAGAGATTTAATCTGATCACATAACTGCAGGTTTTTGACCTTTCACGCTAATTGCAAGTTGTCAATCAAACGCTTTTTTTTATGCTTGACATTTTACGTTGCCTACGGTGTGAACAATAAATCCATGTCTAGTAAGTATTTGTCATTAGTCAAACGGAAACGTTTCAAAATTTAAAAAAAAGCCCCAAGTGATACTGCTGAGCATGAGGTCCTGGGTTCAATTTCCAGATCGGTCAAAATTTATATTTGGTATTTTTCCATCAACTATTTCTGAAATTTGTGCCCGGTTTAAGGCCCATAGGTTTGCCGTCTGTTATGGGGATTAAATACTACCGGCAAAATGTGGGCGTACTATAGGAAGGCCTTCGTCTGATCTTTTGGGGAAGGAACAGATTTGGTTTTGTCTATGGCTAATAAGAGTGTAACTACTGAGTTAACGGTAAAATATCTACTATTGGAAGTAGATTTCCTGTACTTTAAAGTCAAATAAATTGGGTTAAAGACAACAGTCTCCAGATAGTGGACGCCTAAGGATGGATATCGCCCCGAAGCCATTATACGAAGACATATACCATCAAGGCTGGTTTGAATTTGCTCAGTAAAAGGGAGCCTGGGCAAAATTAGGGGCGGGGGGTCCTAGTCCAGCAGTGGGCTGACTCAGAAAAAAAAAGTCCAAAGGATGATAATGATGATGTATGGGACATTTCTTACCTTTCGACCTTCCAATAAAGATTTCAAATCCTTTCTTTTACTGTATCTCTAAATCTTTTAAAAACGTAATTCAAACATACATTAATAAGGCAGGTACAGATCGTAATATTATTAAAACACCGCGTGTACCAGTAAATCTTTTACCGAATCGTCTTACAGTATACATGCCATAGAATAGAGAGATACAGAAGGTCCGCTCTTTTCATCGAGCGAAATCACGCGCAGATTGACACGTTTGTGTGGAGATAATCACGAAATATGATAAGCTAAGTTTAAGTAACTAAGGCCAAGATATATAAACGATACCCACGTATTTATGCTCAGATTTATTCTTTTTACTGCCGCATTACTGTCAAACTACCTACAATTTTTAGATATAGATGAAATTCGTGGTAAGTAACCTTTATTATTTCATCTCCTATCCTGCACTTTGAGTCTTAAAAAAAGCAGATAAAGTGACCTCTACACTCCCACTGACGACACCGTGAAAATGGCGAAGTTTTGGACCAATAAATACAAAATACTGTCGTGCCAGCGACACAAATGAGAAGAACTTTTATTACATGAATCTCGGCCTAAGGAAGTTTAAAACTTAATCACATGCGGAAAGAACTCACGTTTTTGTATGCTTTTGGGACAAAACAGCAAATTTTACACAAACAAATAAATGCCAATCTCGAATGTCACGAGTGCGCTTGCACTCGCCGTATGTGAAGCGTGTCTAAGTGCGTGCGCGTTTTCACTAGTTGTATCGAGCTGAACTTCTGTTTATCTCTTTGGTATTGCGGGTCTGCACTCAGACTAATTAAATATCTTACATTCAGGTTCAAAAACCCGAATCTGAATCATTTCATTTGTGAATGTTTCCGAGAAGGCGATTGGTTGCTCCGTTGTTTTGTTTTTTAAACGAGGAAGCGAATGTATGTGGCCAGTAAATTCGGATTGGAATTGCGAAATTTCGGACTTGAATTTTGAGACCCCGGATTTGAAGATTAGAAGGTATAAGGTAAAAAGTATTCCTTAACTTTAACCTCAAGCTACTATGAAAGTATCTGGTAAAGGATTGGAGCTGTCGACATACTCAGTATATTTTAGAACACAAAAGCTGCTATTGTGACTTAACTATGATAGTTTGATATATTCCTTCTTCGTGTTTTTTGTAGGTAGTAATGAGTACTTTAATCGTGTAGTACATAATTTTTAAGTATCATCAATAATTTTCTCAGCGCACGCCAAATAATGAATTCTATAGGCAAAATTTTGCTACTTTGGGTTACATTATTGCAATTTTCTTAAGGATCTCTAATTTTTTTGAAAATAAATTATAGCCTATTTTAATTCCTGATAATTTAGCTTTCTATTGGTGAAAAAATAATTCAAATCAGTCCAGTATTTTCGGAGCCTATTCGGTACAAACAAACAAACAAACAAAAAATCTTAGCATCTCCAATGCTTTACCGTCTTGTAAAATTACATAGTTTTAGATAAGATACTTTATAACACCATACCCACTGCTGGAACATTGTCTATGTCTCCGAATTATTTGATCTGGGTTCCATCACGATATTTTCCTTCATCGGTTCGAGAGCAGTATAAAGAATTATATAGCAAGCTAAAATAGCAGCGGGGTGTCCATATATGTTGAAGGTGTGACGATTATTTTCACAATTTTTACCGACTCCGAGTTTCCTCCGTGCCTCGGAAAGCACGTTAATCCGTTGGTCCCGGCTGTCAATTGTAGATCTTTGACATTCGTTACAGCTAGTCAGTGGCCCGAAAGTCTGACAATCAGTCTTACCAAGGGGTATTACCCAATACCAACTGGGTTGTGGAAGTCAGATAGGCAGTCACTCCATATAAAGTACTGGTATTCTGCTGGTCCGGTTAGACTGGAAACCAACCCTAACATAGTTGGGAAAAGGCGTGGTAGATGATGAGTCTTAGAGTAAAGGATGCAAATACCCACAGCTAACTTAACGGATGAGGTGGCTGGGTTAAACAGGATGCAAAAAAAGGATGAAAAGGACAAATAAGCCCTAATAATGTTTGCCACTATACCAGGATGAGATATTGAAAAGGCCAACAGTGAATTGCAATTGATTTGGCTCATCTTTTTCTTAGCGCGTCGATGGCAACCTAAATTACAGTTTGCGCAGGAGCTCCACGACCTGATCCCACCATCACCTTTTTACCACCGGACTAGCAGACGCACTGCGGCGTACCATCCACACTTGGTTGATATCCCGACGAGTCGTACTCAGCGCTTCTCATCCACGTTCATAATGCGCACAGCTAAAGTGTGGAACTCTCTGCCGGCTGTGTTCCCTCCCACATTTAACCCGTCAGCCTTCAAAACAAGAGTGAACAGGCATCTTCTGGGCACGCTCGTCCCATCATAGACCTCATCGATCGCTTTCCATCAGGCGTGATTGAGGTCAAGAGCAGGCCCATATCGTAACAAAAAAAATAAAAAAATAGTGTCGGCCCAGAACTGAGCCACTAGTTCGGCACCTTCAGTAGCGTCCACCAGTTCCTGTAATGAACAGACAACAGGACACGCAGGACACGATATTAAGTGCCCCATCGCTTGTGGCTTGTACATTGATTTGGGCTATAAAGATTCCAATTTCTGATAAATTTCCAGTCATATTAGTTTAAGTTAAAACCCAATACCTGATATGTAATCTGAAACATATTATAATGAAATGTTCTAAGAAGGCCAATTTCGAATTCGGAGTTCCTTAAAATCAGGTTTTAACTTTGTCACCAAGAGTCATGGTTCAAAGTCCCATGTGCCTACAATTTTATTAGCACCCATAATGAAGCCGGAACAAGGCAAGGTCTTGGTGGCAGAAATAGGTATGGTGGTAGTACTTCCCCGGGAGCACTACATTTCTTATGTTTTTGAGGGGTTCCGGGAGTGATTTCATCATTTTACAGTTAATTATCGGACTAATTCGAAAAATTACTGAATCATTTAGCAATATTTCTTGGAAGATCAGTTTGTTCTTGAAATCAGCATATACGTAGATAAAGTTTGTGTGACCGTGCATAATTGTGATGTGGATTCCCCAGTGGCTTTTGACCGCAATTAGGAGCTGATGCTTGTGTCCAGCAGTAGTCAAAATATTTCAGGGGTCCGTCAGATCGAGGATATTTCTCTCTACCAAGGGAACTCTAACTTAACCCCAAAATGTCTGACGCGTTAATTACACAGGTCTGCGATGAAAAAGTTTTTTGAATAATTTCAAGTCAAACGTGTTGGTTAACCTATATGTTGCAAATATAAGCTTTATTTTATTGTAATACGTCACATTTTTTTGCACTTAAGTTGAACAAATATGTATAGGTAGCTCTCTAATTAACTTAGTAAATTCGCTTGTCTTTTAGCAACATTAATTTCTTAGTCTATTTTTACAATCTTTCATCTGTGAGCAACTATCCTATACTCTGTGTTTGTGAATAATCCGAATATATTTTGCTACATAATGTGGACAATATACTCTAGTACAACAAAGACAAAATATAACCGACTTTGTCAAAAAATGCTTACTACGCTTACTCCGGTTTTAAGTTATGTCTCTAAGACAAAACATGGGTTGCGCATAAAGTATGCCGGTTATGTGTGGAAGTTTTACGGCAGTCGGCTTACGGAAAATCAAAATCATTGCCATTTGGTGTTCCTATGTTATGGCGGGAACAAAAGAACCCTATTGATGATTGCTTTTTTTGCTTGATCTAATATTTGAAAAAGTTAAAAGTTGGATATCGAGCGACTTTGAGTACCTATCGCAATAATTTAGGTACCTACTGCCAAATTATTATCATCAATGAGCTCAAGACGACGCTGGAGGCGTGCGCTGCGTGGTGACCGCATTTTTGTGCGGACAACTAGGTAACAGAACAAGCTTATAACTTTGTGATTTTTCATGAAACAGTTTTGAAATTTTGTACATAGATTCTTTACATAAAAATACTAGCCACGTGTATCAGGTTTCGCATATACTAAAACTAATGTTGTAGATATGGATTTGGCCAAGCGTTTTGGGGTCGACTGTGGCATTTAGTCTAACCAAAAGTATCTAAACCTCAGTATTGAACATGGCCGTCTGACCTCTAAAGGCTCCATAGCGCACTTAATGGGCATACCAGCATCCTTAGATAAGATTAAAGGTTCTGTACTATCTTGAATCTCAATTATAGATTATTTTTTGCATAGTTGGTACTAAAAAAACGTTTATTATTGAAGATGACCCGCAGAACTTCTATTGTCTTTTTTCTCGATTCAACAAAAACGGATTTGAACTTTTACATTTATTGCAAACTGGTTTAGTAACGTGGTTTCACTTGTTAGCTCTTCTTCAGCTTGAGAAGTCGAGCTAGACAACCAAGTAGGTTGTGGTGTGTTTTAGTGACACCCGAGAGTCGAGGGTACTAAAGTCACATTTACAGTAATCGTATTTAAGATTCAGTTTTATTATAATTAGGTAAGTACCTGTTAAGCTATTTTAGCGATTCTTTGGAGAAATTCCGCAAGAATCTTATTTCATCAGAATTTTGTTAGTGATTGGATGAGCTGTGGGCCCGTAAAGCTCCAGATTGGTGCCCTGAATCAGTGACACGGGGTCGCAGCATACCACGAAGGAGATGGCGGGATGAACTGGATGTCTTCCTTGAGAATTCGAAAGAATTAGCACAGAATCGTGACCGTTGAAAGGAATGGAGGGAGGATTTTGACAATATGGGCAAGCTATCACTACATAGTATAAAACAAAGTCGATTCCCACTGTCTGTCTGCCCTATGTATGCTTAGATATATAAAACTACGCAACGGATTTTGTTGCGGTTTTTTTTAATAGTTAGAGTGATACAAGAGGAAGGTTCATATGTATATATTGCACCCGTGCGAAGCCAGGGCGGGTCGCTAGTTATAATTGATTTTCATATAGAATGAGAAGTATGGCCATCAAAATTTGTTGGTTTTGGAGACCAAATAGCATTACTGTTTTTGCTGTGTTGGTTTGGTAATAACAAGCACAATTGGATATTTAGCCTTTATTTTTAACTAGCGACCCGCCCCCGCTTCGCACGGGTGCAATATATATATATATATACAAACCTTCCTCTTGAATCACTCTATCTATTACTGAAAATCGCATCAAAATCCGTTGCGTAGTTTTAAAGATCTAACTAAGCATACATAGGGACACACAGACAGACAGCGGGAAGCGACTTTGTTTTGTACTATGTAGAGATAGTGATTTTCATACAGAATCAAAAGTATAGCCATCAAAATTTATTGGTTTCGGAGACCAAGTAGCATTACTGTTTTAGCTGTGTTGGTTTGGTAATAATAGGCACAATTGGATATTTTAATTCCCTTGATATTTACTAATGACATTTAGCTTTAGCAAACCCGTCCTTACTCTTAACTAACTTATGTATCTACAATAAATCATAATTATATTCCTATACAGAAGAATCTTTTTATTAACACTTCTTATCATGCATCGTGACCTATTAAAAGAAGCCTCTTAGTTTATGATAAAAGAATTCTAGTAGTTTGTTAACAAAAAAAACTAGTTGCGGCATCTTTTAGACTGGCATATTGCACATCCGGTTAGTAATTTTGCAAAATAGTGGGCAATACCAATTCTTTTATGGGGGAAAAAATATAAATTTACAACATTAGTTTTAGTATATGTGAAACCTAAAACACGGGTCTAGTATTTTTATGTAAAGAATCTATGTACATATTTCAAAACTGTATCATGAAAAATTCCAAAGTTATAAGCTTGTTCTGGGTTGTCCGCACAACAACGTGGTAAACTCGTGGCGCGAACGCGCGCGCGCCAGCGTCGTCTTGAGCTCATTGATAATAATTTGGCAGTAGGTATCTAAATGATTGCGATAGGTACTTAGTGTCGCTCGGTGTCCAACTTGTAGCCTTTTTTAAATATTTTTGGAACAAAATATAACATGGTCTAAAAATTATTGGAATCAATTCAGTTACTTATTCTGAACAAACTAAATTCAGGTTCCGCATATACTAAAAATAATGTTGTAGAAGCAACGTTTTGCAATATTTGCCTACAGCATGAGGGATCTTCGCATTGAAGCCTTTTTGTTTCCATGAGTACCTAGTACTACATCAACAATTCTGGGATAAAAATGTATCATTATCATCATCATCATTCATCATCATTTCAGCCGAAAGACGTCCACTGCTGGACATAGGCCTCCCCAAGGGGGGTTTTGCCATAATCGCCACGCTTGGCAGGCGGGTTGGCGATCGCAGTATGTTTGTTATAAAAAAAATCACAGAGAACGCTGCTGCCCATTCACTGGTAAGTCCCTTAGTCGCCTCTTACGACACCCACGGGAAGATATGGGATGGTGCTATTCTTTACGTCCGGACACCATACAGAACATGTATCATTATAATGACATAATAATAACTTACTAATTCAGAGGAGGAGTAGGAGCTCGTGGTTTAATAATATCAGCCGCTCGGGTCGATCTTTAGGTTAAGCCGTGCTTGCCTAGGTTGGTCTGTGGATGGGTGACCCATTACATACCGAGTTTCCTCCATGCCTCGGAGAGCACGTTAAGCCGTTAGTCCCGGGTGTCATTTGTAGATCTTTGACAGTCGTTAGGTAGTCAGTGGCCCGAAAAGTCTGACAACCAGTCTTACCGAGGGGAATCGTGTTACCAGTACTAACTGGGTTGTGGAGGTCCGATAGGCAGTCGCTCCATGTAAAAAACTGGTATTCAGCTGCATCCGGTAAGACTGGAAGCCGACCCCAACCTATTTGGGAAAAGGCTAGGCAGATGATGATCAACTTACTAATTCAATTAAAAACGTATTGATTAACGGATTTTTGTTTGATTTAGAAACGTCTACTATGTTGCGTTTATTTAAAAAGTGGGGATTTCTGGAAAAAAAATGACAATCCCCAGTCGGCTACAAAGGATTTATTCCAGAAATCCCCACTGACATATTCCCATATCACATGTGACATTTATTCATTAATTTTCCTTAAAATCAGGTCGATTACCCATACATTTGTTAGTATTCCTTAACCTAAGTTAGTATAATTCACTTAACACAATAAATAACGATAAACCTTAACTTATATTTATTTATTTAAACTTCATGTACAATAGTGGTACATAGGCGGACTTAATGCCACAAGGCATTCTCTACCAGTCAATCTTTGGGTTAAATAAGAAAACATTCTGATAGGGTACAAAATAAATATACAAAATAACTTCTTGCTTTAGAAAATTTCTATAGGCACTTATAATGATATTAATGATACTAATACACATATACAAATAAAATAAACTAATACAAATATTAACAAATACCAAAATAAAAAAACGATAATAACACTTAATTACACATTAACGTTGCAAAAAAAAAAAGAAAAAATACCGTTCCTATCTACGCTAATAATAGCCCTCTATTATTAGCATAGTTATGAACGGGGTATAAATACAATGGAAATAGAGACCTTTTTCCACAAATACATAGAGTATCTTTTTGAGACAAACTTCATAACGAACGAACTACCTACATATATGAAGTTACTGTTAAATCTCTTATTGATTCATTGTTTCATTGATACATGATATTCTGCCATTCCCTAGGCTTTAAACCTGTAAAATGTATCTTTAAAAAAAAATCTTTTGGTCTTCTTGTATTAACATCAAAATCATAATAGGAATTCAGCTAACAGCTTAGCATCCCCAGTGAAAAGACGTAACAACAGCTTGAAGTAGCTCTTCCTTTAAAAACACTAAACCCACTAACAGTTCTACTTACTCTCAAAACACAGCACACCTCGATAATAGTCCACAAAACCAAAAAAAACTTCTCCACACTGAAGTGCGAGTGGGACTAAAAAGAAAAAAAGCACCACTTTTGCCTAAAGCAAACCGGTTTACGGCCAACTTCACTCCACTGCGTTTGATTATGCGAAGGTCAGGCATTTTGCCAGATGCGAACCACCACTCAGAGAGGCCGCACGTCTCTCCCCGCTCCGCGATAAAAAAACTTTTACGTACCAAAAAATAAAACGAACAACTAATTTTGAACAAAATACGCGTGTATTCTAACTAAAATACGAGTTTCAGAAGTCGTTTTTGTTATAATTTCTAGTGCATTTGTGTTTTTTAAAAGTTGTTGAGCCAGAGTAGAAAGTTACATTGCATTGACAGGAATCTTAGTGGTTTCTCATGTGTTTTAAAGTTCTGTGTTTTGTGTCTGTGATTTAAACTGAGGAAGTTTTGCTGTTTCGGTAAGTTTTGACACATGAATTTGACGTTTATCTTTTTTTTTTATAAAGCCATAATTTTATTTTCAGCCTGCATTGTATTGTGCCTCTTTTGTATTGAAGGCAATTGTTATAAAACCTATTTATATAACAGATTGATAGTGTATAGAGTAATAGGATAGTATAATGGTACATTTTAACTTAATTAAGTAATTCTTACGTAATAGTTTTATTATTAGACCAAAATGGAACTTTAACTTAGTAGCTGTAAGTACTAGAATGACAGCAATTTTGGATTAAAGTAAGGTTTCTTTCAAGCCAATATTCCCTTGAGAACTGAGCAGATATCTACCTACCTATGTATAAGTAAAAACTTGATACAACTTCAAGCCATATAAGTAAGGTACCAATCAACTCTGCTATGCAGTATTCAAGTTCATGGAGAAAATAAAAAATAAACAGATGACCATCTACAATATTTTACATTTTTCACGTTGAAACAACTTTTTCTGAGGAAAAAAGTCTTATAATAATATAAAAAAAAACACCTGGTGTTAATATTGATTTAGTCAATAAAATAAGTCAAAGATTGCTTGACAGATGACGATCTTCGATATTTTATCGTTATTAAGTTGAAATAACTATTTTTTTGGAAAAAAATATTATAATTAATATTTTTTTTGAAAAAGAGATCTGGTGTAAATATTGGCTTAGTCAATGAAATAAGCCAAATATTGCCTCGTTTGTCTAGTTATTGCAATTAGTAACTACGGAGCATGAAGTCCAGGATTCGATCCTCGGGACGAGCAAAATGGTACTGGGTTTTTTCCAGTCTGTGTGCCCGTTAATGGCAATAGGCTGTACCATATTACAAGAATAACTTACACGCAATCGAATAACAGAATACTCCTAAATAAAAAAACTCAAAATTCTTCGCTCAATTTAGGGATCGAATTCTGGTCACCAAACTCGGCAGTCAGTTATTTGAACAACAAGGCAGAGGGACAAATTCTAGTTTTGTTTTAAAATGTGCCATGAAAATCTCCCCATCATTGCAATCATTTTTTTATTCTAGACCATAACTGGGAACCTTCTAGTTACGGAGATATTGGGGTTCAAAATTTCAACTTTTTCACATTTTTTTTTAATACATGTTTTTAATGTAAGAACTTTACTTTAAATACATCCACGACCCCCAAACTATTCAATCTATCCATCAGCACAATGTTTGAGGTCCTACCCTACAGTAAAACTTGATTTTTCACCCCAAAAAAAAAAGGTCGTTTCCCAGCAATAATTTTTGCGTAGTTACTTAGTTTAATGTACAGAATGCTTGGTTGACGGCTTCGTGAAGGGTCCGTTTACACCCTCTAGAAGAGCTGATGTTATCTTATTAAAGATACTTTATAGACTTAAATGTGTCTATCTTTAGAGCCTAGAAACGGCTTTAACAGTTTAAGACTAGTTTTACAATCACCAACTAGTTTGACAAGTATGGTGATGATGAGCAAGTGACTGTTTCGGTAAAAACCAGTCTCCAAAAACATAATAAACGAGGTATCTAGTATATTTTGCAGTGGCGAAGGTTCCATACAACTCGATTCCTACCGGCTTCCCTTTGAAAAATGGCACCGTCAGTATTCTATAGACAAATAATATAATCACATTAAAGAAATGTAAAAAATTGGCCCTGACATTTTGATTCATTTTCATCGTCATCTACGGCATTTTTAAACACACTACTAAAGCTTGCCCCTTGTTCTCATAGCACCAGTTTTCTCCACGAATTTAATCATTGTAGGCATATTTAGGGTTCCGAAACTCAAAAGGAAAAACGAAACCGTTATAGGATCACTTTGTTGTCCGTCTGTCTGTCAAGACCGTTTATCTCCGGAACGCGTGGAGGAACCGAGTTGAAATTAAAACCTTACACTTAGGTCTATGGTCTCTTGAAGCTGTGAAAAAATCAAACTTCTATGTTAATGTAAAAAAAAGATACGACCGTTTATACCGTAAAAAAATTTTGGTCAGTGGGTCATCTTTAGGGGTGGATTTGAAGGAGTTGGAGTTTACGCTTAGGGACACTATGACCGTAGGGGTCCGCACGGGCCGATGCCTGCCAGGGCTGCGGGACTGTTCGAAAGAGATACCGCGGCCCTGGAACACAAAGGGCAAAGAAGGAACATGGATGGGTTTTAGTCAATACAAGTCTGACAGGGTCATTTGATGATTTCCCATCCTTAAAAAAAAGGGGGCACTATGAGCAGGAAAAAAAAAAAAATTTTTGAGACTTATAACAAATTTCGGACTTAATTTTTTTAGTTTTATTTCGTTTTAAAAGGCTCATAATTCGGAAACGGTGCGTCGGACGAACATGTGTTTCAGAACCTAAATGGTTTTTATGGTCTAGGTCAACCCGATACTGCAATAAAATTGGGAAATTTCGAAAAAAAAAAAAAAATACCAAGTCCAAATTTTTTTCTAAGTTCTCGCTAGCGCCCCTAAGGCTACATTCCAACCAAAATTTTATATTTCGACACTCTCAAGGGAATCAAAATTTATAGGGTTCTTTCCGTTGACATAGAACTATGAAATTTGGCAAGTAATATCGTCTTATACTGCAAGTACAGGGAAAAATCTGAAAACTATACATTTGTAAATAAATCATAAAAATATAGTCTATTTAAAGTACGTAATATGTATCTACAAAGTAAGGTACCCTCGGTGGGCGAGCCCTACTCGCGCTTGTCCGATTTTTTTTTTACTTAAAGCGTTGAAAAATATATATTTAAAAACAATCAAATCTCGAATTACTAACGTGGCTAACTTTTGGAGAGGCAGAGCAAAAAATAAAAAACCGGCCAAGTGCGAGTAGTACAAACACGCGCATGGGGTTCCGTAGCACCAAAAAAATTTAAAAAAAAATCAAGGCTCATTCATA
This sequence comes from Noctua fimbriata, assembly GCA_905163415.1. NCBI lineage: Eukaryota > Metazoa > Arthropoda > Insecta > Lepidoptera > Noctuidae > Noctua > Noctua fimbriata. Next base: position 12,837,230 of record LR990945.1, on the reverse strand, counting down.
AATTATTATGTTGTATTACAAACTAAACGTTGCGTGATATGGCAATGAACGTGAGGAAAAAAAACAAATTAAAGAACCGATTTTGATGAAATTTCTAAAGGATTTTTTTTTTTCAAATCGTTTTATAAATGACGGACTTATGAAGCATCAAATAAAAAAAAATACAACCAAATTGAGAACCCCTCCTCTTTGATGAAAGTTGGTAAATTGAACGTCTTCAATAATGGAGAAGCACAACTAAAAGAAGAACTGCTTCACATACTATTTGATTCAGGATCTGACATAGTTTGTGACAGTTGTATTATCTTGTCACGTTGCTTGGTTCGAGGTTATTATAAATTGCACTGGTACCACGCTGCAGCTGACGGGTGATATGTTTCAGGTTTTTTACAAACTGGTTTGGAACTGCACAAGTTCTTTGTCAAAAATTTTTGGGTGTATGTTACGCAAGATTGATATGAATTATGATAGTGTAAGAGGTCAAATTTAATTGATTAGAAATCCTTTGTTTATGGACAGTTTAAAAAAAAAATAAAAAAAAAATTATTTTTGTGGCAGAAAATCTCTTCAAAGGTTTCCTTTCAGTCCATCCAAACCTAAAGGCGGCACAACAACATGGGCATTGCCAACAGACAGACAACTGTTGTCAATGCCCGTGTGACATAAGACCTCCCATTTTATATACACTAGTTTTAAATATTTGTCGTTTTTTTGTTATTGTATTGATATTGGTAAACAATAAAGTGTTCAATAATAAATAATAATAAGGAAGTAAAGTAATATTCCAAAAACGTGAAGTTTTAAAAAATCCAACATACTAACGTAAAACCGCCAAAACTTAAACAAAGACAACTATTTGATTCAAATAAAAAAAAAACAAACAAATCATAAATTAATATTACACATTCGAACTTGACACTAACATTCGATATTTGAATAAAATACGAAAAATAAATGAACGGGTAAAAGGTTGACGGTCACAAAACTAGTTTTGTTTCGCGCCTTTGCTCTCCATGGTACAGATACGTCTGTCAAACTATCTGACTTTTCAATATAGGCTTTGCTTGTACCATTTTCGGTAATTGAATATTGTTTTAAGTATTTCTTTACTGTTTACGAGTTTTTTTGTGTCCAAGCATTATTTTCACATCTGGAACATATCAAAAAATATTACAAGTCCACGCAAAAATGAAAGAGTTTCCATATAAAAACTACAGGAAGCTAAAAGTGTGTTCTTGACATCTTTACGTTCCTTTCAGAGGGTCTGCAAGAGGGAAACTTCTTATCGAAACCCTTGACGTGCAAGAAACTCAAGATAACAAAGACAGGTATAATACCTCCTTAAAGAGGTGAAAGTTCTCATAAAAATAATATTCAGAAAAACTTTAAGGTACTACAATCTGTCAAATTTCTTTAATAGATTTTCAACCTTATCGCTAAAGCAATAGGTTCAAGATTGAATGATTTGGAAATGTGACAGTTTCGAGTAGCTTGATGTGTTGGCGTCTGTACAACCATTCTCACCTAGGGGTATCATTTTTGTGTAGTGGGTTGTGGAGGTTAGATAGGCACTCACTCCATGTAAAATACTGGTACTCAGTTGCATCAGGTTAGATTAGAAGCCGACCCCAACTGGTTGGGAAAAAGCAGTGCAGATGATGATGAACTACTTTTAGTATTTCGAGAAAAAAACTTGGTTTCGTGAATATCCGTGATGCTAAAAGGAATCTAAGAAATAATAATAAACACACAGACACAATATTTTTAAACTTTTTATTTTAATCTCGACTGGCCAGAATTATAAAAGTTGTTCCTTTTTCAAACTTGAAATATCGAACTCTAGCCTTGACGGTTTGCATTCAGTGACGTCATTCTGTCACATTATTATTAAGGTTTTTATTAAACTTCACCTGCATGGTCTGCACCTTGCTATTGGTCGACGATAGTGATGCACGCTCTGTTCCTATACCTCACAATATCGATATAACAGAAAGAAAATACTTGGTTCGATACAAAAGTATCGATATCCGAATGAATGGACCGTATTGTGTCACATTCTCTTAAATTGCATGATAAACCAATTTCCATGATTACAAAAAAAAAAAAACTGGAATTTTGCCTAGACTCTTAAAGGCATTTTTTGGCCAGAGGACGAAACGATGCGATCCGATATATGGAACATAAGGGCGAAGCCATTTCAAACAATCCAGAACCGTATCGCATAGTTGCGATCCGCAGTATCGATATATTATTATGCAAGCATCGTGCATCCCGAGCTGCTCTGACGGCACATTGGTAGATAGTGATGGCTGGCAGTGTGCACGCTTTACCGGTTTTTGAAAGGGTGATCAAGACTTTGATCGGTAAGTCTAGTGTCAAATGTTATGTTACATTGTGTTTGTCGAAATCATTTGAGTTGATTTGAGGTTAAATAAATTAATATAAAAATTGTGCTGCGCCTTTCCCCAACGATGTTGGAGTTTCTAACTGGATGCAGATTAATACCAGTAATGTACATGGACCAACTACCTATCCTGACATCCAGAACCCAGTTAGTGGATAACACGATATCCCTTGATAAGACTGGTTGTTGGAATTATTACCAAACACAAACTGATAAAAATGAAATACTTTTCGGGTTATTCTTAAAAGTTAATTTTTGTATGATCTATCAAAATCACGTTAAAAAAATGAATCTTGAGGAAGCTTGAACTCCAGGGCTGCGGGACCGTTCGAAAGAGATAGGCCCTGGAACACAAAGGGCAAAGAAGGAACTTGGATGGGTTTTCAGTACAAGTCTGACATTCCCTTCTGTTAGCTTTTGCTATTTATTTCGTCTGAACATATTTAGAATAATTTAATTAGAAAAATTAAATTAATTGTCTTAAAAAAAAAAAAAAAAAATACTGGCCACTTATTTGTGGCATAATAGTTTGTGTCCGTAGCTTACTTTTTTTACCGCGGTCGGCCATATTTTTAAGCGTGGTATTCGGGTAGGATACCGATTGTTGAAAAAGGGAATAAATCTAGAATTCATTAAAACAGTATGTGTAATCAGTTGTTAATAGTGCGGTTTAAGTACGAATAAATAGTTGATTTGTTATTAAGTATTAACTGTTTTATTGGTACACTTATCTTATACTTCCACTCTTTGATGACGCAATTTGATGATTTCCCATCGGAAAAAAAAACATTGGAACCTTGAACTGTAATTAAACAGGGCCCATTGCGCTGGTCCCATAGTAAAAGCTGTTCATTTTCATGAGTGTTACATTTAATACTCCAAAATAATTAGGCTAGCGATGCTTTGTGGAAATCCACGACAATAAATGTTATGCAATAATATTTAGTATCAATTCCGCATAAACGAAACGAAGCGTGTATTAATGCGGAATTAAAACGGTAAATATTATTGCATGCATTAAATCACATAACACACAACACGCATGATCACTTAAATACCTACGTTCTTGTAATAGTGTGGCATCCAATAATGTCCCCACTGCTGGGACACACGTCTTCGTCAAGGAAAGTAGGCCGTTATCCACCACGTGAGCCAACATGTCGTTCGAATTAAGTTGACCATGACCCTCTTAAAACGTAAAAAAAAAAATATCGAATGTTTTGTTAAATAACACCGCCCTTGGATAAATAGGTGAAAATATACAAGGTTCGCATTTTGCGGATAAGATATCCAATATTTATCAGATAACTAAAGATAGACTAATTTTTATATCTTATTTACATACATGACCTTCGGGTATCCTTGAAGAGATTGCCAAAGGTGTGCCTGAAGGAGTTTAAAAAAAAAAAACTCGATAAGAATAGAAGAAGTTTCGATTACTAATATTTGAATTTGGAATAATGCGATTAGAAAGAGAGCCGTCATCTTCCTGGTCTTGTCCCATTCTATTTGGGGTCGGCGCAACACGTTTTCTTCTTCCATTCTCCCCTGTCAGACGTCACGGCATCATTTACTCCTTTCTCTTTCATATCAGTCTTTACACAATCGATCCATTTTTTCTTCGGCCTTCCTCTCCCTCTCCATCCATCAACATTCATGTCCATCACTCTTTTAGAATTAGAAAGAGAGTCAAAGTAGTCGATTCACAAATTAAGCAAGCTATGCGCCAGACATTTGTCGTAGAACTGATCTTGGGGTAGACGATACTGATACTGCAAGCCTGCGTCATCCCACAGCTGGGCGAAGGCCCCTCATGACTCCAAGTTTATTAGATCCAGGGATAATGTGGACCACTGATCGTACTGGGATAGACGACCGTGACCAAAATTCAAACTCGAATGCGAAATATTTCCTTCAATTTCAGGCACTTACGAAGTGTCTAGGGAGTCTATGATAATACGATTGGTGATTTAGTCAATCAGGAAAATTAAGCTAGTTGCCCATTTCAAAGCGTAGTAGTCTCTTTAGTTGAGACCGCGATTGACAATCTTATAGCAATATGAATAAAGGTCACAATGATTTTGACAGCAGTACCAAATCAGGTTCAATACCAGCCTATTACTGTCCTCACTGCTGGGCAAATGCCTCTTCTCATACAGAGAAGGCACGAGCATTGATGACCACGCTTGCTTAAGACGGGTTGGTGATTTCTGACTTTTATTAATTACTAGCTTATGTCCGCAGCTACTCCCGCGTGGAGTTCGTTGGGATCGTACTACCAGGATGAAAAGTATCCTATGTGTTAATCCAGGTTATAAACTATCTGTGTGGCAAATTTCATCCAAATCCGGTCAGTAGTTTCATCCATCCTCAGAAACTTTCGCATTTGTAATATTAGTAGGATAGGATAAATCCACGTTTCTTCACGATATTTTCCTTCACCGATGTCAGTGATGACGAAGATAAACTTAGAAAAAAAAACAATATAATAATCAGTACAGTTTTACACGTGTACAATATGCATATTGCATAATATAAAAATAGTTATACCATTATTGTTTTCCTTAATAACAAAACTGGACAATTTATTCACCGTACTGATAAAAGGCACGTTGATAATAGCTTTATTATTTGCCGGTCATATCCTTCTAGATAATAAGTAATAGCGAATGTAGAACAATGCTCAGTGCAAAGATAAAACTTTGACTTATGCTACCAGTTGAGATAAGATGCTGAGTCAGAAATGCGTCGTTCTCCGAAAAGAATGAAGTCCAGACCAACCTATTTTCATAAAATAAACTCCAGAAGCGCAAAACAAATGGCTATCGTTTTCAAAGCGATTTGTATTAGGGGTTAAAGTGTGAAATTGCCGGTTTGTATGGACGATTTCGTGAAAACTGATATTTCCATACTAACATATTTTTTTGGAAACGCCTGAACCGATTATGAATGCAATTGGAAACTATAGTGTGAAAAAAGCTGCGCTGCACTGCGTGTCTTAAATTCTTAACACATAGTCTATTATAAAAATATGCCTACTTGAAGTAGTAAAACCGCGGCACATTGAAACAGGTGTTTTGACACTCTACCCCATGAGGTAAATATGCAAATACTAGATGGTTTTTAAACTCTAAAAGGTACGTCATTTAACAATTAATCCAATAAAAATGGAATTAGGAAAAAATATAACTATAAGTCAAAGTTACAAACAGAACAAAATGTGAGCAGAAGACGGCATTTTTTAGTTAAAGGCCAAAATAATAATCTCAGTCGACAAGCGAGTCGACTGAGATTATTATTTTGGCAAGTAAAGTCTTCAAAAACCTGTCCTTTCTTCTATTTTTCTTTATTCTCTTTTTTTTTGTTTTATCTATCAAAAACACTACATTCTTGCACACATACACACGAATACCACGTTTTCAGAATAAAAAAATAAAACTACTGTTTCCTACAAAAGTTCAATAACTACATGGTCGAAATGTATGGAACAGCTGTTTTTTTTAATTACCGATGAATTTTTATGTGGAGGTGTTCAGAATGATGTACTGAATGCGTGTTATTCGTTTGTGAGCTGATGGATTCCTCCCTGCTTAAGTCACCTTATCATACACTCAAAGCATAACATCATCATCATCATCATCATTTCAGCCGAAAGACGTCCACTGCTGGACATAGGCCTCCCCCAAGTGTCGCCACATTGACCGGTCCCGTGCGACTCGCATTCAGCGGATCCCTGCAACCTTCACCAGGTCATCGGTCCACCTAGTGGGAGGCCTTCCAACGCAGCGTCTTCCGGTTCGCGGTCGCCACTCCAGAACTTTTCGGCCCCATCGGCCATCCGTTCTGCGAAAAAGAATAACAATAGCACGAAATAACAATCACAGAACAATTCCATTTGCATCATTAATATCTACATTCAAAAACCAGTTGAGTGACTTAATCAATTCAACAGAAATGCTTTAACTTTAACAGATTGACCTCCTTAGTCCTCTACGGATAATGAAAAGTTGACTAGAAAGCAAATAATTATGACAAATTAATCGTAATTGAATTGACAATGACCTGCTGATTTATTTAATTCAATTTTGATTATGCTGTTGAATTGGTCGTGAAATTGGACTTAATAATAGTATTTTCGAAGATCAATTTGGGCATTAAAGGCTAACGTAATATATTTCGACTTCTATGGTTGGCTAAAACGGACGTTCAAACAATTAACCGAGTCTGTTGCAGTTTATGCTGCGGACTTTCTCAAGTTGCCCTATAACACTTGAATCGGTAGTTTGCTAGGCTTGCCTATCACTGTAGCTCCTTAAGGATTCGTCTGCTGCAACAGCTATACATCTTTTGGCAGTCATAGTTGATCAACCATGGCTAACTATGGTTGATAACATAGTAGTGGATTCACTACCACGTTAGCTCCGTATATCAGCTATGCTCACCTACAAAATCTTACCTTTGCGATACAAGCCTTCATATGACTCTAATGTACAATTGGTATGGTCTTTGTTGGATTGCAATCCAACGAAGTTGGATCCTACAATTCAGCGGGATAAAGCGTAATCCTATGTCTTACGTATCCCGGAACATCTTGATTAAAGATGCCTTTTCAAATTTATTTATTTTCCAGTCAATCCAGATGCAGCTGAATACCAGTATTTTACAAGGAGCGACTGCATCTCTGACCTTTCCTCTTTGACTAATAATAGTAATACTATATACTACTTGGCAAGACTGGTTGTCAGACTTTCGAGCCACTGACTACCTGTAACGACTGACAAAGATCTACAAATGACAGTCAGTACAAACGGTGTATCGTGCAGAGGCACCTTCTTTTCCGTCTTCCTTTGTCAGCTGACCCATTAACTTCCATTTCAATCATCCACTTTCCCCCAAAACACTACATATCCTCTCAAGTGTCAATACCCAAAACTTCTTCTTCAAAACATGCAAAACCTAGAACCATGACATAGTATAATAGTTTAGCCAATTAGCCTAATGAGAAGCTCGTAACAGTTAGACATTGTTTTGTTAACCTAAAACTTCACACATTATGTTTGAATATGTAATAAAAACGGAGTCGTTTCGCGGGTTTGGCCTAGTGGAGACACCGAATTTAATCACTGGTTCTAGAAATAAAAGGACTATTTTATTCACAATGGTTTTGTCTCAGGCGTATGTAAGGGAATACAAAGAAACGATGGATGGAGTGTGTGAAGGATGATATGTATAGAAAGGAGGTCACTCAGATGACGAGTAATAGACAAGTATGGAAGAAGAAGACATGCTGCGCTGACCCCAAATAAATTGGGATAAAGGCAGGAGAATGATGGTGTTTCACAAGGAACAAAGTAGTTGTCAGTTATTTCTGGTTTTTCTATCAGTAGCGAATTGTTTGTCCAAACACTGCTGTTACTTATTTGTTAATATTGCTATTAATGATGCTAATATGCTGCGCCGACCCCGAATAAATCGGGATAAGGGGCAGGCGAATGATGATGATGAATATTAATGCCGTGGCTATCTCAAAAACAAAGGCCTTCTATTAAACATTAGAAACAGAATATTGAGAGCGTTTAGGGAGTTCAAATCGTCAATTCTAAATTTCGTCACGTTGATATTTCTATATTTTTCTTCACAGTTATTTGTGTTCAAGTTTAAATTGCATAACAACTTTGATCTTGACACATTCACACTTGTTAAAAGCGAAGAAGAATCACCACATGCACGCATTGCATGCTATAACATAAACGGTAGAAAAGATCTTGAACTTGTTAATACACGCAGAGTTCCTACCAGAAAAATACATTAAATCCTTGAACTATACCAAAAATTGCAGGTACCATGTCGAAAAAACAATTGAAGCACTTAGTAAAAACACTTTAACTTCTGTTGAACCTAAAAGGTAAAGAACATCTTACGCTCTGTACACGACCCTAGGTAGTACGACTTGCGACGCGATTTGTAACATGACTTATAGTGTGATTTGCGATTTGACGTGCGATGCGACTTGCATCACACAACACTCGCGGCTGAAACTTGTTCCCTTCACGTGTGTTACGTCATGTCGCAATCGCAAGTCGCACCACGATCACAAGCCGCGTCGCGGTGTCTCGTGGCATGATCCTTTTGCTCACATTCAATTTAGACTTTGTTTCGCTGTCGCTCTCGCAAGACATGTATAGCGTGGCCACGACTTAAAAAGCACGAACATCTTAAAATAATGCTCATTCAAAACAATCGCTAGTATGAGGAAGTCGGTCAAATTGGTCAAGGCAAGATTCATGCATATTCATATACCTAATGATATACATAGCAATTTTCATTGTTTTACATAAACGGTACTTCGAAATGAACTTTACGGGTTATTTGTAATTTAAATTTTATTTCTGCGGAGAGTCTGCGAGAGGATGTAACGGTTTCCGTTTTGGGTTACTATGGCTTGGCTGTTATGTAAAAAAACGCATAATTATTTTCAGTTTGTATCATCGGAGTAAGAGGAGCTCGTGGCTAAATAATAACAGCCGCTCGGATCAATCTTCAGATTAGGCTGCGCTTGCCTAGGTTGGTCCGTGGATGGGTGACCACCCATTTCACTCCTAGTTTCCTCCATGCCTCGGAAAACATGTTAAGCCGTTGGTCCCGGCAGTCATTTGTACATCTGTGACAGTCGTTACAGTTAGTCAATAGCCCGAAAGTCTGAACCGGGTTATGATGATGATGATGATGATTCTTTTCAAGAAGAGAATACGGTAGTACAGTTAAGTTTACAAAGAATACAGGGTGGAAGGGACGCACAAACGCTTACCACGTAATCGTAAGTACATCATTCTGAACCCCCCTGTATTCTTTGTAAACTTAACTTAAAAGGAATTTTTCATCGGTGTTTAAAAAAAAAATCTGCCTTTCTATACATTTTCACCGTGTAGGAAATGCACATTTGTAGGAAACAGCTGTTTTTCCTTTATTTATTCGATGAAAAATTCATATGTGGTGGGCGGGGAGGTTCAGTATGATGTACTGAATACGTGGAAAACGTCTGTGCGTCGGTGTCCCTTCCACCTTGTATAAGTATGTTAAGAAACGACTATGTCGTTCGATCTCTGCCATTTTGGGGTCACGCTTTACTTCTCCATCAAACAATTCTACTTCATCTTCCCATTAATTTCAAACTTCATTAGTCATTTCAACCTCTTCAAAGAATTATATATTTTTTATGAGAGTATTAATATTAGTACTTGACCCAACTCATGTAGTTGTATTTGCACGACCTCACGCTTCCCACATCATATTCTCATCGGTTCTTGTCTTAGGCATGTAAACACCTCATCTTTTTATGTTAATCCAATATCCGTATTTAAAAACTATAAGTATACTGGAATGACTAACATTTTTCAGTCACGAAGCTACCTAGAAACTTTGAGGTCAAGAATACCAGAGGCCTGCAATGGCGTCATTGAGGTTTCGATATTGGAATCACTAGGATTTTTTTTGCAATTATTCTGCGTAGAATTTTTAGAAGTGGTACGGAGGGTTTTTCTGAGGATCGGCTGATTTTTGCGAAGTAAAGATATTTATAAATGTTCTTAATTCGTGAGGTGATTCAGAATGTTATTACTAATACAGTGTTGTAAGTACTGAGTATGCCTTGTGTATGAGCATATCCAGACCCAGTCATAGAAGACACTTTAGTATTTCTGGTTTTCCATTGAAGAACTCTATATCTAAATAAGTGAGTCTTTAAAATGACGAGAAAATAACACAATTTCACACCGTCCATCTTGCACCGCATGCTCTGTCACTAGTGCATTTGATGACCTTGGGACTACATCAGTGAGCTGAGTGCGGATAGGTGAATTTTGGACCACATAAACTTATACTTTCACTTACGGATATCTTCCGTGATTGATATGATTGTAAGTGACAGTATAAGTTTAGTTGTAAACCGTGACAGCTTGAAACAGTGTTTGGACCACATATTATCACATGAACTTTTCAGCTATAGATACGCCAAGAATTAAACAACTTTGGTAAGGATAACGATTCGTACGAAGAGGTATAGGATCGAACATATGCACCATGCTTGTTCCATTTTCAAATGAAGAAAAAGACCTTACCTTGCACTGATTACAACTTCACACTGAGATCATTATCCACCCCGCACCACGTGCGGTTGGTGACTGTCAATTGTCTTTGAACTTTTGGTTTTAGAACACGTCAGTTTCCTCACGATATTTTCTTTCACCGTTTCGAGGGCAGTGGTGATGAAATTACACAAAGTGTAGTGCCTATATGGGTTTACCACTACTCCACTGCAACCAGAAGGACTTTATAATCTACACGCTGTGATCAAGGATCAAGGCTATCATAAGGAAGGCACTTAGTGATAACATTTCAATTTCGGCCTATCGTAAACTTCTAATCTTGAACAAAACAATACAATGAAAGGATTCTTAGAAATTGATTAGATACTAAAAAGAATCGATCAACAATGGTTGCTAGAAAGGTTCTAGAATCTTCGATAGTTGCCAAAAGGAATGTTGTAATGATTGTAAATCAGATGACTCAGACTTTGGACATTCCTTTATTATCTTTAGGCTTATGACGAGATCTGTGATTAAATGGTAAAATACCGAGTATTCTACGACGGAAGTATCCTGCAAATATGCATAATCAGCCTTAAAGTTTAGACTACTGGGTCTGCTCTTCGCTGTGATAGGACTAGTAGATCAAAATCCACCAAGCGGGCTTTGTGCGGGAGGATATCTGGGCTTTGAAAATTACAGTGCTCTTTCAAGAATAATTTGCAAAAATAGAATATCGAGTTGTTGAGTTAAAGTTCAAATTTCATTCCTGGACTAGTTCTTTCAGGGGTATCCATGAGGATCAACTACAACTCCTAAGTTAGTTATTTTAAAACTTAGCATATTCTGAGTTAGTTTTCCCTGACGGTCAATAATTTTATTTCAGTAAGTACGTCATCTTCAATTGTTATTTTAAGAGTCAATATTTGATTTTCAAAACAAGATGGGACCGACTATTGACCCAACAATTGGATTTAGTAATCGTATAGACTAACATCAAAAATCGTGCTCTCTATAAAATTACCGACATCGTGGTTCAGAATTACATAAAAGCGACATAGTAGAACAACGTCAGGAATGGCCTTTTGTGGCAAGAGCCTTTGAGTTGACCTGACCTACCAGACAGCGAGCATGCATCAAAGTGCAATATGGGTAGTGTCCTTTACTTGATTTAGGAAACAATGCCTTTAAGGACGTTCCTTTGAATGGAATATCACGCTTCTCTTTTCTAGAGGATTAACCGGTGGTGGAATTATGGAATAGTATACACATATTTATGTTGAAGTCTTGTGTAATAGGGGGCGACCCTGTCACCATCATTAACTAGAAAATAATTTAGGCTTGGTGGTTGACTAAAAAGAACCCCAGCGACATCTATAGCGCAAGTAAAGAACTAAAATCAAAATCCTAAATCGCGAAATTAGAATTGTCTGCGATTAAGGACATTATAAAAACCCGACAACAGCTATCGGGCAGTAGACCACCAGACACAACACCCGTCTGGTCGGATGATCCTCCCTTTTCTATAGCGTATTGAGAAACTTTACACCCTGTTCCACACACTCTTAAGGTATATTAGAAGGTCTAGACAAATAGTAATCGCTTTCAAATTATTTCGTTTTTCTAACAACTCCAACGTGATTTAGATAAGATTTTCGGGAGCAAATTATGTCAATCCAATTATTTATTACAGCGTTTTTATGCAGTATCACCTGTCTGCCTGTAATCACATCTTGCAAGTTAAATTTGACCCACTTTCCGGTTTCCGATTGAGCTAAAATTTTGCATACCTACACTTTTGGTTCTATTGACAATACATTTTTATGACAGACATGGTCTGATCCTGCAGTCAAGATCATCTCCTTACGAGGTAACTCTTCAACGGCTAATAGCAAGTAAACGTGTTCAATTTTTTTTTAACTTTGCCATTATTTTTATCAGCGATAGACTAATATAGATAAGACTAACTTAAGGATTTTTCTTTGAAGGCTTTGTTTAATAACAGTTTGACATCACAAGGTTTCTACCCATTTAACTTTTAACATAATGCACTAACTATCGATTTTTGATACCGTGGCAGGTGCGTCTTTGTACGGAAATACTATTATATTATTAGATACTTAGTTCAAAGGCCAATTACTTTGAATCCTTCACTTTATTCTGTAGGCTTTTAAGTTTCACTGCAGTTCTGTCTCACGCTATTGCAGCCTGTATATCTTCAATCTTAAGGTTTGTTTTGTCCTACATGTGGTTAGTGTACTCAAGATTTGTGTCATTGCAAATGATCATAGTAATATGAGATTTTTGTCAATATTGTGGGCTTCATAATCTTTAGAAGTTTATTATTAGTATGAATCATTTTGATTAACACCTACGTGGCAAATAGTTTTTATTGTAAAATCCAAGGTTTTGTCGATTATATAATTTGCAGTTTTATGAAGTAATTGATTTCTATATAGCTTGTTGTCAGTTTGTATTTGTGGGTTGTTAATAAGTTTTACAATTGGGTACCGTGATTTTAACTATATTATGGACCTAAATAAACAAAATGACACTCTATGACTGCAAACACTGAGCTACCAAAGTCTTTGGAAAAATATGAAATAAAAAAGGATGCACCAATAAGTGGCTGTCTGCTTTGACTTCTTTAAATATTTTTTGTGGATTGATGGTACTCCTGTTTTTTTATTATTATTTAGTCCAGATCCAGACACACCAATCTTTAGTGAATTTGAAACTAGAGAACAAATATAGGGTAATTTTATCATAAATCCATCATACTTTTATCACGGTTCAATCTGATTTGATGTACTTACTGCGTCGCAATCGAAATCAAATAACGTCAGATTTCAATTAGGTCATTTTGTTAGTTTATGAACACTGATAAGGTTCATATCGACTATAACTTGTGCCTCAATTTAAGTGCTTGACATTCATTGTACTTGACTGCCTCGTTGGTCTAGTAGCCGCAAGCGCGACTGCTGAGCATGAGGTCCTGGGTTCCATTCTCAGGTCGGGTTAAGTGTTATTGGGTTCTTCCATCAGAAATCTCCCAGTAGCAGCCTCTAGATTTGTGTCCACTTCCTGGTAATAAACTCGCCCCTCATTACATGTGACTTTAACATATCTGGCGAAGTGTGGGTGTACTATTAGGAGTATTTGGAACACAATATCTGTCTAAGCCTCCGAGGATTACAGGCGTAATGTTATGTTCTGTTCAATTAGGTCATTTGTAAGTTTACGAGCACTGATACGGTTCGTATCGGCGGCAACATGTGCCCCAATTCAAATGCTTGACATTTATGACTTGTGTTACGCATTTGATACACTTTCAAAAATGCGAACATGCGTGACATCAACGAATTCACACCGTCCTGTGCTCAATGTGAATCATTGGGCATAAAGTAGTGGAGAATCGTATAAGGGGTGTTATGGTGGAAATCTTCTTTAACCGACTTCTAAAAAAGGAGGTGGTTATGTATTCGGCCAGTATTTTTTTTTTTTTATGTACACAGGTTTCTCCGTGACTACTGGCCCGATTTAAGTGATTCTTTTTTCATTTAGTAGAGGAAACTTGCACCATTTTCAATCGCCAAGGAGTATTGCTATGTGTGATGTGGTTTGAACAAGGTAGCTGTCGATGAAAAATTATACGTTATCTTTGTGATCATCTTTGTTTCACATTTTTGCGTAGATTCGACTGAAATTTCAGATTTTATTTCACCCACTATTAATGGTCTCGGTATATACTAAGGTCTCATCCAACGTAGAAATGACATGTCCGTTTCTTAGAGTTAGAGAATGAATTCGTTAATCTGCTTTTCAATAGATATTTTGTCGTTTTATGGTATAAAAGCAAGGCAAGGTTTATATAAATAAATAAAATTAAAATACTTTATTTCAGACCTTGATCCATATGATGTTAATCAATCAATCAATCATTTGTTTTGTTAAACATAGGTATGATTACAGATAGTATATTGTCTATGATATGTTCACTATGTTTTGCCAACATATGGCTTACAAAAAGTTAGTAATACACACTACTTAAAAGCTATGTTAGTAACAAACAAAATAAAAGATTTTAATTCATATATCTGGATAATAAAGGAGATAGCCCATCTCTGTATTAAAAGGGCCGTTAACTGTGCTGTGGGAAGTTAGCCAGATTGATTGCCTATAAACTTGTTTTGGTTGATTTACAACTTAAAACAAAACGATAAAAATAAACCCATTTACTTCGCAGTTCTTCGGGAGCGCTGGTTCCTGACACGACCCGTTTTCGTAAATTCCCGGTTATCCTTAGCAACTGAATAACAGATCAATAGTCCTGAAGAATTTGCATGTCTGGATTGTTTCTACTTATGTCAGGTCACCAACCCCAGCCAGCAAGGTGGGTGATAGCCCATTGCCTCCCATAGAGAAGAGGTCTGAGGCCTAGTGGTGGAGAATTTATGTATGCCTCGTTGGTTTAGTAATTGCAACTACTGCTGCTGATCATGAAGTCCTGGATTCGATTCTCAGGTCGGGCAAAATGTTATTGGGTTTTTCCAACAGAAATTTCTCAATAGCAGCCATGGAGTCTGATTTTGTGGTAGGTATACAGGGTGGAAGGAACTCCGACGCGAAAACGGTTATCACATTGAAATTTTTCATCAGTAATTAAAAAAAAACAAAACTTACAACAGTGCAATACCTACATGGTAAAAATGCATGGACCAGCTGATTTTTTTGTTTGTTCCAGATGATGTACTGAATACGTGGTAACCGTTTTTGTGTCGGTGTCAATTCAACCCCGTGTAGGAATAGATTCGCCCCCTATTACAAGGGACTTAAACATAACTGGCGATATGTAGATGTTCTAGTAGGAACTGGCTATGAGGTACACCTCCGCCTTACCCTTCGGGGTTTACAAGCTTGATGCATATATGTCGGGTGAAAAGGTCGGGGTGAGCAAGGCTATTAAATACCTGTTCAGCTAGTTTAGAGATAGAAGGTTAAAATTACGAAATTGTCATACTTACCTGGTGTTGTGGTAATAGATTTGCAAATACATGACAGTTTCCAACGTGTTCTTCATGGTCGACAACTCATGGCCTGTTTCAGATTACCATCATTGAACTATTCATCTTCCCTCGTCCCAATTTATTTGGGGTCGGTTTTTTTCACGTGGTGGCTCCCGGCCACCGTAGGCGCGGGCCTGTGGACGGCGAGTTATGGGCTATCTCGCCGTCCGCCGGTCTTATGACGACAGGCCGTGTCGACGGCGCGTTCGTGTTCCACGCGCGCCTCAAAGAGATGTCGGCAACCACGTAGAGGTCCGCATGGGCCGATGCCTACCAGGGCTGCGGGACTGTTCGAAAGAGATACCGCGGCCCTGGAACACAAAGGGCAAAGAAGGAACATGGATGGGTTTTAGTCAGTACAAGTCTGACACTCCCTTCCACTCCCCCCAGAGCGGGTGGGGGGTCATTTGAGGATTTCCCATCCGAAAAATAAAAAAAAGCATGTCTTCTTCTTCCATACTTCTCTATTACTCGTCATCTCATCAGACACCTCCTTCCTCCTCCTCTTGCCATATACTTTTTTCTCCCGACTGTTTGCGACAGATCCTAAAAAACCTTAAAAAAATAAAACTCCGCTAAAAATATTCACTGAAGTCAAAGTCATCAAAACATCACCTCCTTTCCGACATCGAATCTAAACGAAACTATCTAACCATCAGTTAACTTAACCACTCAGTCACGTACAACTTGACCCACTTCAGTTAAAAATAAACTGAGCGAGAATTTAATTATAAAGTATCGATAGTGCGCCTATTTTGTGGCTAGATGGTTGTACGGTTATACGGTTTTTTTGAAATTCGAATTTGTGTGATGTACCGGTTTTTTGGTTCGTCTTCACTTGTTTTTTTTTGTCTTGATATTTCATTTAGTAGGTCTACAGAGAGATGTATGAAGAGGAGAAGCATGTGGCTAAATAAAAACAGCAACACGGCTCGCTCTTCAAGGTTAAGCAGCGCTTACCAAGGTCGGTCTGTAGATGGGAGACCATCCATTCCATACTGAGTTTCCTCCGTGCTTCGGAAAGCACGTTAAGCCGTTGGTCTCGGCTGTCATTTCTAGATTTTTGACAACAGCCACTGAGCTTGGATTTGTGCCCTATTACAATGGGCCTTAAACACAAAATGTGTGTGTACTTATTAGGTACACCTCTGCTTAACCCTCCCTTACAAGGCATGATGTAATTGTGTTGTGACTATTATACCTGAAGGCTATTATATTGTAACAACCCTTTACAATCGATTTAATGACAGCTAAAAACCGTACAATACCAATATAATAGAAACATTATAACACAATTCATTTCTGACAGCAATTATTGCACAACGGTTGCAAAAAAAACGCAATTAAGTCTCGATCGGTCAGCCCAATTAACAGGTGTTTTGCAGTCTTATTGAGGATAATTGCGACGGTTGAGCAACTATTCTGCGACCAGTTGTTAAAACCTTTTGAACTATAAACCTTTGGTTATTCAAAATATGTAGAAAGTTGTGAAATTATTTTATAGTTCTGGCATAAAATGCCATGTGACCTTTTATGCTGTACTTACTTTGACCCTATGAAATACTTTACTTTTTCAGAATTTATTGCCCAATTTCCTTTTTAAAAGGCCGAATGTCTGACAACCAGTCTTACCAAAGGGTTTTGTGTTACCAAGTACCTGTGATGTGGAGGTCAGACAAGCAGTCGCTTCATGTAAAATACTAGTATCTATCTGGTTGGTCTGGAAGCCGACCCCAACATAGTTGGGAAAAAGCTAGGTAGACGATGATGTCCTTCTTAAAGCACTAAGCAACATATCTGCTAAATTTGTTCACAATCTGTTAAGTAGTTTCGTAGTGAAGATGCAAAACACGATCAGACTTGAATTTATTTGTAGGAATAGCTATATAGATCACCAACAGAAAAGCGAATAGAACCTCTTTTTGCTTTTCTGTTGGCTCATACCTAAAACCACTTTCTGATAGCGAATTCCACGTGACTGTTTTTATTTTAAGTTCTAATATTTTTATTAGGTGCTTAGTCTAGATTTTTTGTTTGCTGTGACATTTGGATATGTATTTTCAAACACTAAAATAAAAATATTGATACTTGACTAAGATGTTAAAATTCCAACGGAAATCGTAAATGTATTTTTAAAATTGTTAGTGAAAATAAATCTAATCTTCAAGAGTTATCATTGTGTGAAATGATAATAATAATTCATGCTTCGTTTAAGTGGACGAGTAACTTGATCATGATTCAAATTGGTGATTAATATCTTTCTTTTTTTGGATAAACGGGGGCCAGTTATCTGAGCTATCTTTTTTCAGTTTGTTAGTCCATCAGTCTTATGTTTTACTTTGTATACGTTTTTTCAAAATGTTTGAAACTTCATGCTTTAAAAAATTAAATAAACCATTTTTATTCTCGGTGTTTTATAAATACTATGTAAAATACTCTGGAAACTTAAAAAAAAAATGAATGCACCTTCTTCTTCTGCTTTAAGTACTTACATTACTTGTGTACTTTTACTTTAGCTTTCTTCTTATTTTCTTGTACTTTTGTGTACTTTTATTATTATCAATCGGGCTGATTGATAAAAGATTACATCTACATATATAAGAGCACCGCCATTGTACCCAAAAAAATTGCATTACAATAGTGCTGTGTAACAATGTTTTCGAACACTAAATTATATTTCATCTATCTATGTATATTAGCACTACTAACATAAATAGCAGACAATCCCGTTACAAACATTTTTAACTGAATGAACAATTCACAACTCGCGTGATCCATAAACCCCATAGAGGTATCGGACAATTTAATTTTAATTCGTCACAGTCCAGTGAACCAAAAATCGACAGTGCACTATACTGTCCGACACTTTCGTATCAAACGGAGCACGAGTTTCCAATTGACTGATAGATAGCCTGATTTTGTACTGATAACAATGTTTACATTATTATCGGTACATGTGAAAGTGAACGTTTTAAGCACTTGACCGTAATCTAGTTCTCATGTAGGTGACCTATTATTTGCTAAATCTAACGGTATTTTTTATGGTATTGCGAAATGATATTAGTTGAACTAATTACTGTTTTTAACGCTGTGTGTGATAACTGTTTGATAATGGGTGTAAAAAGACCCTTAAAAAAGCCGAAAGCTGAAAGGGATCAGTTGACTACGTCATAGAGATTTCTTTTCTTTCTGGACCATACCTAGGAACCTTCCAGTTACGGAGATATTGGAGGTCAGAGTTCCAACTATCTTACAAGGTTATTTTTTTAATACACGTTTTTAGTATTATAAGTGTAAATACCTCCACGACTATTCAATGCATCCATCAGCACAATGTTTTGAGTGTGTTACATTGAGTCCTACCGTAAACCGTGATTTTTCACCCCAAAAAAGTCGTTTCCTAGTAATAACTTTTGTGTAGAGTTACATAATTTGATGTTCAGAATACTTGATTTTTTTTTAAATATTTTTTATACTAAATGGGCTTACTCTTGACCTCAATCTAGTCCAGAGAACAGAGATGAGGTCGACGATGGAACAAGCTAACCCAAAAGAAGCCTATTAACTCGCGACTTAAATAGATTGGGGTCATAT
Organism: Noctua fimbriata; assembly: GCA_905163415.1. NCBI lineage: Eukaryota > Metazoa > Arthropoda > Insecta > Lepidoptera > Noctuidae > Noctua > Noctua fimbriata. The sequence goes on along the minus strand of LR990945.1, from coordinate 12,818,082 downwards.
GAACTTGGGAACACCGACGCAGGCAGGGGGTTGACGGCGGGCTGCGGGACTGTTCGGAAGAGATACCGCGGCCCTGGAACACAAAGGGCAAAGAAGGAACATGGATGGGTTTTAGTCAGTACAAGTCTGACACTCCCTTCTGCTCCGCCCAGAGCGGGGGGGGGTCATTTGATGATTTCCCATCCAAAAAAAAAAAAAAAAAAAAAAAAAGGGGGTTGACGGCGAAGTATGTAAATTCCAGAAAATTCTTAAATTTTTCACCATTTCTCACCCATCGAGACTCCAAAGTCCTCAAGCATTTGGTTATCGAATACCATTAATCAAATTCACCCCCGACTCGCATCTGTTAGGCATTACCCATAATACCCTCGAGTAATGCAAGGAATCCTCAACGGTAGTAAAACTAATCAATTCAGTAGACAGGTTAATTACTAGCTTAAAGAGCAAACATTAGCTATTAATCACTTGCGCCGGGTATTCTGTGTATTCGCCGGTTAAAGGAGGTAATTTGTGTAATGTAAGTAATTTTAGTATGGATGGGTAAATCGTTGAGATTATTGTGTGCCTGTGATTGGTCGTAATCAAATGATTATTCAGTAAATTAGCTTCATTAAAAGTTTGTGGCCTTGTCATGAAAATCAGCAACTGACTACCTGAAATATGCATACCTCCTAGCTACTGTTTCAAGGTGCTGGGGGGTTACCATGAGGTCTTAAAGCAAGAGTAATTTCAGTGAGGGAAAGAAACAGAGCTATACAGGTCGTCATCTCTTTCCCACACTGGAATTACTCCTGCTTTAAGACGTCATGGTAGGGCCGCTGATCTGCCTTGCCTTTTTACAACTATGTTGGGGTCGGCTTCCAGTCTAACTGGATGCAGCTGAATACCAGTATTATTAGCGACTACCTAAATCCTCCACAACCGAGTTAGTACTGGGTAATACGATGTCTTCTCTTCTTCAATCGGTTCCTCATTGCTGAGGATCGTGGTCACTGGATCCATTTCAACGGAAAATGTGCATCCATCGACTCCAGTCCAAAGTTGTCTTCATCAGCTGCTGAGGACGTAGTTTCTTTTACTTGGTCGGACCATCGTGTTGGCGACCGGCTTCGTACTCTCTACCTTCGGTATTGACAACAATGACCAGCTTTTCAGGGTAATACGATGATACCCCTTGGTAAGACTGCTTGTCAGACTTTCGGACCACTGACTACTTGTAACGACTGTCAAAGATCTACGAATGACAGCCGGGACCAAAGGCTTACGTGCTTTCCGAGGCACGGAGGAAACTCGGTATGTAATGGGCGGTCACCCATCCACGGACCAACCTAGGCAAAAGTGGCTTAACCTGAAGATTGATCCGAGCGGCTGTTATAATCCTTAAATAAGGAACATTTACTATCATAATTTCAATTTAGTTCAACATAATAAGCTTACCCAAGACACAGTGAACATCAGATCACTTATTGAGTGCAATCTAATACTGATATCGCGTCTTGTCCGTCTTGGTGACGTAACTATACTGCAATGTACCTTCGTGTGGATATTGAGAAGCTCGTAGCAGAAGGTCCAGTAAATCCATACATACAAATAAATAAAATTTAAGTGTCTGTAATATCAAAATAACAGATTTTTACTGAATGTGTTTGACTATGTCATCATCATCATCATCATCATTTCAGCCGAAAGACGTCCACTGCTGGACATAGGCCTCCCCCAAGAAGGGGGGTTTTGCCATAATCGCCACGCTTGGCAGGCGGGTTGGCGATCGCAGTATGGTTGTGTTTGACTATGTCATCATCATCATCATCATCATTTCAGCCGAAAGACGTCCACTGCTGGACATAGGCCTCCCCCAAGAAGGGGGGTTTTGCCATAATCGCCACGCTTGGCAGGCGGGTTGGCGATCGCAGTATGGTTGTTATAAAACACAGAGAACGCTGCTGCCCATTCTCTGGTAAGTCCCTTAGTCGCCTCTTACGACACCCACGGGAAGATATGGGATGGTGCTATTCTTTACGTCCGGACACCATACAGAACACTGACTATGTATACGGCACTTATGACAAAAACAATATTTTTTCAATTTTTGTCTGTTTGTTTGTTCCGGGTACTTTTATTTTAGAAAAATACTTAGGGTGCCGTGCAAAGAAAATAAAACCCCTGAAGTTGGTAACAAAATCAGATTCAAAAATATAAGTAATATATTTTTTTAATAATTTCATGCGAACGGAGGTCAACAGCTAGTATATCTACAGGGTGTAAACAGTCATTTCACATAGCCGTCAACCAAGCATTCTGTACATCAAACTAAGTAACTTTACGCAAAAATTATTGCTGGTAATAGTTGTTTTTTTTTTTTTTGAAAAATCACGTTTTACAGTAGGACTCGATGAAAAGCACTCAAAGCATTGTGCTGATGGATGGATTGAATATTACGGGGGTCGTGGACGTATGTAAAGTAAAAAACTTACATTAAAAAAATGTATTAAACAAAAAACTTGTGAAAAATTGGAACTTTAACCCCCAATAACTCCGTAACTAGAAGGTTCCCAGGTATGGTCTAGAACAAAAAAAATGATCGCAAAGACGGGGAGAACAAGTGCCTTTCGTCTATGTTAAGGGTCTATTTACACCCTTTATATAAATAGAACTCAATTGCCACATGTATACAGGATCATCAATTGAGAACTACTCTTCCGATTGGGCATGGTTTTTGGTGTGTTCGTTATTGTCAGGACAAAGTTTGTATGAAAGAAAGCATGTTTATTTCAGCGCTCTTTTCGTTTTTTTTTCGGGGAATTCCTGAAAGCGCAACTAACTAAGCTCAACTAAATTATTCCTCGAAGCGCAATCATTAGTTGCGCCCACAAATTCAAATTAAAAACATTATATTTTTATTCCTCAAAGCGCAACCATGATGAAAAATAGAGAAGGGTATGATGGATTTTTTTTTCTTTTTTTTAATCATGGTTGCGCTTTAAAGAATAAACATATAACTTGTGACCTAATCTTCTGCGTACACTACATAATGTCAAAGCATTCTAAAGTGGGCGATGCCTCGTTGTTTGTTTACAAAAGAATGCAGAGTAGTAAGTACACTCTCCGATAGTTATGTAATGATTCAGAGCACACAACGGCATTGTTCATCATTTATTAAGACGATCGTTTCAACAAACAGTATCAAGTTCATAATACGAAGAGACTAATGGCGTATGTATTTTGTGACATAACAAAGACAGAATGTATAAGGTCTATCTTTTCATACACGAAATATTTTAAGAGTAACTTCTATAAGTCGTAAAGTCGCCATGGCAACGAAAAAGAAAATATCTGAGTGTTTTTTTTTACGAAATTATTATAATTCTAAAATGTTTTGAGACTTTTTGCTTAAAACCTTTACTCCCATATTCTTACAATGACAGTAGGTAAAAACGACGTAGTAAACTAGCGTAATGGATGTTTAAAAATAAGGAGCCAGTATTTATTTTGTGGGTCAAGTAATTTTAAATTATTTATTTGTTATAAAAAATTCACTCAGATAAAAAAAAACCCTTGAAAAGGCTTCGTTATAGCCGTTAGATGATTCTCTGAAAATATTTCGTGTATGAATAGTTAGACCTTATATATTCCATTAAAGGCATCTTTAAAACACCTTTGTTTACAAATCACAATTCCTATTATTCCTAGAACACAAACAGCTACTATAAATATTTGGCTTTCACCGTTACCTAAATCAAACAAATAAATCTTCAAACGAATAAGAATGATGACATTTACGATAAGAAAGTCCAGTCATACGAAATTATCATCTTGTTGTGAATCTATAAGATCGTAAATCTTGGAAAGGTGGTGTCTACTTATGACCTTTTGCTACTGATGTTTCGGTTTTGAGTAAGGAGTTGTTGCTTCATAAGGCTTCAAGCTGATAAATAAAATTGAAGTGTCTGTTTGTAATTACAAAAACTTCGTACCTACGCATAAGCAGGATTCATAAGTCTAAAAACTTGACAGAGAACATTTTCGAAAAATAGTCATCATCATCATTTCAGCCGAAAAGTCCACTGCTGGACATAGGCCTCCCCCAAGAAGGGGGGTTTTGCCATAATCGCCACGCTTGGCAGGCGGGTTGGCGATCGCAGTATGGTTGTTGTAGAATCAGAGAACGCTGCTGCCCATTCTCTGGTAAGTCCCTTAGTCGCCTCTTACGACACCCACGGGAAGATATGAGATGGTGCTATTCTTTACGTCCGGACACCATACAGAACCATACGAAAAATAGTGTTACAGCTAAATTAGACCGATTTTAGATTTTCCATAGAAACAAATTTCTAATTATCTTTTTTTTATATTAGACATTTCGAAAAGTTCTCTATCAAGTTTTTAGACTTATGGATCCTACTTATACGTACGAAGTTTCATTAAAATCGGTTCAGTCATTTCGTAAAAAAAATCACTTGAAAGTTTGTATGAAATGTTGTAAGACGTTAACGCTCTTAATACTACGATTTAGAAAAAACGAAACATTTATCAGCCTAGGGTACTGAACATGTAGGGAACTATCACATGTTTTAGGAATACGGTACTATATAACAATGTTTTTTTTTTTTTTTTGTTTCGGGCTGTCTGTTTGTTACATTTTGTAACTTTACGTTTTATAATCTGCGACTGACATTCAACCATAAAATGTAAGTTCAAAATTGGAACATACGTCTTTTATGACACTCTAAAGAAATCAACAGCTCCGAACTAAAGGCTAAGCTAAGCAGCTCCGTCTAGACTAACTTACGGCTCCATAAACTATGACATCACTTAATATTAGGTACAATACAAGGAGACAAGTCTGGTGAAACGATCTAAATATTAAACACACAGTACACATGGACAGTAAACATGGTAAATATCCCGTTTCTAGTGTTAATGATATCCCAAGATTCGTTTGTTAGTTAGTTGGGTGAGAAATGAAATAAAATATAAACACATCCAATGTTCTCTACTTACTGTCTGACACAATGTAGGTACACTCAAACAACAAAAACAGATGGAAACAGAGACAAAACTTGGAAAGGTAAGGTTCAACATACATTGTGTAAACGGACCCTTCACGAAGCCGTCAACCAAGCATTCTGTACATTAAGCAAGTAACTTAACACAAAAATTATTGCTGGGAAACGACTTTTTTTTTGGGGTGAAAAATCACGTTATACGGTAGGACTCAATTTACCGCACTCAAAACTTTGTGCTGATGGATTGATTGAATAGTACAGGTCTCGTGGAGGTGTTTAAAGTAAAATAAAAACAAAAAAAAAACATGAAATGTTGGAACTTTGACCCCCAATATCTCCGTAACTTAAAGTTTCTCAGGTATGGTCTAGAACAAAAAAGGATCGCAATGATGGGGATAACAAGTGCCTTTCGACTTCGTTAAGTGTCTTGTTACACCCTTTAGAGATGTTAATATTTTTTTTATTAAGACTGAATTGTTTCTCTTCTGGGCTGAATACTCCTTGTACTTCTCTCAATTTTGTGCTTCATTTAGCCTCTCAAGGAAGCCATCCAAGGTGTCCCGCCATTTTTTTTTGGAGGTGAACTAAGAACAGACTTTTCGATAACTACCGTAGAACAGGATTGAAAGATTACGATCGAAGTCGTGGACAGCATAATTAATTAAATAATGCCAAACACATTTATGCAAAAACTAAATAGAACCAAACATATATGTAAGTAAGTACAGGCACATAAAGAAAAAGAAACCAAACAATCATTTCACAACCATTTGGCATAACACGACGAACGGACACGCTTTAGATTTCAATCATCGATATGAAACCATCTTTTTGTTCATTCTTATCAACATACATGAGTTATTGTGAAGGTTATAACATAGAATTGATTCGTTTTGCGATATAATCAATATACCCAGTATATAACCATGTGGGACAGGCAATGCAATTATGTCTTTCAAAGAATTCAATTGGACTATTATGGAAATTCATCATCATCTGCCTAGCCTTTTCCCATCTATGTTAGGGTTGGCTTCCAGTCTAACCGGATGCAGCTGAATACCAGTATTTTACATAGAGCGACTGTATATCTGACCTCCACAACCCAGTTAGTACTAGGTAATACGATACGCCTTGGTAAGACTGGTTGTCAAACTTGTTGGGCCACTGACTACCTGTAACAACTGTCAAAGATCTACAAATGACAGCCGGGACCAACGGCTTAACGTGCTTTTCGAGGCACGGAGGAAACTCTGTATATAGTGGGTAGTCACCCATCCACAGACCAACCTAGGCAAGCACGGCTTAACCTAAAGATTGATCTGAGCGGCTGTTATTATTTAGCCATGAGCTCTTCGGACTATTATGGAAATTAGAACTAAGAAATGGCGAATTATTTGTCAGAAAACGATCAAATAATTCTATTGCAGAATTGGATAGAAGTTGCAGAAATTGAATTGCCAGCATGTAACTGTAAACAAATCTATGAAACAAGTCTCGTGCAGTTTACTCCTGGATCATCAAATCAGTCTACAGCAGTTCACTGCTGGACATAGGCCTCCACAATCGCACGCCATTCAACTCGATTCCCATCCAGTTGCTACCAGCCACCCAGCGGAGCACCTTACGTTTGCCAAGGTGTAATCGTAAGGTAGAGCAAACCATGATCAAATAGGCGGTAACCCCAGGGCGAGGCCTTTCCATTGCACTGCGGTTAGGTAGACCCTTGCGATTAGATTATCCCCAATGTGGATAACTCGGATGCGTAATTTTTGGTAGTGACTGCGTTCACGCCGTCCTCCTCTTTCTGCCAGGGCTGCGGGACTGTTCGAAAGAGATATCGCGGCCCTGAAACACAAAGGGCAAAGAAGAAACATGGATGGGTTTTAGTCAGTACAAGTCTGACACTCCCTTCCACTCCGCCCAGAGCGGAATCATTTAATGATTTTCCATACGAAAAAAAAAATATGTGCTCCGCTTTTGGGTTAGCTCATTCAATCGTCGACTTCATCTCTGTCCTCGGGTCAAGACTGAGGTCAAGAGTAGGCTCATTTTATTTTTTTTTTAAATCCGCCAAACCCATATTGATCCCCAAAATTAAAGCCAATGACTATTTAATTTTTTACCACATTGGAAATAATATTTCTCATTATTAGACAATGGTTAAGGCCAAATGAGATCATTCGCATGTTCATCCATCACTCACCATCATACATTTCGATACATCAATCAATTTGTCTGTTCCATACATTTATCCTTGAACGGATCAAACGCCCACTTGTATGGAGTATTGTTTATTTTTGTTATTAAAAATGTTATTAATATTATATTGGTTTGTTTGTGATTTATTGTTGGATGTTTGACCTACAGGCCTAGTTAGTTAGTTTATAAAGCTTGGCATTGCATTGGACGAAGATTTTGATTGATCTGGCTTAGGTAGGATATATTTAATGAGTGAATTAATTTCTTTGAGAGGTACTTACACTAGAAACAAGAAAGTATTTTTCAGTAGTGTCACTGTTATTGACCTTCACATATCAACTTCGCGTTAAATATGCTTATCCCTTATTAAATCATCACGAACTATTTTTTTCCGTTCTGTCTCAGTCCTGGGAAAAGGCTTTCTTTAGCTTCTATCTCCCGCACTTCATTATAGAGAATATAGAAAAGAATTGAAGAATTAATCCATTACCTCGTTGGTCTAGTAATCACCAGCGTTTTTGCTGACCGTAAGGTCCTGGGTTCAATTACCAGCTAAGGCAATGTTTTCTTCAGGAATTTCTCAGATGCTTGGTCTGGATTTACGCCCGGTTCATCGCAATAGGCTCGATCTTATTAACGAAATGTTGACTTACTATAAGTTCACATCTGTCCAACCCTTCGTGGATTACAGGCGTGATGTTATGTACAGTTACGCAATTAAAATAAACTACACATTTACAACCTAACCTCTTTTCATCATCAACAAAAGGCTTAACTCCACTATTGCACAATTTTAAAGTTGTCAATCAAGTTTAAGCTATTGGAACTTTGAAGGGCCGTAAATTTCGAACAAAACGACCAGCAGACAATCCATTCAAAATGGTTTCTGAGAAAACTGGCAACATTCATAATAAAATGTTAACAAATTGGCAAAAGTATATCTTGGGCTGACGGTTTCATTATTAAAGTTGCTTTGTGTGTATTGTGTTTGAAAGTCGCTGTTGAGCTTGACCACGATTTCTGAGCCCTTTTCACACGTTTTTGAAATAGTAAGATCAACATCATGACACACTGAGGAGCTCGTGGCTAAATAATAAGAGCTGCTCGGAACGATCTTCAGGTTAAGCCTCGCTTGCCTCTGTAAATGGGTCCTCCGTGCCTCGGAAAGCACGTTAAGCCGCTGATCTCGGCTGTCCTTCATAGATCTTTGACAGTCGTTACAGGGCCACTGACTACCTGACAGTGGCCCGATAGTCTGTGAAACAGTCTTACCAAGGAGAATCGTATTACCCAGTACTAAACTAACTGGGTTGTGGAGGCCAGACAAGCAGTCGGTGTATTCAGCTCTGGTTAGACTGAAAGCCGACCCCAACATAGTTGGGAAAAGGCTATGCAGATGATAATCATGACACTCGAAAAGTTGAATATTTCTGAGAGTTTCTTTCTCCTGACTGAAAAGTAAAAAAATAATCTGCCGGATTAACTGGTGTACAATTCCCAGGTCAAACTCAAACTCAAACTACTAGACCGTCACAGGCACTTTTGAAAGTCAAAAACAAAAGGATGAAGCTACAGTCCCAGCCACAGATAATAACTAGTAAAAACTCAAAATCAAAGCATTTCTTTCAAATAGGCCAGTCAAAGGCATAAAAACTGAAAGTACTGTAGTTGCCTATTCCAAAGCGCAGATCTCTATGGAGAAGAACGGGCAAGAAACTCCATGGACACTCTTTTAAAGCAGATTTTCTTTACAATACCTTGGTAACATCATTCATGTTGAGATGGTACATTATGTGAGAACGATGTAGCAAGATGTGTACATTAAAAGGGGTATTTCTCAAAGCGCAACTATTTTTAAGCGCAACTAAATAATTCCTCAAAGCGCAACCATTAGTTGCGCTCACAAGTTCAAAATAAAAATATTATAATGTTTATTCCTCAAAGCGCAACCATGATGAAAAATAGAGTGGGGTATGATGGATTCATTATTTTTTTTCAATCATGGTTGCGTTTTGAGGAATAAACATATAATATTTTTAATTTGAACTTGTGAGCGCAACTAATGGTTGAGCTTCGAGGAATAATTCAGTTGCGCTTAGTTGGTTGCGCTTAAAAATAGTTGCGCTTTTAGGAATATCCCGGCAGGACAAACGAATTTATGAGTATAGAATAAAAAGATAGATAGATTTTATGACGAATTTCTCGATACACACCTCCATTAACCATTGAAGTAAAACACGAGTGTTGTAATGTTATGTTAATATTTCTCTACCAAAATGTCGTTCAAATCTGGTTTTCATTTTCACTCGCTGCAACCGCGTTAAAGATTACGTTTCTTAAAACGAAAGTATTTTGAAGTGAAAGTTATAGTTTTCCATTTCTACAGTGATGGTGGAACGCTGTTCCCATTGTTTAGTGGGTAGGCAGCGGCCGTGGTTCCGGTTTCGACTAACTAGTTTGTTTACGCTTTTCTTTATAAGAGTTCAAACAGTTTTGTTGGGTGACTTGGGTGATCATTATTACCTGTGGTGTAAGATTTATTTTTCAACGAGCAGCTGCTTTGTTTTTTAGTTAGCCCGTATATTCCCACTCCTGAGCAAAGGCCTCCCCCCATTCCTTCCACTTCTCACGATGGTGTGCTTCTTCTCGCCAATTCGCGAGGAATCCATCCAAGACGTCTCGCCATCTTCTCTTTTGTCTACCACGAACCCATCTAGCTGTTTTAGAGATACAGTCTTGCGATATTCGGGCCCAGAGCTGTGCCGGAGACATGGCCTGCCCAGTCCCATTTTAGTCTGGCAGCTTTATAAGCTACGTCGGCAATTAGCGTTCTGGAGCGCAGTGTGGTGTGGAGTAGCTGCTTTATGTCATGAAATATTATTATAGTGCCAGTGAATAGTAGCGGGTCTTGCCCTGAGACTGATTCTGTCTACTTACTTCAACGCTCCATTCAACGTCGAAATTTGGATATCCCACAACGCGCTTTTATTTAGGAATCGATTTAGATGTATCTTAAGTTCGTTTACGACTTACGGCATTTCAAATCCATTTTTTTTCGAAATGACTGAACCGATTTTAATAAAACTTCATAATCATAAGCATTCTGTATGGTGTCCGGACGTAAAGAATAGCACCATCCCATATCTTCCCGTGGGTGTCGTAAGAGGCGACTAAGGGACTTACCAGAGAATGGGCAGCAGCGTTCCCTGTGCTTTATAACAACCATACTGCGATCGCCAACCCGCCTGCCAAGCGTGGCGATTATGGCAAAACCCCCCTTCTTGGGGGAGGTCTATGTCCAGCAGTGGACGTCTTTCGGCTGAAATGATGAATCATAAGCAGGATACATAGGTCTATACAAAAAACATTTTTGAAAAATAGCTAAATTAGATTGATTTTAGATTTTCCATAGAAACAGAAAATTCCAATTATCTTTTTTTAAAAGACATTTCGAAAATGTTCCTTGAAAACTTTTTAGACCTATGTATCCTGCTTATCCGTGTTAAACAGACATAATTCTATGAAGTTTTTTTGAAAAATTTTAATGAAGCCACGCAAGCGAAACTACAATTTTTTAAAGGGAGATACATGTTCCATTAGTTGGGCCTTAGTCAGCCTATTTCAAAATCTAGCACGAAGAAGATGACTGCTCCTCTCAGACCATTTCACAAAAACCTTATGCATCTATAGACCGACCGCTTTTATGAGTCCTCGCGAAGGTATCAATTTAAATGGAATATTCTGAAGGTTGATCACGTATTTGTTCAATTTAGTATCGTAATACTTACGTGGATTATGGTTATTTTAAAACAAATAACCTGTGGAAATATTGTTAGGACTTTGTGGACGCTTAATGTGCGTTTGATGGGTCAAAGCGGAGGACCCATTAAAATGGTCGGTCTATAACGCAGCCATAACATTAAGTCAGCTGTCAAAAGTCTTCTTCAAAACGCCCATCGATTTTAAGAAAACAAAAATGAAACTGCCAATTCTTTTTATGAAAGAATCCGAGAAAAAACAAAAACCTACTACCGTATAAGATAATGTGTTTGGAAAAAACCTCTTTTTATTTATATTCGTAATTATATTAATAGTATTTCCTACTCCTTGATTGTCGAGTCGTGATTTTTAGGAATGATGAACCTAAGTATTGACTACTTATGCTTTGGCCTTCGTACATAATTGCATAACATCGCTTTTGTTTGTAAAAAAAAAAGGATTTTAAATTATGATTGTTTTTATTAAGTGTTTTCCTTGGAGATTTTTATTTATTGCAGCTTTTCTGCTGTAAATTGGCAATGGTGAGGCTTAAATACAGTTAAAGACTTCCTCGTGAATTTCAATTTTGATTTTTAAAGCTAGAATTAAATTATACCCACCGTTTTCAACATTTTAAACTGTGGAAACCCTGATGGTTTATTTGTGCTACAGAGAAATAGAACATTATTCCTATTACTGAACATAATAATATTAAAGAAGGGTGCAGGTGAAGGTTGCAGGGATCCGCTGGATGCGAGTCGCACGGGACCGGTCAATGTGGCGACACATGGGGGAGGCCTATGTCCAGCAGTGGACGTATTTCGGCTGAAATGATGATGATGATGATGAATAATATTAAGTACTAGCTTTTGCTCGCAGTTGCTCCTACGGGAAGGTCAGAAATTATCCCAGGGGAACTTATTGGAATAAAAGTATATTATGTCCCAACACACGTCCTGGATTCCCAGTGAGCTAATTTAATCCAAAACCGTTCAGCCGTTTTCGTGTCAAAAGGGAGCCGACATACAGGCTATCAGTTACTTCCACATTTATAGAAACTGTAAACGGACCCTTCCCGAAGCCGTCAACCAAGCATTCTGTACATGAAAGTAAGTAACTCTACGCAAAAAATATTGCTGGGAAACGACTATTTTTTGTGGTGAAAAATAACGTTTTACTCAATGTAACGCACTCAAAACATTGTGCTGATGAAAGCATTGAACATTACGAGGGTCATGTAGATATTTAAAGTAAAGTTGTAACATTAAAAACTTGTGTTTAAAAAAAAAAATTGTGTATAAGTTGGAACTTTGACTCCCAACATCTCCGTAACAAAAAGGTACCCAGGTATGGTCTAGAAAAAAAAATACGCCAATGATGGGAAGAACAAGTGCCTTTGGGGTACTTTTATACCCATAGACACTTCATAACATCGCTCTCGTGATAATGTTGTGACGTATACAGGAAAACAATACAATAAAATGTTTAAAAGTATTTCCATATATTTATAAACAGTACATAATAATAACAATATTAGTTACGCTGTAAGACTCAATGGAATTCCGATCTTATTTCATAAAACTTAACAACATCATTATTATAACACAATGCATTCCTTGCCGGTCTAATCTAGGCATAAATATGGCTAATTTACTATGATATCATAGACAATCGATCTAGATTCTTGATTGCGGATTACAAGGTGCCTAGTGGCATTACAAGGTGTTAGTCATGTATGTAAACATGCGATAGAGAATATAGCAACTTATTGCAAACGCTATTTAGCAAAGGTTTTTTTTTTAAAGACTTTTTATTTTTAAAGACCTTAAAAATTTTAAGAACTGTGAGATGTAACTATCTGCAAAAACGGGATTTTACATCCGCAAAAATGACTTGCTTTCATACAAAATTGCATTCCCAATTTAATTCCTTTAGGGTATGAATTTTCAAAAAGTCTTCCATAACCCACTTTCAATATAAAAGAAACCCTTTGGCAAATTTCATGCCTTTATCCCCAACCCACAGTTTAGACTATGCTGTGTAAAAAAGGAAAATACTTGTAAAATAATTTTACAAATATTTTTCTTTTTAACCGACAAAATACAAACGAAGGAGTTTCCCAATTCAACACGTACCTACATTTTTATTTATTTATGTCCATTTAGTTGATCCCTGTAATATTGATAAAAATAACAAACGTCAATGTAAAATTTTCAATAAAACGGTGAAGCATTCTATGTAGATTAAAAAAAGTTAAAACTCAAGCTTATAAAAAAAAACCTCATCCACCTTACAAATCTTGTAAAATACACGGTTCCAATTTGTCGTTCCCAAAGAGTCTATGAAGAAGTAGGAAAAAGAAACATCTCATCAATAACAATTACGTATCAATTACTTAGCAAAAACATCAAACAGACCCATCTCTAACCTTCAAAACTTATGACTACCTAGTATATTTTTTCACTATTTAATAATCACTATTAAGTAACCATTTTTTTTTTGTCCCAGCTCCGTGGTTTCCGCGTCGTCAATGCGTGATGTTTCAAAAACTTTTTGCTAAAATCGAACGCGTGACTAAATCATTTTTTTTCTTTTGATAATTTTAGTGGCAACATTCATGCTTCTGATGACGTCATTATTGAGGTTTAGGTTATAGAGAAGCATAAAAAAATATAACATCATGCCTGTACTCCCGGAAGGGTTAAGCAGAGGCCTAAAGTACCTACACCCACATTTCGCCAGTTATGATCCCATGTAATAGGGGGCGAGCCTATTGCCATCAACTGGGTAAAAATCCAAACTCCGTGGCTGCTACTGAAAAATTCCTCATAGAAAAAACCGAATAGCTCATTGTCCGACCTGAAAAACGAACTGAGGACCTAATGTAGTAGTGCTTGCGAACTCTCTGTATCACGGAGGGAACTCAGTATAAAATGGGTCACCCATCCACGTACCGACCTTAGCAAGCGCTGCTTAACCTCAAAGATATACCTGTACGGCTGTTAGCCCCTCAGATGACGTCATTGTTTATGTTCCAAGTTTTACGGAAGCATTTATAGTAATTGGGTTATTTAAGAAGCTGTTGTAGTGGAGAAGTCACGCCTATGCCATTAGTTCGTGGATTCTGTTAAAAGGCATATAATGGGAGGACTTATTAGGAGGTAATATATTTCTGTTGAAAAACAAAACACGATTAATCGTAGTGTATTCGATGTTTTTAGAGGCTCTTATTTAGGTCGCTTGATGGCTTACAGTGGCGAAGGTTCCTTAAAACTCGGCTTCCTTTGAAAAACTGCACAGTCAGTATTCTATAGACAAATAACATAATCATACTAAAGATATGTACTCCGGCTTACCTCTTACAAAAATTGACTCTACTGATGGCTTAGTTCTTTAGTAGAGACTTGGAAAATGACGTGGAAATTAAAGCAGCCTTCAAACGATTTTTACTTGTAAGCTAAAACGCACATTACGAATTCCAATAAGACTTTTCCATAAGCAAATAGTTATTTGTTGTGTTGTTTGTTAGTGTATTATATTATTTAAAAAACTTGTATGGATGATTATAATGTAATTTATCTGAAATAAAAATGAATTGAAAAATATACGAACTTTCATACTAACTGAACTAGAAAGAAAGAAAAAGAAAAAATATTTATTTGTCGCAGGGACGTGCATCATACAAAATTACAAATCAATAAACTATAAATTCAACAGGACGGAACAACAAAAGAAAAAAGTTTACAGCTTGCACGTCGTGACTGCGACAAGCAGGTTACCACTCTGCATGATGCTGTGCTATGGGGGGCCCACAGCACAGAGCTGGTTTTCAGTGGTCACCCGTGAAAAAACGTACGGAAGCCAAGACAGCATAAATATTTTTTACATCAATATGAAAATAAAATAAACAGTACTTGGGTTATAATATAAAACAACTACCTCTAGGAAATATAATAAACACTACAAAAAATATACAAGTATGTGTGCAGGCTAACCAAAATAAATATAAATAAACTAGTTTAAGTACATAGAAGATATGTAAACCCTTTGTGGTATACATTTTCAAAAATACTTCCCTAAAACCCGTTTCTTATAACGATGTATAGGAATTCTTGTGCAAAATTACATGATTCTATATTCAGTAATTTGGGATTTGCGTTTTTTTTTCTGGAATGCACGAATTTATGTTAGTAATTGAGTAGATAAATCAAGCATGATGATCAATACTCGTTTTTTTTCCGGCAGCATTCTAAAATGCAGCCTAGTTATTAAAACAGCCGGGCAGTCACTTTTTTTTTTTTGTTCTGAATCTTTTCCACAAAGTGATCCTCTTCCCTCCATTCCTTCCACTGTTACGCTTCTTCTCGCCAATTCATAAGGAAGCCATTTTACTCAAGTAAAACCACTTAAACTGGCAACATCAATTTTACCGCCAATTTAGAACCTGGTCACGACTAAAGGAAAACTGACCACATAAGTAGGTGATGGCAACATTGCAGCCTCTTATGATGTCACAAGTTACCAATACGGAAGCTCTTGATGATTCTCACGTGAAATCACGATTTATCGTTAGTAGATAAAAACTGGGGAAGCCTTACTTGGCATTGTGTTCTTTCAGTTTGACGATTAGGCATTACCACGAATATTGTTAATTATTGAAGAGCATGTGGCTAAATAGTGTAATAGTGTAATGTGTGTGTGTGTGTGTGTGCGTGTTTGTGTGTGTGTGTGTGTGTGTGTAGTATAATAGTGTATGTGTGTGTGGTGTATGTGGCGTGTGGCTAGTAGTTTTTAGTCGCTTGGGTCGATCTTTAGGCTAAGCCACACTTGCCTAGGTTGCTCCGTGTATGGGTGAACACCCATTACATACCGAGTTTTCTCCGTGCCTCGCAAAACACGTTGAGTTGGTCCCGGCTATCAATTGTAAAAGTTTGACAATCGTTACAGGTAGTCAGCGGCCCGAAAGTCTGACAACCAGTCTTACAAAGGAGTATCTTATTACCCAGTACTAACTGGGTTGTGGCGGTCAGATAGGCAGTGAATCCACAGCAAAAGCAAGTTTTTTAATAAAGCTTAATGAACCAAGGTTTCTAATACCATGCTACGAAGAATCTGACTAAGGCCACTGCTGCATCTTCCTATGACGGAACAGATACGGAAGCATTTAACATAATTTTGTTAGATATTTATTATTAAAGGTAATTTGAAGCGTACAAACAGAGGCATGAGATTCTTGCATACTTTTATGGGAATTATTAATGCGTGTGTAATTAAATGTTACTTCTAGTATTCGTGTAATGGTTGAGATCATTCTTGTATTGATATAGAGAAGATTTGATGAAGCCGGTTTTTAGCGATGCTGAATTTTTTCTGATTATTTTGATTGATGAAACATTTTTTAGTATGTATGTGAAATAATGGGAAATAGAGTAACGACCACAATGATTCTCAAGACAGTTAGTCGCGCTAAGCAACGTTGCGCCACAATAGGAATTTCTCCTGTATCGTGGGTGCCTTTACAACCATTTAAACTCACATACACAATCAGCCAGACCCTGAACAACTACCTGTAGGTCATACAAATATTTCTTTTGTGCGGGGATCGAAACCGCGACACGCAGTGCAGCAGTCAATCGCTCAGCCACTGCTCCAGCCGTGTCATCATTTGTGTTTGTAACCACGAGACCAATGAACCAGTCGTCTTTTTATTGAGTCAATGGTAATTTGATGGTCGGTGCTGATCTTGCCACAGCAATCTTCCCACTATAAATGACTACATGACAGCCTCACAAAGACTTTGGCAATACTAACACCAACACTCTACAAGTATCAAAGCGGCAACTCTTCAACAAACCAGTAGCACCACATCTCACCACCAATTCAAGGTCCCAATCATCACGAACATACAATAAGAGGTCTACTATCTCCTAAAGTCGTCTGTCAGACCACTGATTAACCTACAAATGGACCGGTCGAAACAATGGATATTAAAACAATTGACGACGCCATTTCTTAAGAGATTATTATTAATACTTTTTGGTGATGACATTGATGGGCTGAACTGGTTTTGATAATGATTGAAACTTGTGATGTATTGATCAATAGGGATTATTTTCAGCAATAATGAGATGTCATCACTCTTCTGCATGCAACGTTGCTCTATTAGACCCTTTTACTCTCAGTGACATCTGTGTTTTACAGCACATGTTTGCACAAAAGCTACTCATCAAAAGTTCAAGTTGCTTAAAAAGCCGTAAAAGCTTCGTGAGACACACGATTTCCTCAAAACACAGTGCGTCAGATGAAAGATGCGAATTGTGGGGGAACAGACATCCCACCCCTCCTCGCTTCATCAATCCAGCTGAACATCTTCCTCCTGGACAGGAACTGCAGTGGCCAATCTGGAAATCTCTTAACCGTTTACGGGCACAGGTTGGCCGCTGTAGAAATAATCTGGCGAAATGGGGAATCATCGACCCGTCCCAAATACAATATCAGTGTGGAGCCCCTCTGCAGGATATGGCCCACCTCCTTTCATTCCCATCTGCACCTTCCAGGATTTAAACGAAGCCAACGACAGAACTGTCCATATGGCAATATACTGGTCGGGTATTATTTGAGTCTATCGACACGAAAAGAAGAAAAAACGTTGAAGTTCCAGCCCCCGTAGCATGTGTCGACACAATGACAGATTTCTTTGCACTATCTGTCATTTTGTCGATTCTTCCGTCAAAGAAATCCTTGTCTACGGTGGTCATGCTACGGGGGCAGAACTATTCCATTTTTAAATAAGTTTTGCCATAGAGCTCAGACAAGCAATTGTTTTGTCAACTCAACTGTTTAGACGAAGCCACAGTCGAAACAGTTTGGTGTTGCCACAACAAAACAATAGTGTTTATGCTCATCGTTGTGTTTATAGAGCGATAATCTTTTTAGAGATAGTCTTAAGTCACAAAGCTTTGGTCTACGCACTACCTTGGTTTCTCGACTATCTATGTTCTATGTTAAAGGTTTGGTTTCCGCATAATATTATTATGTCCCTAAAATGGACCATTGTGCGTGAGTTTCCTTGGATTGCCTACACCCTGGTGTCGAGGTCCACCATTTTTCTGCTTGTGTTTGAGTGTGATCATTTAACCAACTGCTTGAGAGGAATGGGTCCAAAGGCTTTTGTGCTGGATCGCCTTCTGGCGAGTTCATCAGCTGCATCGTTTCCAAGTGATTCACTGAGTCCTTTCCTTGTCCTTTTCCCGACTATGTTGGCGTCGGCTTCCAGTCTAAAAAGGAAGCTCTCTTTTAGTATGTTAAAATAATATTATTGCAAGATATTTTCGGAAAATAAGGTGCAAATTGAAACGTATACTCAATTCACATCATTTTGTGACAAACATTTTAGTGTAGGGCTTAGTAGGGGTGCCTCGATTACTTACCAAAAATACAATAAGCGTCATCATCATCATCATCATTTCAGCCGAAAGACGTCCACTGCTGGACATAGGCCTCCCCCAAGTGTCGCCACATTGACCGGTCCCGTGTGACTCGCATCCAGCGGATCCCTGCAACCTTCACCAGGTCATCGGTCCACCTAGTGGGAGGCCTTCCAACGCAGCGTCTTCCGGTTCGCGGTCGCCACTCCAGAACTTTTCGGCCCCATCGGCCATCCGTTCTGCGAGCAATGTGCCCTGCCCACTGCCACTTCAGTTTGGTTATTCTTCGGGCAATAAGCGTACACAAACTAAATACAAACACCATAACATAATACCGGTTTACCCATTAACCACAGTCTACCGTCTGCCGGGTATATTCCAGACCTCCTTATAAAGACCTCATGTGGGCGAACTGGAAACATAATTATTCTTATTGTATGTACGAATGTGTAGCCATTGTACGACATGTATTATATGACATACTTAAAGTTCGTGTTGTGTTGTATGCTTTCTAATTAAAGGCTATAGTTGAACTACTTACTGGCAGGATAGAAGATGGAGCTGTCAATAATGGTAACAATACCCTTAACTAAGCCCCATTACAGACCGAGTTTCCTGCGTGCCTCGGAAAGCACGTTAAGCCGTTGGTCCCGGCTGTCATCTGTAGATCTTTGACAGTCGTTACAGGTAGTCAGTAGCCCAAAAAGTCTGACAACCAGTATTATCAAGGGGTATCGTATTATCAGTACTAACTGGGTTGCGGAGGTCAGATAGGCAGTCGTTCCATGTAAAATACTGGTATTTAGATGCATCCGGTTAGACTGGAAGCCGACCCCAATATAGTTGGGAAAAGGCTAGGCAGATGTGACCCTTAATGAAGCCGAAAGGCACTTGTTCTCCCCGTCATTGCGATGATTTTTTTCGTTCTGAAGGTGGTAAAGTGCTGGTAAGGTGTAAACGGACCTTTCTTGAAACCGTTGACCAAGCATTCTGTACATCAAACTATAAGTCGTCTACTCAAGGATGATGGCTTTTTTTTTGGGTGAAAAATCTCGTTTTTACGTAGGAGTCAATGTAACGCACTCAAAACATCGTGCTGATGGATGCATTGAATAGTACGGGAGTCGTTGAAATACTTAAGTAAAGGTATGTATTTAAAACTTGTATCTATTAAAAAAAAATGTGAAAAAGTTGTAACTTTGACCTCCAATATCTCCGTAACTAGAAGGTTCTCAGGTATGGTCTAGAACAAAAAAATGATCGCAATGAAGGGGAAAATTACTTCAAGCTTCATTAAGGGTATTTGTACACCCATTATTATGTAAGAATACTCAAAAGGTGTTCACAAAACAGTATTCACTCGTTTAGGAACTATAGACAAACATAAAAGTATTTTAAACTTGTAAGGACTTCAAAAGTCGGCGACAAATAATATTGACATTCCCTATCATTACTAACAAGACTTTCTAACGCAAAACTTTTCCTTTTCAACCACAAAAATTCCGACACCCCATTAATCGGTAATTTGACGAGCCCGTCCTCCCATATAAGGCCACGAACACACTCACTAATATAAACCCTAGTTCCGAACAGTCCAAATTGGTAAGATGTCACTAGGTTACCGTTTTCGACGCCCACTGATCCGCAAGTGTGTAACGAGGTCGGTCGTACGTCTGTGTAGTGATGAACTGACCTAATGACGCATGAGATGGGAAGTTGTGGCGAATACTGATGAGCTGAACTGCGTCTAGAAGGTTGCATTTGACTACAGAATCAATGAATACTTGGCATGGCTTGTTGCTGTTGTTATCACTGTTTAATTTAGATGCAGTTGGTCCAGGAATTGTTTAGTTGATCTAGATTACTAGGCATTAGGTTCTTAGGTTAGATTCCCGGGTCGAGCAAATTTTTATTGGATTTTTCCATCAGGAATTTCTAAGCAGTAGCCACGGAGTTTGAATTTGGGCCCGATTGATGGAAATAGGCTCGCCCTTTATTACATGGGACTTAAACATAACTGGCGAAATGTGGGGGTACTATTAGGTACACCTCTGCCTATACCTTCGGGGATTACAGGCGAGATGTCGAGCGACAAAATGACAGATAGAGCAAAGAAATCTGTCATTGTGTCGACACAATCTGTCATTGTGTCGACACAATCTGTCATTTTGTCGATTCTTCCGTCAAAGAAATCCTTGTCTACTGTGGTCATGCAAAAGCCTCTCTTCAAAGTCCTAAATTCACTCTGAAGCTTGCCGCGAGCAACATTTTAACAAGCAATAAAACGTGGTCATATCCCCTATAATCTCTTAGTAAATATAAGAGATAGTTATTGTAGTAATTGCGTGTCTTTGCCTTCAGTGCGGCACACGATTCCACTCGATTAGTAAATTAATGGTCACTTTGGTTTTGAGTATGAATGAGCTGTAGAGCGCAGTTTTGATGCAAGCGGCATGGATGTTTGATTTCCAAGGATGTTTGCTAGTGATGTCTTTTTTGGTTGTCTCGACAGGTTCCGAAAAGTAAAAAAAAAATCAAGATACGTAGCAAATCAGCAAATCAACAAATTCAATTTCAAGATATCATTGTGAACGAAAACAATTATAGCTAATCCAAACGCCAAGCCATAAAATAGTGCTTTTCTTTCTGATGAAACATCTACCTACATTGATTAATTGTAAATAAATCATATTTATTTCTGCAAGTAGGTTTGTACAAACACTTTAACACCCTGAAAAATATTTTTAAAACTAAAAGTCAAGAAATCGTCTTGCTCGGATCACGTGACGACCATGCGTTGATTTTATTACCATTACAGTCTACTCTATAAGTTATAACTTATAGCTAAAGACCGGGAAAAATGGCAATCTTTGGAAGAGGCCTTCACCTTGAGGGGGGTTCCTATTACCCAAATATAAAGAAGTATATTTATTTATTTAAAATATATATTTTTTTCAACATACGTACTTATTTTATAATCACAAAAACTGTAAATCAATAGGAAATAAAACGCTTTTTTTATTTTATTTTATTACAGTCTACTTGAGAACAAATGTTTTAATATTCTTCACATCAGAGCTCTATCCTCGGCAATCCTCACTACATTGGAGACAGGTCATGCGAAACCCGGTTTCGGCCCCATAGTAAAACCCGGGAAAAAACCGGTTTTTTGCGCTCTATACTCATTTTCATACTCACTCACCGCGACTAACGTTAATCTTAATAAGAGACCTTATTGACCTTAGGGTCTATACTCATAGTGGCCTTAATAGGAGTCTATGGTTGTTATAATTTGAGGTCAAAAATGTGAACTGGACCCCTTTCTAGGTGAATGTGTGTGTGTGTGGTTTTGGATTTGGAAAATAATTGATAAGGAATTATTGTAGGTAGGTGTGCTAATATTATGAAGCTTTAGTTTGGTTGGTGAGGTAAGTAGGGACTTTGAATGAGACGATTAATATTTGTATTAAGATTTTGGGGGTGGCTTTGGTTGGAAGAGCTTGTAGGTAAATAACAACGGCCGGTCAGGTCGATCTTCAGGTTAAGCCGCGCTTGCCTAGGTTGGTCCGTGGATGGGTGACCACCCATTACATACCGAGCTTCCTCCGTGCCTCGGAAAGTACGTTAAGCCGTTGTTCCGGCTGTCATTTGTAAATCTTTCGTTACATTTAGTCAGTGGCCCAAAAGTCTGACAACCAGTCTTACCAAGGGATATCGTATTACTCAGCACTAACTGGGTTGTGGATGAGGAGGAGCCTGGAAGTCGACCATAACGTAGTTGGGAAAAGGCTGGCAGATGATGAGTGGCGGTTGCGTAAGAGATAATTTGTATATCGGAGTGCAGCGGTGGCCCAGTGGTGGTGGTCCCGACTTACGAGCAGTAAGTCGTGGGTTCGAACCCAGGCAGGCGCATTACTTTGTGTAATTTATTTCATCACCACTGCTCTCAAAACGGTGAAGGAAAACATCGTGAGGCAACCGGCATGTCCTAGAACCAAAAATTCGAAGACATGTGACATCTATCAACCCGCACTGGGCCAGCGTGGTGGATTATAGCCCATTCCCTCTCATAGAGAGGAGGCCTGTGTCCCAACAGTGGGAACATTATAGGCTGACTATGCTAAGCTATATCAATAATGTCTCGTTTGACCGATGACTGGGAAAACAGAAATTATTATGAATATCTAACAAATCTCCACGTCCATTATTTGAATGTTTTTCTAATAATTTTTAGCACCAGTGGTAATCTTACGATGACAATGTATGACGGCAGTTCAGGTCCATTAAAAATGTATTCCAATCATAGCAGTATGCATTGAGCACAAAACGATAATGTCTCAATAAATCAAACATTACCCAAGGGCTGAATTATGTTACAAAATGCACACATAATTATAACGATTTTAAAAACACCTAACCTTACTTATAACTGGTATGATTTAGAGCACATACATACTCTTAATAACCTAACAGCTGTATGTAATATAACCCAGTTCTTAATATTTGTGAGGCTTGAGTGATTGGTACGTAGATGTATGGGTACTAGATGTGCGTGTGTCAGTGAGCGTAGTTTCTTAGAAGTTGTAAGTGCACTTCAGTTTATGTTATTTCTGTGGGTTTTGGGTACTTCTACGGTTTAGTTTAAGTGAGGTATTCGTATGATCGAGATAAAACTTATTACTTTGTAATGCTAGTGAAAAAAAATACGGTTTTTAACTCTGTAGATTAGCATGGTTCAATTTGACACTCGAATGACATTATCATTTAAATTCAATTTATTTAAACATAGGCATAAAAATTAGGTTCAATATAATAAGATCTAATTCTAATATTAGAATCGCTGTGTTTAACCAAATTAATAGGTATACAAATTTTGGATACTTATAATACATTTTTTTATTCGATGCATTGTATTATTTAATTTATTATTCAAGTAAAATAATATACTATCAATATCATTAAATAGAATTGAGCAGCAGAGTTAGTTCAGACTATGACCACGCGCCAAAAAAAAAACATACAGCACTATAATAAGGAAATTGTATAAAATCAAGCCGAAAAAAAACATGCAGCAGTATCATAACGAAATTGTATAAAATTAACCAATAAAAAAACTTTTTCTTGGTTTATGACTTGCAAATAAAAGTGATTTAGAAATTAGTCCATTCATCATCATCTATCAGAACCCATACAAACAAATCTTTCTAACACATTTAACTAACTAAATACCAGTTTTTTTTTTTTATTAACTTTCACTGACAATTTATTTAAAAACGTCAACAACTAGTGGATGTCACTTTCACTGATTCGGATAAACATTGAATAGTAAAAAGGCTCGCCTTAGGCGATGATTAGCATAATGATAAAATATCAATAATGGTGTTTAATGGCTGTGAAGATGTGAGAAAATGTGTGAAAAGGTGTTATTTTGATGTGCTGATGATTCAGAGACGTTAAATATTTTTACCCAGTTCCGTACCATCGTAGTAGGTAGGTAAATAAATTAAAAATTTAAAGTAGGTAGATAAATTAAAGGGGCCCCCCTTTTATTTATATACATACCTTTAATTTTTAATTTATTTTTATAATTTGTTGCTAAAGCGGTAGCTGAAACACAAATTTTTGAAAATTCTGTGAAAATTTCAATAATATATAATAATAATATATTACGGATCATGACATACAGCCCGATGACAGACACATGGATGGACAGACGGACAGCGGAGGCTTAGTAATACGGAACCCTAAAAAGGAACATCATATTGCACTCTTGCAAACAAGAACAAAGCTTACTTAGTTCATTAATCATCGTTAGTACCTATGTATTTTAGACTTAATCAGTCTAAATATATTTTAACCAAAAAAAACTCAAGAATATTAAATAAATTACTTCATTTGAGAGCTTGCAAATTATCTTCTATTTCTTGTCTTGTTGGCTTTATGTCAAAATATTGGAGCTAAACTGGACTGGACTTATTTATTGACGTAAATTGCCTATGGAAACTGTATCTATGCCGTTCAAACTTGCACAGAGTATAGAAGACCGTACAAGAAAGATATTTTGTCTCTCTCAAGTATTTCAAGTGAACGAACATCAGAGTTGCTGTCCAAAATTTCCCTGTCTGTGTCTGGCTCCGGAGCGGAGCTCTATATATTTTGACGCAAATTGCTTATAATTAGTGTATATATCTCGCTCAAACTTGCACAGAGTCTAGGAGACAGAACAAGAAAGATATATTTTCACTTTCAAGTATTTTTAAATGAACGAACGACGCGTTATGAACTAACCAAACCGGCGCCCCGCAAGGCACTCGTAAATGACGTCATTTGTTATTGTTATGCTTGTGAGATGAAACAAATGAATAACGAGGTCTGCTCTTTTGTTTGATTTATGTAGTTAATTTAATAACGATTCCAATGATATTACTGGTAGAGAGCTAACTACCGTAACTTCCGAGATATAGTAGTTTTAATCAGACATGGCCTGAGATGGCCTGACATGACAGAAATGACCTGACACAGACATTGATGACGCGCAAAATGGCCGCCACAGATGACGGGATTATCAGGTATTTGTGTCCCACTGCAGAGAAAGGTCTCCCTTCTCTCCTTCCACTAATATTAATTAGCAAAATATAGTACTTACTGAATCATTTAATTTCATCAGTGGAAACAAAAAAAAAAACAAACAGAAAAAAATCGTTACCACTTCTAGTATAACCTACACATCTTAAACAAATAGTGATCAATGCGCTTGTCATATCCAGGGCACGTTCACTTTCGATAGCTTAACACTTAGATGCATGACCCTGTACGATTTGTCGAGAGAAAGTCGTTAATATAGGCTTAGGGGGCCATTGAAGTGCATAATCTTCTCGCATTAGTGATTAGGAAATAAAATTCTGTAATTAAAGGTGCTGTATTCAAGGTGATTAAGCCTCAAATTTTTCAAGTAGCGGTAGGTTATATATTATTGTTTTTCTTTTTCCCTATTATTTTAGTCATATAATTGCAAGCCAAGTATTTATATTCTTGGTGTATTTTCTGTTTTTGTGCTCACACCATAATTTTTTTATTCAAAGTCTATACGTGAGGATTTGTAACTGGCTTTCTGGTGACTATGGTTTCCATTTTTTTTTGTTTTTATGAGCTGTAAGTCCTCCATGTACTAAAATAAATAAATAAATTAAAATCACGTTTTTTTTTTTAAATACTTACTACAATTCATTGACTGCCTCTTGTGCTAGTGGTCGCGACTGCTGTGCATGAGGTCCTGGGATCGATTCCTAGGTCGAGCAAAATGTTATTGGGTTTACCATCAGGAATTTCTCAGTAGCAGCCACGGAGTCTGGATTTGTGCCCGGTTGATGGCAATAGGCTTGCCGTCTATTACATGGGACTTCAACATAACTGGCTAAATGTGGGTGTACTATTAGGTACACCTCCGCCTAACCCTTCGGGGATTACAGGCGTGATGTTATATTAGATTGAAAATAAGGAAAATATGTTTTTTTTTTCAAATTTCCTTTTACGGGTTTTGCAGTAGCCAGCTGATAATAAAGCCCAACTTTATCATGAAGTATAAAAGCTTTAGCAAACTATGTCACTGGTGTTAATACTTTATAACACTAGTGTAATAATACCTTAACATAAACCATAACCAAGATTACAGCGCATAAAGTCTCCTCTAATCAAATAATAAGCACTTAGGTAGCTATAATGTAGGTCGCGTTCACTTTCAATAGCGCGGGTGACCCTGTACAACTTAAGAGAAAGCCATTGGTGTGGGATGGGTGAAAGATCGGTCTGTGACTTGTGTATGATTAAGTTAATGTGTGGATGAGGAAAAAGGTAAGTTTTTTGTATGTAGAGGTCGGTTAAGGTAGTGTAGAATCTTCTTCTTCATGTGGTTAGTGCCTAACCTGGTGTCACAGTTTTTATGCCGCCCATTGGCCTCTGACTTGGCTGTACATTTCGTCGAGAAATATCTCTCAGGCATGCTGGTTTCCTCACGATGTTTTCCTTCACCGAAGCAAGTGATAATTATACAATACGCACATGAATCCGAAAAATCAGAAGTGCGTGTCTTGGGTTCGAACTCGAGACCTATGACTTGGCAGTCCGACGGTCACACCACTAGGCTATCACTGCTTCGTGTTCGTGTTTAGGGCAGAGTGAGTTGATTCGTTTAGCCTGAAACTGACCTGCAAATTGCACAAAACCTAAGATAATTTGAATTTCGCGGGCACCTTGAGCAAGGCTTAGTTAAGACAGATGTTAAGATTACCCAACATCAATCAAAAACTTTATAAACCAATAAATCCCTACCACCTTTCATCACCACATTAACACCAAATAACTTAATTTCAAAACACGATTACGTAAGAAAATGATTATGATCTCAACAATAACATAGTATGAAGATAATAAAATGAAGTTATTAAAATAATTTGATATTGTAACCTGTTATTTGGGCGTTTCTGTTATGTAATAGTTTTGTATGTACATTGTACATAGTGTGGTGTTGGACTGGCTTTCCCTTAGATTGGAATCGCAAAAAATATATTCATCTTATAACATCACGCATGTAATCCCCGGAGGGTTAGGCAGAGGTGTCCCTAATAGTACACCCACATTTATTTATTTATTTTAATGCACTTTGCTACATCATTTATTATGCGCACAGCCAAGGAGTGGAATTCCCTAACTGCGTCGGTGTTCCCAAGTTCATATGACCCCAATCTATTTAAATCGCGAGTTAATAGGCTTCTTTTGGGTTAGCTCGTTCCATCGTCGACCTCATCTCTGTCCTCAGGACTATATTGAGGTCAAGAGTAAGCCCATAATGAAAAAAAAAGCAATGTACACAACCAATTTTACACGCTAAGCTTAAACTAGTGAGGACATGACCCTGTTAGGGCGCAGCAAGATAACTTTAAACTAACATTGCAGAGTATCTATTATTATTTATCTAATATGACTTACATAGATCATTAGGAACTTTCACATTTAAACATTATATTAATTAAACATTTCGCCAGTTATGTTTAAGTGCAATGTAATAGGACGCCAGCCTATTGCCATCAACCGGGCATAAATCCAGACTCCGTATGAAATTCCCGATGGAAAAACCCAATATTAATTTGCCGACCCGGAAATCGCACCCGGGACCTGATTCTCAGCAGTCGCGATTGCTTGATCAGTTTATCCGACTCCATGGGCGTACCCAGCATTTTTTAAGGGGTGGGGCAGAAGTAAATAAACTAAGTAGTAGGAAATTAAAAATGCTTTTTATTTACTGACTGATACGTTTTATTGACTGCACTACATCTTATTTCAATAATAACCTGCGAGGGTTCTGGCTAAATCTAGCTAAAATTTCGTTTTCAAATGTAGTTGTGCTTCCAGAACCCTCTTTCTATCCACAGTCAACATACAGAGGCCGACAGGACGGTTTTCTGTCATTGTTGACATTAACCAAGTTTTTATTTTAATGTGAAAAATGTTAAAGTACCCAATGAATATTTAATTTTGTCATTAAATTAATTTTGCCTAAAAATTCTTAGCTTCGGGTCAGAGAGCAGGGTGGCAAGTGCCCCACCCTGCCCCACCGTGGGTACGCCCATGCCCGACTCGAATATCGAATTAGTTTTCTACGCTCAGGAGCCACGCTAGCGACTACTAGACCAATCAGACACGTCACAACCAGAAATAATTACAAGTTCATTGCAGACGATACTAAAACATACCTATTATTGCACTTTTATTACCCAACATCACGGAAAATGCAATAAACCAACCTCTAATAAGTCAATTAAATATTTTTTTAACCAAATAATCTTTTTTTGTTACAGAATACAACAACATCGTCCCTCGCTTCGATAAGGTATAATTTTGTTATTATATTTTGTAGCCAATCTTTTGTTTTTACTCGACTGCGCAGAGGAAGGGTTCGTTTCGCACCGGTGGAAACAAAAAACGATCTCAATCTTTGGCTAAATAGTTCTTAAGAATTCCTGGCGTTAATAAGTAGCTTATTTTATTACAGCAGTTTGGTTTTCAGGGCTTAAATATTTTGACGGAACTAAAATTATGGGAATCTAGTTTTTGTTTAGTAATATTAAGTGCCAAAATAACCTATTTTAGACACCATTGCTAAAAAATTGTGTGCATGGACTTTGGTCTTTTGTGCTCGCCCACAAGATTGAATTTCAAACAATATTCTTTGAGATTGACAGAGATTATTGAAATTCTTTAAGAAATATAATGTATCAAGCCACCTCTTCCGCTGGATGCGAGTCGCACGGGACCGGTCAGTGTGGCGACACTTGGGGGAGGCCTATGTCCAGCAGTGGACGTCTTTCGGCTGAAATGATGATGATGAAGCCACCTCATTTTTAGGCTTCATGAACCAAGTTCTTTGAGAGGGTGGCAACTCACTCACTCAGTGTACACTTTGATACAAGTAAGAAACCTTGTCATTGCAGTCGAGGTGGAGTTCACACCCGAGCCGTAGGCTAGGATGTTATGGAGCCGAGAATTGCAGTGACAAATCCCTGTTTAAATCAAACGACTTTTTTCAATTATCTAAACTGTCGTCCACGACTAGGCATAGATTTCTCCTAAAATCCGTCATAAATCCTTTCCTGTTATCATCTTACTGTTTCCTAAGCTTACCCTCGCAAATCGATATTAATACTGACCTTAGATCCGAAAACTTTCAGCACATCATACGATGATCGAGACAATACTACACATGTCACAATATAAAGCAGGCGTGAACATAGAATGAGTACGTTACGAGTTACAACACAATGGTGTCTGAATGTCGTGGTGTGACGCGGTTTGATGTGCCGCGCAATTATTATAGCTCATGTCGCGGTGTAAGTTTAGGTGGAAGGCTTTTTGTGAAGTGTCTAGTTGGTTTTGCGTTGTGTAGATCATTGTACGAAAAAGAATCTGTAAAGTTCTATTTGTCGATTAAATTAATGTCATGACCTAACATTTTTTTTTTGAGTTAAATTTTAATTTTGACTGCCCTAAGTTTTAATATTTTACCTACAAATATTTTTTGGCTATCAAACACTACAAAATAGAGTAATTGACAACCAAAAAAACACACAAAGAATTTTATCACCATTTTGGAAATATCTAACTGAAAACGAACTGGTACTTAACCAAACGTAAAAAAGTAGTCAAATAAATCTGTAATTTTATTTTCCTTTTAGTAGTTACGGAAAAGGGAAAAAATAGTGACGCTTAGATGACTAAAATAAAACAATCTACTTCCTTTCAATGTATTTTCTACAACCTCAATCTCTAAATCAAAATATTTTATTTCACATAACCCTTTTTTTTTTTTATGATGGGATATCATCAAATGACCCCCCCCCCCCCCGCTCTGGGCGGAGCGGAAGGGAGTGTCAGACTTGTACTGACTAAAACCCATCCATGTTCCTTCTTTGCCCTTTGTGTTCCAGGGCCGCGGTATCTCTTTCGAACAGTCCCGCAGCCCTGGCAGGCATCGGCCCGTGCGGACCCCTACGTGGTTGCTGACATCTCTTTGAGGCGCGCGTGGAACACGAACGCGCCGTCGAC
The DNA here is from genome assembly GCA_905163415.1 of Noctua fimbriata. NCBI lineage: Eukaryota > Metazoa > Arthropoda > Insecta > Lepidoptera > Noctuidae > Noctua > Noctua fimbriata. The sequence continues at coordinate 12,788,093 of LR990945.1, read as the reverse complement.
ACGGCCTGTCGTCATAAGACGGCCGGACGGCGAGCTAGCCCAAAACTCGCCGTCCACAGGCCCGCGGCTACGGTGGCCGGGGGCCACCACGTGACCCCCGACGCCCAGGGCGTCTCCCGCGGCGGCTGGGACGTGAGGCTCTTTCCCTCTCACGTTCCGCCACCTCCTTCACTAGCATGACTGCTTCGCAGAAGGAGGTGACGGCTTCCCATTCCCTCTCGCTCCGGACCATGGCTTGAACCAGGGCCGGGCGCGAGAGGTCGCCGCCGCCAATCGCCTCTACGAGGACACGGCGCTGCTCCGCCCAAGCAGGGCAGGCCTCCACAGTGTGCTGTACCGTGTCCTCCGGACGATCCTCACAATGGATTTCACATAACCCTAGATGCGCACTTATAAAACGTCGACAAAAAGGTGCACGGTTCGGGTTGGTCGTTTCCTATGGAGAAGAACCGGCAAGAACCTGCATGGTTACTCTTTTCAAATCATTTGGTATTACAATATTAAATACCTGCATCATATCATCATCTGCCTAGCTTTTTGCCAACTATGTTGGGGTCGGCTTCCAATCTAACCGGACGTAGCTGAATACCAGTATTTAACATGGAGCGACTGCTTACCTGATCTCCTCAACCCAGTTAGTACTGTGTAATACGATACTCCTTGGTAAGACTGGTTGTCAGACTTTCGGGCCACTAACTACCTGTAACGACTGTCAAGGATCTACAAATGAGAGCCGGGACCAACGCTTTAACGTGTTTTACGAGACACGGAAGAAACTCGGTTTGTAATGTTGTGGGATCACCCATCCACGGACCAACCTAGGCAAGTGCGGCTTAACTTAAATATCGACCCTGAGCAGCTGTTATTTTTTAGCCACGAGCTCCTGCATCATAATCTTATCTTACTAATATTATAAATGCGAAAGTTTGTGAAGATGTATGGATGTTTGTTACTCTTTCACGCGAAAACCACTGAACGGATTTGGATAAAATTTGACACATGGATAGTTTATAACCTGGATTAACACATAGGATACTTTTTATCCCGGTTGTTTGATCCCGTGGGACAATTATCGCACTCCACGCGGGCGAAACTGCGGGCATAAGCTAAGTGATTCATAATTACTAAGGTCGATGTTCTTTCCAACATAATTTTTAATCTACGTCTTACAAATCTACCGGGATGTCGGAACAGTTTATAGGTATCCCACACAGCGCAACGTGTAATAGGGCGACGCCTACCAATACTCTAACGATTTCCTACTATTAACTATTTAATAAAGCTTCGTTTGTACAATCGGCAAAACAGCTAGGTATACAAACGGATAAAACACCTATAGTAAAATGAACTTTAAAGCATCACACGTAAGTCCCATTTTCTCTCCGCTCAGTTATGCACTTAACCACTCTGAATCCATCAATAGTGCTGTGTAGGGAAAAAAAAATCTATTGATGTACTCGAATTGAAGAAAATAAAAGACGTGTCGAGTAAAAAAATAACGATATTCACCGAGCTGCTAAAATACTTAATATACCATAACATCACACGTGTCATCCCCGAAGGGTTAGGCAGAGGTGTACCTAATAGTACACCCACATTTCGCCAGTTATGTTTAAGTCCCATGTAATAGAGAGCGAGCTTATTGCCATCAACCGGGCACAAATCCAGACTCCGTGGCTACGATTGAAAATTCCTGATGGAAAAATGCAATAACACTGTGCCTGACCCGGGAATCTAATCCAAGACCTCATGCTAAGCAGACGCGCTTGTGACCACTCTACCAATGAGGCAGTCTATAATATAACTTTTTTAAATTCACTTTTGTGTCGACAGATGTTGAAATCTTGCTCGAAATCTTCAGAGTATTTGAATACTTTCTCTAGTTACTCAGCAAATGCACAACAAGGATTGCACAAGTTGCAAGTCAGCTGCCGAGATACCCATCACTTTTGTTGACTATACTTTGTAACTCATAATTTTACGTTATGATGCTGCGTACTATGCATCCCATATTATTGGGAATTATGCAACTTACACTCCATGTATCCTGCCTCAATAGTTGATTAAGCCTCATCTGTGCATTCTTCTCGTTTTGAGTATGAATGTGGACGGCTATAAGAGTAGAGGAAGACCAAAGAAACGATGGATGGACTGTGTAAAGGTTGATATGGCAAGAAAGGAGGCGTTTGGTGAGATGACGAGTAATACAGAAGTATGGAAGAAGAAGACATGCTGCGCCGACCTCAAATGAATTGGGATAAGGGCAGGAGAATGATGATGAAATGATGAGTTGCTTACTTTTCGTCTCCAAGTTGTTACTGAGAAATTACTGATGGAAAAAAAAGATCTGAAAATCGAACCCAGAAAGATCCTCTTGCTCAGCAACCTGTTTCTATACTATTAAGGACTTTATGAATTCTAGGACAAATGAAAGGTGCATGATGACATGAAAATTAAATTTGACATTCTTATTATAAGCTATTGACATTTTTAATTTTATTTAATTTCTTTGTTTGTCATTTGAAAGTTGATATTCAGTAATTTAATTTTTTTTTAGACATTTGTAATTTGATATTTTATGTAGACCATTCTTGATTTAGTTGTTGCTTTTTTTGATTTTGGAATTTAATTATTTTGTCGCATGATTTGCATTAAGAAGGCAGAATATGCTGAACTATTGTGTACCTGTGTGTTATAAAATCTGTAAAATACCATATTTCAAGCAAATAAAATGAATCTGAATCTGAACCATTGGCAACGAGGCAATCTACAGAATGATCGTGATGTCTGCACAGAATTATAATTATGTTAAATTTAAATATTGTTTTTTCCTTATACTGAGCACTTTATGCCATTTTTTTTCCATGTAATGTAATTATTAGTCATCCCTTGGTGACTACAAAAAGTTAGTTACGAAATGAAATTCATCATCTGCCTAGCCTTTTCCCAACTATGTTGGGGTCGGCTTCCAGTCCAACCAGATGCAGCTGAATACCAGTATTTTACATGAAGCGTCTGCTTAACTGACCTCCACAACCCAGTTAGTACTGGGTAATACGATACCCCTTAGTAAGACTTATTGTGAGACTTTCTGGGCCACTGACTACCTAACGACTGTCAAAGATCTACAAATGACAGCCGGAACCAACGACTTAACGTGCTTTCCGAGGCACGGAGGAAACTCGGTATGTAATGGGCGGTCACCCATCCACAGACCAACCTAGGCAGGCACGGCTTAACCTAAAGAACGGCCCGAGTGGCAGTTATTATTACGAGTGATAAATGAAATTACGTGTCAAAATATGAGAAATGAAAACATAAAATCATAATGATGTTGTTTTAATTAAAGTAGTTTTCGTGTTTTTCTGTCTGACCGCGTAGTTCTTTTAAACTTACCAATGGATCACTGTTTTAAGCTTTCGCGGTTCAACCCGCGACCATGGCGCTTGCAACAGCGTCGAAATATCGGGAGCTCAAAATAATGAAGAAGCACGGAAGATATCCCTTATGTGACAGTATAAGTTTTTTTCCCATTGAATTTTATGCAGTTTTTTGTTATGTTTTTGAACATATTTAACAGAACTTATCCCGAAATGTTTTATGTGTAAAATTAATATTAAATCGGAATATGACACAGAAACCCTGATGCTTTATCATGTGGTGAAACTGTGCGAAACAAAGGCGGGTGGCTATTAAAGAATTAAACGATACTTATAAAGGGTGTAAATAGACCGTTAACGAAGCCGAAAGGCACTTATTTTCCCCGTCTTTGCGATCATTTATTTGTTCTAGACCATACCTGGGAACCTTCTAGTTACGGAGATATTGGGGGTCAAAGTTCCAAGGTTTTCACAAGTTTTTTTTTTAAATACATGTTTTTAATGTAAGATTTTTACTTTAAACACCTCCACGACCCTCGTTCTATTCAATCCATCCATCAGCACAATGCTTTGAGTGCGTTCCATCGAGTCCTACCGTAAAACGTGATTTTTTACCCGAAAAAAAAAGTCGTTTCCCAGCAATATTTTTTGCGTAGAGTTAATTAGTTTGATGTACAGAATGATTGGTTGACGGTTTCGTGAATGGTGTGTTTACACCATGTATTAAAATCTCAGAAAACAAAGATGCAAACATAACCACGGTTACAGCGGTAATGTTTAAAACTTTAATCTTAATCGTAACAGTAAGTCACAACTTACATAATTGTAATTAATGGAATAAAAAACTACTCATTCACAGTTCTTAAATAATCAATTGATTAATTCATTCATTATAACTCTTTGTTATAATTGAATTATATCATTGTATTGCATTGATTGAATCGGATATGATATTGAGTACAAGTTACAAAATTACTGTTGTATAATTATATTGTAACTTTATAAGTTCCTGGCTAGATTATGATCAAGATTAATCAAAACTGCAATTTGCAACAAAAAAAAAAACAAATAACTTGGAAAGCCTGATATGGCATTCACAGATATCCAGTTAGGTTAAAGTCCCATGTAATTGGGAGCAACACTATTTGCCTTTTGCCAGAAACCCAGACTCAGAGCTAATCTAAGATAATGTTCTGTATGGTGCCCGGACGTAAAGAATAGCACCATCCCATATCTTCCCGTGGGTGTCGTAAGAGGCGACTAAGGGACTTACCAGAGAATGGGCAGCAGCGTTCTCTGTGTTTTATAACAACCATACTGCGATCGCCAACCCGCCTGCCAAGCGTGGCGATTATGGCAAAACCCCCCTTCTTGGGGGAGGCCTATGTCCAGCAGTGGACGTCTTTCGGCTGAAACGATGAACGAACGACGAGACTCAGAGCTACTAATGTAATATCCCTGAAGAAAAACCCTGAAAACACACCACCCGACCCATCCATTCCAGGACCCCATGTCCTGTACTCCTGTCCAGCGGTCCCGATCACAAAACCATGACAGTCATAAATATAGCATAATTATAACTATTGGCTCGTTGATATAGTGGTCGCATGCGTGGCTGCTGAGCATGAGGTTCTGGGTTCGAGTCCCAGGTCAGGCAAAGTGTTATTGGGTTTTTCCATCAGTAATTTCTCAGTAGCAGCCACGGAGTTTGAAATTGTGCCCAGTTGACGGCAATAGGGTCGTCCCCTGTTATATGGGACTTTAACATAACTGGCGAAATCATCATCTGCATAGCCTTTTCCCCTTGTCAGCTTCCAGTCTAACCGGATGCAACTGAAATGTGTACTATTAAGTACACCTCTGCCCAACCCTTCGAGGATTACAGACGTGATGTTATGTAACTTTCCTGCTGCTGGTACACAGGCCCACTCTCTGTGAGAGAGAATGGGATCTCATATATCTTTGAATTTTTGGTTGTAACACAAGACGGCTTCCTCGCGATGGTGTCAAACTAACAAGACAGTAAAAAAGAGAAAATAATATTTGATTAATAAATTTGAGTTTTTCACTTTCATTTTATGTTACTTCACTTCATTAGCTACTAAGATCAGGTCACCGTTAGGTCATCGGATTGTATATTATCTCGTTGTGCAATCTGGCTTCCTTCTACTTTAATGAAATAGAACTAAAAGCTTAGCCGGTCGCTGAGATTTATTTTAGAAGATTTGATTTAGTTCAGCCGAGTTTTGGAGGGGGAAGTGAAAGTACCCCTTAAAGGAATTTGTACCATATTTACTAGCAAATCACTTTCCGTTGCCTAATCTATACCTATAAATAGAAGTGTCTGTTTGTAATTTCAAAATAACAGCTTTTTACTGAAAGTATATAAGGTACTTTTTTTTTTTCAATTTTTGTCTGTCTCTATGTTCCGGCTAATCTCCGAAACGGCTGGACCGATTTTGACGGTACTTTTACTGGCAGTTAGCTGATATTATAAGGTCCAACTTAGGCTTACTTTTATTTTAGAAAAATAATTAGGGTTCCGTGCAAAAAAAAAATAAAACCCTTGAAATTGTTAACAAAATCCGATTCAAATAGGGTAACATTGTGATAATAATTTCACCCGGTCGCAGGCAACAGCTAGTATATAATAAATACCAAGGTACGTTTGTCCTGTAGCAGGTTTCATTTGCTTCATTCATTTTTGAAGGCACTTAGATATCTCTTTCTGGACAAAGCGAGATTTTTAAGTTCTTTACGGCGACGGTAATAAAAGAATACTTTTTTTTTATATAGCTTTCGCAATATTGCAAAAAAAAATATTAAAAAATTGTTTTTTTTTTTTCGTTTCGTTTTTTGCCTCACGTTAGGAATTTCTCCTGGAGCATGGATGCGTTTACAAACATTTAAACTCACATACACAAACAGCCAGACCCGGAAAAACTACCTGTAGGCCATACAAATATTTATTCTGTGCGGAAATCGAACCCGCGACACGCAGCGCAGCAGACAATCACTCAGTCACTGCGCCAACCGCGTCGCCACTACTCAAATAAAACTGCACCAGAAAAAAATTCTAGACATTATCTTCAACGCCCGACTCCCTCACCTAACTACAACAAAATATTAAGCTGGCATACAATTATCGCTAATACCATTGTCTTTATTCACGTTAAGGGGGCGTGGTGCGAATGTTACGGAGAAAGTATGACATTTAAAACTATATTGTCTGAGAGTAAGAGTGGTGGGACACTTGGGTTTGATGGTTGCGTGATGAATTTTATAAGTCAGACAATTTATGTCGCCATGACGAGCTAACATTTTAATAATATTTTTAAATGCTAATATTTTTCAGTCCTCCTTTGAAGACTACAGAAAAGTTTTTACTTATTCTAAAGTATTTAATGAGTTTATTTATTTATGTACACACAAAATAATTAACAGGACATTACACTTACACATACAATTTTTTTTTACATTTACACATAAATGTGCATTTACATTTTTCATTATTTACATTTTTAACATCGTTGTTTGTTTAACAGTATTTTTTGTTTTTTTAATTAGTCAAGATACTATAATTTAATTGTATGCACCTTTTTACATAGATATCAATAAGATTAATACGATATGTGATTATTTAACCAATTAATGTTACCTCCAATCGCCTGAAACACAGGATTACCTAGTTCAGGCACAAATCATGGGTGAACTAGACATGGATTTAAGAAAAATTATGTTTAAAGTTGTTTTTGAATATTTTTTGATTAATAGTAAGGTTAAACAGATGATTTCAGGGTAAAGATTTGGCATGACAAAAATCTCAGGAACGATTAGCCCTCATTTCTTGCCAAGGGGTGTCGCTTTAGCCAGTAACTGTGTTGTGAAGTTCATTAGGCAGTCGCTCCATGTAAAATACTGGTATTCAGCTGTACCCGGTTAGACTCGAAGCCGACCCTAATACCATTGGGAAAGGGCAGATGATAATGGTTAGCGCTCACGTGCCTCTCGCGCGATAAGAAACACAAAACTTTCTTACAGAAACAGCCAAATCAAAATCAAAAATATTGGATTCGTGCGGGAATCAAACCCGTAATAATTTCGTCGGGCAACCAGCCACTAATCCACTATGAAAACAGTGCTAATCAAATGATTGTATTTAAAACATTATATCGTATTTACAATCAGTCGCAGAATTTAAAAGAGATGCCGTTTAAGATTAAAACTAAATAATTACACTCCTTTTATGGAATTCGAAAAAATACCTCTATTCTCTAAACTAATAGAATACATTTCAAAATCGCAAATCGAAATGTCAAGGCGTTCGAACTACGAATTTGTCGATGTCAATCATTTGACAGATTGTTTTTTTTTTTCTTCGAAATAAAAAGAAGGTTGCCATACACAAGGCAATGACCGCCCGGAGGTGTGGCCAGAATAAATAATTATGGTCGGGAATGATCGTATGAAGTCGTGTGGAGTTCATTATAAGTTTTATTAGTAAGACATTGCATTTTAATAGCTTCTACGAGTAGTTATACTATTATTATAGTTTTAAGTGTACATCCGGTGCACCCTCAACAGCCAGACCCGTGGGCCTAGCACAAACGTGTGGAGTTTAATTCGAACGATTTTATAATTAAAAATACACGTTGGTCACATGATTTTTAGATAGATTGAGAGATAAATAGAATAGTACTTTATTGTTTTGTCACCAAAATTGATAAAAAGTTGTTAAGGTTTTTTTCTCAATTTTATAATATGTTCGATTTAAAGCCTTTCGAATGCACGTCACGTTTACTACGCGTATCCATCCTGGTGGAATGTGTTTCTAAAATCTTACTGTTAATATTTTGAGCATTTTGCTGGCTAATTAAACTTTTACAACGACACGAGTTATTTTCATAATTGACCTTTTATAACAAAACTAAAGCAGTATATTATTGCATAATTTTAGTTAGTCATTATTTTTATTATATTTTTTTTTATCTTGGTGCGTTCAAATAGTACTGTTTTCTATACTGTGCAGAGGTACCTATTGGTACTGAAATCGTAAAATGGGATATAACATATTTTTTTTTAAACAAATCCGATAAATCACAACTAGTCTGTATTTTTTGTACCTTATATACAGAATAAGATCTCTACAAAACTAATCATAATAAAAACAACAACAATACAACATAAATTACTTTCGTGAAAGTAAAACTATTCAAACAGACGAAGCATAGTAAAATCATTCGATTATTTAAAAGTATGTAACAGATCTAATACATAACAGCTTAAAAAATAAAACCCAACACTGTACATACAAAACCGTGTAGAATCCATGATACCATCAACCGATCTCGTCTATCACAAAATGGCAGCTACATCATTCTCGCAACGCAAATAAAGCTACAATTAAGCGGGAGCCAGATCGAGTCATTATATCGATATAGCTTATTACTCGATTATCTTAAGTGAGGTTCTGCATACGTAATCGCGGTGTATCGGTAATATCGATTTAGGAGTCGTGTAGAATCGACTCGAGTAACAATAGGGTATGTGTGCTGGATCCATGTACCGTTCCTTGAGTTTATTTCCTGTTAGTTTATGTACGCGATTTGTGATTCTATTGCTTTTTGAATTAATTTTAGAATCGATTAAAAAGTTTTGATTCGATTTTGAGCACTGGCAATACTAAAGGTTGATGTCAAAAACAAAAAGCGACGCCTTGAAAGACCCAGGCGAAAAGAACTGGTCACTTTCTCAAGAGATTAGACCACAACGGTCCATAGCCGCGAGAAATGAAAGGAATGGAGGAAGAACTTTGCCCAGCAGTGGGGCATTATGGGCTGATATAATAATGTCAAAACTATTATCGAATGAAAAAGTTGTTAACACTACAGGCTTACAGACAAATGTTGCCAGGACTTAATAAAAAGACGATAAAATTCGAACTCAAATTAAGAATACCTGTACGATTCTAATACGCTATAATCACATGGTATGGTAGAATTTCCTCAGGCTATACAGACCAGCAATCTCCGTTAGGCTGTAAGCAGCTAAATGAGAGTATCCGAGGATTGACTTGAATCGCTAGTGATTAGATTGTCTATTTTAAGCATTAGGTTTCTATAGGCTGAGGATCTTCTTTATATATCGTGTGGTTAGTGCCTAACCTGGTGACAGAGTTTTTATGCAGCCGTGGCCTTTGACTTGGCTTTACATGCCGTCAAGAAATATCTCTCAGGTATGCTGGTTTCCTCACGATGTTTTCCTACACCGAAGCAAGTGATAATTATACAATACGCACATGAATTCGAAAAATCAGAGGCGCGTGTCTTGAGTTAGAACTTGAGACTGATTTGGCAGTCCGACGGTCACACAACTCGGCTATCACTGCTTTTAAAGGCTGAAGATAATGATGAATCAGATGCCTACAAAATATATTTCGCTTAGTTTTTGTAAACTCCCGCTCTTTTACATGAGGGTACAAAGAAAGTACAGTCCGCCACAATGCTTGGGTCGTTTATGACGATGATGCTTATGAATTTTAGTAAACCCATGCTTGTCAGATGGAATATTGATTATTATTTAGTTTTGAGCACACGCAAAAGCCAGCATCCTTTTGAAAAAATCTGTTAGTAACTTCTTACGAGCTAAGATCCAAGGCTAAACTACTCATCGAGAACTTCTTATTCCTAGCTCGTAAGAAAGATAAATTACCTCCCCGAGAATCATAATTATACACTTCAGGTAATAAATTAAAATTCACTCAACCCCTTCCGTTGGAGTGACTAGTATAAGTACGTAATGCAGGGTTGCCAGCTGTTAAAATCATTTGTTGTATTAATACTGTTGTTTTGACATAACAAAAAGAAGTTCGAAAACCAAACTTGGGGTGTTGAAGAAAAAATTCGAGTTAAAACAAAACACAAAACACAACTTTGCAACTCAATTTGACTTTTTATAAGTTGCTCTAACATTTTATTTGGCAAATTGGCACAAGTGAGATCGATGGAATTTTCAATTGGTAATAGTGGTGTACTTTAAGTTTTGAGTATGAATGCCGATGGGTATGGAGGACTGATGAACTGATGAAAGATGATATGGTAAGAATGGTGGATGATGAGGTGACGATTAATAGAGAAGTATGGAAGAAGAAGACATGCTGACCCCAAATAAATTGGGATAAGGGCAAGAGAACGATTAATAGTGGTGTACTTTCAAACGAACTTTTGTCTACTTTCGGTGGTAGGAAGTCTTTTTCAAAATTTCTTTTAAAATTTAGAGACCCCTTACTGTACCCTCCCGTTTTTTGAACCAACATTGTATACTTAAGGAGGATACCCTAAGATAGCTCATTATTTTTATCCCACTTAATGACTTTTTCATGAAATAGTCATTCAATAGGGATAAATGAACTTCAAGGGTTGTGTTGATGATTTTAATGATTATAATTCTGTAAATAGATACGTGTTACAGTCGCGAATCATATTTTGTTCAACATACAACCTGAAACTGACCTGCTAATTGCAAAAAAAACGTAAGAAATTTTTAAATTAAATTTTTCGCGGGCTACCCTGGCGCTTCGATCATAAAAGCCATACTTTTAATTGATACGATCAGACTTGAAGTCAATCAAGGTTAATTTTATAATGTTGACCTTCATTTTCTTCAATAAGTACCACTTCACTTATTCCCCCGAGTGCCCTTTAATCGAAGGAGATCATTTTGTACGGCAACTGGCAACCCTGTCTACGGTAATCATATGTAGAAAAAAAAAGAAGATAAAACTCGAACGACGACGCGGCACAAACGAGTATAGTAGCGTCAACAAAAAAATAACGACGGCGTATAATTATTATCATCCTGGTTAAGAGGCTGATCTTACTGGGTATTAAATATTATTTTTTACCCGACTACGGCGGAGCCACAAGGAAGGGTTATGATTTTAGCTGTATGTTTGTATTTACGTATATTCCTCCGTAGCACCTAAACTATTCATTCATTTTGATGAATAAGGTGTCAATCAATTCGTTATTAAGGCCCGGGTCACATGGGCTACATTTTATTCAGTAGTCGGGTTTTTTAGTTGTAGTATACAACACAAGTTCTTGTTAGTGTTACTGGAATATCCAAGATAGGGTTTTTAAATAACCGATCTATAGGGATACGGTGGATTTTTCTCACAGTTGATTTTTATCATTAAACAACAAAACAGAGTATTAAAGTTCAATGAAAAAGAAAAAAACCAGAGTTATTTACAGGCATCGATAAAACTAGTTCCGTCAAACTTTTGTTTCAGAATTTTAGGTCAACCCAGTTTGACACAAATAAACAGTTGTTAATTTACTAAAGTTGGTATCACAAAGTCATAAATAACATGCCAGTAACTGGGGAAACATTTCTAATTCTCTTTCTTGAAATTTTGATAAATATGACCAGTGTATGTTGCCAGTTACATACGGGACCGAAACGTGGTCGCTCACAATGGGCCTTATCAGAAGGCTTAAAGTCACCCAAAGGGCAATGGAGAGGGCTATGCTCGGAGTTTCCTTGCGTGATCAAATCAGAAATGAGGACATCCGCAAGAGAACCAAGGTTACCGACGTAGACCGAAGAATAGCCTAACTTAAGTGGCAGTGGGCAGGGCACATTGCTCGCAGAACGGATTTCCGATGGGGCCAAAAAGTTCTGGAGTGGCGACCGCGAACCGGAAGACGCTGCGTTGGAAGGCCTCCCACTAGGTGGACCGATGACCTGGTGAAGGTTGCAGGGGTCCGCTGGATGCGAGTAGCACGGGACCGGTCAATGTGGCGACACTTGGGGGAGGCCTATGTCCAGCAGTGGACGTCTTTCGTCTGAAATGATGATGATGATGATGACGTTAAACGCAAATACTGTTCTCCTTTTATTCAATTCATTTTTTTATTTGTTCATTTGTTTTTTTTTTGTTTTTACCATTTGTTCAAATTGGATGTCAGACTTTTCATTCAAATCAGGGCCACTAAAATGGTGCTTTTTGCTTTTAATAGTGCTGTTTTTAGTTTTGTTATTATTTTTTTAATATTGATATTTCCATTTTATTATTTACTTGTCGTGTAATTAATTTACTGTGTTATTCTCAAAATACTCTTTCTTTATTTCTGTCCTTGGCGTTGTGTCAAGTATAATGTTATTTTTCGCCAGTACTGCACCTTAACAAGTCAACGCAACTTGTACAAAGTATTAATCAGATGTGTTTACAGTTCATATTACTTGCTTTTCAGTTGGATACGAGATAGTGTCAGTTTTTTTATCATTCATTTATTAGTTACATCAGTCCTTATAAGAGCTACTCGAGAATTCAAGATTAAATACTACCAGGTTTGACTGCCTCATTGGTCTAGTGGTTGCAAGTGCTATTGCTGAGCATAGAGTATTGAGTTTGATTTCCAGGTCGGGTAAAGTGTTATTGGGTTTTTCTATTAGGAATTTCTAAATACCTACCAGCCTGGAGCCAAAATTTGTGAGTTGATGCAATAGAATTGATCCTTCTTACAAACTTTGAAAAAAAAAGTTGCAAAATGGGTTCACCTCTGACTAACCTTTCCGTGATTACAAGCTTGATGTTATGTTTTATTTGGTATTAAAGTTGCAATTTACCTTTATCCTCCCTATTAATTTCTTGAGCGAACATAATTTGCAAACTTCACTAACCACTTTTCTATTTCTGGCATAAAACAGAACGCAGTATCTGCCACGATCTTAAATTAAGCCAAACTAAAAGTAAATAAGGTTTTAAAGTTAGATACCTGGTTATGATCGTGTATCATGTTGCGTGCGCTGACACACGCGATTGAGTCGTATGGGTATGGGAGCGGTAAAATGCTGCTGGGTGACGCACTTATTTGTATTTTACGTTCTGTAATTTCATTGGAGCTATTATCGGGAAACGCGTTAAGCCGTTGGTCGCGGCTGTCATTTTTAGATCTTTGATAGTCGTTACAGGTAGTCAGGCCCGAAAGTCTGACATTCAGTCTTACCAAAGGGTACCAACCCAGTTCTTACTGGGTAATCCTATACCTTGTCGATGTTCCACACATTCGCACGAAGCGCTTTGCTACATCATTTATTATGCGCACAGCCAAAAAGTGGAATTCCCTGCCTGCGTCGGTGTTTCCAACTTCATATGACCCCAATCTATTTAAATCGCGAGTTAATAGGCTTCTTTTGGGTTAGCTCGTTCCATCGTCGACCTCATCTCTGTCCTCAGGACTAGATTGAGGTCAAGAGTAAGCCCATACAGAATAAAAAAATAAAAATAAAAAATAAAAAAATCCCAGTACGAACTGGGTTCTGGAGGCCAGATAGGCAGTCGCTCCATGTAAAATATTAGTATTCAGCTCAATCCGGTTAGACTGGAAGCGACCCAACCGTAGTTGGCAAAAGGCGAAGCAGATGAGATATTCTTAATTTAAAAAAATATGCAAAATTGTCCTGAAAAGATATGAAATATTCAATTTAGCCAATTCTTTAAAAGCTCGTGCCAACAAACTCTCATTTAAAATGTGCTTGAGGAGGTTTTTTCTCAATAAATATATATTAACCCATAAACACACACAGACGTGTGTGTGAAAGGTGTTCAAAGATGGGTGTTCTTCTGCCATTGCAGACCAGTCGAGTCAAGATTTTCATCTATCTTCGTCTTGGTGTGCCGTGACATCGCTTAGCATTTAAAGGGACTCAATCGTGGGTTCTTTAAGCTCTAAAAATATAATTCAAAATGTCTTTAAGCTAGATTTTGTTACCTAGTTCAAGCGTATCAGAGCAACATTTTAGCGACCCTAGAACTTATACATAGAAAATGCTGTTCTTAAAGATGTATTGTAAATCCCTAAGTTTTTATGAGATCACACGATTTATTTATGGTGTAATCCTGTTAATGCGGTTGCTATGGGAACAGGATATGTTCGCAAATCCCGTGGATGTGTTTTTTGAAAGTTGGAAGAATGAGCGATTCAGGTCAATGTACTTTGCTGTCGCTTTATCTTTCCATCATCATCATCATCATGATTTCAGCCGAAAGACGTCCACTGCTGGACATAGGCCTCCCCCAAGTGTCGCCACATTGACCGGTCCATTGCGACTCGCATCCAGCGAAATATCTTTATCTTTTCTTTTTTTTTATCTTTCCGTCGAAAGCTTTTTATGTGATAAATAAAATCATTTGTATTGTCACCGACGTCACTCGTCAAAAATATAGTGGAACCTTATGTTCATAAATCTAATATATGGGGTTGGAAGATTTTTGTATGAAGCGTGGTTTATAATATTAGTAAGGATCCCATGTAATTGGGCTAGCTATCAAGCAGACACATTAAACGTAAGGGCTGAAAGAAATTCCTGTATGAAAATCCCAATAACACTTGGCCAAATCGAGCTCAGGACATTTCATTTTTTCTTATTTGTTACCTAACCTTTTTCTCTAATACCAATATTTGAGTACAAAGTATTGAAGAGTGGGGATTCACCAATAGCAGTTCAATGTTCACCTGGCGTGATTTTAAACGTCACGTTTTTTGCTCACCGTACAAAATTAAAGGCTACTGTTCCAAATGTGGACTGGTTTAGCTTTTAGGAGTACACAAGGAAGATGGGATTATAGAAATATTCTTACGCCTTAGGTAGTATAGATTAAAAAAAAAAAATGCTATTGAAATTTTGATTCTAGCAGTTCAATTAAGACGAAAGTCTATGACCAGTGTGTGTTGCCAGTTACATACGGGACCGAAACGTGGTCGCTTACAATGGACCTTATCAGAAGGCATAAAGTCACCCAAAGCACCAAGAGCACCAAGGTTACCGACGTAGCCCGAAGAATAGCCAAACTTAAGTGGCAGTGGGCAGGGCACATTACTCGCAGAACGGATGGCCGATGGGGCCGAAAAGTTCTGGAGTGGCGACCGCGAACCGGAAGACGCTGCGTTGGAAGGCCTCTCACTAGGTGGACCGATGACCTTTTAAAGGTTAAGGGAGATAACACTTAAGGGAGGCCTATGTCCAGCAGTGAACGTCTTTCGGCTGAAATGATGATGATGATGATGACTTAAATTAAGTTTAATTTCAGAATGATAAAAATACATGCGTAGTTAGTTTAGAGAGGAAATCTATATTGCCTGTTCCAATGAGCATGTGTCATCCCACTGCTGGGCTAAGGGACACACGGCCTCCTCTCTATGAGAGGGAATGGGCTGTAATCCACCACGAGGGCCCAGTGCGGGTTGGTAGATGTCACATGTCTTCGAATTTTTGGGTCCAGGACATGCCGGTTTCCTCACGATATTTTACTTCAACGTTTTTGAGAGCAGTGTCGATGAAATAAATTACACAAACTCATGAGCCTACCTGGTTTTGAACCCATGACTTACTGTTCGTAAGTCTGCGTCGCCACCACTGGGTGACCGCTGCTCAGTGTATCATCAATCCATTAACCCCAAAATTCACAGCTTATTTTAGATTTGACCAGCCATAACAATTTATGACTTAATCTCATTCGCCACAGTATTACTATCGAAAATATTCGCTTATTACATCATACGATATCTCTGTATTTGTTACAGGCTAGTTTTTGCTATAACCGATAAATATCGGTGCAAAAAATCATATAAATGTTTAAAGTGTTATTGTTATTACAGAATTGAACTTGTTTTTATTTTTTAACCGACTTCCAAAAGGAGGAGGTTATCAATTCGTCAGATTTTGTTTTGTATTGACTTTTGTTTGTTTGATTTTTTTGTTTGTTTGATTTAGTTTTTTTGTCACCGACTTCTGAAGCTAAAGTTATTTTTATTTTTTTTGTGTTTTTGAAGTCGGTTTTATTTTTTAGTTGTAATATCCTATACAATTATTTATTTATTTAACACTTCAAGCACAAAAGTACAGAGGCGGACTTAATGCCATAGGCATTTTCACCTTTGGGTGATGCAGAGACAAGCAGTGGTAGGTGTATATCTGAAAATAATTTAAATTAATACTAAGATTAGCTACAACTATATTATCATCATTCATCATCATTTCAGCCGAAAGACGTCCACTGCTGGACATAGGCCTCCCCCAAGTGTCGCCACATTGACCGGTCCCGTGCGACTCGCATCCAGCGGATCCCTGCAACCTTCACCAGGTCATCGGTCCACCTAGTGGGAGGCCTTCCAACGCAGCGTCTTCCGGTTCACGGTCGCGGACACAAGGATATATAAAATACTATAAATGTACATCAAATACCATAAATATATATCAAAATTTAGATTAATGTAAATAGACATTTTTACTAACGATAGACATTCGTTTTTTTTTTTCTTTTTTTTTAAATTTGCAATGCATGTATTTTACATTGTCAACAGAAACAAACAAATCTGGTTGTACTGTACACATCTGCGTACACCCTCAGAGAATACAGACGATATGTTATGTTACGATATTGTGTAAACAATAAACATCTAAGCGATTGCAGCAATCACGACAGATTTGCTGTCTATTATTGAAGATTCGTCAAAATCGGTTCACAATTGGCGAAGAAATCGCTGAACGTACACAAAAAAAAAAACAAACAAAAAAAAACAAGACTTGTTTTTCTTTTTTGTTGATGATATCACACCATTACTAAAAACGTTGGTCTGTTTTGATTTTTGAGGATTAGGATGGCCAACCGAATTTGATTTTTTGAGGTATGGGTTTATAACTTTGATAGTAAGAACTTCTACTACTACTATTAAAGTAGACGAAGACCAAAGAAAAGATGGATGGACTGTGTGAAGGATGGTATGGAAAGAGTCTGATGAGGTGACGAAGAATAGATAAGTATGAAAGAAGAAGACTTTCTGTGACTTGCTGTGCCGGTTCAAATGAATTGGAATAAGGCCAAGAGAATGATGATGATGATGATGGAGTAAGATCTTACTGAATCTTCCGAATATCAAGTCCTCACTCCTTGTATCAACGTTATAATTTAACTGAGTTAAGGAATAAAGTAGAAACCTTAACTAATAAACATGGTGCAATCAATTTTACTCTGCATTTTGCCTTGCCCTTTTTTTTTGGGTCTTGTTCTCCGGGAGATCCTCAATTGATGTCCTCCACCCTGGGGAGAGCGAAGGTGTCTGTCAGACTCGTACTGACTAAATCCACACTGGTGTTCCCTCGCACGCTTGCGTTAGGGGGCAGCGGGATCTAATGCGACCTCCGCTGCCCTGGATTAGAGTGCCGGCCCGCTTGACATGCGGGCCTCGCCCCAGGGGAGTGAGGTGTAAAACTCCACCCATTACGTCTATTTTACAAAATTTCGGAGAATTCCTAATCAGTACATAGTCTAAAACATAGTCGCTTCCCGCTGTCTGTCTGTCCCTATGTAAGCTTAGATCTTTAAAACAACGCAACGAATTTTGATGCGGTTTTTTTAATAGATAGAGTGATTCAAGAGGAAGGTTTATGTGTCTATGTTGCACCCGTGTGAAGCTGGGGCGGGTCACTAGTAGTATCCTTATAAACTATAATTAAAGTCACGTTTTTCTAATGCCTTGTCTCTTTAATTTTTTCAGTAGATTTTAGACAACTTTAACGTATGAGAATAATTAAACACTAGTGTGACTTATAGGCTTTTCACACTTAGTTTACCTTTGACAGCTGCAGTGCATCAGCAACCTTATAGTAAAATAAATAGAGATCACTTTAATTTTCACAAACTAGGCCAGGATAGTCCAGATAAGGATTATCATATTATAGTGCCTATTCACACAATGAATCAGGCCCATAACCCCCCAGTTATTTAGAAAACAATTTCAATTAGGCCTGCACTTTCAACACAATGTAAACATCTAATAAACAAGCCAAACAAACATTACAACAATTTAATAGTTATCTAAATGAAACTACAGCGCCATTGTGTTGCAAACAACAAAATATTTTGGAGCTAATTCTGTTGCTGTGAATCATTGGGAATGCGGACTAACTGCAGGACCTGTTGACAGATCGATATTTTGTGAACTAGGTGGTAAGTTATGAGAGGAACTCGTGGTTAATAATATTAGCTGCCCAGGTCGACCTTTAGATTAAACCGCGCTTGCCTGGGTTGGTAACCACCCATTACATACCGAGTTTCCTCCGTGCCTCGGAAAGTTCGTTAAGCCGCTGGTCCCGGCTGTCATTTGTACATCTTTGACAGACGTTACAGGTAGTCAGTGGCCCGAAAGTCTGACATCCAGTCATAGCAAGGGGTATCGTATTACCCAGTACTAACTGAGTTGTGGAGTCAGATAGGCAGTCGCTCCGTGCAAAGTACTAGTATTCAGCTGCATCGGGTTAGACTGGAAGCCGACCCCAACATAGTTGGGAAAAGGCTAGGCAGGTGATGATGATAACTGTTTGGTAAAGGACTTTTTTCCCATTAGATAGGTCACTAACAAACTTAGAACGCTAAGTCATCGTTAGCATTGTCCAACCCCACGGCGAGTTATGGGCTAGCTCGCCTTCCGGCCGTCTTATGACGACAGGCCGTGTCGATGGCGCGTTCGTGTTCCACGCGCGCCTCAAAGAGATGTCAGCAACCACGTAGGGGTCCGCATGGGCCGATGCCTGCCAGGGCTGCGGGACTGTTCATGGATGGGTTTTAGTCAGTACAAGTCTGACACTCCCTTCCGCTCCGCCCAGAGCAGGGGGGATCATTTGGTGATTTCCCACCCTAAAAAAAAGCATTGTCCAACCCTAAAACAATTTTTTTTTTTTATCGGGCAACTTGTTTTTTTTTTATTTACTGCCATTCACATTCGTACTAAAAAACTTTCTTTACAAAAGTTGCGATCTTAATGGCTTGTGTATATTAATAGCCGGGCCTATGCTCACACGTGTTTACATTTTCAAAATTTATACAAAATATGCCAATTTTATGCTTGACGCTTTTACTTATGGTGTTCTTTTTCTTTACAGGTAAGTTCCAGATTCTGTTGAAATGATTATTTAGGCTTAAGACACTTTGGCAATATTACGATTGGTAAGTGTAACGATCCATTTTTAACCGACTTCTTAAAAATAGAGGAGGTTATGTATTTCAGCAGCATCCTAGTTTTTTTTTCATGTATTTTCACTGATTTCTCCGTGATTACTTATCAGATTTAAGTGATTTCATTTGGTAGAAGAAAGACCGCGCGGTAGTCTCATATAAAATTTATTAACTTTGCTTCGGTACATTCATATTATTACAGCGGATAACTCATAAAGTAGTACCAGTAGTAGTAGTAGTAGTTTTAGTACCGTATCCGTTCAGTATTTGCCCAGTACAATGGCGATCTTTTATATCATTCTTGAAACATTAATTTCATGGAGATAATCTTTAAAAACTTGATAACTTGCACGTCCAGTCATTGCACCAAACTACAATTGGTACCTAGTTTTTGACAACCCAGTAGCGACATGTGTGTATACAGGGTGGGTAAAAAATCTTGGATCAAACAAAACAGAGCGATAGTTAGGGTTAACAGGGTAATTTTTTGGTAGTACATTATTTTTACAGTAAGGTTTTGAAGTTACACGTAATTTTTCGTGAGACTTAAAAGATATTGAAAAAAGTGTCAATACTCATAAATCATGGTACACACTGTCATAAAAGCACTTTTGTAGTGATGATAAATTTCCTAGAAGCAACTAATCAGCATTTTTATGTTTTAAAATAGGTATTTTTTTTTTCTTAAATAACACTCAAGTAGTCATAACTTTTAAGGAGATCGAGTTAGGACTCTGCCACAGAGATATTTTTTACTGCAAATAACCCCAACTATCGCCCTGTTTCGTTTGATCCACGATTTTTTATACACTCTGTATAATATATTATTTGGTTACAGTAGACACTACGTAGAGTACCTTATTCGCAAGAACCGGCTTTTGTAGGCGCCTTCGGGCCTGCAACCCGTAGCTTAATTTTTAGTAACCGGTTATTCAATTAACCTTTATAGACTTCCCTAGCAACAAAACGACATGACACACACACATTCTTTCCGCACTAATAACAAAAGACAGTCAATAAGGTCAACCTGCATTGTTAGCCAATAATCCGAAGTTAGGCAAAGTCACAGTTGAAGGCTAGCTTTAACTAGTTATTACTGGTTGGTTGCGGTTATAACGGGTTCGAAATGGTAATTAGAAAGAATTATGATGTGTGGGTATTGTGATCCTTCACGAAACTCATAAAGTAAATTGAAATTAAATATCTTTAGTAGTGTTACGTGTTGGGTATGGGATAAATTAAATACTACTGATTAAACACGACTTATCTTTATTAATTAATTAATAGTATAAAACAAAGTCGCTTTCTCTGTCCCTATGTCCCTTTGTATGCTTAAATCTTTGAAACTACGCAACGGATTTTGATGCGGTTTTTTTTAATAGATAGAGTGATTCAAGAGGAAGGTTTATATGTATATATTGCACCTGTGCGAAGCCGGGGCGGGTCGCTAGTTAATTACAAAACACTTAAAACTTAATCACAAATACACTACTGATCACTATTCACTTAGATATCGCACTTCTAGTTCACTTCGTTATAATACATACGATAATAGAACGTAGAAGCATTTTGTGCCATGAAAATTCTTGTCAAATTTGAATAATAAAAATAATAAGATTCAGATGGCAGTACTCCTTGATACGGCCCGTACTGTGAGGAGGTTCCTGTCTCTGGAGCCCTAACTACCGGTAGATTGGACGCTACTTTCAACACCAGCTGACCACTCTTTTTTTTTTCTCTTTAAAAACGTTGCTTCACAATAGAAATTTCTCCTGTATCGTAGGTGCGTTTACCAACATTTAAACTCACATACACAAACAGCCAGACCCGAAACAACTATCTGTATACAATACAAATATTTGTTTCGAGCGGGAATCGAACCCGCGACTCGCAGCACAGCAGTCAATCGCTCAGCCACTGAGCCAACCGTGCCGTCAGTTCCGCTATTTAAATTTTTTTTCTAATGTTTATTAAGAAATATTAAAAAAAGAAACAAATGTAAACAGAAAAATAAATAAACAAGAAAATAATAAAAACGGACCTACACAGAACTAGCATAACACAAATTCTTGGCAAGAATCCCAAATTACGACCCAAGGAACAAGTAAAAGAAATCCAGCTAATACTGTCTCATTACAAGTAAATTGCTTTTCTGCGTCATTTTATCTTTATTTCTGACTATAACAACCCCGTGTCGGAACCATTGGGCAACGCGCCAATGGGTGACAAACAAAAAATCGATGAAGAAAGTAGTGAAACTAATTTAGCCCAAAGTAAAGCCTAATGACATAGAAGACAATCCGCTTCGGACTAAGTTTTTCCACTGGCGACACAAGACCGACTCGTTCTGTTAACGACCTCCGGCCTCGGAGGGAAGTGATCTGGTGACATCTTTCTTTTTTTTTACATGGCATCTCGCAGGCTTTGTCTTAATCGGACTATCCTGTGGGTGCCTTGAGTGTAAGGCCCCCAGCCAGTGTGGTGACATCCGTGGTGTGTACCGCTATGTAGGAACTACATATATGTTTCAAATGAGTATCGCGTTACGGCGTAACTGGTTTGTAGAGGCTAGATAGACAGTCTCTCCAGAGTCATACTTATTCGTCTGCAATCGGAAGCTGACCCTAATATAGTTGGGAACAGGCAAGGCAGATGATGGTGATGTTGATTTCTATGGCCGTGAACGATAATCAAGCGTAAACAAAACACAACTGAACAAGAAATATTAATAAAATAAATTAAGTTCCCAGGCACATAGCTACCAGTTTCCCAAATAAGCATTTTGGAAACTAATGACCTCGTTTCACACAGCGGTCAATATCAAAGACGAACTTATGTATTCATATAATTTATAATTATTTCCTTAATGAACTTGAAATCCGTAGATTCTAATATAGACAAAACAAACAATTTATATGCTAATTAGTATTTTTATGAGACATCTCAGATGAATCAACTCGTCTCGCCAAAATGTAATACCTAAACTCAGTTCATGATTTTGTTTCCAAGCGTGTCAACAAATATATATTTGGAAAACGACGAACTGCAAATATTTTTATGACTTTTTCAATACCTGCTAGTCATTTTGAAAGTAACTTAATTTACACAGAATCAAAGTTGATATTCATTTTAGTGGAAATAAGATTGGAAACAAGGATTTGAATAGACTTCAAATAAAAAGTGATTTACATAACAAAAACATTAACTTAGTAAGAAATTCTATTAAGATTAGTCACTGCTATTATTAATAGTAACAAGTTTTCTGAGCCCCATAAATTCAGTGGCAGATTCTAAATTTGAGTTTCGATTGACGTACAAAGTTCAATTTAGTTTTTCTGTTATTTTTTTTTTAGGGTACAGAATCCTATAGCATAATTTATTTATTAAGGAATGGGTGCGAATGTCAATGGAACTTATGTCTAAATAATAACAGCCGCTCGGATCGATCTTTAGGTTAAGCCGTGCTTGCCTCGGTTGGTCTAGGGATGGGTGACCATGCACCCATTACATACCGAGTTTCTTAAGTGCCTCGGGAAGCACGTTGATCCCAGCTCATTTGTAGATCTTTGACAGTCGTTAGATAGTCAGTGGCTCAAAAAGTCTGACAAACAGTCTTACCAAGGGGTATCGTATTACCTAGTACTAACTGGGTTGTGGAGGTCAGATAGGCTGCTGCATCCGGTTAGACTGGAAGCCGATATTAACATAGTTGGGAAAAGGCTAGGCAGATAATGATGATATAAGATTTTAAACTATCATGGTCACTAACATTATTATTTAGACTAGAAACGGGATATTTACCATGTTTACTGTTTGCATTGAGTTCAGATAATGATGGGTGCGAATGTCACAATGTCTACTGATTATTTCTTTTCGTCATACCTAATTCTGGTTGTGACGAAATCAACAAAGAGACGGTGACCTTTTTTCAAATATTTGTTTTTAAACATCACTAGCTGTTGCCTGCGACTTCGTCCACGTCGAGTTCGTAAATTATCTCACGGAAACGCACTACCAGGCTAAACCTGAAGCTTAGAAAAATTTCATCCTAACCACGTATTTGATTCTTAAAAAAAAAAAACAAAAATAAATCTATCCAGTAATTTTAATGACTGGTGCGCGTGGAATCCCAAATACTTGCAATTAACGTCATCTATCTAACACTACTGCAAAAGAATAACATTAAGATATTTCTTCAAGGATCTAATTTCACAGATTAGTCACCGCTAATACAAAAAATATGATTTATTAACTATAATAAAAGGAAGCTTGGAAATGAATCGACACAATTGACAATCCGAGCGGGTCAAGGTGTCACAGCATGTCAGTGTGTCGACATCAATGGAAAACAACAATTTGTGGTGAGTGGTGCAAGAAGTGAGCGAAAGCTAATAGAATAGAATAGAATAGAATAGAATTTTATTTTGCAAATATGGGTAATACATAATAGTTCTTAAGATTAAATTTAGCCCAGCCACATTTTACCAATCGGCATGCAAACATTTGAAATGATTTATATCATTATTATTACAATTCAAATTACTATTATTATAAAATTCTTAAATCATCAGCTATTAAAAATATAATTATGTTTGTATTAAAAGGAAAATATAGGTCAGTATCATAAGATTATATATCATGTCATTACTATATGTACATATGTCTTACCTACCATTATCATTACATCAATTAACATGTCATTACAATTATTCATTATATTACAATTCTAAACTCAAAATGTCAGTAATCTAAATGTAAGATCAAAATGTCAAAAATCAAAAATAACATACATCAAAATTTCAAAAAGACTCACTAATTAACAAATATTTTTCTCCAATAGGAACTCAGTTACACTGTAGTACGTTTTATCTACCAAAAAATTCCGCAATCTACTCTTAAATTTTGCTATGTTTAAAGCTTTCCAACTACTCGGTAATTTATTGTAGATAATGGGGGCCATGCAAGAAACGCTCTTACGCATCAAGGTAGTTCGACATGATACCTGACATAATTTACTGTTGTCACGCCTATTCCTTGGGAATACAACAGCCAGCCTTAATTCTAATAATTATTTGATTTGAGGGATTATTTCCAACATTATCATTATTATGATTTCGTTTCTAATCCAATTTTTATTAATTTAATTGTAAACATCGACGTTCAACAGCAAAATAAAATTGGTTTCTACTTCACGTAACTTCTAACCAATACTTACTACTACACACTACTATACTTTGCCATACATATTTTTTTTTTGTATGCCCGTCACGTCCTTGCGACAAATACATATTTTTTCTTTCTTTCCATAATCAAAATGTAACCGAAAAGTAAAAAAAATGTGTTTTCCTATATTGTGTTTGCCACGTATGCCATGCCCATCTATGTCGAGTACTTCACGTGTAATCTGGTTCGAAGTGGCGCAGGAGAAGAATACCTGGAAGAATATGGGGAAGGCCTTTACCTAGTAGTTGGACATACAAGGCTATTAAAAAAAAAAAATCTCTTGAATAATCTTCATATACACCGTGACTCTCACACTTTATTATAGTCGCGATGTTCGCTTATACCTTGCACCACACCAACTAATCAGCTTGCGTAACTAACTCAAATTCTTAGCTCAGGTCAGTGCTCAGTTCTAATATTATCTAAACCATATCTTATTGTTTCAAACACTATTGTTAGAAACTAATTCATTCCTGAGTAGGGTTAGCATTTGATCGAAATTGTCCAGACATTTGCGCCATTTTGGAACCCGTCCGGAATTAGTTCAGGCTCGTAATTTCTCCTGACTTTTCGACTTGAAGTGAGATTTTTTATAGAAAACTAGTGGTTGCCCGCGACCTTCGTCCGTGTGTAATTATTATAAAATAGTACTTCCCTATTTCAATCCAATTTTATTAACAATTTCAAGGGTTTTAATTATTGTTTTTGCATGGATCCCTAATCCGTGGTCTAAAACAAAAGTAGCCTAACTTACTCCTTATAACATCAGCTCATTTGCCAGTAAAAGTTCCTTGAAAATCAGTGCAGCCGTTTCGGAGATTAGCCGGACAGACAGACAAAAACTAAAATAAAAGATGTTTTTGTTATAAGTACCGTGTATCAGCTGTTACTTATAAATTCCAGACACTACAATTTTATTTAGTTGTATTTGTATAGATAGAAAAAGAAAGTTAAATATGAGGGGCTCGTGGCTTAATAATAACAGCCGCAGCGGTCAATCGAAGGTAAAGCTATGCTTGTAAATCGTGATCAGGACTTGTTCGGTGGATGGGTGACCATCACGTACAGAGTCCTCTCAGTGGCTCGGAAAGCATGTTAAGCCGTTGGTCCCAGCTGTCATTTGTAGATCTTTGATCGTCGGTAGTCAGTGGCTTGAAAGTCTGACAACCAGTCTTACCAAGGGGTATCGTATTATCCAAAAACTGCGTTGTGGAGGTCAGATAGGCAGTCACTCCATGTAAAATACGAGTTCCGAAAATGTTCGTCATTTTATAGTAAGTTCTTTATGTTTATTTCAAAATGGTAACCCTACTACTAATACTATTGTAATTGTATGATATAATTATAAATTAGATCGTAATTTCGAGTGTTAGGAGTTTAAAATTGTGCATTGGTATGTCGGTAGTTATAATTATCTGATTAACTTTGATACGATCTCTTGATCTGATTGTTACATGTATTATTGATAATCGGAGAAGGCAAGGACATTGAGTTCTTAAAATTGCTACTGCATTGAGCCCTGTTCCTTTAGCACAAACTTTAAACAACATATTTGAACAGTCACGACTGGACTGGACTAGACTTCTTGGATAATTAATAGTATATTAATCAAATCCATCACACAATAGATAGTTTTGAGTACAAATTACCGGCAAATTGCAAAAAAAAACTTAAGAAAATTTACCAAGGGGTACCGTATTACCCAGTACAAACTGGGTTATTGGGGTCAGATAGGCAGTTACTCCATGTAAAATACTAACATTCAGCTTAGATGAAATTTTCTTCGTTAATCTCGTGTCACGGTGTTTGTGGTCGCACTCGTCCGAAACGGCTCGACCGATTTTTATGATTTTATGTATATTTGGTAGGTAAGAGAATAGGTCGTAAAGTATACAACATTAGTTTTAGTATATGCGAAACCTGAAACACGTGTCTAGTATTTTTATGTAAAGAATCTACGTACAAAAATTCAAAACTGTGTCATGAAAAATCACAAAGTTATAGACTTGTTCTGTTCCCTGGTTGTCCGCACAAAAACGTGGTAACCGCCGTACGCGCGCCCTCAGCGTCGTCTTGAACTCATTGATAATATTAATTTGGCAGTAGGTACCTAAATGATTGCGATAGGTACTTAGTGTCGCTCGGTGTTCAACTTTTGAACTTTTTTAAATATATTTGGAAAAAAATATAACATTTTTTAAAAATTATTGGAATCGATTCAGTTACTTATTCTGAACAAACTATATTCTGGTTTCGCATATACTAAAAATAATGTTGTATATCACACCGCTAAATTCACGCTGACGAAGGTCACGGGGCACAGCTAGTATCACTATAAAAAACATGAGTTATCATCATGTACGTAGCAATTACTTTGTTGCTCCTTCAAAGCTTAGGTACACATTTCTTCTTCAGCTAACTTATTAGGTGTTCTAGCTTAGCTAGTACTGCTCTTATCTCCCCTACCACATCTGTAAGGCGTAGCGGGGATGTTTGAAAGCGTTTAATCACAATAATCGCGGCACTTTCAGCTTCTGTTTCTAAGTAGGCCGACACTTTCTAGCTTATTGTCTAACCTAGAGAAAACTGTGGTGTAGTCGCTAGTTGTTGTAGTTTTAAGTAGCTTGGTGACTTTGTTCGTGATCAATTTACAACGTCCTGTTTTTTCTTGTTCATTTCTCTTAGGGTGGGTTTCACTTATGAAAGTGAAGGCGATTAACGTATGTAAACTTCCGTTCAAGAGTTGTCAACCATCATCTGCCAAGCCTTTTTTCAACTATGTTGGGGTCGGTTTCCAGTCTAAGTGGATGCAGCTGAATACCAGTATTTTTCATGGCATGCCTATCTGACCTTCACAACCTAGTTAGTACTGGGTAATACGGTACCCCTTGGTATGACTGGTTGTCAAATTTTCGGGCCACTGACTACCTGTAACGACTGTCAAATATCTACAAATGACAGCCGGGACCAACGGCTCAAGAGCCGTTCAAGTGTTGTCAACATTCCGTACCAATTATGACTCTGAAAGATTTTGAATGCGGTTTAGATATGCCGATCGCCGGGCCTGTGGACGGCGAGTTATGGGCTAGCTCGCTGTCCGGCCGTGTTATGACGACAGGCCGTGTCGACGGCGCGTTCGTGTTCCCCGCGCGCCTCAAAGAGATGTCAGCAACCACGTAGGGGTCCGCACGGGCCGATGCCTGCCAGGGCTGCGGGACTGTTCGAAAGAGATACCGCGGCCCTGGAACACAAAGGGCAAAGAAGGAACATGGATGGGTTTTAGTCAGTACAAGTCTGACACTCCCTTCCGCTCTACCCAGAGGGGGGGGGGGGGGGGTTATTTGATGATTTCCCATACTAAAAAAAAAAAAAAGATATGCCGATCGTGTTCAGCTTCATCTACATCCCGAGGTGTTCTTAGAGAGGAGTCTCCGTGATTATCGAAAGAACATGTCGTCATGAATAGGTCGGTTATAGGCCAGTGTCCACAGTTTTAGGAATAATTTGGGCAACCACTTTTATCAAAAGAGTAGAATATGTAATAGGGAGCAAGCCTATTGCCATCAACCGGATACAAATTCAGACTCCTTGGCTGCTAAAGAGAAAAACCCAATAACAATTTGCTCGACCCGGGAATCGAACCCAAAACCTCATGGTCAGCAGTCGCGATTGCGAACACTAGACTAACGAGACAGTCTACTAGTCGAGGCAACTAAGTAATGTACATAAATGTATCTAAAGCAACAATATTGTTGCACAATATCGCTCAACTTCACTGGAGTTGAATTTGAACATTGCCTATTCAAATCATGATACCCATGTTGTGTTTCATTTGGTAAAATTGCACACTGTTGTGTAATGTTGCCAAATAGCGAGCAGCACTGAGTGAAAATTGATTCATAGTGAATACTAACATAAAACCTTGGTGTTTTAGGCAGAAGAACTTTCCATCAGGTCCAGCTGATCTATTTGTTAACTTTATCACATATAAAACCGCGAACAATGTGTCATCATCATTACAGCCGATACATGTTCAGTCTCCTTCTTTTTCGTACGGTCTTTCAAACGATACTATGTATTTCCTAATGGAGATAAAGCATGACATAGCTTGACAGTGAAACTTCGCTGCCGACCGCTGCCATTTCGATGTGAATTGACCCTTAGTGTCTAACTTGGTGTCAGAGTTTTTATGCCGCCCATTGGCCTCTGACTTGGCTTGACATGCCGTCGAGAAATATCTCTCAGGCATGGTGGTTTCCTCACGATGTTTTCCTTCACCGAAGCAAGTGATAATTATACAATACGCACATGAATCCGAAAAATCAGAGGTGGCGTGTCTTGGGTTCAAAGTTTATTAAAACCTCCTCCAAGTCGTGCCCCATCAACCGATCTTGTGCTTCTTGCATCTAGATTCACTCCTCCTTCACCAGAACATCGTTAAATCTGCACTACATTGAAATTTCACCACCCTAGCAAATATGGGGCAGCACACCATCAACATGATCATCATTATCTTGCTCTCATCTCAATTTATTTGAGGTCGGCACAGCATGTCTTTTATTCTTCTTCCATTCTTCTCTACTGCTCGTCATCTCAGCAGTCACCTCCTACCTAGCCATATCATCCTAAACACAACCCATCCATACAGGGCAGCACACCAATTTCACATAATTAATATTATGTTATTATACAACATTAGTTTTAGTATATGCGAAACGTGATACACCTGTTTAGTATTTTTATGTAAATAATCTATGTACAAAATTTCAAAACGATATCATTTAAAATCACAAGGTTATAAGCTTCCTCTGTTACCTGGTTATCCGCACAAAAACGTGGTAACCACGCGGGGCCGCGTGCGCGCCTCTAGCGTCGTCTTGAGCTCGTTGATAATAATATTTGGCAGTACCTAAATGATTGCGATAGGTACTTAGTGTCGCTCGGTGTCCAACTTGTAGCCTTTTTTAAATATTTTCGGGAAAGAATATAACATGGTTTAAAAATTATTGGAATCGATTAAGTTACTTATTCTGAACAAACTATATTCAGGTTTCGCATATACTAAAAATAATGACATATACTCCTGGAAAATATTGATATTTCATCACCCTGGTGAATCTAGGACAGGTTGCTAATATACCAAGAAAAAAAGGTGACGAAATTTTACCTACCAAGCTGAAATTCGTCGCAAAAAAATCTCAAAGTCTGAATCATCTCATTAATATTTTCCACATACGTAGCGTAAAATCTCTTGTCAAGGTACAAACAGGTCGCCTTATCAATGACCAAGCCGTTATAATTTGACCGTTGGGTTTAAACTTTAGGGTACCGCAGTTAAAGTTAACTGTTAAGTTTTATGTTCGCGTAAAATTATTTTCTTTTATGTTGATTGAGAGAGTCTGGATGTTAACGCTTTTCTTGGGATTATGAACCGAATGAATAAGAACCGTTTAAGTTATTATTTAGCTGTCAGTGTTCCACTCCAAGGGCAAAGGCCTCTTTTTATACGGAAGCCGATTGAGAAACCTCCTTTTGATAGAAGAAATAACACATCGAGGTTTTGTTTGTAAGTTTGTATGTAGGGGGTTATCTTCAAAACTACTGATCCGATTCCAAAAATTCTTTCACTAATGGAAAGCTACATTATATCGGAGTGTGATAGGCTACATTTAAAACGTTCACGTGGGTCAATTTCCGTAAATAACAGGAGCGAACCTGCGAGCTATTGAATTAAGGGCATTACATTGCTCGATGACCTTGATGATTTGATCCCTGTACTGGTTTTTGTTGACTTGCCCCGCACATTTCGCAAAATTTCGGTTTTTATTTATTATTTAAAAATATTAAAACAATACAGATTGTTAAGTATATCATTACGTATTTGTTGTTACAAAATTCATGCCGATCTATTCAGCCGTTACAGAGATAATTTACAATTAAGGTTGAAAAAGAACCTATTTTCTACGATTAACCAAAAAAAACTGAGAAGGTTTATTAAAATTTTAAACAATACAATTTATTTGTGATGAACTTAACTATAACATACTTTTTTACACGGAAAACGCACGAAGGGATTCATCAACAAATTTCTTTGAACATACGCTGTTTTTGGGATTTGAGCCATGTAATGCCCTTAAATTAAATTCGTACAGCTCGAGCTGAGAGGAGCTCGTGGCTAAATGATAACAGCCGCTCGGGTCGATCTTCATCATCAGATTACAACGCGCTTGACTAGGTTGGTCCGTGGATGGGTGACCACCTACTACGTACCAAGTTTCCTCGGATTGCACGTTACGCCGTTAGCCCCGGCTATTAATTGTCGATCTTTGACAGTCGTTATAGGTAGGCAGTGGCCCGAAAGTCTGACAATCAGTTTAACCAAAGGGTATCGTATTACCCAGTACTAACATGGCTGACTTCTTTATTCTTTAGGCCATACAAATATGCTGGCTGCGAGTCCCACGGGACCGGTCAATGTGGCGACACTTGGGGGAGGCCTATGTCCAAGAAATGATGATACAAATATTTGTTCCGTGCGCGGATCGAACCCGCGACACGCAACGCAGCAGTCAATCGCTCAGCCACTGCGCCAACCGTGCAGTCAAACGTCTGCGCTGCGATCAAAGACGGCGGCCTTGTGCTCGAAGTAGGTTGAAAAATGTCGCATGATGATCATCGCTGATGGAATAGGAAGGACCTAATTGAATTCCTGCATGAATTCCTACAGGCCCTTAGTTTCAAATAGCCTCATTTTGCGGTCCAGTCTTATTATACGGAACCCATTCCATAACGACACATGATCTTAAGCTTTCGTCTCACGTTTTACGATCCCAACTTATTTGTTATTCTGATACGATTCTCCGAATGAAATACCGTAAGCATATGAACATATACTAAAAACCAATTACCGTGGAAATTTCAACCTTAAAACACAAGGAATAGAGGACAGTATGTGTTCTGGGGACAGTAAATGTTATTTTGTTATTCAATGCGATCTTCGGTTCGTATCGGGTGATTCAAAGTTGAAATATTTTAAGTCAAATTGAAGCAAACGGAAATGAGGAATTTTTTCGCCATGTTTGCACTTCAGGACATGGGATTTTGACCAGGAAAAATATCTTACTTTTATATCAGTGGGTGTGAAAAAGCTGCCAAAGGAAAATGCCTCCTGTATACTTGACACTTGCAACAGGCATTTGTATAATTTATTTTCTGACCACTACTCTCAAAACGGTGAAGGAAAACATCGTGAGGAAACATCTTAGTCCCAAAAGTTAGAAGACATCTGACATCCATCAACCTGCATTGATAATGGCCCACTCCCTTTTAACAGACAGGAGGCCTGTGTCCAGGCGTGGGAAAGTTTTACGCTGATAATATACAGTAGCAATACTCTTTTTAGCGTGTAGATAGCAAAAAAAAAAGAAAAAAATTCTAGTCGACCCACAATTTCATTACGAGCTTGGCACCGTCAGCAACTTCTGAGCATGAGGTATTCTATTCGATTCTTAGGGCAGCATATAAGCAAGTAATTGAGGTCTTCCATCAATTTCTTAGAAACTGTCTGCTGGAGTGGATTCTCGCTCGATTGATGGCAAGTGACCTTATTCGTGATTATCATTAACACTAGAAACGGGATATTTACCATGTTTACTGATTGATTTGAGTTCCCGATATTTTGGCGCCGCTGCAGGCACCATGAACACGTATAAAGTAAAAAAAAAAAAAAATTCATTCAGTAAACATGGTAAATATCCCGTTTCTAGTGTTAATGATAATGTTAGTGACCATAGTTTAAAATATTATTCGATATGTTCTTCAGCAAGATCAGGCGTGCTTATGTGGCCGTATGTATGAACGTGAGAAAGGGAGTGTGTAAGGAGTACACTCTCATACGAGGCGTTCGGTAGTTTCTGTCTACCCTCATGAGCGGGGACGTGAGCGTGAGTTTGTGTAAGTTTGTATGATGGCAAATGGCTCGCCCCCTATTACATTGAACTTAAACATGGTTTGGTTGTTGGTCCAGTGGTCCCAATCGCCACTGCTGAGCATGAGGTCCTGGGTTCGATTCCTAGGTCCGGCAAAGTATTATTGGGTTTTTCCATCTGGAATTTCTCAGAAGCAGCCATGGAGTCTGGATTTGTGCCCGGTTGATGACAATAGGCTCGCTCCTTATTAACATAACTGCAAAAAATGTGGGCGTAGTCATAATAATTACGACGATACGCAATCATATTTTTAACATCAATTCAAAAGAGCTAGACAGACACATCAGCAACATTGACCTATTAGATGATTACATCACTCGTAAACATGACTTGTCATCAAATGATTGTGGAGGTCAAGACACTCATGATTTGATTTTACTTAGAAGATTGCTAAAAACTATTTAGTGTGAAGATGACGACAAATAGTTTTGAGGAATTGAAGTTATTGAAAACAGCAGCTTTATTGCGTAAGACACTAAGGTCATAACGTCGGGATAGTGCAAATCCGCGAATCTACCATACGTAAAGTGCGCATATCTGCACTACGTATAGGTTTACAGGGGAAGGCTAAGTTTTTTTTTTTCTTATTTCAACGTTTTTTGACCTCATTTTTACATGAATAGTAACAATTCATGTGTTCTATGTATTGTTAACAGTAGAAATATATTGAATTCATTATTTTATATGCGTAATTGAAATTGGCTACATTTGTCAGATACGCGGAATTATCCAATGCGAGTTCCGTGGATTTGAACAATCCCCGACGATAATCCTTTTCATTTTGTCAGTCAATATTCCTTCCGTTTAACGATGTTGAGCAGAGGATTTTTTCTAAAATAATAAAGCAATTGATTGAATCGCCAACAAAATGAATAATATTGTAATTGTATTTAAATTACGAATTTAGGATACATTTACAAGCCAGTCGTCACATTAATATACAGGGTGAACGGGACACCGAAGCGAAAACGGTTAGCACGTATATAGTAAGTACATTATTCTGAGCCCACATAAAAAAATTCATCGGTTATTTAAAAAAACTCAGCTGTTCCATACAT
The DNA here is from genome assembly GCA_905163415.1 of Noctua fimbriata. Lineage (NCBI taxonomy): Eukaryota > Metazoa > Arthropoda > Insecta > Lepidoptera > Noctuidae > Noctua > Noctua fimbriata. The sequence continues at coordinate 12,754,423 of LR990945.1, read as the reverse complement.
TTTGACCATTTTATATATTGCAGTTTTGTAGGAAACAGTTGTTTTTTTTAAGAACCGACGAAAAATTTCTATGTGGAGGCCTCAGAATGATGTAGGTACCTGAATACGTGGTTACCGCTTTCGCGTCGGTGTTCCACCCCGTATATTACCATAAACAAATAATAACTATAAACAACAGTGCATTTATTTTTAATTTAAACAAACAGCATTTTCGAAAATCGTCAAATCTCCTTCTAAATGCAAGAAGACAAGGCGATCAAATGACCCACATCATTCTTACCAAGAAATCCCACACTGGTGACAAAAATCATTTGCGACCTTACTTAATTCTGCACACACAACAAAATAATTCAAACACTAAAAATGACATACACAAACCTTTTTCTCTCAGTCACGTTCACAACGTACGTCTCTGCCCACCCACTCAGAGTAAGAAGGATATTAATCATCATTAAGAATACATCAGTTCTCGACATTCCTTCACACAGCATCCCTGGTAACGACCCGTGAAAACGAAAGAATAAAATGATTTTAGTTTAGAGTTTTGAGATAGGGTTCTGCATATTTAATAATGAATTTATCTAGCTAAATTCACAATATTTAAAGGCGCACATAAGTTGAAACCCCGACTCCTAAACTAGGAATAATTGTGACTTAGGAGTCAGTGTTCTACTGCCACTTGGACACTATAAACCCTTATGGAAATCAAGAGTTGGTAAGGTGATATTATACAAAAAGAATATTATAAACAAATAAAAGTAAAAAATATAATCAAAATTAAAAAGTAAAATGACTGTGTGGTTGATTTTGTTTGTGTGACTGGGAGTCGTGTGTATTGTTTGCGAGGTGTGATTGTGTGTGTGTGTGTGACAGGGAAACGCGTGTATTTTGTGTTGTGTGAGTGTGGTATGAGGAGCCTAAGTTTGTGAATGTAGTGGTTTCGAATGTAAGACTGTGTTTGACTTAGTACGAGCTTGGTGTCTACTGTTATTTTATAAAGATTTGGGTAATTGCATTACGTGTTTTGCATGGAATATAGTTAAAATACTCCGTTTGCTTTTTTTTTTAGGATGGGTTATCATCAAATGACCCCTCCCGCTGTGAGCGGAGCGGAAGGGAGTGTCAGACTTGTACTGACTAAAACCCATCCATGTTCCTTCTTTGCCTTTTGTGTTCCAGGGCCGCGGTATCTCTTTCGAACAGTCCCGCAGCCCATACTCCGTTTGCTTACAGTTATAATCGAAAGAAAGGAAAAACATCTAATCTTGAGTATGGTCTTCTTGTTCTTTCGCGTCGGAGGTACGACTTGTTTAAATTTCTTGGGCCCAGTATGTGGCCACGTTAATCACGGCGTCTGTGGCGTCTTTAGGTTTAAAAAAAAAAAAAAACAAAAAAACAATTCCCCTATTTTGTCAATTTTTGTTTATAGCGGCCTATTTGGGTGCGCCAAACAGGCCACTGCAGATCATATCCCGGAGACAAATGTTGCTTGTTGGTTGAAGTTAATGAGGAGTTGGTGCGTGAGTCAATTATGATGTATTTAATGATCACTTATCAACTATCTTAATGGGAGATAAAACCCAAAGAAGAAATAAGACCGTGACAATAATGTTCGCGAACGCCTAGTCCATCATCGACTGAACTATGCTCGTACACACGGAGACACATCAAGCTGCACATTTCCAGTATAACTTGGCCTCGCTTTGTATAGCTTTCCAATACAACGCGAGATCCGCATAAACTAGTTTTGTATAGCTTGATTACTCGCCGTGCCTACGTCGACATCCGATATTATCAAATATACGTTGATTCTCTATATAAACAAACGAATAATATAGTACTTTCTTGACGTCCAGAAGCTCTATATTCAATGAGGTACCAACTTGAGAAAGAATTGTAACGTACATAGTTGTGTTTTCATTCCACATCGTCGTATGTCCACTGCATGACAAAGCGTCAAATGCCCTCATTTCCCACGCTAGGCCAACCAGCAGAACCTCTGTTCACTTTATTAGCTAGCTTCGATGGCTACCTATGTAGATGAACCTATAAAATGCTTGGATGGCATATGATAAGAGCCTCTACATATTAGCGATACGTTTTTTTTGTTATGATTATGAGACAAGTACCGTATATACTTTCATATGCATTCAGTAAAAAGCTGTTATTTTGAAATTACGTTACCTCACGTACTATATGTATTATTCGGTCCATACGAGACAAGACGAACACAAACGAGTACGACAAACGTTTTACAAAAGTCATGACGGAACCACAAAAGCGCATCCTTTCTGTAAATTCCACAATTTGTATGCCACAGTTGAAGGATAAGAAGCTAGTACGTATCATTTTATGATAGTTCGTTGTAAGTTAAGTGACCTATAGTTAAATCCAAATGTGTCATAAGTACAAGGTGGCTGGGTTCAATCTTTAACAGACTAGTATTCAAATTCAAAGAGTCCATACACAGTATCTATGAGCACGAATACAATTTGTTGGGGAAAGTGCAAATTCGCGGAACTAGCATTGGATAATTCCGCGTATCTGACAAATGTAGCCAATTTCAATTACGCATTATCGTAGGGACTAAATTAATGACTTTAATAGATTTCTACTGTTAACAATACATAGAACACATGAATTGTTACTATTTATGTTAAAATGAGGTCAAAAATCGTTGAAATAAAAAAAAATATAAACTTATAACTTTCCCCTGTAAACCTACACGTAGTGCAGATACGCGCACTTTACGTATGGCAGATTCGCGGATTTGCACTATCCCCGACGAATGGGTGGTTTTCTTTGGGAACAAACCAGAAGAGAATCTCGAAATCCGGAGACGTACGAAGGTCTTCGATATTGGAAATCGCGTTATGGAACTCAAATGGAGTTGAGCAGGACCCCTAGCAAGCCGCGGTGATAGCAGGTGGATTAAAGCCGTGACCGAGTGGCGTCCAAGGACTGGAAAGAGAAGTGTTGGTCGGCGGCGAGATGGACAGACGATATTGTTGCCATTGCGGGAATAGCCTGGATGAGGCTGGCACAAGAACGTGGAGCTTGGCACAAGCAAAGAGAGGCCTGTACTTCAGCTGTGGGTGAAGTCGGGCTGTGGATGATGATGATGAATCTTTTAAAGCTGTATTGTAGTATCATGTTCCATTAAAATTATAGTTGTTACCAAATAGGAATCGATTTAATTCATTTTTTATGTTTAATTAGTAACTGCATGCATGATTCCGGTAATTAATTTTTCTTATGACATTAAATAATTTGTATGCACGCCGACATTAATGACAGAATAAGAGATTCAAATACTTTATCTTTAAGATCCCTCTGTACCTTATTTACGCATATAAATGATTTTGATTTTGAAAAATATTGGCTTTAACAATGTTTTCATATAACAGTGTTAATTTGTATTTCATTTGGAATTTTTCCGAGCTATATAAGATTTCGATTTGTTAAACAATTGCATGTTCCCCGGACGCTAAAATCAAATCAAATACTTTATTTAAAAAAAGACTCCATATAGGTTAGTAGTAAGTACTTAAAAACTAAACTTAACAAACAAAATCCCCAATCTATTTAAGTCGCGAGTTAATAGGCTTCTTTTGGGTTAGCTCGTTCCATCGTCGACATCATCTCTGTCCTTGGACTAGATTGAGGTCAAGCCCATACTGAATAAAAAAAAAAAAAAAAAAAAACACACAAAACGTAAACGTCACAAAAGGAACTCAAGCTCGTTTTGTGACATTTTAGCGTCCATTATGCAAAAGAAATTGTATTTACTTTCTTCTTTTCAATAAGACCCTATTAGTACCAAACGAAGCCATACACTGAACGAGATGAACTATTAGTATCACTTACCACAAAAGAATTTCGCCAGACAAGGTAAAAACAGCCAAGTATTCGTATAGAAAAATATCCGAGACTCGTATCCGAGTTAACCATCAATTCCTTACATCCTCATGCTATCCGTGACATGTAAATTGTGAGCATTATACCAGCTTAGTACCGCCTTACAGAATGTGTGAGTGATGTGCTTGGATAGCGGATATTTATCCGAAAATATCCGAATTGTTATTAAAATATGGGAGTTCGAATTGTAATTATTTTACCTGCTTTCTAATGTTTTTGGGGGTGATACCTTAACATTAGATCTTATCTACCAAAATACAAGCATCTTCCTGCAGGGTCTTAAACTCCACGGTTAACCAGAAAGTTCCTGAACCGTCTCCAAACCCAATTCGGAAGATGTAACTCCAACCTCGTAAAATGGGCAACCTCTGTGCTCCAACACATGCTGTCAAAGGGACCTTTGCGCTGCTACCGACGAAAACGGTATATTAGGCCAGGTGTTTGTTATGTTACTCTTAATATTGACTTCTGAGGCATTAAACTAATATAAATCCAATGATATTATAAAGAAAGATACGCTTCGAGCGGCGTCCAAATATCGTTGCGTTGTTACGACTACGATAGATAATACGGAACGTCTGATACAGAAAGAGATAGCTTTTGCGCTAGAAGTCCTTAAATAAAGACAATTGTCTGAATTTGTCTGCAAAAATTTGCGCGCGGTGTTGCGATATCAAACCTCTTTTTATTTATAATAACCTGAGTATCAGACCGACTTATAAAAACAAACATAACAAGAGCCATTAAAAATATCCGAAAGAAAGTTTTCGGATATGCACAACACTAACTTAACACGAAGTCTTCTCGCATAAAATGCGGTATTTAAAATGAAAAATGAGTTACAGAGAATTTAAATTATAACGTTAAACTTCGGTTAACGACATTTTGATGAGGTCTGCGCCGCGCGTGCTATGTGTCATAATTCTTGAGTGATAGGTAGGTATGTTGTATTCTTTAGGGTAACGAGAAATCGTTGGAAATTAATATAATATATTAAGTTGGTGGTATGTAGGTTCTTCACAAATGCTACGGTCGGCTTGATTCGATACAGTTCCTTATACACCGTGTTCTTCACGTTATCCATAAACTTTGGCAAACGCTTCTATAGCTTTTACCAATCTTATCTTGCAAAGGAAGTAGTACTTAAAAAGGCTTCGTTACAAAGATTAATTGAAAGAAATTTAATTGAGCTATGCAGTAAGAAAGGGTCTTAATTTGGCCTACGTTGCCGCTTAGTGCAATTAAATTATCAAATGTTATTTTCATTTCATTTGCACGTACGAGTGGAACCCGAGAGTAAATAAAAAAAAATAAGAATTCATTAATGTTTCCATAATGAAAAATGCTTATTTCCGTGGTCTGAACGTCTGGTCGAAGTTTATGTATATCGTCCGGAACCGGTGTATATTAACTAATTTTGTTCCATGTCTGAGCAAAGGACTTTCATATTCTTCCAGTCATCGGTATGTTAATGTGTAATGTCCTGTAGCTTATGTAGAAATTGGTTCTTGAAAAATCTACTTGACCTAACTCAATTTGTGTCGAGATGACGCGCACCGCACATTTGGCGATCTTCTTCTTCCAAGTCTGGCCCAGAACAGCCACGAGTTTGACGCCTTAAGTAGCCTCCATCAGTTCGTATAATGAATGTAATGTAATGTTCCACAGCTGGGACAAAGTCTCACAAAGGTAGCGGTCCCCTTTCCCGATTTTCGCATATCCATTAACTTTGAATCAAAGCAAAAATATTATCATTCAAAATATCGGAAGATTGGTGGAACGTAAAGTGTAAAAATAAAATCATCATCGTCAGCCTACAACAGTCCACTGCTGGACATAGGCCTCCTCAATCGCACGCCACTCAATTCGATTCTCAGCAACTCTCATCCAGTTACTACAAGTAACACCTTACTCTTGCTGATTCGCGCTCTCCACTCAAAAACACTTCTATCCCAACGGCCATCGGTTCAACGGCTAATATGGCCGGCCCAGTCCCACTTCAGCTTACTTATTCTGTGAGCTATGTCGACAACTCACCAACGGAAAATCTGCAAGACTGGAGACCGCTCGTTCCACTGCTGTTAGTGAAGAGGTCTATACCCTGCAGTTGCAGTGAGCCTAATATCAACAATAAACCCTTTCTAACGACCCTATCAGCTGATATCCTTATTATACCAAACAAACCGCCGCCATAATGAAATCAAGATTTCACCCACGTTGCCGCTAGCTAGATGGCGCTTTACGCCGTGCTCTCGCATACTGAGTGCCAGGCCATTGTTGGGAGTACTAGGCTCGCATATTAATAAGGAGATAGTAGTTATTCCTGCAAAGAAAGGGCTATGTTCCCGTGATGTCATAGGAAGTTGTAACAAAAGGTTATGGTGGGTCTTTGGCTTCCTTTTTCCTTGGTCTCACTGGCTATTGATGCATCGGCAGGTCATTTCAATGAATAACTCGTTTCATGGCGGAATTTTAAGTCTGTCTGTCTTTCTTTTACATTTTCCTTGCAAAACAAAAGACCATAGTCTGTTTCCCGAACATTTTCATCTGAATTTTTCCCAATAATGTATACTCAGAAGTTGCTAAAGCCTCGAGTGTTGTCTTGTTGAGAAAAAAAAACTGATATCATTAAATATAATATAATATATATTTTAACACATTTCCTCCAGACTCGTTATTTTGGTGTACATAAATGAGAACCTCATTCTTTTTTTTCGTCCGTTAATTAATAATCATCAGAGGATGTTATCGCATATATGACTTCAGTAACTCTCTTTAATTCTTCAATGCTCGTTTTCATTAAATTTTTTTTTTCAAAAGAAGCTAAGTATGGTAAAAGTACTTGACTTTCAAAAGGAAAGAAAAGCAAACACACAAAGAGCAAGAAAGCTAAAAACTCCAAATTAAGAAATCCAAAGGTGTAAAAAGTACCAGGCTTCCATAAGCCGTCGAGAGCTTTAAACAAACGCCTTCTAATTCACACTAAACAATAAAGAATGCTCAAACAGGCCCTTTTGTACGTGAAAACAAACATTCGTTATGGTTTAAATGGATTCCTCACCTTATGGGTAAACATTACCTTTTGAGTGTAGTCACCTTTTGTTTAGGAGTGGAGTATAAAACCAAAATAGAGGGAATATGACTTGACCATGTAACGTAACATAATAACGTCGATGTTTGAATCGAAAACACAATGATCCCATAATCAGTATCATCCATTTTATTTCTTATAGCATAGCATAGCATAATCAGCCTATAATGTTTCCACGCGGGCCCAGTGTGGGTTGGTTTTTATTTCCCAATTATGGAATATTATAATTATGTGAAATGAGTATTATTAATTTTAAAATCGACGTCTTTACGTTATTTACACCGCGCGCTCGTGCTAACCTCTAACTAACCTCTCGCCCGACAAGCTCCAACTATAAGGACCAAAAATCTGAAAGAGGGAAGCTGGAGAGCTGAGAGGCCTTTCGAATTTTTAAACGTCGGTACACGATTACTGACAAATGCATGCAGCACTGACTGGATAGGTCCACTGAAATCTTTGTGATTCTTTCCTCAAAAGATCATCCCGGAACACTAATCTGTATGGTCCTCACATGGTTTGATCAAGACTATTTGTGAACTTTAAAAGAGACTGTGAACACAGACGTCTTCTATTTCTGACGGTATTGTACGCGATACCATGGTGCCATGGTATTGTGTGGAGTATCATATTACCCAGTACTAACTGGGTTGTGAAGGTCAGATAGGCAGTCCAAGTAAAATACTGGTATTCAGCTGCATCCGGTTAGACTGGAAGCCGACCCCAACATAGTTGGGAAGAGGCAAGCAGATGATGATGGTATTGTATGCGTTGATTGAAAAAAAACTGGTTCTTGACTAATATTATTACTTAAAACTTTATTTAATATTTTGACTATTGCTTCGTTCTACTTTTTTTGTCTTCTCTTATAAATCATCTCCCACCTGCAATTTAAAAAAAAATATTACCAAATCCCGTATTCCCATGCAATGTTCGAATTGTAAAAGCAATTTCAATAAACGGCCACCATGTAAACAAAAATACAATTTAAAATACATGCAGCAGCTGTTTTATTTAATTCCAAGTTCATGTTCAAACTGAATGAAAAAGTGAAATAAGTAACTACGCATACATTATCATTAAAACTGGTTAAGTGCGAGACAGACGTGTATGCTGAGGGTTCCGTACCAACAAAACGATTAAATACTTGTCGGGTATGTCAGGATATATTCCGTTAGGCTCGTACATTATGTGGGCAGACTGTGGGTTTCGTGCTATGAAAACACAATAAGTGCTGTTTCTAGCAAACTAACAAATAATTTGAGATTACAACTTAACACAATAACACGGAGCACAATGAATCGGGGACAGTTCCAAGACGTCTCAACTCCGCCGCGATCAGACACTGAATGTCGTCCTCCCTCGAGCTGGACATCAGGGCTCTGTACAAGCTCGCTATGTTGTCACCACTGCACACTGGTGCGCTTTCCAATTAATTTTATGTCCGTACTAATGACCGGTTCCGACATACATATCTGTATTGTTTATTCAAATTCTAATAAAACATGCACAGGAAATCAACAAAGTTGACGCATTACTATTACCGTTTTCAAGAAACATTTGAGGCCTAGAAACACTGAAATTCTACTTAGAATATCGATAACGGAAAAGTCATTATTGTATGAGACTGACATAAGCTAACGAAAAGGTTATGTTTATTCTATTGAAAGTCGTTACAGAAATACGAAAAGTTTTGAAAACGATTGGCCCCTGTCTAAATACACATGGCGGCACATGAACCTGTACATTTCCAGTATAATTTGGCCTCACTTTGTATAGATTTCCTATACAATGAGAGATCCACATATACTGGATTTGTATAGCTTGATTGGCCGTCGTGCGTACTCAGAGACCAAACTGTTGTTGACTGAAGGTTGTGTGGTAATCAGTTGGTTTGGTATGGGCATGTGATGCTCACATACTCTAATTTGCCAAGATTAAAGGGTGTAACAAGACCCTCACCGAAGCGGAAAGGCACTTGTTCTCCCCGCCATTGCGACAACTTTTTTGTTTTAGACCATACCTGGAAACCTTTTAGTTACTGAGAGATTGGTGGTTAAAGTTCCAACTTTTTCACGTGTAATTTTTTTTTTGGTACATGTTTTTGAATTAAGAACTTTACTTTAAAAGCCTTACGACCCCCGTACTATTCAATATTTCAATCCATCTATCAGTACAATTACACAATGCACAATTCACACACACAATTGCACAATTTTAAGCAATTAATTTTTGAGTGCGTTAGATTGAGTCCTACCGTAAAACATGATTATTAAGGGCATTACATTGCTCGATGACCTTGATGATTTGATCCCTGTACTGGTTTTTGTTGACTTGCCCCGCACATTTCGCAAAATTTCGGTTTTTATTTATTATTTAAAAATATTAAAAGAAACAACAGAAAAAAAACAATACAGATTGTTAAGTATATCATTACGTATTTGTTGTTACAAAATTCATGCCGATCTATTCAGCCGTTACAGAGATAATTTACAATTAAGGTTGAAAAAGGACCTATTTTCTACGATTAACCAAAAAAAATTGAGAAGGTTTATTAAAATTTTAAACAATACAATTTATTTGTGATGAACTTAACTATAACATACTTCTTTTACACGGAAAACGCACGAAGGGATTCATCAACAAATTTCTTTGAACAGACGCTGTTTTTGGGATTTGAGCCATGTAATGCCCTTAACCCCAAAAAATAAGTTGTTTCCCAGCAACAATTTTTACAAACACTGTTTTAAGCTTTCACGGTTTACAACTAAACTTATACTGTCACTTACGGGATATCTAATTTTTACGTAAAGGTACTAAGTTTGATGTACAGAATGCTTGGTTGACAGCTATGTAAAGGGTCCGTTTACACCCTGAATAGAGGTCATAGTAACACATACTCCACGGAAATGTTAACGGTTCTGAAGATATAATTATGCTCCTGTGACAGAACCACAGATAACGAAGGCTTGATAAAAAGGGCTCCTTTAACACCTGCGGAATACGGGACCCTAAACAACGGAAAATAAGGTAACAACACACACGTAATCATTATAACCGCATCGTCTAGTAACGAGCTAAGGGTGACTCACACATGGATTTATAAACGTGATGTTGACGCTGCGTTTCCTTTGTAGACTTAGATCAGGTTTATGGTTGGCACTAAGGTGTTTTTATTTTTACTGTTAAATTTAAAAAAATATTTTGTTAAAAAAATTGATAATTAATAGATACTTTATATTTAATTTGTCACACCTTAACTCAGCTGATCGGAATACGATGATTTTTTGTATACAAATAAACTATGACCTTGGTTAGGATATACGATATTTTTTATCCCGGTACTGCGCTTCCGTAGGATAATTTCCGATGTGAACGGGAGAGAAGCGCTAAGCAAAAAAAAAACAGCAACATAACAAACAACAACATAACAACAACAACATAACATAACATAACATGACGCCTGTAATCCCCGAAGGGTTGTACCTTATATTACCCTCCACATTTCGCTAGTTACGTTTAAGTCCCATGTCATAGTGGGTAAGCCTATTACCATACACAACCGGGCACAGATCTAAACTCCGTGGCTGCTACTGACAAATTCCTGATGGTAAAACACAATAACATTTTTTTTAACGACCTGGGAATCGAACCCAGCGCCTCATGGCACCAACAAGGCAGTCTTTAAATTACTCAGTCAGTCATGGTCCATCTTTTTTTGAAGAAGAAATAAATAAGAAATGAGTATATAAGAGGAAGTCTGAAAGTGGCGCCGGTGACTGAAAAGTTGTGTGGTAATCGGTTGTCGTGGTATGGGCATGTGATGCGGAGGAATGAGGAAAATGTTGTAAGGAAAGTTTTGAGTATGAATGTGGATGGGTATATGAGTAGAGGAAGACCAAAGAAACGATGGATGGACTGTATAAAGAATGATATGGCAAGAAAGGAGGTGTCGGATGAGATGACGAGTATTAGAGAAGTATGGAAGAAGAAGACATGCTGCGCCGACCCCAAATGAATTGGGATAAGGGCAAGAGAATGATGAGTCATGGTCCATCTTTACATCTACATAAAGATAAAGCATCCACAATAATAACATGTTATGGTCTCCCACGCCACACAATAAACAAGAATAACGTGTTTTTTGCCAAAATCCGAAAATCATCATCCGAAAACAGTAATTATTTTAAATTACATATTAAGCGTGCGACTATGTCAAGTCAAAGATATTCCGAATACTTATTAAAAGGTTACTGTGGCATTAAACTAGGAAGAGATTGCTTTTAATTACTCCTTGAAGCTTACAAAAAACTGGCTTCTTGCAACTCGCAAAACTAGTGTGTACAGCAGTAGCGAAGAGTCAATTTCTGTGAGAGGTAAGCCGGAGTACATATCTTTAATGTGATTATAAAGGGTGTAAATAGATCATTAACGAAGTCGAAAGGCACTTGTTCTCCCCGCTATTGCGATCTTTTCTTTGTTCGGGACCATACCTGGGAACCTTCTAGTTACGGAGATATTGGGGGTCAAAGTTTCAACTTTTTCACAAGTTTTTTTTTTAAATACTAGTTTTTAAGGTTATAACTTTACCTTAAATACCTCCACGACCCGTTTACTGTTCAATACACCCATAAGCACAATGTTTTGATTGCGTTTCATTAAGTTTTCCCGAAAAAGGCTATTTTTCACCCTAAAAAAAAATCGTTTCCCAGCAATAATTTTTGCGTAGGGTTACTCAGTTTGATGTACAGAATCCTTGGTTAACGGCTTCTTGAAGGGTCCGTTTACACCTTGTATTATTTGTCTATAAAATGCTGACTGTGCCATTTTTCAAAGGGAATCGGGTAGGAATCGGGTTTTATGAAAACCTTCGCTACTGGTGTACAGATCAATTTTGTAACGAATTTTACAGAGATATTAACATTAAAAATTAAGACTTTTCGGGTTCCGGCTTTAGGAGAAACTCGTGGTTAAATAACAGCCGCTCGGGAAACATTTTAGGTTAAGCCGCGCTTGTCTATATTGGTCCGTCGATGGGTGACCATCCATTACATACCGAGTTTCCTCCATGCCTCGAAAAGCACGTTAAGCCGTTGGTCCCGGCTGTCATTTGTAGACCTTTGACAGTCGTTACAGGTTGTCTGTGGCTCGAAAGTCTGACAACCAGTCTTATCAAGTGGTATCGTATTACCTAGTACTCACTGGGTTGTCACACTCCACAGACAATGGCCCATCTTCCATCTTGAGCTGCATGCCCTAACACCTGCGCACAATATTTATAATTTTAAAATATTGTTTTAATTTTGATTTTGCTCTTAATTTAATTTAGATTTTCTTTTTAATTTAATTTTGATTATGTTTTTAATTTTAATTTTATTTTTAATTTTATTTTGATTATGTTTTTAATTTTATTTTTTTTTTCAATTTTATTTTTATTATGTTTTTTTAATTTTAATTTAGTTTATTTGTACGTATGATCCAAAGTTGATTGAAATTAAGAAATAATAATAATAATAACGCTCAGAAATCGTGCTTGCGACCACTAGACCAAAAAAATATGCCATTAAAAATGGCCTCCCCACATCCCTATCTCTATTCGTCTGCCAATACTAGTTTTCCAATAAAGCCATTAATATGGGCACTGGGTAGACAGTGGCAGGACATCCGTGCAGTGTGCGCCACCCTTAAAAGGATATGCGTATGCGCCTGCGCATATTAAAGTGGTAGACATTTTTATAAAATGGAGAAATTAAGAATTTAACATGCAACCGCTTTAACATATTTTGGTATATTGGTTGGATTCGATAGTTTTATTTATTTTGTCAGGTTTAATTTCTTCTGTCGAGAATTGAACCCAGGACCAGCAGTAGAGCATGAGGACCTGGGTTTGATTCCCAGGTCGGGCGAAGTGTTAATAGGTTTTACATCAGGAATTTCTCTCAGACCGGAGTTGGGACTTGTGCCCGCTTGATGGCTACAAGCTCGCCCAACAACATGCGCTCTACATGTGACTGAACCATAACTGGTGAAATGTGGGTTTACTTTTAAGGATGATTTCCACATATATATGAAATCGTGTACACAGTATTTAAAGTCTATATTACCAAGCCGCGCAAAGCAGCTTGGCTGCGGGCGTCTTTCGCGATCGTAGCCGAAGGTATGCTGGGACGCGCGATCGGCTCCGTTCGCCTGCCGTCGTATCAGATTGGTTCCTTTCTGCAATTAGAACACGTCAACACGGTAGGAATGAAACTATTTGACCAGGCGCAGAAACGCATACGTTCGCAAACGATGGTACAGAGCTGATCGTATTCGTCGACATCCTGCCGGACGTGATCGGCTGTCGCCGGACCCGTTCGTATTCTTTCCAATCCGATGCGAGGTGAGCAGTTTGGTGGAAATCATCCTTTAGACACCTCTGCCTAACCCTTCGGGGATTACAGGCATGATGATAAGTATAATTATGCTGCCTAGTACTTTGGTACCGTTTTTCCAAGGGATACTTACTCCTTCCTTAATACTTAACACCGTCTGTCACCCGTTAAACTGAACTACAAGTTATAAATTACATTTACTTCACATGTCCATCATTTTCTTTGCGAAAACATCTAATTTTAGAACCAGCATTTCGTTACGGGTAAGTACCCTTCAAACTGACAACTCCATAGCAAATTCAACTCTACACCACATCAAATAAAATTCAAATTCCTGTGTATTCCACTTCAGTTATCATATCCTTGTATTCGCCTAAGGGAATTTCAACTGTATGAGTTAGGTACTAAGATTCTTTTTGAACTACCACTGAAATGTTTTCGCATAGGGTGCCAAGCGAAGCGTATCGTCATTTTATTCAGTACAGCTTAACATATGAGCGATTGATATAATTTGTGGGTCAATAAACTATAGGAAGGAAATGCTAATGACATTTGTCGAAAATTATAGAAATTATTCATGGTTAGGAGATGGCCACTGCTGAATATGGGCTGTGCCTAATACCGGTGGACCGAAAGGCCTTGTGGAGTGTTTCACAAATATCATAGATTAAGTATTACAGCCGCACGGGTCAATCTTCAAGGTTAAGCCGCGCTTGCCAAGGTCGGTCTGTGGATGGGTGACCATCCAGTCCATACCGTGTTCCTCCGTGCTTCGGAAAGCACGTTAAGACGTTGTTCCCGGCAGTCATTTGTAGATCTTTGACAGTCGTTACAGGTAGTCAGTGGCCCGAAAGTCTGACAACCAGTCTTATCAAGGGGTACCGTATTACCCAGTACTAACTGGGTTGTGGAGGTCAGATAGGCAGTTGCTCCATGTAAGATACTGGTATGCAGCAGCATCCGGGAAGACCTGACCCCAATGAAGTTGAAAAACGCTAGGCAGATGAAGTACGGCTGTTCAGTGCTAGATAAAATAAAAAATAAAAAAATATATTGTCGCATGACGTGCACACAAAAATATAAATAAAAGAAAAACACATACAAAGTCTTCTTGAAGAAGAAGAAGACATACAAAGTAAAACAAAAATTAATTCAAACAATGTCAGTTGCACGTCGAGACTGCAACAAGAAGGCTTCCGCTCAGCATGATGCTGTGCTATAGGGGTTCCAAATACGCGTATCTATTCAGATTTAGACTCATTTATTTATTGTAAAACAAGTACATTATAAGGTATTATTTGATCATACATAGAGGGCGCTACGTTTTGCCTCTATGGCGTACATAGTATTAATACATGCAATATAAGTAAAACAAGTAATTACCTTACAATTAATTAACTTATTATTATTATATGGCGAACTAAGAAGACATTCATCACCGAGACATTTGAAGACATCCGTCACCAAATCAATCAATAGATAGACCGAGAATTGATAAAATACTCATTTTGTATTTCTTTATTTACAGATTTGGATGAGCTGCTAGAATAACTAGAGGTAAGTCCATCAAATAATTATAAAATTTTAAAATACATACAGGCTGTAAACGGACCCTTCACGAAGTCGTCAACCTAGCATTATGTACATCAAACTAAGTCACCCTACGCAAAAATTGTTGCTGGGTAACGACTTTTTTTTGGGGTGAAAAATCACGTTGGTAAAACTCAATGTAACGCACTCAAAACTTGATGCTGATGGATGCTTTGAATAGTAAACGAGTCATGGAGGTAATTAAAGTAAAATTAAAACCTTAAAAAGGTAGTATTTAAAATAAAACTTGTGAAAAAATTGAAACTTTGACCTCCAATATCTCTGTAACTAGAAGGTTCCCAGGTATGGTCTACAACAAAAAAATGACCGCAATGACGGGGAGAATGAGTGCCTTTCGGCTCCGTTAATGGTCTTTTTACACCCTTTACAAATACGCAACTAAGCCAGTATGTGTCTGCCTTGTCAGATTGATTTTTCGCCCCTGTCAACCCCCTTTTGAAAGTTTCATCGAAATCGTTAGAGCCGTTTTTGAGAACGTGATTACAAACAATATGTATACAAATATTGCTCATTTAATAGTATATGATATAAGTTTCCAGTTTTCTCATTCCAGTAAATAAATTATAACTACATATTACTAATATTCTGCCCCGCAGTGCAAAAACAGACTTAAAATAAAATAAAAACTTTAACTGGTCATAACTATTTGCTATGACACCTCTTTTGCTGCTCACCTCAATAAAAATAAAGCAACACCTTCCATTTTATAGTTAATAATAATAGTGAGAATAGTTTATGGTAATATGTTGTAAAAGTTAAATTATCGGTTTAGAGAAGTTATTTCATAACTGGTTCAACTATTAACTGGGAACAGCAAAATTATTAACTATTTGTCGAGTTTTTGTTTTAATACGTAACTTGATTTGACCGCGGCTTCGCTTGCGTTTATATCGGTAAATATCCCACGGGAACTTACAACGAGGATAATAAGTATCCTATACTAATGAAACGATGAATGGACAGCGTAAAGGATGATATGGCAAGAAAGGAGGTGTCTGATGAGATGACGAGTAATAGAGAAGTATGGAAGAAGCAGACATGCTGCGCCGACACCAAATGATTGGGATAAGGGCAAGAGAATGACGATGATGAGTGATGATACTAATTCAGGAAAGATGATATGCCTAGAAAGGGGGACACTCATTGGATGACGACTAAAATAGAACTATGGAACAGGAAGACATGCTGCGCCGACCACAAATAAATTGAAATAAGGGCAGGAGAATGATGATAGCCTAAATCAGGTTGTGGTCTAGTCATATATCAATGAGATATAAATGACATAATTAATTTTATCCACTATTAAATCTTAATAGAACAATACGATTTAATAGTAGATAAAGTTTTCAAATAAGATATCAAATATTAATAAAAATTCATTTGAAACCGTTCAGCCGATTAGGCGTGAAAAGGACAAGACTGGAGGAAAAAGAAAAAAAAAAAAAAGTTATTTACGTATTAATAATAATATGGAAGTATGGAAAGAAAAAAATACTTTAAATAGACCGTTTATGGTAAAACATGTCAAAAATGACAGCTAGTGATAGTGATGTTCAGATCACTTGTCGACATAATGGAAAAGTATCGATAAAAAGTGACAAGTCATGTCGTTTTATTCGGAATGGTCCATACTTATAAAGAGGGATTACCATAATTAATCACATGAGTGACATTTCACAATATTACTTGCTATATTAAAATTATAGCTTTCATAAATTATGTACTCTGTAATACCATTCATTAGAAACTTTCGCTCTTTCCTGTTAGCCTGGTATGTCTCCAATAATTACTATGAGTTTTCCATACTTAGCAACGTAATATGTACTAGAAAAACTAGTATTAACTTCTAGAAAACATGTAACATTACTGTCAATAGAGAAATTAAAAGCTGTGCAGTATGACTACTTTAAGTGAGCAGTTCAAGGTGGCGCTGCTTGTCATGAAAATTTGCATCGATATGTCAAACCTGGTACATTTATTTTAGTTCTTTGTTTTTCCGCTTGCATAGATAAAGTGGTAGAAATGTAACTTATGTAAACGTTCTATGTAGCAAGAAGGTCTGTATGTACCATTGGAATAAGGTCGATGTATGTAGATCATTGTCCACTAGTTACTGTAATAATAATTAATAGTTTTATACATCTGTGTATCACGATATCATATTGCGGAAATATTAGGACGCAATAACGCAAAATTACTGCCTCATTGGTCTAGTGGTCATAATCGCTACTGCTGAGCATGAGGTCCTTGTTTCGATTCCCGGGTCGGGCAAATTGTCATTGGGTTTTTCCATCAGGAATTTCTCAGTAGCAGCCACGGAGTCTGGATTTGTGCCCGGTTGATGGCAATAGGCTCGTCCACTATTACTTGGGACTTAATAACTGGTGAAATGTTGGAGCACTATTAGGTACACCTCTGCCTAGCGCTTTAGGGATAACAGGCGTGATATTATGTTATTTTATGATGCATATTGTATACTCAAGTTTTACTACTTGTTTTATTCCATCTTTTACTTTCCAAACTATTGAACCAATCGTTATGATTCTGATAATTTAACGGATGGGTAGCTTGGGACCTGTTGGAGGACGTAAGACTAAGACTAAGTTTCATTCTAGATTGCAGAAGAAGTCAGAGGCAACAGATAGTATTTTATAAATACCACCTTCGGAAAAAATACCTACATTGAAAAAAAAATCATATGCCTAGAAAAAACATTAATGCCTTACATTTCATAATGTAAGGCATTAATTGCAGTGAATTTTTTTTCTCGTTTTAAAAATACTTTTTTAATTTCTGCCTTAAAATGTAAGCTTATAGTCCGACTAAAACGTCCATACAAAAATAGAATGTCGTAAAGTGCATTCAACTAATAAAAAATTTACACAAAATATAGTATTTTTACGACTTCTAAAAGCCTATTTGGTACTATTAGGGCATCATAAAATATCAGATATGAATTAAAAGAAAACGGCTATCGGGAATTTAGTACTAAAATTGTCAATGATGAAGATTTTACAATGTATCTTTTCGAGTTTATTATGGGTTTTAATAGAATTTCTTAGTTGGTGGTCTTATTTTTCACGTAAGCTGCTATGGTATCTTTATAAGCAAAAGGTATACCTTGCCCATCTGTTCGTTTTGTCCATTAAAATCGCCATTTTGTGTCAGTCAGTCAGTATGTTTTAAGCTTGTAACTTTGCAACGGATTTTGATGCGGTTTCCACCATCATATTAAAAACTTGTTCGTTTCGTCAAGTTTCAAAAACTGTGACTCTTGCAAGTCACATTTTTTTGGTCTTTCATTAAATTACTACGTTATCCCAATCATCATCATCATATTCCCGCCCTTGTCCCATGTTACTTGGAATCGGCGCAACACGTTTTTATCTTTCATTCTTCTCTATCAACCGTCACGCTATCATTTTCTCCTTTTTCTTTCATATCATTTCTTACACAATCCATCTATTGTTTCCTTGGTCTTCCTCTCCCTCTCCACTCTCCATCGACCAACATTGTGATATAACTACGATTACGTAGTTGTTTCAATTTTGTTACGATTGGGATTACCCAATCGTGACAAAATTGCTCCTAAACTCTGATGTTAATACGGAGCAAGGGACATTGTTATACAAACCTCAGCCATGTAATGTATTCAAAACCTACATTATTCTAAATCCACCTAAGGCGAAAAATTTCTACGGTTATTTAAAAAAAGTAGCAATTCCATACATTTTGACCTTAAACTAATAACAAATTGTGCGTGTAGAATCATGTACTGAATCTACGCAAAAAATTTGTCGACGATGTTCTACATCGTGTATTAGGAAATGGATACCAAGTATTTAACTAACCAAAAGGTTAAATAGTAATCACGACTCATGTAAACAGAAATCAATCATATCTGAGATAAAATATCTTGTCATACATCTGCTTACAAACGCACGTATGATTAAATTCAGTATAAGGATAATACTAAAATTTAGAATAATAATTAGTAGTAAATCACATGAATGTCAATATTAATTATTAATATTTGGCATACATTATTTTAATGAGGGAGTACTCGTGAATTCGTGAGTTCACATGCATGACTTCTATTCATATCATTATTTTATGGTAGCCTACCACATTTCGAAAGTTATTGTAAAAGTATTCTGATTTAAAAGAGTGTCCATGGAGTTTCTTGTCCGTTCTTCTCCATAGAGATCTACGTTAGGGAATGTGCCACTACAGTACTTTCACAGTTTTCATGCCTTGTGACTGGGACTGTAGCTATTTTTCATTGTTGTCTTTGTTTCGACAATTCAAAAGTGCCTGTAACTGGCCTATTTAAAATAAATGCTTTGATTTTGATTTCGATTTTGATTCGAAAGCCTGTGACACTTGGCGTATCTGTAGAATACCAATCGGTTCCTAGTGTAGTGGACCACACGTCAATGCAAGTTCTTTACTTGGAGCGATTGCCAATCTGACCTTCTTAACCCGTAATACTTCCCTTAGTAAGAGATTCGAGTACCTTCTGATACTCTCATCCTTGTCAAGATGGTGATGTTTGGTTGTACAGATGCCAACAAATATAGATACCCGAAACTATAAAATTTTCACAATCAACCTTGAACTTAATGCTTTGGCGATAAAGTTGAAAAACTATTAAAGATGTTTGACAGATTGTTGTGCTGGCGTCTGTACCTAGCGATACAAAAGACGAAGCTACAAAAAAAATCACTGACTCTTTGCACTTGGGCTAGGCCTCCCATAAATAATTCATTACGAAGATTCTTCGAATCCCAATCAAGTAAACAAACGAGTACCTTGTAATACTAAGTACTGATTACAAAACAGTTGAAGTCTAAATGTCTAGCCTATCCAGGTCATAGACTCAAGGCTATTAGGCTATGACGGAGCGCGAGGAATCTGTGTAGGCGAGATCACGTTGTCACTGACATGTTCGAGCTAATGCGTAGTGATGGACGATGATATCGATAAGAAATCGGTGAATTTGCTGTGATCATATTGTAAAACCTGAATTCGCATGAGAGATAATAGTGTTATTTATTTAAACTGTCAATTTGAAATAAAAATACCAGAAATTATTACGGAAAAAAGATACGTCACATCAACATAACGCCTGTAATCTCCAAAACGCTACACAGAGGTGTACCTGATACTGCACTCACATTTCGTCAGTTATATTTAAGTTCCATGTATTAGCGAGTGAACCTATTGCCATCAACCAGGCACAAATTCAGACTCCTACTGACTGTTACCGAGAAACTCCTGAAGGATATACCCAATAATCAAACCCGGGAATTGAAGCTCACAACACACACAAACACTCAGCAGTAACTTTTGCTACCAACGAAGAAGACAAACAGTGAAATATAGAGGCTATCAATTTTCTCCATACGAAAAGTACTTTCATTCTCGAACGAAAATTTAACAACTCATTAAGAAACCACTAAACATAAAATTTATTCTAAAGTGTCGCAAGCAAAACCTTATCATTACAGGCCCTAATTTATAACCTAATGAAACTTAAAATTTATAATGACAATCAAAACATCAAAACGTTAGAAAAAAGACACTTAACTTAAAACCATCGCCTATTAAGTCATAATTTAACTTAGATAATAACAAAGACAGCTGACACTATAAATTTAATATCTATTAAAATTTTATAGCCACACATAAAATCGTAACACTCGTAACGTACGTTTTATAGCCTCTCTAACGTCGACAGTGAAATATCGATACGATTTTAACGAATGTTCCCGTCACTAGTATATTGCGATGTCATAAAATGTACTAGGTTTTAGCCGTGATTTTGGTCGTGTTGAATAATGTTTTTACATAAATAAAGGTTGCATAATGCATAACGCTTTCTAGCCTCCAGTCAAGCAAGATGTGAATATTTCAGTAGGTACCTATTTACGACCGGATTGCTAGGCGATTTCGGTACTCTTGACTTCATCTGGTTTTCAGGCTTCGCAATTTTTTGTATTTCACCTTACCTCTTAGGATAGATCACTACACATCACAATCTTCTAAGGCTTTATTGCCGCGAGTGGCCCGTTAAGCTTAATCGAACATATTTTTCCATTATTGACCTATTGCTAGCCTTTTCTCCCCAATTTCTTACTCTAACAGATTTTAAGTGTACGCCATCCAACCATCTAAGCTTAGGCCGCCTTCTGCTGCTCTGGTATGAAAGAGACTATCTGAGGGCATAGTAGGTCGTTGCCTTAGGCAGTCGTCACTCGTAAGGCGACAGGACACATTGTTCCCAATAACATCTATCTTACTTTTTCTATGTTTTGAGTATGAATGTGGATGGCTATACGGGAAGACCAATGAAAGGATGAATGGACTGTGTGAAGGACGATATGGCTAGAAAGGGGGTGACTGCTGAGATGGCGAGTAATAGAGAAGTATGGAAGAAGCAGACATGCTGCGCCGACCCCAAATGAATTTGGATAAGGGCAAGTGAATGACGATGATGAGTGTTGATGCTAATCTAGGAAAGATGATATGCCTAGAAAGGGGGACACTCATTGGATGACGACTAAAATAGAACTATGGAACAGGAAGACATGCTGCGCCGACCACAAATAAATTGAAATAAAGGCAGGCGAATGATGATAGCCTAAATCAGGTTGTGGTCTAGTCATACAGACATACATAACATCACGCCTGTAATCCCCGAAGGGTTAGGCAGAGCTGTACCTAATAGTTATGTTTTTAAGTCCCTTGTTATCGAGCCTATTTCCATCAACCGGGCACAAATCCAGACTCCGTGCCTACTACTGAGAAATTCCTGACGAAAACACCAATTACACTTTTCCCGAACTGGTAATTGAACCCAGGAGCTCATGCTCAGCAGCCGCGCTTGCTACCACTAGACCAACGAGGCAGTCCAACAGAGAAGAGAGTAATAGAAAAGCATGAAAGAAGAAGACATGCTGCACCGACCACAAATGGTAGGAGAATGAGAATGAATATTTATCTTCCATGTACAGACACACAACCATTCGATTTTATGTATATTATGTGTTATGTGTTTACAAGTATCATGTGGTGTATGCTATAAAAGGGAATACTTCTTAACTTAGCCATGGCAGCATACATTTTTATGCATATCATTATTATCCAGGATTATCTTATATAGTTACAATATTTTACGTAAAATTAAGTTAGGTTTATCATAATATCACGCCTGTAGTGACCGAAGGGTAAGGCAGAGGTGTGAAATAGTTTACTAGTTTTGAGACTATAAAGATAAACGACATTAATTATATTCAGCTAATTAACAATCCTTACACGTACAAAAGAATCGATTTATGATTCTTTTCTACGTGTAATGATTGCTTGATATTTCTTGGCAATCAGACAGCCCACCTGATGGCCAGATGATACCGTTGTCTGTGAACACCTGCAACGCATAGGGGTTTACCGATCCGTTGCCAACCTTTAAGACAAAGAACATGCATTACGGGTAATGAGAAACCCGGTTGTTCGGTTATTAAGCTTGCACAAACCAATTCTATCTAGTCTTAAAACGATGCGGCGGCGGAGAACCCCAAGCGGCGTAAAAACTTGTGAAAAAGTTGGAACTTTGACCCCCAATATCTCCGTAACTAGAAGGTTCCCGGGTATGGTCTAGAACAAAAAAAAATTCGCAAAGACGAGGAGAACAAGTGCCTTTAGGCTATGTGAAGGGTCTGTTTACACCCTGTATTTTCAAGTCGTTTGGGGTTGAAACTCTAGGACCGTGGGGTCCGAGTGCTCACAGCCTTTTCAAGGAACACTTCGCGTGACCCAAAGACTGGCTTTTACCTCGACCACAGACTTAGCGTTGCCATACAACGTGGCAACGCCGCTGGTCTCTTGGGGACAACAACAGAACTTTTTTGTGTTTTTTGACGCCATTTTTTAGTTTATTGTTAAATCCATGTTGAATAAACCAGTCGTAGGTTTTTGGTTAAGAATTACTCATTAGAAGATCGAATGCATCAGTATTTATATCAGCAGAATAAAAACCTATTTCCAAAAATTAAAAAGACCGAAAAAGTAAAAAGACTTAATTTGTTTCATGTTTTGCCACCGACTTCCGAAAGTAAGGTTTATCATAGACTTTTTCAGTGCTTTTTTCGTTTTCTACTTTAACCTTTTTAGCTGTAGTATGTCACACAAATTCTGGTCATGAATAAATTTTAATTTTTTTTTTTTCTAGAATTTTTTAAGGGATCATGTCGGTAACATAGCCCAAGAAGAAAAAATACGTAATAAAGGAGCTAACTCATAAACTACTCAAGCAAAGATAATAAAAATTATATGAGACCACCGCGGGTGCTTCCTCTACCAAATGAATAAAGAATCTCATAAATCGGCTTAATAATCACGGAGCAATCAATAAAAATAAATGAAAAAAAAAGCTGTCGGTGGAATACATAACCTCCTCCTTTTTAAAAAGTCGGTTAAGGGCATTACATGGCTCAAATCCCAAAAACAGCGTATGTTCAAAGAAATTTATTGATGAATCCCTTCGTATGTTTTCCGTGTAAAAAATATATGTTATAGTTAAGTTCATCATAAATAAATTGTATTGTTTAAAATTTTAATAAACCTTCTCAATTTTTTTTGGTTAATCGTAGAAAATAGGTCCTTTTTCAACCTTAATTGTAAATTATCTCTGTAACGGCTGAATAGGTTGGCATGAATTTTGTAACAACAAATACGTAATGATATACTTAACAATCTGTATTGTTTTTTTTTTGTAATTTCTTTTAATATTTTTAAATAATAAATAAAAACCGAAATTTCGCGAAATGTGCGGAGCAAGCCCTGTGACGCATGCTCGGGACCGCGATACGTCAGTGCCTTGACGGCTCTTGTGACGGGTGGACGTACGCGTGTTATTTTTTCCAAATAAAATTCAAAACTGCACGTTTTTAATGATTTCTGAATGAAATAATATTGTAAATGGTACAGTTATTAATATTTCGTAAAATAAGAATAGAAAATACGTTTATAAAATATATTTAAAGTAGTTTGTAATTTCGTTTTGTCGTTTGAACCTATCATAGAGTAAGCCTGACAAGTGACAGCTATGCCTAAATCAACACTTCTATACAAATAAATCAAATTTATTAGGATTTATCTTGCGCAACAGTAAAGAATTTAAAAGGGCGTCTACCAGAATAAAATTATTTAACACACTAGTCCGTCCTATACTTGAATATGGCAGCCCGGTTTGGAATCCTCACTACGACATATACATCAAACACCTGGAAAGTGTCCAAAGGCGCTTCCTGTATCATCTATGTTATAAGGAACGATTAGCTAAAAGAGTAACCAGCTACAGAGACAGACTAGGGCACTACAAAATGGTCTCACTTGCCAAGAGGCGAAAAATGGCAGACCTGATTCTACTACACAAAGTATTCCATGGAGTCATAGACTGCAGCGAATTACTAGGCAAGTTACATATAAACGCGCCATCTCGCCTGCCGCGGAAAACCAGCTACAATTTGTTTTATGTCTCAGGTTCCAAAACTAATCTAGGACATTTCGCCGCTCTCCCAAGACTCTGTAGGCAGTACAATGAATTGTCAAAGCAATCTGACATGGACATAACCCTCACAATCTCTAAATACAAAAAAATACTGACCACTGCTATAAATGTAGAGTGATAACTATAATTTGTATGTGAAACAATTTTATCAAATGCATCAAATGCTTTTTAATAGTTATTCTGGTTTTTATTTTGTTTTTTGTATTATTTTCATTGTTTTATGTGTTAAAACCTAGTTTTATGGGCATGCTGTGTTCTCCTATAATTGAAGGAACACACCTAAAAGAACATTTGTAATACTGTGTCCTATATTGTCTGTGTGTATTCTTTGTTGGAGATCCAAATAAATAAATAAATAAAATAAAAAAAAAATAAATAAATTGAAATGTCTGTTTGTAATATCAAAATAACAGCTTTTTAATGAATGCATATGAAAATATATCCGGCACTTATAACAAAAACACATTTTTTTTAATTTTTGTCTTTCTGTCGGTCTATCTGTCTGTCTTTCTGTTTGTGCCGGCTAATCTCCGAAACGGCTGGACCGATTTCTGGCATTTTTGGCATCCATAAATGATCGATTCATTTCATACAAGTACAGGATGTTATTTTTTCGAATTTTAGTCGGTTCGACTCCCGAGTGTGGCAAGCGAATTTTCGAAAATCTTTAAAACAGATTTGTATCTTTTGAAAAATTAAGTAATGTTTCCCTATGAGTAAAATTTGCTATCTCCGGTATTTAGAGTACTTTCCCTCCCGGTGAGGTTGTCAAATTCCATCCTGTATATTACAGGCAATTCCGTGTGGTCCTGGAATTAAAGAATACGACCACCCCATTAATAAAAGGCGACTAAGGAACATTCGACCTACAACAAAGCAGCAGCATACACTGGATAGTCCAGCAGGCCAAAAACACCTTTACCGGCTTGCTAGAGCTAGAGAGAGAAAGGCGAAGGATGTATATCAGGTTAAGTGCGTAAAAGACGAAACTGGAATGGGTATTTCGGATTGTGAGAAAATTAAGGTTAGGTGGAAGGGTTACTTTGAAAGAGTGATGAATGAGGAGAATGACTGGAGTGGTGTGCTTGAAAATAAACCAGCGAATGAGGGACTAGTGAGAAAGGTTAGTTTGGATGAAGTGAGGATTGCAGGAAATGGAATTAAGAATGGTAAGGCATTAGGACCGGACGGAATACCGGCAGAAGTATGGAAGTTATTTCTGATGGACGGATGGGCGTGGTTAGCTTTATTCTTCAGTAAACTGTTGCCGGAAGAAACGATTCCTGACGAATGGTGTAACAGTTAGCTGGTGCCCATTTTTAAAAACAAAGGTGATGTGGTGGAGTGCAACAATTATAGAGTAGAGGAATAGAGCTAATGTCACATAGTATGAAAGGAGCTCGTGGCTAAATAATAACAGCCACTCGGATCGATCTTTAGGTTAAGCCGTGCCCACCTAGGTTGGTTTGTGGATAGGCGACTACCCATTTTCGCTATCCGCCAGCTGTGCGAAAAATACAGACGTGCACATAAAAATTTGCACATGGTTTTTGTAGACCTCGAAAAGGCATACGACTGGGTACCCCGTGAGGTACCGTGAGGGAAGTATGTGCAGTTGATCCGTGCGATGTACAGTCGATGCAGTATCCAATTTAAGTCCGGTCTATAGCCGGCAATACCCGGCAGCTTCAATGTGGCTTTCGGCTTGCACCAAGGGTCGGGCTCTCAACCCTTTTTTTTTCGGTTCGGAAATCTTCAAATGACCCTCCCCCCGCTCTGGACGGAGCGGAAGGGAGTGTCAGACTTCTACTGACTAAAACCTATCCATGTTCCTTCTTTGCCCATTGTGGTCCAGGGCCGCGGCATCTCTTTCGAACAGTCCCGCAGCCCTGGTAGGCATCGGCCCTTGCGGACCCCTTCATTGTTGCTGACATCTCTTTGAGGCGCGTGTGGAATACGAACGCACCGTCAACACAGCCTGTCGTCAAAAGACGGCCGGACGGCGATCTAGCCCATTACTCACCGTCCACAGGCCCTCGCCTACGGTGGCCGGGAGCGACCACGTGACCCCCGGCGCCCGGGGCGTTTCCCGCGGCGGCTAGGACGTAAGGCTCTTTCCCTCTCACGTTCCGCCACCTCCTTCTCTAGCATGACTGCTTCGCAGAAGGAGGTGACGGCTTCCCATTCTCGCTCGCTCCGGACCAGGGCTTGAACCAAGGCCGGACGCGAGAGATCGCCGCCGCCAATCGCCGCTACGAGGAGGCTCTCATCCCTTAGCTCTTTCTCCCTTACTTCTTCCTCGTGATAATGAACGCTCTCGCGTCGGACATCCAGGAAGAGGCACCCTGGTGCTGTTCGCCGATGACATTTTGCTGGTTGCTAAGAGCGGCCAAGAGGTCCAGAGCAGATTGGAGGTGTGATGGCAAAGACTGTAGTAGAGAATGTTGGTCTGCAATTGAGTAGAACCGAAACGGAATACTTGTTTTGCGATTTCGTCGGTCTCTCCAGTCTAGTGCCTTTAACTCTTGCCGAAACGCCCATACCGATCTGCTTCGACTTCCAGTATCTCGGATCGCTTGTCCAAGGGGATAGCAAAGTAGACCGGGACGTAACGCACCTGATCAACTCAGATGGATGAAATGGCGACAGGTCACTAGAACAGCAACTTACGACTCACGGATGCCTCTCAATTAAAGGGGAAAGTATAAAAGTCCGTGATTACACCTGTCGTACTGTAGGGATCAGAATGCTGGGCTGTGAAAAATATGGATGAAAAACGATTCCACGCAGCGGAGATAAGAATGTGTGCGGTGCTTACTTCAAGAAAGTCTACATGCACCATTAACACAAACCAATTCCAATAAACGACCAACCGACCTGTTCAAGATATTTGAATTTTAATGACTTTTTTGTGAATGGAAACATTTTGTTCTTATCAGAGCGTGGCAACATTAAAACAAAGCTATATTTTATTTATTACGCTCTTCATCAAACATCCAACTTTATTTCTACACGATGTAATACACAGTCAAGTTAAATTATCTGGCGATACCCATCATGCATGTGAAGTTTCGCTATCAAAATTTGATCTTGTAAAACTATAAGGTGTAAATCTCAATCATAAAGGTCATCATCAGACCTTCAGAATGTGAAATGTAGAAGCACCCGTGGTCAATTACATTAAAGTTGAAAGCTATATCATTGTAACTATTTCTGTTACTGAGAACCGATAAGCACTTACCTAGTCATCATCAGACTTTCAGAATGTATCAAGTAGGGATACCCGTGCTCAGTAAAATAACTGATGAAATGCTAGCTCATTAGTCAAACTGTATAATTTATCTCAAAATAAATATAAATTGGAACAAAATGTATTCAAGTCTCTCAGAGAACGAATAAATTAGGCAAAAACGATGACAACAGTGCGACACATCTGTGTTCTTGCTTAATCTTTATTGTAGTAATGGTCGTTTGCCGGTAGGGGCGCCAAATAAACAAAAACCAGTACAGGGGTCAAATCATCAAGGTCATCGAGCAATGTAATACCCTTAATGAGACCATTCTATGCCTTTGGTAAGACAGTAAAGGCATCCTAACATAACATCACTCCTGTAATCCCTGAAGGATCCGGCAGAGGTGTATCTAATAGTACACCCACATTTCGCCAGTTATGTTCAAGTCCCATGTAATAGGGGGCGAGCCTATTGCCGTCAACCGGGTGAAAATTCAGACTCCATGGCTGCTAAAAAAAAACTCCTGATAGAAAACCCGAATGACAAAGGCCCGACTTGGGAATCGAACCCAGCACCACGTGCTCAGCAGTCATTAATAACTTTTACAATGTAAAATTGATTCATGCCTGCGACCACTAGACTAACGAGATAGACGCCTAGTATGTAATTAATTAATCAGGTCTCTCAGACGAAGACCTAGTAATTTGTCTGCTAGACTAATTTATACCTCGTTTATTCGGCTTCTCTCTAGATCAGCGCATTCTTGACATACTGTGTTCGCTTACTTGAACATCTGATTGACGGATAGATATTTGTAATGGATACTGTAAAGCGGCACAAAATGAGGATGTCTCTAAATAGTTAGAGACAACTAACAACAACACAACAACACTGACAACACAAAACTGATTCGAAAGAAGAGAAAAAAAAAATCGAATCAGATTTTTACAATAGTTTTCAAATCATTTATACATCTTTTGCTCAGAATAGTTACAGCACTGATAACAATATGTGTGTCACTTGTTTAATTTAGTACTTTACAATTCTTTTTTTTTACCTTTGTATAGATTCTTTTTTATCGATTGTTTGTGAATGTGTGAACAGGCTTTGTAGATTCCCAGCTGCTTGTTAACTTTTTATTTTGTTCTACATTTTGTGTGTAGTAAGCAACGACTTATTGTCGGGCCTACGCTGTCCCCCATACTTAAGTACAAATGCTGTATCCATGATAATATTGTAAAACCAAATGATTTGAAAAGAGTAACCATGGAGTTTCTTGCCGGTTCTTCTCCATAGGAAACGACCAACCCGAACCGTGCACTTTTTTTTCGACGTTTTATAAGTGCCCATCTAGGCCTATGTGAAATAAAATATTTTGATTTTGATTTTGAAATTCGTTTTTTAGCAAGTTGATATTACCAGCATACGTTATGTCTCACATCGTAAGCAGGTAACTTAATTTACCTCTATGAAAATTATCCTAAACAACAATCTCGGAAGTGTACGCCCTGAAGACGTTTAGCCGTTTGAGCATTATACGTTAGACTTTTTTTACTCGTAAACACATTCTAGTATACAGGTGGTGTGACAAGAATGGATAAAGTAAGGAACGAGTATAATAAAGGAAGTCTAAAAGTTGCGCCAGTTACAGAAAAGTTGAAAGGGAATCGACTGTCTAGGTATGAACATGTGATGAGGAGGGACGAATCACATGTGACTAAAATAGTGATGAATATAAACGTTGATGGATGGAGAGGGAGAGGAAGACCAAAGAAACGATGGATGGATTGTGTGAGGAATGATATGAAAGTTAAAGGAGTAAATGATAGCGTGACGGTTGACAGAGGAGATTGGAAGAAAAAAACGTGTTGCGCCGACCTCAAGTAACATGGGACAAGGGCAGGAAGATGATGACATTCTAGTATACAGGGTGTAAGGGACAGCCCTCCACAAACAGATGGGGTGAATCCAGTATATATCATACTAAGATGACCGGTACAAGAGATTATTTCAGGAATGTTTTGGGAATAAATTTGATTTGTTTTATTTCCTCATACGCAACGTATCGTTACCGTGGCAAAACGCACGTAGCGAACGGCAAGCGCGACGATAAGTTCGATGAACTCTGTAGCTAGGCAGGAAGTGAACAGCTGATTTCACACGTCGTTCGTTAGATTATTTCAAGATCCATTGTTGGAATTTTGTTTTTAGCCATATTAGTGAGTGAATGCTGCGTACAGAGAATGTAATTTTACACTTTGAAAAAAAGGAATATTACAAAAAAAAAATAAGTAAAAAATTCCGAAGAAAAAACTGGTGGTATATGATTCAAAATAAGGAGCTGAATGCACCCTGTCAATTTGTGGATGTCTGTCCGTTATACCCTGTATAATTTAAAAAGCGTACTTGTATCAGTATTATTGTACCAATTTATCACGTAAAAATAAACTACAATATAATATTACAAGTGTTCATTAACATATAACAGCGGTTCATCAGGCAGACGTCGATTATAATACAAAGTAGCCCTGACTTTAAAAATAAAACTAGAGTACACACAGCGGCACCTGAAGCTGTAAATTTCCAGTATAACTTGGCCTCACTTTGTATAGATTTCCTCTACAATGACAGATCCGCATAAACTGGTTTTGAATAGCTTGATCGGCCGTCGTGCGTACTACTGGTTTTAGAGTTCCGTAGATCTTTAACAGTTTTTTTTTCGTGTGATAGTTGTCTAACCTGGTGTCATAGTTTTTCTGCCGCCCATGGGCCGCTGACATGGCTTTACATGCCGTCAAGAAATATCTCTCAGGCATGATGGTTTCCTTACGATGTTTTCCTTCACCGAAGCAAGTGATAATTATACAATACGCAAATGAATCCGAAAAATCAGAGGTGCGTGTCTTGGGTTCGTACTCGAGACTTATGACTTGGCAGTCCGACGGTCACACCACTAGGCTGATCACTGCTGATTGACACAGTGGAAAATCTTTTGTAACCAAAACACACTCAATAAACCTTCTTTAACCTTTCGAACGCCAGAACATACACGCACGCGCGTGCCCTCCACGCCAAGCCACAATTTCACTTACTATTTTGTCTCATAAACAGACCCTTCACATAGCCGTCAACCAAGCATTCTGTACATCAAACTAAGTAACTTTACGCAAAAATTATTGCTAGGAAACGACTTTTTTTTGGGATGAAAAAAACACGTTTTAAGGTAGGCCTCGATGGAAAGCACTCAAAGCATTGTGCTGATGGATGGATTGAATAGTACGGCGGTCGTGGAGGTGTGTAAAGTAAAAATCTTACATTAAAAACATGTATTAAAAAAAAAAACTTGTGAAAAAGTTGAAAACTTGACCCCCAATATCTTCGTAACTAGAAGGTTCTCAGGTATGGTCTAGAACAAAAAAAATGATCGCAAAGACGGGGAGAACAAGTGCCTTTCGGCTATGATAAGGGTCTATTTACACCCTTTATTTGTATCATTTGGCGTACAGGACACGTGCTTGCTTGTCTTGTAAATGCGACAATGGCGTATTATACAAATCGAAGTTTCATTGATTATCATAGTTTGAAAGTTCAAAAAACTTATCGAATCTTGAAAAGTTCATCATAACACTTCTCCCTGGGTGAAAAAAGTCAATCGGCTTAGGATGATCAATATAACAGAATCTCGCAATAGCGTAAAATATTGGCAAACACTTGACAATGATTCCGTAAAATTGGTGATGCATATTCCGATATTATTCTGAGAACGTAACGGTTCCAAGTAGTTTGTTAGATGGTCACGTAGGCCGTCTCTAATCATGTCATTTGGTTTATCCCAAATTGAATATGGCCAGAAGACTCATCAATACCTAATAACTATTGATAAAAAGTTTTTTCCTATTATTCTATTTAAGAGCGTTAACGTCTTACGGCATTTCATACAAACTTTCAAGTGATTTTTTTTCGAAATGACTGAACCGATTTTAATGAAACTTCGTACGTATAAGCAGGATACATAAGTCTAAAAACTTGATGCCACCTTAATTATAATTGCATGTTTATGTTAAATTTATCCGCCATTTTGTACGCCATATATTGGCAAAACATAGTGAACATATTTTAGACACTATACTATCTGTAACCATACATATGTTTGACAAAATAAATGATTGATTGATTGATATATAGAGCTACTGCATTAAAAACCTGACAGAAAACATTTAGATTTAAGATAATTGGAAATTTCTGTTTCTATGGAAAATCTAAAATCGGTCTAATTTAGCTGTAACACTATTTTTCGAAAATTATCTCTGTCAAGTTTTTAGACTTATGTATCCTGCTTATGCGTACGAAGTTTCATTAAAATCGGTTCAGTAATTTCGAAAAAAAATCACTTGAAAGTTTGTATGAAACGTTAAAGCTCTTAAGGGGAAGATTTATAAAACAGTGGTTAGACCTGCTGTTTTGTATGGATCAGAATGTTGGGCCACAAAAGGGATGAATGAAAGACATTCTCATGTGGCTGTCTAAGGGGAGGTGTGGTGTTACGCGAATGTTTAAAATAAGAAATGAGTACTTAAGAGGAAGTCTGAAAGTGGCGCCGGTTACTGAAAAATTTGGTGGTAATCGGTTGGCATGGTTTGGGCATGTGATGTGGAAGAATGAAGATAATGTCGTGAGGAAAGATTTGAGTGTGAATGTGGATGGGTATAAGAGTGAAGGAAGAACATAAAACGATGGATGGGTTGTGTGAAGGATGATATGGCAAGATAGAAGGTGTCTGGTGAGATTACGATAATGGAGAAGTATGGAAGAAGAAGACATGCTGCGCCGACCCCAAATAAAACGGGATAAGGACAGGAGTTGGTATGATGACCTGTGACGATAGTATAGTTGAGAAAAATTAAGGCATATACCCCATTCGGAAACCACAAGTACAACAGAACCTCTTTACATTCCCCCGGTTCGTTCCTAACCGCTACCTCGTGGTTTTTTCCACACCCCACTTGACAACCTACCTCTACGCGTCTGTACGCAATCATGTTCTCATATTACAAGTTCGGCGTCATATTGGAGACGGGACATAAAAATAAAAGTCATTGTATTATGTTACCGATTGTACCAGCAACCTCAGTTACACTTGACTTGGAAAAGTCGCCCTTATTATCAGGAAATAAAGACGCTGTCAATGTCAAAATGTTACATGGATATACTGGTGCGGAGAAAGGTGTGGGAGAGAAATTATAAAGTCGGTTGGGACAGTTCTAAGAAATATTTATTTATTTAAAACTGTTTTACATCCGTGACCTCTCTAATCCAGGTCCAGTTGAAAACCAGCGTCAGGCACTAGTTGCCCGGCATTTTGCTGAACTGGTCCTATTTGGCGCAGCTATGAGGCACACGGTGTTACCTACATTTTTTGTTTAGTTTTAAGTTTTTTCTTGTATTATTTTTGTTTTATATTGTGTGCACGTGTGGCTTGTCCCAAATAAATATATTTTCTTTCTTTCTTTCTTTCATTTATTTAATTATGGCACTCCAACGACTTATTCACTAATACATTTTTGGGGTATTGTAACAATTAAACTTAAAATCTAGGGTGAATTTGTCACTTACAGGTGTGCACAGCACTTACTTAAAGTTATTTTAAGTTTTATAATATTACATAGAGGCTAAAAAAAAAACAAAACTACATTAAAACAAAATTGAAAATTAAAAATAAAGAACTTGGTGCTCTAAAGAATGACACAATCAACGACAAATAATTAATTAATATAGGTAGTGTCGATCTAAAGGATAGCTTTGCAATAAGTTGAAGTTGACCTCTTTGTGTCAGCGCTAAGCTGGACTGTAATCATAATTAGCAGCGAAATAGATCACAGCCGAAACAAGCGCGAGCGCGGATGGACGTATATTTTTCCTACTCCTCCGCTATTCTTTTTTGATTAATTTCGTTGCGAGATCCAACACAGTTAAATTGTTTCTCGGGGACTTCGTCGAGCTTCAATGTTTCGGCGCTTTTCTGGTGGTCGCCACTGTTGATTCTGGTTTTCAGGAGTTGCAATGGTTTGGGAACAGTGTGGTGGGCTTAAATAAAAACAAAACCTGAACTGTCAATGGGAGTCATAGAACAACTTCAATACCTATCTCAGCTGCCAAGCAGCATGCTGCTGGTGTTAGGCCACGCGCCCGAATGTACAGATACCTTGGAAAAGCCGGGTAGAACCAGAGATAACTGGTTCTTTCTAGGTATTTTTAAAATCGAGTGCATGGTGCAGGTGATGTTATTACAGGCAGTTCAGCTCTGTCTCTAGAATGATACAACGTCAATTGTAAACTAAAAATATATAAACGCTTTTATTCATGGGAGTAGGTAGAAACTACATGATGTCACTTAATCTTATACTGTCACTTATGGAATATCTTCCGTGATTACCTATTACTCTGAGCTCCCGATATTTCGACGCTGTTGCAAGCGCTATTGATTTATTTATTTAATTACAACGGTAGTGTTTAAAACCAATTACAGTAACAAAAAAATATAAAAATAAAAGAGACACACACACATACACACACATACACACACACACATACACACACACACACATACACATACACATACATACACATATTAAAATATACGAAATAACAAAGTAAAGCAAAATTTTAACTTAAAAGAAGGTTAACAACACTTTCGTAAATTCCTCTCACAGTACTTCTGATATACCAATAAAATCTTCCATCCATCCATCAGCAAACAGATCGCCTGTTGGGTTAGACTCCAAGAGATCATTAAGCGCGGCTAGAGTGCGAGGAATAGGCGACTTAGCACGTGCAACAGTACGACATGGAGGCACGGCAAGCATGCTTTCTGCTATGATCGCGGGAGGACTGGATAATGCGGGTGGATGGTAAATAAATTTTTAGGTGCAGACAAAGACTCAAAAAAGAGGGTAGACAGATTTGTCAGAATAATTGATAATCACGGAATATATTCCGTAAGTGACAGTGTAAGTTTAGTTGTAAACCGTGAAAGCTTAAAACAGTGTTTGATAACTTGCATACTCCATTTCAACGATCATACAATATCTGATCATATGAGAACAACGCTATAGTATTTTTTTTATAATACCAGAAATCATTTAAAATTCAGATCACTAAATATTCTAGGCGACAATTCCAAATTCACACTAATCTGATTATGTAAATAATTTAATTCAAAGGAAAACCTGTTCTAACTATTAATAGCTGATATCACTCACATTTGAATACTTGCATAATCAATTATTTACATTCATTAAGTATATTTGTGAATTATTTAAGAAGAACTTGTAGATAATTAATTTCAAGCTAATTTTTGAGCTTAAACAAATAAAGACGTATTTGTGTTCTGTAATAAATTACCAACTGCTACCAGGCTTTATCGATTTGTGTTAATGGGTTTTTTCCATCACGAATTTCTCAGTAACAGGCATGGATTCTGGATTTGTGCCCAGTTGATGGTAATAAGCTCGCCCCCTATTACATGGGACTTAACAGTCACAGACAGTGGGGCAGTTGTCTCAAGGGTAGCCAGTATGCCAGGGCTGCGGGACTGTTCGAAAGAGATACCGCGGCCCTGGGACACAAAGGGTAAAGAAGGAACATGGATGGGTTTTAGTCAGCAGAAGTCTGACACTCCCTTCCGCTCCGCCCAGAGCAGGCGAGGTCATTTGATGACTTCCCATGCGAAAAAAATAAATAAACGGTTGCCAGTATAGGGTAGTTGACAAACCAATCAATTGACAAACTTTTTAAGAGCTGTCAAAAGGTGATTCCCCCTTATATTTTGAATGGCAATAGCACGTTATGACGTCACTATTTAATAAACTCAAATACTCAACTATTTATTGATTACAAAGCAACTAAAAATCTAATTTTGTAATTAATTGAAAATTAATCGGGTTTTCAGGTCTAAAATGAAGTATTTTTTAGAGAAGTTGTGTCTAGGAATTATTGTTTAATGGTGTCAACTACCCTATTCGCCAAGCTGGTCTAAATTGGCGGGCATTCAGATGTACTTAACCTGAAACTGTGGTGAACAATAGAAAATCATACTGGTAATGAATCAATAGTATAGCATAACTGGCGAAATGTGGGTGTACTATTAGGTATACTTCTGCCTAACCCTTAGGGGCTTACAAGCGTGATGTTATGTTATGTTACTTCCCAGGGTTTGTACTTCCCTTATACAAAGAACAGAGAGAGAGAGCAGCGGTGGCCCAGTGGTGGCGGTCCCGACTTACGAGCAGTAAGTCGTGGGTTCGAACCCAGGCAGGCGCATTACTTTGTGTAATTTATTTCATCACCACTGCTCTCAAAAACGGTGAAGGAAAACATCGTGAGGAAACCGGCATGTCCTAGAACCAAAAATTCGAAGACATGTGACATCTACCAACCCGCACTGGGCCCGCATGGTGGATTATAGCCCATTCCCTCTCATAGAGAGGAGCCCTGTGTCCCAGCAGTGGGAACATTATAGGCTGATTATGCTTATGCTTATACAAAGAACGGGGTACTTAAATCTTTATTAAAACACCTCAGTGCGCCGAATGCCATTTATACCCTTTATTAGTATTGCCACAGTCACATTAACATTAATATATAAAGTTATGACATAACGGTGTCCGGTACTTGTACCGGTAAACGGATCGGTTCGGTCCCGGTATGGTGTGAGCCGATTAAACGTGAGAAGATTTTTATTGATTGGATTATTGATGAGTACGAACTTACTGTAACTGTTCCCGCGACTTCTTTGACGAGGATTTCATTCATTTCTTTGACTCGGGAATCGAACCCTGGACCTCATGCTCAGCAGTCGCATTTGCGACCAATAGAAAACGTAACTACAAAATGGATTTCAATGCAGTTTTCACAATCATTTCGATTGACACTACTAGACGCATTACTAGACGTAACGAGACCCTGAGAAGTACTTCTTGGGAATGAAGTAATTCTCAGAATTCGTCTCTAAAGAATTCTTGAATAACATAACATTGAACACCTGCAATCCCAGAAGTGGTGTGTAGAGTTCTATCTAAAGATAAACCCACATTTCGCCAGTTATGTATAAGTCCCTGTTCCCATCCAAAAGCAGCGGTGGCCCAGTGGTGGCGGCTCCGATTTACGAACAGTAAGTCGTAGGTTCGAACCCAGGCAAGCGCATTACTTTGTGTAATTGAATACATTAATGATATCTCTATTTTTTATAATGGTTGCGCTTTGAGGAATAAACATATTATATTTTTAATTTGAATTTGTGAGCGTAACTAATGGTTGCGCTACGAGGAATAATTTAGTGGCGCTTAGTTGGTTGCGATTAAAATAAGTTGCGTTTTAAGGAATACCCTACACCATCGAGATAATAAAAGTCTCAGAAAGGCTATAATTTCGAAAATCATTTATTTTCATATGCATTCTAACAGCAGGAATTAAACAAATTACCGCATAAAAGTTGTCGCATTACAAGTGTATCTTATCTTTATTTTAATCTACCGTTAGTGTTTAAATCTGCGTTTTACTCAGGCCCTAACTGTCGGAAACAGTTATTAACATTTAAGCGGAATATTAACTAAATTATCTAAATGGACGCCGGTATGTTAGTTTGTTATTAATAATATTCTGAGGCGTTTATGTCGTTTAGGCGCAAATGTCCAATTCGCAAAATGTTCAGCGGTTTCAAAATGTATGTGTTGTGAAGAGGAGGTTGTCGTTAAATAATAACAGGCGCATGAGTCGATCTTCGGGTGGAGCCCCGCTTGCCAAGGTCGGTCCGTAGATGGGTTGACCTGATCATCCATTACATACCGAGTTTCCTCCGTGCCTTGGAAAGCATGTTAAGACGTTGATCCCGGCTGTCATTTGTAGATCTTTGACTGTCTTTACAGGTGGCCCGAAAGTCTGATAAACCAGTCTTCCAAGGGGTATCGTATTACCCAGAACAAACTGGGTTGTAGAGGTCAGATAAGCAGTCGCTCCACGTAAAATACTGGTACTCAGCTGCATCCTATTAGGCTGGAAACCGACACTAACATAGTTGGGAAAAGGCTAGGCTGATGATGACGTGTTGCGCAGAAAATATTGGTTTTGCTGATATAAAAACTTTGTGTACACCTTTGGAAGGTCTCCCACAAGGTGGATCAGTGACCTGCTGAAGGTCACAGGAATGCACTGAATACGAGAAGTGCAAGCGCTTTATTTCACCTACTAAAGGGTTGAATGTTTCAAAATCCTAGGATACCTACGTTGTAATGCTGTCTGTATGCCAAATTTTAGCCCGATCCGTCCAGTGGTTTGAGCTGTGCGTTGATAGACAGTCAAGACAAACTATTTTAGAGTATAGACAGATATCAGGAGGCCTAAAATGGCCACTTACAAAAACAAAACAAAAAAACAAAATTCTTTAAATGGTCATAGACGCAGTAAATATTATGAATTGTCAGTTTGTGACAATTTTACGAATTTTAATATGTTTCATATTATTATCCTATTATGATTCCGTTAAAACGGCCGTTTTAGGCCCCTTGTAGTCATCATTTCAGCCGAAAAGTCCACTGCTGGACATAGGCCTCCCCCAAGAAGGGGGGTTTTGCCATAATCGCCACGCTTGGCAGGCGGGTTGGCGATCGCAGTATGGTTGTTGTAGAATCAGAGAACGCTGCTGCCCATTCTCTGGTAAGTCCCTTAGTCGCCTCTTACGACACCCACGGGAAGATATGGGATGGTGCTATTCTTTACATCCGGACACCATACAGAAGTACCCAAGTCCCCTTGTAGTAGTCAATGATAATTTTGAGGCCCCAATAAACACCAATGTACAGTCATCTAACATATTTCAATATGCAGATCAGAGACTCCTCAATAATCATTCCCCTCCATATTGGCAAGGAAAGTCCGGAATCACTCATTATACTAATCATCGTTGCCAAATATGGCGGCCATTCAAGACGTGAGAAGTGGCACAAACGCTGTTATTAATGTGTCATCGGAAAGGTGATTGACATTGCTTTTAAGTGGTTATATAACTTACTGATTATAAGGCAAATGGACTATTGATTATTGCCAATAGAATAACTTTGGCCGTAGAAAAAAAAATTGCTGTTCAATCCGATTTATTCACTGTCCAAATTGATATTCACACGATATACTCGGACTAATATATCATCATCTGCCTAGCCTTTTCCAAACTATGTCGGGTTAGGGTCGGCTTCCAGTCTAAAAGCATGCAGCTGAATACCCGTATTTTACATGGAGCGACTGCCTATCTGACCTCCACAACCCAGTTAGTACTAGGTAATAACCCCTTGGTAAGACTGGTTGTTAGACTGTAGCCACTGACTACCTGTAACGACTGTCAAAGATGCACAAATGGCAGCCGGGACCAACAGCTTAACGTGTTTTGCGAGGCACGGAGGAAACTCGGTATGTAATGCGGAGTCACCCATCCACAGACTAACCTAGGCAAGCACGACTTAACCTAAAGATCAATCCGAGCGGCTGTTAATATTTAACCAATGAGCTCGGACTAATATATGTAGTTCGCTAAAGACAGCCTTAGCATCACGGCCAGAGCTTCATCAGACAAGTTCGACTTTGAGGTTACTATAAAAAAATACATACACATATACAAGGTAGTAACGGACCCTACACGAAGCCGTCAACCAAACATTCTGTACATCAAACTAAGTTACTCTACGCAGAAATTATTGTTAGGAAACGACTTTATTTTTGGTGTGAAAAATCACGTTTTACGGTATAACTCAGCCGTGTGCAACAACAGGGTGCTGATGTATGCATTGATGAGCAGGTCATGGAGGTATTTAGAGTAAAGTTATAACCTTAAAAACTAGTCAGACTACTTTTTATTTTTAAACTTGTGAAAACGTTGGAACTCTGACCTCCAATATTTCCGTAACTAGAAGGTTCCCAGGTATGGTCCAGAACAATAAAATGATCGCAATGATGGGGAGATCTAGTGCCTTTCGGCTTTGTTAAGGTTCTTGTTAAACCCATTATACACCGTGTTCCGGACGATATACATAAACTTCGACCAGATGTTCAGACCACGGAAATAAGCTTTTTTCATTATGGACACTTTAATGAATTCTTATTAATTTTTTTTTATTTACTCTCGGGTTCCTATCGTACGTGCAAATGAAATGCAAATAGCATTTGATCATTTAATAGCACTAAGCGGCAACATAGGCCAAATTAAGACCCTTTCTTACTGCATAGCTGAATTAAATTTCATTAAATGAAATTACAAATATCTTTTTAACGAAGCCTTTATAAGTATTATTTCCTTTGTAAGATTTGATTTGTAAAAGCTATAGAAGCGTTTACCAAAGTTTATGGATAACGTGAAGAACACGGTGTATAACGACAACGAACGACGACAACGATTCGTGTCTAGTTTTAGTTAAATAAGGTTTTTTTTTTTATATGTATTAGTTTATTATTTTATAAGATTATTTTGTGTATTTTTATCTATGGGCCTCAGTTGCCTGATAATAAAATGATTGATTGATTGATAACTCTTAAACTCGAATTTTGTTAATTTCCCCCTGTCAAGCAAGACTATTTAAAATTTTCCAAATTGCTGGGTATACAATGTAAATCTGGGTATGCAATGTTGAATTTTCAATGCACGGCTCTAAGTTTATTTTCCAACAGTACAATAATCGCTAAAGCTAATGAAGCGGGCATTCGCCTCTTTAATCTTAGACTACTTTTGTCATACCACGTTTCTGCTAACACACATCTAACCAGATATATCTACTCAGTACTGTGAACATCTGCCATCTGACCTCCACTACATATTATTCCCTCTCACCGCCCGAAGCTCTGCCGACCCCACTTTCAAACAAATGACACACACATTTCACGGAGAAGACTCATCCGTGTAATTTAGCGTTTGACCGGGGCATCGAACCCGTACCTTCGCGGAACCCATTAGCCCTAAGGCCCCAAAACTGTTAACGGAACTCTAAAATACCATTGGTTCTGGCATATTTTTGATCTAGACATACTGAGGTTATTTAGTCAAATAGTTTTAACTAGGCAAAACAAATGAATGTGAACTGGTACTAAAAACTGGAAGTTGTAAATGATAGATATTTATCGCTCATCATCATCTGCCTAGCCTTTTCCCAACTAAGTTGGGGTCGGCTTCCAGTCTAACCGGATGCAGCTGAATACCAGTATTTTACATGGTGCGACTGCCTATCTGACCTCCACAACCCAGTGTTAGCATACACAATAATCGACTATTTAATACTAATATTATTTGGGGGCTGCAACATTGTTTTTTAAAATATTTTATCTTTTTTTAATTATGGCAACCCATATTTCACTTTTTGAAGTAATAACGGCGCGGTAAAAAGATTTAGTTTTATAATTCATTTCATTCTCGGCTACAGACGGCGAAAGTGGTCTCGAATAATAATTTTAAGGTGTCGAGTACCAATAAACA
The DNA here is from genome assembly GCA_905163415.1 of Noctua fimbriata. Classification (NCBI taxonomy): domain Eukaryota; kingdom Metazoa; phylum Arthropoda; class Insecta; order Lepidoptera; family Noctuidae; genus Noctua; species Noctua fimbriata. Next base: position 12,713,121 of record LR990945.1, on the reverse strand, counting down.
GTTTTGTACAAATATTTGAGTGTATAATTCTTTCACCAGTTAGTACTGGGTAATACGATACCCCTTTGTAAGACTGGTTGTCAGACTTGTTGGGCCACTGACTACCTGTAACGACTGTCAAAGATCTACAAATGACAGCCGGGACCAACGGCTTAACGTGCTTTCTGAGGCACGGAGGAAACTCGGTATGTAATGGGTGGTCACCCATTCACAGACCAACCTAGGCAAGCACGGCTTAACCTAAAGATAGACCCGAGCGGCTGGTAATATTTATCCACGAGCTCCTCATAAATATTTATCGCTATCCGTACTATTGTCGCTAAATATCATATCGCAAGCGTATCATAATACACCCAGAGCAGAGTTGTTCAATGAACACATTTCGACAATTTTCAGTCCCATGTGCCATGTGTGAACATGTTTTGAATACTTACATAATTATTGAAAACACTAATAATAGTAAAACTGGGGTATTCCTCAAAGCGCAACTATTTTTAAGCGCAACCAACTAAGCGCAACTAAGTTATTCCTCGAAGCGCAACCATTACCATTATTAGGTTGCGGTTCGAGGAATAATTTAGTTGCGCTTAAAAATAGTTGCGCTTAGAGTAATACCCCGTAAAACTTATATATACCTTGTCAATAGTATCATAATAATATTTTACTTTGACTAATTACAGCAAATCAGTCAAAAGATATCACAAACAGATATCATTCCACCATTACATCACAAAGATACAAACGGACCTATCATAAAGTCGGTACAATTCCGCATTTGTGCTCTAAGCATAACTTTCGCGCGGGTGACGGGTCGGCATCGAACCCGCTACCCACCGCTGATTTACCTTTACAGAGAAATCACAGGGAAATACTGGACAGAAGGCTCACTCATTATAAACTGCAAAGGGGAGCATAAGCTTAATCAGCCTATAATGTTCCCACAGCTGGGACACAGGCCTCCTCTCATTTAGAATGAGTAAGTGGAAGAAGGAGCGATCCACATGATCAAAAACTTTTTTGCAAAATAAAATAAGCGACTTCCAAAAAAAAAATCACTAAAAAGTGGAAAAAAAGTCGGTGGCAAAAAAATCAATGAAACAAAGCAAAGTCAACGACTTATTTTCCACTTTTTAGTGATTTTTTTTTTGGAAGTCGTTTATTTTTTTTGCAAAAAAAAGTTTTTGTGTTACCCTTTTAGTTGTGGTATGTCACACAAATCCTTGTCAAGTATCAATTTTACATTGTAACTAGAAAGTATTAGCACATCATCCACCCCCACATAGACGAAGCCGAAAACTTTGATATTATAGAGGATAACTCATAAAATACCAAAGAAAAGTTAATAAAATTTGTGCGGGACACCACAGCTCGCAAGCTCTCACAAATGAAAAAAAAAACACTTAACTTGGACTAGTAATCACGGAGAAACCGGTGAAAAAACAAAAAAAAACGCTGGTGGTATACATAAACTCCTCCTTTTTTTAAAGTCGGTTAAAAAGTGGCAGCTGTCACATACACACATGTGTAATAGTTGAGTGTCCATATTAGATGAAATGAAATATGTGTTTTTTACTGCAAAGCTAAGCAGTGACTGAAACAATATGTAAGGAATCATTCCCACTATGTCGATTCGCGGAACAAATATCATCTTTTTCAACAATGACATCGCACGCAAATTGTTGCAGACAAATTCCGACAATTGTCGTCATTTGATTTAGTCGGTTAATAGCAGCGAGCGTAACAGAGCGTGTCAGTGGTGTGACAATAATATACCTAAAATGCCAAGTTGTGTGTTAAGAAAGTGTAAAAACTATGGTTCCAAGAGTGAAGGAGTTTCATACCATACTTAAGTTTACTAAAATAATGTCATATTTGTATTTTTCACGATTAGATTTCAAATAAATTTCGAGTGTGACAAGGACAAATAGCATGCGTCATAGATTCACTACTAGTGTACTTCAAGCGCAACACACTACAGATAGCTATCTTTTTCTGTATCATACGTTCCGTAATATCTATCGCAGTCGTGGTTGAAATTACTATACACCTATTGGTAAGTACATTTATAATAACAACGGAACGATATTTGAACGCCGCCGCTCAGTATGAACGTAAGAGTATCTTTCTTTATAATATCATTGGGTTTTAAAAAGTTTACGCCTGAACTCAAGGCTCGCCAAGTTAAGTATGGTAGCAGTTAGTCCCCGGAGAAGCTCGTTCATAAAGAGTTCTATTTTTAAACCAATGTATTTCCTATCACAACTATTTTTAGAATAAACACTGCAACATACTCAAATGCCAAGGTCTTGAAGTTAATACATAATTTCAATCTATAAATATTGTTTTTTTTTTAAAAAACACCACGTATCTACGTCATGCGTGACATATTGTATTCTCACAATTTCGTTCTACCCTTTTATAAGATACTAGAACTACGCCCGCGACTTCATCCGCAAAAATTGTGATAGCTCGGCTAATGTGGCTGATATAAATATAATTTGTAGCCACAAAATAATGTAGCTTATTCTGCCAGTGAAAGAAGTTTTTGAAGTGGATCATTAGTTTCGCAGATAACCCCCTACATACAAACTTACATCTTTAAAGTAATATGGTAAAGATTTCATTGGACCTTCTGCTTGTTCTTCTACTATGCCACGAGACATAAATCTCTCGTTTTATCAATCCACCGATGTGTTTATTTCGTCTTCCGCATCTCGGAAACAATAATAGAAATATTTGTTTTGGCACAAGCTGTATATCTTGTGTTGAGTAAGATAGCTTGGTGATTGCCGTGTCAGTTTTAAGTTATTGACAAGTACCGATGTGATAATGATAACTAAATTATCTAACAAAATTTATTAGTGGGTTTTATCATCACAAATCTCCTCTGCCTGACCCCTTGAAGTAGACAGGCGTGATTTTTTTTTTTTAAATGTGCTCTCTTAAAATAGTTGAACATAACGCGTAAATATTCTTTAAAACAGGGAGGTGTCTATGTAAATAAACAAGCCTATTTATTTAATACTACATATAAAACGTATTCAGTACATAATTCTGACCCCAACCCCAAACCACCCACCCCCAATAGAAATGTGTCATCGGTATTTTTTTTTAACAGCTGTTTCCTACAAAAGCGCAATATCTAACACGGTCAAAATGTATGGAACAGCAGATTTTTTTTAAATTCCGGTGGAAAAATTATTTTTGGGAGGATTCAGAATGATGTACTGACCATGTGGTTAACGTTTGTGCGTCAGTGTCCCTCCACCCTGTATACCGGTTTGAAGAATATCAACCAGTCAAATCATTTAACAATAACGGATGTGGCAACAGATGAAAATCACAACAAAACCCATTTCGACACCCACAGGAAGACAACTTACTGACTATCGACATACTATTTCCAAAATAAAGGTGAACAATGAATGCTCTGTACAATGTTACAGTTATTTCAATTGTGACTGTGAACTCTTAACAATTGCACATACATCCGAAAATCATATTGTTTGAATGTGACCTTAACAAGGTGAGAATTACTTGTAAAAATATAGTTGATGTAACCATACGACTTTGGATTGAGCGTTTGAACATCGTAGGTGATGATGGTCAAAAATTCGCTGACAAATAATATGACTTAAGTAATGTTATTTGTCAGTGCAAATGTGTATAATTACAGTGTGTTTATCTTTACAATATAAATATTCAGTTATGAGATAAAGTATATTTAGCTGAATTTGCAGCAGACCTATTGCTTTATTTATTTTTTTGAAAAATTAGATAGAGATTGATATTAAATTATGCCTAAAAATTAGTATTGATTGAGAATTATGCCGATAGCCATTAATAGCAACTCGCTTTAAAATATTTTAAACATCAGTTCAGCATCAGTTTTAACTTTGAAATAAACATAATATCGTATTGAATAAAATAAACATAATATTAGCAAGAATCGACAATACAGTTGAATATTATTCATATCGTTGTCAATAACCAACTGACCTTTACACCCGAAGCGGCGCCATTCAACTCGTCAACTTATAGCAACGATATAGTTGCTAAATATTCAACTGTCAGTTGTCACTTTCGTCATTTGAACAATTGAAGGCTTGCGTAAGATGGCCGTTCTTTGGTATACGACTTTTTGTTAAGTTTGACTAGATAACTTTGGCCTATTTTTGATAGTGTGAGGATTTTAAAGGGTGTAACTTTTCAGGTGTTTGTTTAAAACGTATCAAGGGATTAGCCAGTGAGACCCGAGCCGAGAAAAAGCAGGTCAAGTCTATTTATTGTTAGTTGTTAGTTGATATTAAGGACATGTTTTAAAATTAATAATTGATTCAGTATTCATTTTCTGTCATATATAAATATACTTTTTGCTGTATCCGATGACCTGGTAAAGGTTGCAGGGATCCGCTGGATGCGAGACGCACGGGACCGATCAATGTGACGACACTTGGGGGAGGCCTATGTCCAGCAGTGGACGTCTTTCGGCTGAAATGATGATGATGTGCCCTACAGGGTCCGTAATTGTACTTTAACTTTAGTCTATTGTAAGATCTTCACACATTATGGAATGCAAATTATATATTTATATGAATATGGATGGAAATGGACCCTTCTCAAAAAACCTGGAAAATTATTTGGATTTTTTCATGCCGTGACTGACCTCAACGTTGTATAAACATTTCTTTGGTATTAGTTTTCCTTATATTCGATAACGTTGATGTATATACGGATAAGCACTTGGCTATGGTTTAAAGATCAAGTATTTTTACCAATTTCGCTTATTTAAGATTAGTTTATGCCCGCGGCTTCGTCCGCGTGAAGTTCAGTAACTTGTGTTCCACGGGATCATATTACCGGGATGAAAAGTATCATATATGTTAATCTAGGTAATAATCTATCTCTGTGCTAAATTACATCCAAATCCGTTCAGTAGTTTTTACGTGTAAGAGTAACAAACATCCATCCACTCTCACAAACTTTCGCATTTATAATATTAGTGCGATAGGATGAACTTCAAGTCATTCTAAAATCTTGCAAACGGCAAGTATGGGGATTTGCTCGTTCCTGTTCCATTTGAGAAGAGGACTTTGCCTTTTCACTCGATATAACAAGATGCTGTTCTCCAAAAAGTTCTCACACCACTCGAGACAGACTGCACAAACACTTTAGCACTTCACTCTATACCACAATAAACGATGACCATAAAAACATGTATAGAATGTATACAATATGCGTAAATACGTGTATAGCTAAACATACATAGTTTCGTAACAGTCAGGGTTATATAAATAAATGAACACTGACCAGGCCTTTGAACTGACCATCCGTTTGTGGTCCAAGTGGGAGGAGATAGAGATTACAAAATGTCTTCTTTAGCGGGTACACTAATTTATAAACATTTCCACTTTGACTGTTATTTCATAAGGCTTAATAATAAAGAACTTATTTTTTAAAGAAACGATCTCTAATCTGTACATATAATAAAATTGTAACAGGCCGATGTTACAGACATCGACCTGTTACAATTTTATTATTGAAAATATTGGAAAAAAAAATATATTGGTCTTTATTAGAGCAACATAAGCCAAAACAACAGTTTCTAGATTTTTTTTCTATCTGTCTGTCTTTCTGTCTGTATGTTTGTACGCGCATCACGCAAAAACTACTGCATGGATTTGAACGCAGTTTTCACCGCTCTACTGCTAGATGCTTAACTTGAAATGTGGGCTACGTTAGATATAGTTTTGGACCCAGTAGGTGGCGCTGTGCGAAGCAAGGGCGGGTCGCTAGTATTAAATAAACATCTATATTTGTGAGAGGACCTATCAAGAAATTTGACACCTCATGTCAATTTGCCTTGTTATAACAATTCCGAACCACTGTCAATGAATCCCGTTTGAGATAAGAATACACAGAGTACGAAAGCTTTAATTGGCGTTTTAAATTTACTTAGTCATTAATTTCTTTAACCGTACATGCCAGCGGCTCAAGACTATTTTCTTAATGATCTTGAGAGAGAGTCACGCATTTTTCATTAATAAAATAAAAAATATAATTATGTCGAGTATAATAATTTATGTCAAAGTTTTTGTAAGATAAAAATAGCAAAACAAGATAAGTCATAACTAACTCGTGAACAACCACGTTCTCGTAATACTCAATTTTTATGAATAAACAAATATCCCTTCGTGCTTCCGCTCCTCCCTTGGGCCACACATAACGTCCCGTTAATGAGACAGTGACCGATATGTAGGCGAAAGGTCATATGTCTGCGTTACCTACCGGTGCCAGCGTGGCGATTGTGATACTATCGCGTTAGTGGCTAGGGCGGGTGGGCAGAGGTCTGACTAGTATAAACAAAGACTTGAGTATGGAAGTCGTGCTTAGCCGTAATTAATACAAGATGACTCTGTGAAACATAAAAACATTTTAGAAAACTTTTTTAAATTAAATTAAATCGATACAAATAATATGAATAAATCAAGAAAATTTCAGTTGTAATGAAACACGTACAGACAGACATACATATACACTCACTACAGATATACATATACACTCGAAAACCATTGACCATGTAACATGTGTGGTGTTCGTATCGTCATCTCCCTAGCCTTTTCCCAACTATGTTGTGGTCGGCTTCCAATCTAAGCGGAGCGACTGCCTATCTGAACTCTACACCCCAGTTAATACTGAGTAATACGATACCCTTTGGTAAGACTGGTTTTTAGACTTTCGGGCCACTGACTACCTGTAACGACTGTCAAATATCTACAAATGACAGCCGGAACCAACGGCATAATGTGCTTTCCGAGGCATGGAGTAAACTCGGTATGTAATGGATGGTCACTCATCCACGCATCGATCCTGCCAAGCACGGCTTTGCTTTAAATATCGATCCGTGCGAGCTGTTATTTTTTAGACACGAGCTCGTCAATAGTCGGATAAAGTATGATTTTTATGTAAACGCGTTGATGTCTTTTGACTTCAATTTCATCAATTTGCGTACCCAAAAATCGCTGAAGAAGATTTTTTTGTTATGCCCAGTATGTATGTTAGTCTGTCACAAGATTCGATCTCATTAACGAACTAACACATAACTAGTCGAGTTCTTACTGACTTTTGTAACAAGTACTAAGTAATTTAAAAAAAGTAAGTAAAAAATTTGGGACCCTTTGCAATTTAACACATACATAGTTGCAAAATCTAGACTGCTCCCATCAAAGATTTCTGAGAACCTATTCAATTTAATTTAGGTATTGTCAAGTAAAACGTGTCGAGTCATCTGATTGGCTCTTGTGATTTCAATCCGCCAATCAAAACAGCTTACTTGAAATTTCACAGCAAATTTACTGAGCAAGCTCTCGATGGCTTGTTGCTAAGTAATAACAGTCACACGAGTCGATGGAAGGTTAAGCAACGATTTCTGAGGACGGTCTGTGGATGGATGACCATTTATTACATACCGAGGCATGAATGAACTTGCCCGTGACTTCTTCAACAGAAGTTGCTATCTAAAAGCCTGTCAACTAGTCTTACCAATGGATACCGTGTTACCCAGTAATTTGGATGTGGAGGTCTTTTCATGTACAATACTGGTATTCAGCTGCATCTGGTTAGACTGGAAGCCGACCTCAACGTACTTGAGAAAAGGCTAGTCAGATGTTGTTTTTGATGTTAGTTCAACTCAAACCAGTACAGATTCCTTCTTCATTCCTCAGTAAATGGTCTGTCATGAGTCTGGTACCAAGCCAAGTCCTCATTTTTTAAATGTTTTATACTGAATAGACGCGGAACTCGCCTGATGTGAAGCGATGACGCGGCCTAGGGTGGACCACGCTTGCCTAGAAGAAACCGATTCACTCGAACTTTGAATACAAGGTGTAAACGGACCCTTCACGAAACCGTCAAAAAAACCAAGCATTCTGTATATCGAAAAGTACTTCTACCCAAAAATAACAGACTTTTTTTTGGGGTCAGAAATCACGTTTTACGGTAGGACTCAATGTAACGCAACTAAAGCATTGTGCTGATGGATGAATTTAATAGTACGGGGGTCGTGGAGGTATTTAAAGTAAAGATACAACATTAAAAACTTGTATTTCAATTATATTCCATTACATCCAGATTATAATGATCAGGGAATTTATCCGTACCACTTTGGCCGATTCTTAAAACCGCTGGTTACTATTTAATACTCGCATGATATGCACAAAAATAAAACATGGTATCTGCCCACGTTTCGACATTTTTACTACGACGTAAATCGGAATTTTAATATACATAATGTAGCTATTTTATAAGAGAACCAAACGACGGTTACATTGAAATAAATAGTACTTTGTTATTAAAGTTATAGTTTAGTATGACTTTAGTATAGATTATGATAGTTTAAACATAATGCGAGTATTACTGGGTGGTCTAGAAAACCACCCAACAATCCTCGGTATTTGTATGCATTTACTGTGTTATGCATTGTGGCAATGACTTCTGATAGTGTAAGTTAAAGATTTTTTAAGCCATACTAAAATATGAGAGGTATCATGAGCTAGGCGGAACTGAAATTGTGAAGCTGCTGGTTTAGGGAGGTTCATCAGTTGAGGTCGGCTTCAAGACTTCTTAGATGTAGCTGAATACCAATATTTTTCTGCCATGTGATATTTCAGTATTTTATCATGGTATTGATGTCATTCATCTGCATATTTTTCACCAAATGACATTAAAAATGTTACTTCTCTTCATCACCATCATTATCAGCCAAAAGACGCCTGCTGCTGGACATAGGCCTCCGCCAAGTGCCATCACATCGAACGATACTGTGCTTATCAATTCAGTTGGATTCCCTCGTCTCTCACCAAGACCCGAAAAAATTTTCAGCTGTCCCATACCTACTCGACCCAAATGTATGGGACAGCTGATATTTTTTTCGCATTTAGGATATTGGACCCAAGGAGAAAGTTGTTCAGTTTGATGGTCTGCAGCATATCCTTTCATATGACTATACCCTTTCTGTTACACCCTTTCTGTTACACCCTGTATAATAGGCTGTTTATGGTATCCCTTCAGAGCAGATTGACCTATTAAAGTACCAAACCACATTATAAAGTAAAGAAACTAAACAACGCACAATCTAGGCCATTACACGCACGACTGATCAATCAGAAATCCGTTACAAGGCGTTTTTAACTGATTAAGCGATTCATTAGCGCTTTAGAGCGATTTACATAATGTTATGTAGCTGCTGTTTTGTATGAATATGGTGTGAGCTATTTGAGGTATTGTCGGTTCTCTGTCCAAAGACCGCCATAGACGATAAGTCATGCATGTGCAGTATTGCCTGCACTGATTGACTGTACAGGCATGAATGAACGTGTGAAGGAGAAACTGTACAGTTATCCTTGAAATTGAACTCGTTTCTGCATGAAGATTTTGCATGCACATATAAAACTGTCATGCATAACCTAGCGTATATGGCTATATACCTACATAACTTTAGATATTTGAATTTAAAGCTATATAAGATCTAACTATTCATACACGAAATATTTTCAGGGAATCATCTAACGGCTATAACGAAGCCATTTCAAGGGATTTTTTTTTTTGATATTTTTTTTTTTCGTTTCTATGGCGACTTTACGACTTATAGAAGTTACTCTTAAAATGTTTCGTGTATGAATAGTTAGACCTTATATATATATCTATTTACGTGCTGTAAAGTTAGCGTAAAATGTAGGGCTGCGGGACTGTTCGAAAGAGATACCGCGGCCCTGGAATACAAAGGGCAATGAAGGAACATGGATGGGTTTTAGTCAGTACAAGTCTGACACTCCCTTCCGCTCCGCCCAGAGCGGGGGGGTCATTTGATGATTTCCCAACCTAAAAGAAGAAAAAAAAAAGGGTGAAATGTAAGATATTGATTTTACCAGTTTAGCCCCTTGTTACCAAACCAATTTGTACAAAAAACCAAATGTTTGCAAACTAGTTTTACCAAATAGACTAAGAAAAGGAAATTCTCAGATTCTCAGTAAAGACCGGTTGATGGCAATATTAAATTGAATTGCATTGAATTGAATTGAATTGAATTGAATTAAATTGAATAGGATTGAATTGAGTTATATCTAAAAGTCGTACTAACATAGTTCTTAAGCTCTCACTACTAACCCATATGAACTCCTGTTTGAAATAACAAACGCCGCCTATGTACCACTATTGTACATGAAGTTTAAATAAATAAATAAATATTAAATAATCGTTTTGATTGATTGATTGATTGAATACAGTACTAAAACATAACTGGAGAAATCTAGGTGTGCTAAAGATCCACCTTTGTCCAGCCCTTCGAGGATCATAGCCGTGATGTTTATGTTTATTAATTTATTGTTTTCTTTTGTTACAGATTCACTACTGAACAGTAGAAACGTCACTCCCTTCGTGTCTGTTTATAAGGTAAATACTGATACAGCTAATGTCTGTTTTATACTAACTCTAAACCACACCAGTTATGTTTAAGTCCTATGTAATACAGGGTGATCCTATTGCCATCAACCGGGCACAAATCCAGACTCCTTGGCTGCTACTGGGAAATTCACGATGGAAAAACCCAATATCACGTTGCCCGACTCGGGAATTAAACTCAGGACCTCGTGCTCAGTAGTCGCGATTGCGACATATTTTAATTTCGGATCTAATCTATCCGTGTGCCAAATGCCATCCAAATCTGTTCAACCATTAATGCTGGATTCGCCTACATATAATATGTACCTACAAACTCTAACATTAAATTACTCCCGTTTCGTTACAACAGTTCAAACTACCAACATTACTCAGTACTACCTAGGGTGACCATTCCGCTACCGCAATTAGTAAAGTCCTGACAAAAAATCGGATATTTGCAAAAAAAATCGGATATTTTACGTTTTAGTCTTTATTTTTTAGTACTCAGTGAACTCTTCATATTTTCAAAAATAATCTCCTCGAGTGAAAAAATTCTTACAAAAGACAAAGCTGGTCAAATCTGAAAAAAATACAAGGCAGGACCAATTCCGCATACATGACAAGACCAGCCAAACTCAAAACAAATGACACTACCGAACAAGAATTTTAGAAATAGTTTATAATATAATAAATTTAATACCTAAGAACTTACCTAGAAATAAGAATATTATTAAGAAATAATGTATGGTAGATAGCTGCTATCACCTTTAAAAAAAAACTTTTAATATTTATACGCCGTTGTCGGCAAAGCATAGCGATCTCTTTATATTTATTTATATCTTTTACACATATCTTTAACAAATAAAAAACTTTGACTATGACTTTGACTTTGAACAAAGTTACTATCCGTCCAGGACTATCCGTACGAATACTAACCCCACTACCACCGTAATAGAACGAATTTCCTAGCCCAAGTATGTAGCAATTAAAGATTAAACCCAGTCTAGAGGTCTACTCTCGGAGGTCTGGTCCGAGGTCCCGTTAAATGAGGGTCAAATTAACTCTGTATTAGACTCGTCTCAATCAATTCCAAGTAGTGCTTTGGTGTGTGGCGCAAGTTAGGAGAGAAAAGCGGTGATGGAATTTTCTGGAACACTTTTTATGAGATAGTACAATTATCTTTCGAAAACGTTGCTGCATTTTCTCTTATGGGTTTTGTCACATTACAACTCTGGCCAAACTTATCATTAACACTAGAAACGGGATATTTACCATGTTTACTGATTGACAAGAAAGAGGGTAGACCGATTTGTCTGCTCATAAACACCCACCCGCAATAACTTCAGTTTATCCGTGATCATGGTGCTTGCAACAGCGCCGAAATATCGGGAACTCAAATCAATCAGTAAACATGGTAAATATCCCATTTCTAGTGTTAATGATAATGTTAGTGACTATGATAGTTTAAGGGCATTACATGGCTCAAATCCCAAAAACAGCGTATGTTCAAAGAAAATTATTGATGAATCCCTTCGTACGTTTTCCGTGTAAAAAATATATGTTATAGTTAAGTTCATCACAAATAAATTGTATTGTTTAAAATTTTAATAAACCTTCTCAATTTTTTTTGGTTAATCGTAGAAAATAGGTCCTTTTTCAACCTTAATTGTAAATTATCTCTGTAACGGCTGAATAGATCGACATGAATTTTGTAACAACAAATACGTAATGATATACTTAACAATCTGTATTGTTTTTTTTTTGTAATTTCTTTTAATATTTTTAAATAATAAATAAAAACCGAAATTTCACGAAATGTGCGGAGCAAGCCCTGTGACGCATGCTCGGGACCGCGATACGTCAGTGCCTTGACGGCTCTTGTGACGGGTGGACGTACGCGTGTTATTTTTTCCAAATAAAATTCAAAACTGCACGTTTTTAATGATTTCTGAATGAAATAATATTGTAAATGGTACAGTTATTAATATTTCGTAAAATAAGAATAGAAAATACGTTTATAAAATATATTTTAAGTAGTTTTTAATTTCGTTTTGTTATTTGAACCTATCATAGAGTAAGCCTGACAATTGACAGCTATGCCTAAATCAACACTTCTATACAAATAAATCAAATTGAAATGTCTGTTTGTAATATCAAAATAACAGCTTTTTACTGAATGCATATGAAAATATATCCGGCACTTATAACAAAAACACATTTTTTTTAATTTTTGTCTTTCTGTCGGTCTATCTGTCTGTCTTTCTGTTTGTTAATCTCCGAAACGGCTGGACCGATTTCTGGCATTTTTGGCATCCATAAATGATCGATTCATCTCATACAAGTACAGGATGTTATTTTTTCGAATTTTATTCGGTTCGACTCCCGAGTGTGGCAAGCGAATTTTCGAAAATCTTTAAAACAGATTTGTATCTTTTGAAAAATTAAGTAATGTTTCCTTTGAGTAAAATTTGCTATCTCCGGTATTTAGAGTACTTTCCCTCCAGGTGAGGTTGTCAAATTCCATCCTGTATATTACAGGCAATTCCGTGAGGTCCTGGAATTAAAGAATACGACCACCCCATTAATAAAAGGCGACTAAGAAAACATTCGATCTACAACGAAGACAGCTCTATGATACACTGGATAGTCCAGCAGGCCAAAAACACCTTTACCGGCTTGCTAGAGCTAGAGAGAGAAAGGCGAAGGATGTATGTCAGGTTAAATGCGTAAAAGACGAAACTGGAATGGTTATTTCGGAAGGGTTATTTTGAAAGAGTGATGAATGAGGAGAATGACTGGAGTGGTGTGCTTGAAAATAAACCAGCGAATGAGGGACTAGTGAGAAAGGTTAGTTTGGATGAAGTGAGGATTGCAGGAAATGGAATTAAGAATGGTAAGGCATTAGGACCGGACGGAATACCGGTAGAAGTATGGAAGTTATTTCTGATGGACGGATGGGCGTGGTTAGCTTTATTCTTCAGTAAACTGTTGCCGGAAGAAATGATTCCTGACGAATGGTGTAACAGTTAGCTGGTGCCCATTTTTAAAAACAAAGGTGATGTGGTGGAGTGCAACAATTATAGAGTAGAGGAATAGAGCTAATGTCACATAGTATGAAAGGAGCTCGTGGCTAAATAATAACAGCCACTCGGATCGATCTTTAGGTTAAGCCGTGCTTACCTAGGTTGGTCTGTGGATAGGCGACTACCCATTTTCGCTATCCGCCAGCTGTGCGAAAAATACGACGTGCACATAAAAATTTGCACATGGTTTTTGTAGACCTCGAAAAGGAATACGACCGGGTACCCCGTGAGGTACCGTGAAGGAAGTATGTGCAGTTGATCCGTGCGATGTACAGTCGATGCAGTATCCAATTTAAGTCCGGTCTACAGCCGGCAATACCCGGCAGCTTCAATGTGGCTTTCGGCTTGCACCAAGGGTCGGCTCTCAACCCTTTTTTTTTTCGGTTCGGAAATCTTCAAATGACCCTCCCCCCGCTCTGGACGGAGCGGAAGGGAGTGTCAGACTTCTACTGACTAAAACCTATCCATGTTCCTTCTTTGCCCTTTGTGGTCCAGGGCCGCGGCATCTCTTTCGAACAGTCCCGCAGCCCTGGTAGGCATCGGCCCTTGCGGACCCCTTCAATACGAACGCACCGTCGACACAGCCTGTCGTCAAAAGACGGCCGGACGGCGATCTAGCCCATTACTCACCGTCCACAGGCCCGCGCCTACGGTGGCCGGGAGCGACCACGTGACCCCCGGCGCCCGGGGCGTTTCCTGCGGCGGCTAGGACGTAAGGCTCTTTCCCTCTCACGTTCCGCCACCTCCTTCTCTAGCATGACTGCTTCGGAGAAGGAGGTGACGGCTTCCCATTCTCGCTCGCTCCGGACCAGGGCTTGAACCAAGGCCGGACGCGAGAGAGCGCCGCCGCCAATCGCCGCTACGAGGAGGCTCTCATCCCTTAGCTCTTCCTCCCTTACCTATTCCTCGTGATAATGAACCCTCTCGCGTCGGACATCCAGGAAGAGACACCCTGGTGCTGTTCGCCGATGACATTTTGCTGGTTGCTAAGAGCGATCAAGAGGTCCAGAGCAGATTGGAGGTGTGATGGCAAAGACTGTAGTAGAGAATGTTGGTCTGCATTTGAGTAGAACCGAAACGGAATACTTGTTTTGCGATTTCGTCGGTCTCTCCAGTCTAGTGCCTTTAACTCTTGCCGAAACGCCCATACCGATCTGCTTCGACTTACGGTATCTCGGATCGATTGTCCAAGGGGATGGCAAAGTAGACCGGGACGTAACGCACCTGATCAACTCAGATGGATGAAATGGCGACAGGTCACTGGAACAGCAACTTACGACTCACGGATGCCTCTCAATTAGAGGGGAAAGTATACAAGTCCGTGATTAAACCTGTCGTACTGTATGGATCAGAATGCTGGGCTGTGAAAAAGATGGATGAAAAACGATTCCACGCAGCGGAGATAAGAATGTGTGCGGTGCTTACTTCAAGAAAGTCTACATGCACCATTAACACCAACACCAATTCCAATAAACCACCAACCGACCTGTTCAAGATATTTGAATTTTAATGACTTTTTTGTGAATGGAAACATTTTGTTCTTATCAGAGCGTGGCAACATTAAAACAAAGCTATATTTTATTTATTACGCTCATCATCAGACATCCAACTTTATTTCTACACGATGTAATACACAGTCAAGTTAAATTATCTGGCGATACCCATCATGCATGTGAAGTTTCGCTATCAAAATTTGATCTTGTAAAACTATAAGGTGTAAATCTCAATCATAAAGGTCATCATCAGACCTTCAGAATGTGAAATGTAGAAGCACCCGTGGTCAATTACATTAAAGTTGAAAGCTATATCATTGTAACTATTTCTGTTACTGAGAACCGATAAGCACTTACCTAGTCATCATCAGACTTTCAGAATGTATCAAGTAGGGATACCCATGCTCAGTAAAATAACTGATGAAATGCTAGCTCATAAGTCAAACTGTATAATTTATCTCAAAATAAATATGAATTGGAACAAAATGTATTCAAGTCTCTCAGAGAACGAATAAATTAGGCAAAAACGATGACAACAGTGCGACACATCTGTGTTCTTGCTTAATCTTTATTGTAGTAATGGTCGTTTGCCGGTAGGGGCGCCAAATAAACAAAAACCAGTACAGAGGTCAAATCATCAAGGTCATCGAGCAATGTATTGCCCTTAAAATCTTATATTTGGCCAAACTGCAGTGAACCACGCATGTATGGAGAACGGTAATTGATCGCACTGATTGCGTGAACTTACTGGATGTGATCAAACTGGCCCCAATAGTCGCGTAACTTCCTAATCATTTAAATAAATTTCATTCGACGGATGTTTGGCCAGAGCTTAATATGATAAGATCTCGTCAAAATGTAGTAAATTAAAAAGAAAACATAGTTTTACTTATTTATTTTATATGTTGCATAATTTGGCACATTTATGATGCATAATTATTTAGACGATTTTAAGTGGCATACAGGGTATAAACAGATTCTTCACGAAGCCGTCAACCAAGCATTCTGTACATCAAACAAAGTAACTTTACGCAAAAATTATTGCTGGGAAACGACTTTTTTTTTTGGGATGAAAAATCACGTTTTACGGTAGGACTCGATGGAAAGCACTCAACGCATTGTGCTGATGGATGGATTGAAGGTCATGGAGGTGTTTAAAGTAAAAATCTTACATTAAAAACATGAATTTAAAAAAAAACTTGTGAAAATTTTGGAATTTTGATCCCTAATAGGTCCGTAACTAGATGATTCCTACGTAACAAAAAAAATATCGTAATGACGGGGAGAACAATTGCCTTTCGGCTTCGTTAAAGATCTATTTACACCCTTTATAACCTGATTTCTACTCTTTACTATCGTTGTTTAAATTTCTGACCATTTTCAAACTAAACCACCAAACCACACCACTATGTGACCATGGACTCCATGGACCATGTTTTCTGCAAAAAATTTTTTTTTTTTAAAGCATGCTGCTTAATATGTATTATATGCTAATTCCTGGTTTCTTTGATAAGTTCAATGCCCTGTTAAGTAATTCCCAAGTGTAGCACCCGGATCTGTTCAAGGCCGCTAAAGAGTTATTAGCACTCTTCTGAATGCAAGATGAATTTATTTAATTGATGCATTCATTTCATTGATCGACGCAGGAATGTATGAATGAAAGAAAATCTAAGATCTTCCTAGTTTACCGATTTGTTTCGGTATTTTAAAACAATTAGTATTAATAAACTTGCTACAATTCTTCAAGAGGTATTTCGATAAAAACATTTGTAAAAATAAACGCGTCGATATAAAATCCTACTCCTTTTTTTATCGGTTCTGACAAAAAAAGTGTACTAAATTATAAATGACTTTAAAACAAGCGTAGCAAGTATCATAATTACAATGTTTGTGTGACTGCTATTGTATAATTTAATAGTTATAACGATTCTAAATTGTGTTGCTAAAACCAACTATTAATTACCTTAATTGTTTGCAAACACGAAAGATAAATAAGTAGAGCAAAACTAGAATATGTTCTTTAAAAAGTTATTCATGGGAGGCCTTCTAACGCAACGTCTTTGGGTTCGCAGTCAATCCTCCAGAACTTTTCGACCCCATCAGCATCCGTTCTGCGAGCAATGTACCCTACCCACTGCCACTTAAGTTTGGCAATTTCGGTTCCAGTTTGATTTTCCATTTCCAAAAAATAATGACAAAGAAATCGCAAAACGCCTACCTCTTATGACTTGTACCAACCTTTATCGTTTATCCAGGAAGAAATTAAACCTAGGCAAGCACTCTAGCCCATCTAGATCTGTACTGCATACCGGCTAGGTGTTAGTATGTTCTTGCAAATAAAATAGCTGTAAAACAGGTGAATTTGTGAGCTACAATGTTGTTACATCGTGAGGAATTAAATCAAGTAATAAGACCGCGAATTGGAGAAAGAAATAGTTTCCCGACAAAACAGGTAGAAATGAATAGTATATTTATGTTATATAATTTTCTGACTGACAGCGCGACTGCTGAGCATGAGGTCCTGGATTCGATTCCCGGGGTCGGGCAAAGTGTTATAGGGATTTTCCATCAGGAATTTCTCAGTAGCAGCTACGAAGTTTGGATTTGTGCCCGGTTGATAGCAATAAGTTCGCCCCCTATTACATGGGACTTAAATATAACTGGCAAAATTAGGATATTTAAGACCTGTATTTATGATGTATACCTATAGTCCACAATAAAGATGATTTGATTTGATTTGATTTGGGTGTACTAATGGGTACACCTCTGATTCACCCTACGGAGATTACAAGCGTGATGTTATGCTATGTTATTAAATAACTTTGAATTAAGCACAAATTCAAAATTCAGGTTGGTCAGGAGAATGGCCTAATAGAAAACGTGGGATGATTTCAGTCATCATCATCTGCCTAGCCTTTTCCCAACTATGTTGGGGTCAGCTTCCAGTCTAACTGGATACAGCTGAATACCAGTATTTTACATGGAGCGACTGCCTATCTGACCTCCACAACCCAGTTAGTACTCGGTAATACGATACCCCTTGGTAAGACTGGTTGTCAGACTGGTTGGGCCACTGACTACCAGTAACGACTGTCAAAGATCTACAAATGACAGCCGGGGCCAACGGTTTAACGTGCTTTCCGAGGTACGGAGGAAACTGGGTATGTAATGGGTGGTCACCCATCCATATACTAACCGAGCGGCTGTTATTATTTAGCCACGAACTCCTGATGATTTTCCTGATGATGTGCGATGATTTCAGTATTATGTATTTACTTGCGCACTGAAACAACATATTATTATTAATATTGCAGTTCTTATAATAATATTGTTAATAGCCAAGAGCCCACAACCAATACCTGAAGAGGCTCTCGCTAAGCACTTGAATCAAGGGCTTAATGCACTTCTGGACACGGCTCGCATTGTTAGGAGGCTCCTCTCCTTAGAGCCCTGACTTATGGTTACACCTCACGTCCATGGATATTTTAACAAGCTTTTATATAAAATAAATGTATGTTCGTTTTGGTCAAATCTTGCAACTGAATTTTGAAACCGATTGAGCTGAAATTTTGCATACTCGTTTAGTTTGGATGACAATGCATGGATAGCTAAGTGACGTCATTCTAAATTCAATATGGCAGACTACCAAAGATGGCGGACTAGCCCGTTTAGTTTGACTGACATTGCATGGTTAGCTAAGTGACGTCATTCTAAATCCAATATGGCGGACTCCCAAAGATGGCGCACGTTATTTTTATGCAGCCCCATGATATTAATTAAAAAGTCCTAGTGATAAATATAAATACAATAAAAGGTATTTTTACCCACTTCTTTTAATAAAACAAAAAGATTATAATAGCTAGATACGTCCGAAAAATGATTGCAATAAAACACTTGATTCACACTTCCTTCAGTAGATATACCTACGAACATTATAAACACATTAAACGTTTTTTGTAACAAACCGAACAAAATCACTACTAAAAATAAATTATAGTGTGAAATTCATAATTGGTCGATTTGATTTTTATTATATTCCTGATTCAACAGGCGAGGAATTTTTGAAAATCCGTGAAAATTGCAAAGTAATAATAACAAAAGCAGCTTTTTGCATTAATTTGATGGTATAAAAAAAATCTTCGTTGGTCTAGTGGTCGCCAGCGTGACTGCTGAGCATGAGGTCCTGGGTTCGACTCCCAAGTCGGGCAAAGTGTTATTTGATTTTTTCCATCAGGAATTTCACAGAAGCAGCCACGGAGTCTGGATTTGTGCCCGGTTGATGGCAATAGGCTCGCCCCCTATTACATGGGACTTACAAACATAACTGGCGAAAGTGGGTGTACTATTAGGGCCACCTCTACCTAACCCTTCGGGGACTACAGGCGTGATGTTACGTTATAAAAAAAGCCTCCATGAGTAACATAAATAATTCTTCTCCATGAAGAATATATTTATATACATTAATAAATTAAAATAACCTATATTAACTAACTAACTTAAAAATAAACTTAAAAAATGGCGTCAAAAAACTCCTCCTCAACGTAGTCAACTGGTAATGTACCCAAAAGACTGGCAGCGTTGCCACGTTGTATGGCAACGCTAAGCCTTTGGCCAAGGTAAAAGCCAGCCCTTGGGTCACGGGAAGAGTCAACTAAACGTTTAGAAATTTCCTTGAAAAGGCTGTGAGCACTCGGACCCCACGGACCTAGAGTTTCAACCCCAAACGGCTCGAAAATATAGTTACCAATAAGGTTACTATATTTACGCCGCTTAAATAAATATATAAATAATTATTATGTTAGTACCAATGGTCAAATTTCAATAATTGATCGTGATCAGGACATCTAAACCACGTTCATGAGCTGTCAGTGTATACCATAGCAGTGATGACAACAATTACAAACATAATTGCAGAGGCATATGAGCACCATGCAGATTAGTGTCTTAGATGGTCTTCTTTACCCGACTATGGCGAAGCCAAAAGGAAGGGTTATGATTTTAGTCTATGAATGTATGTATGTTTGTATTTGCGTATGTTCCTCCGTAGCGCCTAAACTCTTCATCCGATTTTGATGAATAAGGTGTCAATGGATTCATTATTATAGGCCGGGTAACATAGGCTACATTTTAACCGACTTCAACAATAGGAGAAGTCGATTTCACCTTGTAAACCCTGAATTTAATTAGAGCGTGATTATTCAATTGTCGAGTTTTTTAGTTGTAGTATATCATTCAAATTCTTGATTGAGGAAAGGGTCACACAGATTTGAATGGACCTCTCCAGTCAGTGTACGCGTTTATCTGTTAACGTGTTGCTCAATTTATAATTATAACTCAAGGAGCTCACCGACTGATATTAGTTCTTATAAGCTACTCTCAGTAAGAAAAACATTACCAATACCATTGATATCTCCAGTATTCATAACCCCAGTATTATTTAATACCCGTGATGTTAACACGGACACACAATTTCGTTACATTAGTCCGCGAGTGCAGGACATTCACCCCATCAGAGCGCTGCAAAAAGCTATAATACTTGCCGTACACGTCGGGACATGAGAACGTGTACAGCGACGGTTTGATAAAGGATGGGTAATTTTTTTAAAGATTGAGGATTTTTCTAAATGTATTTAGAGATTTTTACTCAATAAGTAATTATTTTAAATAGAAAATTGTTATTTTGGAACCATAAAAAAGAGAAAAGTACCTTGGGTTTTTTATGTGTACATAGAGTATTTTTTTATTAACTATATACTCGTGTCAATATTGACGGGATTTCGAAATCAATAAAAAGAGATTTTTGAAAAGCTGTACTTTATTATGACAAGTATCATTATTATAATACTTAGCATAACGTCATCTCAATAACGCCTGTAATTTTTTGTTCGTTGTATTTTTAACTAAAAACGAGTACTGATCACTACGCCGCCACGCTGCGAGAATGATGCTTGACAGTTACGAGTAAGTGCAGTTTTATATCAAAGAATTGCAGTGCTTTGACATAACAATACTAAATGAAATAAGTTGTAACTGCACTATGAACACATAAATTACTAGTCTATCATAGTGGTTACGTGTTATAATACTTGACAATAAACCTGAGAATAGGCCACAATATTTTTTATGAGATACTGTAATAACTTAACCGTTTCCCATCAAGCGAAGTAACGGCAAGATTCCTTCACGATTGTTTATTAATATCGATTTTTGAAGGCCAGCATTTTTTATAGAGTATCGATTTCCAATATCAATAAAGTTTTTCTTGAGTTTTTATACCCATTTTTCTTATACTGGTAAATACGACAGAATTACACGTCCTCACCTGGGCCATGTTAAATGGATTGGATGGTTGACTAGTTTTTTATTTTATTTTGTTAGCCTACTGAATGTCGCACTACTGGGCAAATGCCTCCCCTTTCTCAGCACTCCCACTTCAGCTCGGCTGTTTTTGTTCCTAACTTGATTAATGGTTTCTTATGTCATCTGTATGCTATCGATCTGTATTTCATTTTGTTAGTTATATTTTATTCTCAAGAAGTATGAGTGAACCTGTTGCCATCAACCGGGCATAAACCTGGTCTGGTTTAATAGTTTTAAATTTCTGGTGAAAAAACGCAATGCCACTCTGCGCGACATAGGACTCAAACTCAGGACCTCATGCTCCGGTTTAGATTTTGTAACCACAATAATAGCGAGGCGGCTTTAAATAACATGGGTCATGTGGTTTTAAAGTGTAATGAACTCCAAGTACGTACATGTATATTTTTCTTTTTCGACACATAAAAAACAAAAGATAGTATCAATATTTTGATTTATTTACATTGTTATTACATAGATAAATGGCTGTAGATTGTATCGCTTTGCTAACAGTTTAAGAGCTTAACTAATGACCAACATAATTACGCAGGTGCCTTGTACAAACAAAAAACTAAGTCAATATACATAATTAATCAAGATCGTAACATATTTTACAGAGTAACCACAAAGATTTTTAGCGGTTATTTTCTGTAGTAATCACTCTCAATCACGTTTCAAAGCTCAATACTAATTACGATCCTAGCTTTATAAAACTTGTTTGTTTTACTAAAATAAAAAATATTAGCCAGTACTATGAACAAGACACTGCCTACTTATGCTTTTATTTTTTCCTCATTTCTCATTTTTAAGTTTTTTTTCTCATGCCTAACTTATGACAAAAAAAACCTACGGGTAACAAATTACATAATAAATTGTTAGATAACCTAATTTTGGATTAAACGCACCTTAAAAAAAACTGTCCTTATTTAATGTAACATTGCAAAAAATAAGAAAAAATAAAAACCAAAAATTAAAAAAAAAACCCGTGCAATATGCAGTGTGTCAGTTACCCGCGCCCGCAGTGTAGGCACCTTGTTATAAATCCTTGAGCATCAAGTCCGACTCAAGCATAACGGTGCGGAGCAGTCGCGTTATTAGCACGTGATGCTGCCGATGTGTAAGGGGTAAGCAGGGATACAGGTACTACGTAATGAGAAAAGTACGAAAAAAATTTATCTTTGCTTCGAACCTGCCTTATGTGAAAGAAAATGTCTTCGTTATAAACTTGTTGATTCCGGTGTGTGTACCTTACTAATAAGGATCATTCATTCATATTTTAAGGAAAAAAAAAACACATTTTTTTTAAACATAACATGACAAAAAACATCAGCCTAGCCTTTTCCCAACTATGTTGGAATCGGCTTGCAGTCTAATCGGATGCAGATCAATACCAGTATTTTACATGGAGCGACTGCCTATCTGATCTCCTCAACCCAGTTAGTACTGGGTTACCTTGTTAAGACTAGTTGTCAGAGTTTCGGGCCAGTCGTATCTGTGAACTGTGTCAGACCAACGGCTTAACGTGCTCCTGGAGACACGGAGGAAACTTGGTATGTAATGGCTGGTCACCCATCCACGGACCAACTTAGGCAAGCTCGGCTTAAGCTCAAGATAGACCCTAGCGTTCGTACTATTTAGCCACGACAACAGACCAAAGAAGTATTTTTCCGAGACCGGACCGTGCGGTCCGGACTAGCAGACGCACTGCGGCGTACCATCCACACTTGGTTGATATCCCGACGAGTCGTACTCAGCGCTTCTCCTCCACGTTTATAATGCGCACAGCCAAAGTGTGGAACTCTCTGCCGACTGTGTTCCCTCCCATATTTAACCCGTCAGCCTTCAAAGCAAGAGTGAACAGGCATCTTCTGGGCACCCTCGTCCCATCATAGACCTCATCTATCGCTTTCCATAAGGCGTGATCGAGGTCAAGAGCAGTCGAATTTAAAAAAAAAAAAAAAAAAAAAAATCTAGCTATTTCTCACGTACCACTTGTCTAGCATAGTTAAACCTCTTTTAGCAAAAAAAAGTATGTAACTAGCGTAATAGCCGGATAGTTATTAAAACTGCTTGAACATCCTATAAATGTTGCTATATTTTCAAAGAGTAACGGTGGACTTGTATATTATTAAGTAGCCTTCTTGTGGAAAAAAGAAGGTCCTTTTGGAGACCTAGGTCTTAGTTGCAAGAGGTTATCACAACTCCATTTTATAAAACAAAGCCGCTTCCCGCTGTCTGTCTGTCCCTATTTATGCTTAGATCTTTAAAACTACGCAACGGATTTTGATGCCGTTTTCAGTAATAGATAGAGTGATTCAAGAGGAAGGTTTATATATATATATATTGCACCCGTGCGAAGCCTGTGCGGTTCGCTAGTAATCTATACATCCTTACAAATAAATAAAATTGAAGTGTCTGTTTATAATATCAAAATAACAGGATTTTACTGAATGCATATGAAAGTATATACGGTACTTATAACAAAAACACATTCTTTTCAATTTTTGTCTGCCTGTTTGTTTCGGCTAATCTCCGAAACGGCTGGACCAATTTTGACGGGACTTTTACTAGCAGATAGCTGATGTTATATGGTCTAACAAAGGCTACTTTTATTTTAGAATAAGAATTAGGGTTCCGGGAAAAAAAATTAAAACCCTTGAAATTGTCATCATCTTCCTGCCCCTAACCTATTTACGGTCGCCGCAACACGTTTTCTTCTTCCATTCTCCCCCTGTCAGACGTCAAGGCGTCATTTACTCCTTTCTCTTTCATATCAGTCTTCACACAATCCATCCATCTTTTATTTGGCCTTCCTCTCCCTCTCCATCCATCAACATTCATGTCCATCACTCTTTTAGTCACACGTGAACGTATACATTGACAACTAAATTCAAACGTTCACGCTTGATCGCCTCTCCCACTTGACCGTGATTCTTTTCATTGGCGAAGCAGAGCACATCGAAAACATTCATTCAATCAAACCAATTTATATATACCTTTAATCTTATCAACTTTACGCGATTATCAACCTTATGTCTCGAGAAAAAAGGTTGTGGAATTATTCAGTGAAGGTCAAGTTTAACTTTGTCATAAAACAATTACGCTTTCGGCAACTCAAACTTATTGAACTTTCAACTGTATTTCTAAAGAGATAAAGTTCTTTTGCAATTGTTTTGGTATCAAATTGAGTTAGTACGAAAACAATGGGATTCCCTAAATATGAGATAGTCAAGAGAACAATCAACAAAGACGGCCTAGTTTAATGATATCTTATTAATTAGTGGTTATAGTGAGTCAATTACTTGATAATCTGACTGATATGGTCAGTTAACTTCAACGGTGATTTTTGTGGCTTTGTGTCAGTGTAAACCTTGATTTTATAAAGCTTGATAACTTTAGTTATTTGGTATTCAGGTTTAGATCAAGCTTTTGCCATTCCTTAAAGCCAAACGAGGACAGAAATCAGAAAGATCGACCTCTTGTTATACAACATTATTTTTAGTATATGCGAAACCTGAATATAGTTTGTTCAGAATAAGTAACTGAATCGGTTCCAATAATTTTAAACCATGTTATATTTTGTCCCAAAAATATTTTAAATAAGTTACAAGTTGGACACCGAACGACATTAAGTACCTATCGCAAAAATTTTGGTACCTACTGCCAAATTATTATTATCAATGAGCTCAAGACGACACTGGAGGCGTGCGCGCGGGCTCGCTGCATGGTAACCATGTTTTTGCGCGGACAACCAGGTAACAGAACAAGCTTATAACTTGGTGATTTTTCATGATACAGTTTTGAAATTTTGTACATAGATTCTTTACATAAAAATACTCGACACGTGTTTCAGGTTTCGCATATACTAAAACTAAGGTTGTATATAGGTCTTTTGGAGCTGTCAAACCAAATTTCGCTTAATTTTATAATTGAGCTTCACTCCATAGTATAAAACAAAGTCGCTTCCCGCTGTCTGTCCCTATGTATGCTTAGATATTTAAAACTACGCAACGGATTTTGATGCGGTTATCAGTAATAGATAGAGTGATTCAAGAGGAAGATTTATATATATATATATATATGTCGAAGCGTCGACGCATATCAGTCGGTCTGGATCAGCGCCATCTATCTCTCACTGGAGGAACTAAGTAGCTGATTTGACAACTAATGTTTGGGAACGTCAAGTAATAACTTGGGGATGGTTAGCGTGGAGTAATGGCGACACTGAGCGAATAATCGAGTCAAATGTCGATCCGGAAGTGTAATCAGGTATTCGACACTGATTGGTACTGACGTTGACAGGTAGGTTGGCTAACCTGTAACGGGGGTAGTACACGTGTGCGGTGACACTTGAGAGAGGGCTCTTTGAATCGGTCCGACAGTCTGGGTAGACGTTCATTACTCCGCGCTAAACTTCCCGCGTTCCTAAATTCTTAATCGAGCCATATCTGAGGCATCCTTGATTATTTTGTATTGTGTGCGTGTTAGCAAGTAATTAAAAGTGTAAACGAAGGTTTTGTGAGTTTTATTTCCGATGTCGCGACCCACTGATAACGAACCTCCGTCATCAGAAGTGGGATTGGACCACGACGACCCACGTGTTCAAAATGAAGACGCTAGCGACGAGAAATGGATGCGTTTGTTGGAACAACAGAACCGCAATTTTCTGACGCTAATTCAAGCCACGAAAACACCCACTACGTCGTCACATGGCTTTCGTTTACCGGATTTCGATCCTGAGAAACAAGATGTGGATGCACGTGCTTGGGTGATCACTGCAGAGATGTGCTTGACGGACCAAGACCAACATGGCGCCCCGCTTATGGTCGCTCTAAGCCGCGCCTTGAAGGGAGGAGCTTCAACCTTGCTATCTACCGTGTCGTTTCCTGGGATGACGTGGACCGATTTTAAGCGACTTTTTATTGCAAGGTACGATAATTCCACTACTATTGCTTCGTTTCTGATTGATTTGCAAAATAGCAGCCCCAAAGAAAACGAGTGTCTTGCTTCCTACGCTGCTAGTTTAATGACATCGATCATGGCGAGATGGAATGGCCTTAGTACCGAACGTTTGGCTATTGCTACTATATTGGCTCACATTTCTCAATTCGATCGCCGTGTGCAACGCCTATCTTTCACGACCGATATTCAGACACGTGGCCAGCTACAGCAAGAGCTGCAAGCGGTTTCTTTTATGAAGAGAAAGCTACCTAGCGATCACCGCGATGCCCCTGAAAAGCGGTACAAAGTGAATAGTACTGTGAAGCCTCTGAAGTCTTTTATCTGCGGCAAGCTGGGTCACAAATCCGTGCACTGCTACCGCAAGGACGTGAAACAGGATACTCAAGCTACGCCGAAGCACCACAACCACGGCAATGGCAACGGAAGGGGTTCATCGACAACTGCGAAGTCTCATGCATCCGGGATCACCTGCTTCCACTGCCACGCGCAAGGCCACTACGCATCGAGCTGCCCACGGCGCAGCGCCGACTCCGGGTCATCCAAGCCTGTCAATGAAAAGAGGGTTGACCTGTGTCTCCTGAACGCGCCTACTGGGACTCTATGTCACTCCGGTGAGCAATTTTCATTTCATTACGACTCTGGTGCAGAGTGTTCTTTAATTAAAGAATCTGTAGCCTGTAAATTTAAAGGAAAGCGTATTGATGAGACTGTGACTATGACTGGGATAGGGCAGACTTTCGTTAACTCTACGATACTGATTTTGGCTTTGGTAGAGATCGATGACATTAGTATTGAGATTTGTTTTCATGTATTGCCTGATCATTTTCTACGTTATGGTATTATGATTGGACGTGAGATTCTAGAACATGGTTTGACTGTTCAGATGACTACTGACCGAATTAAGATCTTTAGATATCCTTTTATTGCTTCTTGTGAGGTAGAGCGAACTCCTGAAATTGACTGGAACTCTATCGATACTGATGTACCGGCGGAACGTAGACCAGAGTTAGCGAGTATCTTGCAGTCCTTCGAGAAGACTATTTGAATACTAAGTAGTCAACTTAACATTTAGAGTACCTAGCATAGTAAGAGTTTTCTTATAATCTGTAACGTTATAGGAAAAATAAAGTAACATGTTGAACAGACCTACTTTAAAAATTATTTTGATAAAGGCTCGAAATGATTATCTTGATGGTGTTGTGTTTGTAACCGGATGGAGGTTACATGTGGAGGTAACCGGATAGAGGTTACGTGTTGAAGACCGGATGGAGGTCGATTGGTTTGATGCTTATGACCGGATGGAGGTTATAAGCGTGATGTTGAAGACCGGATGGAGGTCAGAGTATGAGCCTGCAATATTTTAATGAGTTTCCTATTATTTGAATGAGTATGGGTGTTGTTCGACATGTCAGCTTTGAGAGAAAGAGTTTGTTATGATTTTCATTAGAACCTGTAATGATTTTGATCAGAATACGTTTTATTCCCCACCCGCTTGGGCCAGGAATGGCCGAACGACTAGTACGAGTACTGTCCGAGAATTTTCTTTCATTCCAGGTACTCCACACGAGGACGTGTGATCATCAGGACGGCCGTGTCGAAGCGTCGACGCATATCAGTCGGTCTGGATCAGCGCCATCTATCTCTCACTGGAGGAACTAAGTAGCTGATTTGACAACTAATGTTTGGGAACGTCAAGTAATAACTTGGGGATGGTTAGCGTGGAGTAATGGCGACACTGAGCGAATAATCGAGTCAAATGTCGATCCGGAAGTGTAATCAGGTATTCGACACTGATTGGTACTGACGTTGACAGGTAGGTTGGCTAACCTGTAACGGGGGTAGTACACGTGTGCGGTGACACTTGAGAGAGGGCTCTTTGAATCGGTCCGACAGTCTGGGTAGACGTTCATTACTCCGCGCTAAACTTCCCGCGTTCCTAAATTCTTAATCGAGCCATATCTGAGGCATCCTTGATTATTTTGTATTGTGTGCGTGTTAGCAAGTAATTAAAAGTGTAAACGAAGGTTTTGTGAGTTTTATTTCCGATGTCGCGACCCACTGATAACGAACCTCCGTCATATATATATATATATATAATGCGGGTCGTTAGATCATCATAAAATTTAAAATTACGCCTCTCGGGTATAATCTTAAACTAGCTCATATGTATTTGTGGACCAGCCAAAAACTTCGACTGCTGGAGATAGGCCAACCAAAACCTCGTCACACCGACATGTGCTTCTTACATCCAATGGATTGCCAAGGCCTTCATCAGGTCATCGGTCTGCGTCTTCCGGTACGTGATCGCTATTCCAGAACAAATCCGTTCTGCGAGCAATGTGCCCCGCCCACAGTCACTTATTTTGGACAATATAATATATGGTCAAAGAATTCATGCATATTTAATTCAAATAAGTTCTCTATTTTTTTTTGGGACAATACCGCCACCCTGTTCCGAAACCACTGCAACTTCTGAAAACCAGAATCAACAGTGGCGACCACCAGAAAAGCGCCGAGACAATGAAGCTCGACGAAGTCTCAGAGAAACAATTTAACTGTCTTGAATCCCGCAATAACATTGATCAGAAAATAAAAGCTGAGGAGTACTCTATTGACAACATTCTCATAAAAAAAACATTTTGCAACTTTGTAAGAAAGCTGTACATCGACAGTTGCAATACTTGTACCCTTAAAAAGTTAAAACCACTGACCTAAAAAAAAAACTCATAAAAACACCCGTTATATACGCTCCCGTGAAGTCCAGCGCCCGAACCATTTCCCATCAGAGCCTAATCATCATAAAACTCATAATTATCACGCTGGACATAAATATGATACCAAATTAGGTACCTAGAGGACAGAGCCTGTTTTAAAATGGCATGGGAAACAAGTTGTAGCGGTCCGTCAGAGTGAGTTGAGTGTTGGGGCCGCAGGAACAGCGGGAATGAGTGAGAACGGGTTGTTAAGCGATGCAGAAAGCGTATTCCATTTTCATAATTAAATGGGCCAATAGTTAAATGGGCCCCGTGTGCTTCAAAATTTTGTTTAATTTAAAATGTGCTTGTTTTATGCTTTTCAGTTTATTCAGTCGGTTTTTTTTTTAACTCCTTTTTTATTAACTTTGCTTGAGAGGTTATGACTTTTTCTTCTTGGTCTAAGTTGAGCGCATAATGGCCTCTTAATAACATCTATTTATTTATATATTTGTGCGATGGGATACTACAACTAATAAATAGGGAAGTTAAAAACTTTTTTGCAAAATAAAATCGAGTACCAAAAAAACGCTTAAAAGTCTAAAATAACTTTACGTTAGAAAGTCAGAAACTTTGTTTGTTTCATTGACTTAACTTTACGTTAGAAAGTCGTAAGCTTTGTTTGTTTCTGCCTCTTGCAATCCTCGCGCTTCCCTCCTAGCCACACAGCCCGCTCCTTATTTGTCTACAAGCGATCGGGTACAGTTACCCGCAATATTATCCAGACGCTCACAATAGGTTTAATCGTGCCATACGGTCGTGAGCTACAGTCGACGACAAAAGTATTATTTTTGGTATCAGAATCGTGATGATGCAGTAATAGTTGGTTTTTTCGAAAGTTTTTTCTTCGATCATCGAATGTTTGATTTGAGGAAAAGATCTGTTGCACTTAGAAGTATTATTGGTTTGAAGATAGATTTTGATAAGTCGAGTCTTGTCCGGTTTTATGTTAATAGAAATATTATCATTAATAATTAAAATGGTGGGGCTGGCTTTTACCTTGGCCAAAGGCTTTAGCGTTGCCATAAAATGTGGCAACGCCGCCAGTCTTTTGGGTACATTACCAGTTGACAGCGTTGAGGAGGAGGTTTTTGACGCCATTTTTTAAGTTTATTTTTAAGTTAGTTAGTTAATATAGGTTATTTTAATTTATCAATGTATATAATATTTACTTCTACAAATAGTACATTCAAAAATAATTAAAATGTAATTAACTTTATTATTTTAACCAACAAAAAACACACATTTTTCTAACGATTCCCATAGCAAGCTTTTTGTCTAAGACTTTGACCTGGAAAGTTTGACCTCCATACTTATTTCTGACCGTGTTCCTGTTTGAAGGGTATATGTGTAAAATCAAAGGTTGCGAGAGAATTGAACATGAAACTTTTATCTCTCAAAGCTCAAAGAGATGACCTCCATAAACGGACGGATTATAGTTGGTATAGACATCAGTAACAATCGTCAAAAACTCATTTCAACACAAAAAACCCTCGTAGTATCTGCCGTACCTCCAACTATCTAAGATTAGCTTACACCATGATAAAGTTAACCAAGGTTACCGACGTAGCCCGAAGAATTGCGAAACTTAAGTGGCAGTGGGCAGGGCACATTGCTCACAGAACGGATGGTCGGTGAGGCCGAAAAGTTCTGGAGTGGTGACCGCGAATTGGAAGACGTTGCGTTGGAAGGCCTCTCACTAGGGGGACCGATGACCTGGTGAAGGTTACGGAGACGCACGGGACCGGTCCATGTGGCGACACTTGGGGGAGGCCTATCTCCAGCAGTGGACGTCTTTCGGCTCAAAATGCTGATGATGGTAAAGTAAAATATTTCAATCAATCAGCAAGGTTTCAGGTCTGAACTACCCAGGGCGCGCCAGACGTAAATTTAACCCAACACCAGTGTTGGATGCTATTTTAAACCACCCTGAACTTCAGCAATGATACAGCAGCCTTTAAAAGCATTCCTATAATCAGTTTCATGATTTGTTTAATCAGATAACTTCTAACTGGTTAGTGTCGGAACTTCATTTTAATCCAAACATTCTTTTTATCAGTGATCTTTTGAAATGCTTTTGGAAAGTCATCGTCTGGTTCCAAATAATTAGAATCTAGTTTTGTGCACGCGATTTTAGATCATGACTAATCTGAAGTATTTTTGGACAATAGTTTTTGGTTTATTGGTACCAATCTACTACTGACAATCGTACTATGTATGTACTATTATAAATGCGAAAGTTTTTGAAGATGGATGGATGTTTGTTACTGTTTCACGCAAAAACTACTGAACGGATTTGGATAAAATTTAACACACAGATGGTTTATAACCTGGATTAACATTGAATACTTTTTTATTCCGGTAGCATGATCCCGTGGGACAATAACCAAACTCAACGCGGGCGAAGTCGCGGGCATAAGCTAGTGTCTTCAATGGTGTAATGACATGTCCGCTTTGTGCTCCGAGTTTTTCGGCCAAAGTTGGATATGCTAGCCATTTGAGAGCACATGAAAGAGCTGCACACAAAAGCTCTCGACAACCACCCTAGAACACCATCGAATGCAGTCACTGTGCCCAAAATCAGCTAGAGGGCATCATCATCATCATGCTCTCAGGATTCCTCAAGACGTTTTCTTTCACCATGGTTTACGCTTTGCTTAACTGACAAAATTTCCATAATCATCATCATCATCATCATTTCAGCCGAAAGACGTCCATGCTGGACATAGGCCTCCCCCAAGTGTCGCCACATTGATCGGTCCCGTGCGACTCGCATCCAGCGGATCCCTGCAGCCTTCACCAGGTCATCGGTCATTTCCATAATAATATAACATAACATCACACCTTCAATCCCCAAATGGTTAGGTAGAGGTGTACCTAATATTACACCCATATCTCGCCAGTTGTGTATAAGTCCCATGTAATAGGGGGCGAGCCTATTGCCATCAACCGATCGCAAGCGCGACTGCTGAGGTCCTGTGTTCGAATCCCAGGTCGGTCAAAGTGTTATGGGGTTTTTCTAGGAATTTCTCGGTAAAAGCCACGGAGTCTGGATTTGCGCCCGGTTGATGGCAATAGGCTCGCCCCCTATTACATGGGACTTAAACATAACTGGCGAAATATGTGTGTACTATTAGGTAACCTCTGCCTAACCCTTCGGAGATCGCAGGCGTGATGTTATGTAAATTTTAAAAATCACAGAATGTTGGCTGATTTTGTACTCACATTAATGGCTCAATAAACCTCTAGGCCAGACTGCCTATCAGCTTTATAAAATCTCACATTCTCATCCTCATAAAAACGAGTTACTACTTAGTCATCTTATTATGCTAACGGTATGTACAATATTACATAATTAATTGAATGTAAATCACATATAATGCTCGTGGCCCCATATAAATGTTATGGCCGTCTTTATGTATTGACAGGTGCCAATTAATAAAGACGCAGCATTCTCACTCGTATATACATTGTAAGAAAGTGAGGATTTTTTTTCCAATTTTTTCTGCAATCGACTTTTAGCCATAATCAGATGTTTTCTAGGATTAATTTTGATTGGGTACGACTCCATGAAACGGCAACATATGGGGGTTTGTGCACTACAAGGAATTTTACTGTCCATATTTACGGTCAGATATGGCCCGCCATAAATATATACAACATTATTTTTAGTATATGCGAAACCTGAATATAGTTTGTACAGAATAAGTAACTGAATCGATTCCAATCATTTTTAAACCATGTTATATCTTTTCCCAAAAATATTTAAAAAAGTTAAAAGTTGGTTACCGAGCGACTTTGAGTACCTATCGCAATAATTTAGGTACCTACTGCCAAATTGCTATTATCAATGAGCTCAAGACGAAGCTGGAGGCGCGCGCTGCTTGGTGAGCGCGTTTTTGTGCGGACAACTAGGTAACAGGACAAGCTTATAACTTTCTGATTTTTCATGATACAGTTTAGAAATTTTGTGCATAGATTCTTTACATAAAAATACTAGACAGGTGTATCAGGTTTCGCATATACTAAAACTAATGTTGTATACTAGTTTGTGTACTATACATAGTTTTACCAACCGACAATTTATTTTTCCCCATTCCGGGCCGTTTTTAAAAAAATCATAAGTACAAGACATCCGATAGTAGTTAAAATTAATTCTTTCGTCCTGCCTCAATTTATTGTGCTTTATGTAAAATGCTGCCTATCTGACCTCCACAAACCAGCTAGTACTGGGTTAGTACGATACCCCTTGGTAAGACTGGTTGTCAGACTATTTGGGCCACTGACTACCTAACGACTGTCAAAGATCTACAGATAACACCCGGAACCAACGGCTTAACGTGCTTTCCGAGGCACGGAGGAAACTCGGTATGTAATGGGCGGTCACCCATCCACAGACCAGCCTAGGCAAGCACGGCTTAACCTAAAGATCGACCCGAGCTGCTATTATTATTTAGCCACGTCAATCCCAGGCAAATATAAATTTAACCAGTATAGCCCCAAAAACCGCTAAAGTTGATAATACTAATTACCAAAAAAAAAACAAAACAACACACCACTATAATCTTAAAACCGTTACAATCCAAAAAACAGTAAAGAAACAAACCGAAAACTAATTAAAGAATAACGCATAAAAGTTAAAACAAACAGTATTGCCACAGAATAAATAAATACAGAAGGTCGGCAGCAAACAGCGTACGAGAACGCACGCACGCAGACACGCTTCACGTATAGCGAGTGCGCGCACTCGCCACTGTCACTTGTTTGAGACCGCCGTATGAACAGCAGCGACCTAATAGCAAGCCTATTGTAACGAGAATAAAGATCATTGTAATTTTTACTAGACTTGCCAATGACAGCCACCTAAAAGCAACCTTATCACTATAAAAATAAAGATCAATATGATTTTGACAGCGATGCAACGAGTGGTGAAATAAATCTGAGTAGCCTTTACCCAACTGTCAGCTTCCAGTATTAGGTACCCCATGCAGCTGAACACCAGTATTTTACATAGAGCGACTGCCTATCTGACCGCCACACCCAGTTATTGAATAAAACAAACAATACCGCTTAGTAAGACGGTGAGTGGTTGTCTGACATTCGGGCTTCTGACAACCCATAGTGACTGTCAAAGATCTACAAGTGACAGCCGGGACTAACGGCTTTTCTTTCTTCCTCCGTACCTAAATGCGTACTAAACAAGTATTTCTTTGACAAAAGAAAGAAGAAGTCTGTCATTGTGTCGACACAATCTGTCATTTTGTCGATTCGTCCGTCAAAGAAATCCTTGTCTACGGTGGTCATGCTACGGGGGCTAGACGGCGGTGATCTGAAACAAATGACAGTCGCGACTTCGCGAGTACGCTTGCACTCGCTGTACGTGAAGCGTGTCTATGTGTGCGTGCGTTTTCGCTTGTTATATAGTGCCTTCTGTGTCTATCTACTCAGTGGTATTGGCAAGTTTAAGGTCAATGTACACAAACAATGGTTGTTACGCATACGTTACGCGCCGGTAAGCTAGTGCTGCCGCAAGGGCGATTGGTGTAATGTGTTAGGTAATTTTTAACCGATAGCGGAACGGATGGAGCCCGTGAATCTTCTTCTGCGGTCGAGGTTAAGGCGCTTGCAGCGGTCAATGTGAGGATGGGTGTTTTTCGAAGATGTCCACAGTATGTGCGTGTGTTCATTCATTGGGGCCTGTTGTAATGGCTATTTTCTTTTTAGCTTCTTAAAAGATTTTAAGTTAGTCATCATTTCGTCCGAAAGAAAGCCACAGCTGGAAAAAGATCTCTGCGTGTATATCTGTCGATTTTTAACGTAATACCGGAATTTTCCGAAATTGTAAATAGGACGATGACGCTTCGTCAATTGTATCATGAGTACCGTGACATTAATCAAGGGCAATAATACAAGTTGTAAACGGACCCTTCACGAAGCCGTACACTAAGCATTCTGTACATCAAACTAAGTAACCCTATGCAAATATTATTGCTTGGAAACGACTTTTTTTTGGGGTGAAAAATCATGTTTTACAGTTGGACTTAATGTAACGCACTCAACACATAGTGCGGGGGTCTTATCT
Organism: Noctua fimbriata; assembly: GCA_905163415.1. Lineage (NCBI taxonomy): Eukaryota > Metazoa > Arthropoda > Insecta > Lepidoptera > Noctuidae > Noctua > Noctua fimbriata. The sequence continues at coordinate 12,677,954 of LR990945.1, read as the reverse complement.
CCGTAACTAGAAGATTCGCAATGACCGAGAGAACAAGTGCCTTTCGGCTTTGTTAAGAGTACTTTTATAACCATTATAGACATGACAATGCTCCTAACAAACAACATTTTTCTAGCCCGGAATTCGAGCCAACAACCCCACGTTCATATAGTCTCCCTTTTGACCACTAGACCTAAGAAACCGTCTCTAAACCTAGATAGATTAGGAACAAACAGTTATATGTTTATCATCATAATGTACATATTGGTGCACGTGACTGACGTGCACCAATATGTAAACACTTGACAGCTTTGAAAAGTGCTTTTCTCCTGCTGTCTGGATTAAAATTTTATATTGTTACGAACATAAGATTCTGGAACTTATATTTTTATGAAAAAGATCCTATTTCCAGGTTACAATCGTTATTTCTCGCGAAAATTGCTTTTAAATTTAGGAAAGTGTATACCTATTTGTGCTCGTGACTGTACTACCGCGTTCACTGACGGTCGATCACTTTTCAACCTTATAACTCAGTTCATAAGGGTGATAATTGGTTGACCATCAGTGAGCACTGTAGTACAGTGTTATAGCACACTGGTAGTTGACTAGATTTCGATATCTTCGGCTGGGTGTTAAGACGTGATAAGAGGCGTATGTAAAGCTTCCTATCAGCCATTGAGAATTCCTAACTTCGGTCCATGATTATTCTGTACTGGCATTTGGTATTAAATGGCAACAATTCAGCAGTGTGTTACTGGGGTGTTTGTTCCGCCATTTCTTCTTCCCTCGGCTCTTGCCTCGTTGGGCTAGTGGTCGCATGAGGTCTTGAGTTCGATTCCCGGGCCGGGCAAATGTTATTTGATTCGAACCCGGAACCAGGAATCGAACCGACTTCATGCTCAACAGTCGCGCTTGGGAGTACTAGTCCGACGAGGCAGTTTACTTGATTGACAGAAAATCACTGTTAGAGTTCCGTTGAACTATGCTATACATTTTATTACTATAATTGCCTGACTATGGGCCTATGACTATACAACATTATTTTTAGTATATACGAAACCTGAACATAGTTTGTTCAGAATAAGTAACTGAATCGATTCCAATCAATTTTAAACCATGTTATATTTTTTCCCAAAAATATTTAAAAAGGTAAAAGTTGGATACCTAGCGACTTTGAGTACCTATCGCAATAATTTAGGTACCTACTGCCAAATTATTATTATCAATGCGCTCAAGACGACTCTGGAGGCGCGCGCTGCGTGGTGACAACGGTTTTGTGCGGACAACTAGGTAACAGAACAAGCTTATAACTTTGAGATTTTTCATGATACAGTTTTGAAATTTTTTACATAGATTCTTTACATAAAAATACTAGACACGTGTATCAGGTTTCGCATATACTAAAACTAATGTTGTATATACCCTTATAGTCATAAGTGACTATGAGCAATTACATAGTCACACCGAAATGATCACTAACGCAGCCTTTACTGATGATCATTGCACATCACCTCATGATAACATCTTAAAAACCTTATCAACAAAGAAATCGTCGACTCATTGTAACCGAAGTATTTATCGATGAATAACTACACGTATTACATAACGGTGTTTTTATCACCGACGTTATTGACCGCGCATTTCTTTGTTACACTGTTGGCTAATCGAACGTTTAGAGGTTAGCTTAGGTGCACGTTGCATTGGTCGCGGGATCGCGCGATTCGGATTCGACAAGTTTATGTAGAAATATGTATGTAAGGGGTAATATTTCAGTGTTGTAAGTTAAGATGGTGACCACCCATTACAAATCAAGTTTCCTCCGGGCCTCGGAAAGCACGTTAAGCCGTTGATCCCGGCTGTCATTTGTAGATTTTTGACAGTCGTAACAGATAGTCAGCGGCGCGAATGTCTGACAACCAGTCTTACCAAGGGATATCATATTACCCAACTGGGTTGTGGAGGTCGGATAGACAGTCGCTCCTTGTATAATACTGGTATTCAGCTGCAACCGGTTAGACTGGAAGCCGATCCCATTATAGATGGGAAAAGGCTAAGAATATGAAGTAAATATAAGACTTCGCTCAAACCTTTGGTTTGTTAAGTTTAATGAAGATTCAAATCAAATCAGTTCACTGTTGGACATGGCTTCTCCATCTTACGCCACAGCATTCTGTCCTCAGTATTCCACACCCAGTCTGAAAATAATAATAATTGAAAACTCCTAGTCTACAAGAATGTATTTTTTTTTTTTGTGTTTTTGTATGCTCAAAAATACCCGAAACCGAACCCGATACCTGAAATACATACTATAATTCTTTGATCGTATGCTTTGTTACTGTGATGTACAAGCTCTTCTACTGAACTTCAGTTATTTACACTTAGAATTCAATTTTTTTGAAGTCATATTAAAGACAATTCATAACTGCACAGAACAATATGAATAAAAAATCTGTCGCGCGATATTTAGCCGCGCCTATTCGCGTCTTCCCAATCCGTACGCCGCCTTATCCTATACACACTATAAACAATTTATTGCATCGGTTTACTCACTTGGACTGGCACGTGATTCTTCTGTAAATGTTTATTGTAAAACTAAGTTTTCCTGTCGGTTAACCGAAGTTTAGTTTTAACGGTTTTAACCGCATACGGTAGCAGTCGTGAGATTTTTATGTGTATTATACTTTTTGTTTTTTTGTTTAAGGAAAACTTAGTAGTTATTTAATAAATACTTTATTGTCCATCAAATATAGCAAAAAGGACCTATGTAAAGTATGTTTTATTTTGATATGTATATATATTTTTTAGCTCCAGCATTTCGTACTCCTTTTTGAAATATACTTCTAATTTGATTTCAAATCCAAGTTCAATTATGACATATCCCCAGTATCTATAACATACCAACAGAACAACTGATTCAAAGTACTTTTTATGGCAAACTATCTTACATCATATCACATTGTCCTGTTCCGTCCGCTCTCTTGAGCTCCAAATTATAAACCTTTTCAAAAACAATAATTAACAAATTTCTCTCTCTCTTCCCCAGATGTGACTAAACCCGCAATGGCAGCCACAGACGGCCAAGTAGTGGCCGCAGCATCGCGCTGGTGTGACGAAGGCAGCTACCTCCGAGAGTTCGCAGTCAAGAACCGCCTGCCCAGCGTCGCCAAGATCATCAAAGGACAATATGGAGGACTCGGTGTCCCCACACTCCCAAGCCCCGGATTACAATCCACAGCACTCCTCGTGTCCGCAGGAAAGAGAAAGAAGATCATCGCTCAAGCTATCAAACTTAAAGAAGGGAGACGGATGGTCAGTGTTGGACCTAGAATAGCTATCCCAGAAACGTATAAAGGCTACTTTGAGTTGCTAAGTGAAGAAGGTCGGGCTGTCAGGTGCATTGAATCAGTATCAGAACTGGCTAGAAGGAAACTTGATGATGGATGTCTTGTCAGAGAACCCGTTAGGGTTATTTGTGCTAAAATAGACCTAGATGGCAATCTAACAGCTGATGGAGCAAGAAATCTACCAGCTGGAGAGATAATCATGCCTAGAGGAGAAACATTCTTAGGTAAGAATAAGTATTTGAAATGTACAGATTCTAAAGGCGATATGGTTCTATTGAGTCTGGATCAAAGAGGGAAGTTCTCAGCTGTGGCCAAGGAAGAGAATATTAGTGGAGTACATACAGCTAAGACTCTGTTAACTAAACGTTTGCCAATAACAGTGAGATTGGTTCACGGTACTCCACCAAGAGGACTCAAAAGTGCCAGCCATTTTGTCCCAGAATTAAGACTGCTGTCAATGTTTGAAGAAGACCATGTATTTGCGCTTCCTCTTCCTAAAGAAGGCAACGCGTTAGTAGCACTTCCTTTGGCAGCGCCACTCAAAATGCAAAGATGCAAAAACGAGGATCAAATAAAGAATTTCATGGAATTCTCTAGGCTAGTGGAAAAGTGCAATCGCTTGTTAGTAGATGTTGTAGACAGAATACATGTGTTAGATGGAAAGTTGGGTGATCCGAAGAGACTTCTGAATGGGCCCTTACACGCTCCACCAATAGTCAAAACAGGATATTTCCTTCGACGCAGCGCGTCTTCAGATACAGCTAATCAACACAAACATATGTCGCGTCACAACCATATCTACAGCAGTCATCGAGACGAGAACAGTATCCCAGACGAATATGATGAAATAGACCAAATTTATGACTACGTTCGAGGCTTTGCCCCTCTCCCTAAGAATATAAAAGCTTCGTATTCAAACGAGCCAACTCCAAGACACGAGTCAGCCCCTGCTTCACCAGCAGCTACCCCTATACACATGCCTTTAATCACAGAAATAAAGCCAGAACCACCACCGATAGAAACTATACCTACCAAGAAGCCGTTGAACATCCAAAAAGCAGAGAAGAGAACTAGGAAAGCTCCAGCACAAATTAAAGAAACCCCAGTCACAGTTTACAAAGAAAAATGTTCCATAGCGCCCGCAGCAAACCTACCCAAACTATATATCAAGAACAGTGTGAATAACAATAAAAACAGAATGGTTTTCCGACAGAAAAGTAATTCGCCGACTAAAGAGACCCCTAGTCCCGTAGCTAGTCCGATTCGACCAATTAAGGGAGACTCTCCGATCTTTAACATACGGTATAAAAGCCTATCGAACATCCACCAAGCTATGGAGCTCGATGGTACTTTAGACTCAAGTCATTCAGGTGGGAGAACGTCAGGAGATTCAGGGAATGGTCCGAAACTGCCTGAGAAGAGATCAAGGAAGCTAAGCAGACCGAAGTCTTTGACGAATCTGGTTTGGGAGCTAAAGGGGTGTCCTGATCCGGACAAACCTAAAACTAGAGTTAAGAATGAAGGCTACAAGAAGATTGGTAATAAATTGTCTTTGGGAGCTCAGAAGAGGGTGCCGACGCTGTATCTTTAAATTTTGGTGAGTATTTTTTTCTTTTTTTTTTACTTTCTGTTGTAGTTATATGTTTTGTCTTTATCGGTTATCTTTAAGGCGTAGATACAGATACTTTTAAAATTGAACATCACGTCTAAACTTCTAGTCTTATTTCTTTGAAAAAAATATATGTTATATTAGACAATTTATTTCATAATTTGATATATGAAAATGTGAAATTATAGTTTTATAACATAGTGTAATTAATTTGTAAAGTAATATCTAACGCGGGCAAAAAAACGATAATCACACAAAAACTACCGGGCGTATTTGCATGAAACTTTGACTATCTAAAAGACAATTTAATGACCCATATTTTAGTTTACAGCTTTTATTTGTATTGTGTTTGATAAATCAAGACGGGTTATTTTTTCTGAATAAAATTGGTGCGCGTTGAAGCAGGAGCCATTGCGGGCGACAGCTCGACGACTCGTTCAAGGGCGTTGGCACTTATGTCGCCTTAAGCATTAGGTTCAAGGTTGATTGAGCAAAGTTTCGGGTAGCTTGATGTGCTGGCGCCTGTACCATGTTCATTATGCCAGTAGATTGTCTTATCAAAGTACCATCTCATTAACAACCATACATTTGTCGTTACTATCGTGTTTTTCATTAAAGAATACAAACTTGCTTAGTGAGTTTTGAAATTCTTCTCAATTACAGCATAGTAATTTAAGTTTACACAATAACGTAACTTTTAGTATTTTATAGGCAAGTCAAAAGGCATAACCCCAAAGTTCAATGAATCTTTAATTTAACCTTTAGTATGTTTGTGTGTTTAGTAGTCAGTGGACCGAAAGTCTGACAACCAGTCTTACCAAAGAGTATTACCCAGTAACTAACTGGGTTGTGGAGTTCAGATAGGCAGTCGCTTCATGTAAAATACTGGTATTCCACTGCTTCTGGTTAGACTGGAACTCGTTCGAAACGAAATTAGGAAAAGGCTAGGCAGATTATGATGTTTGTTTTTTTAGTCAAATTTTATGTAGAAAATAAAGTAGACGTAAAATTACCACTAATTCATTCATCATTATTATGAGCGTTAATGTCTTACGGTATTTTCATACAAACTTTCAAGTGTTTTTTTTTTTTTTAATGACTGAACAGAGACAGAACATTTTCGAAAAATACTGTTACAGCTAAATTAGACCGATTTTCGATTTTCCATAGAAACAGAAAATTCCAATTATCTTTTTTTTTTTAAAGAAATTTCGAAATGTTCTCTGTCACGTTTTTAGACTTACGTATTCTGCTTATACTTACGAAGTTTCATTAAAATCGGTTCAGTCATTTCGAAAAAAATCACTTGAAAGTTTGTATGAATTGTCGTAAGACGTTAACGCTCTTATACTAAGTTATTTAAATCGGTAGGAATTCGGAAATCATCCCACAGTAACGTTTAAAACAAAGCCTATGACACTTGGGGATAATGTAGCTTCCCATTAGTCCAAGAATTGTCGGATTCGGATCGGTAGTTCCGAATATTATTCAAACTCATAACCAATATTAACAAGAACGGTATAAATAAAAAAATAAATTTAAAATTTTAAGAACCCCCATTGCAACAAAGAAAAGAGAACAAACATTTGAAAAGTCAATAAAATGGCTGAGCCGGTTTTGATAAAACATGTCTAATTGTAATATTTGCCCTAATAATGCCCTTTCATTTGATTTCCCACTTGGGTATATTTGAAAATATTCGATTATTCATCACCACTTTCATCCCCCATATCTATTGAATGGCTGCACCGATTTTGATAAAACGTATCTAAGAAGCATTGCCAAGAAACAAGCTTTTAAATAAAAATAACTGCATCCAAATCGGTTCACTCGTTTAAGAGCTACGGTGCCAGAGACAGACACACACACTGCGGTCAAACTTATAACACCCCTCTTTTTGCGTCGGGGGTTAAAAATATCCTAACCAATATTGTAAAAGGCAGGAAACATTAGTAAGAAGGACCGAGCTGGACCGGGCTAGGTGGACCGATGACCTGGTGAAGGTTGCAGGGATCCGCTGGATGCGAGTCGCACGGGACCGGTCAATGTGGCGACACTTAAGGGAGGCCTATGTCCAGCAGTGAACGTCTTTCGGCTGAAATGATGATGATGATGATGATTAGTAAGAAGATCCGAAGATGATTCAAATTACATTCGAGATTATTGTAATCGAAACCAACATATTACTACACAAACCAATTTACTTAATTACGAATCGAACTTCGACCTACACGACACAAGAATTCAGAATTACAAAATTCTAGAATTAATACCGATGCAGTGAAGTTTTCCTTTTCACAATTTATAGGAAACTTGTATGCTGGCATATCACGAAGTGCTTGCGACATTTTGATGCTACAACATTTGCCAACTTTAGCGATTTATGATAGAAATCACATGTGTTTTGTAGGAGAGTCGAGTAATTGAATTGAAAATGGTTGTTTTGGATGTAAAGTTTAAGGAGTATCTACATATTTGTTGTGTCGTGTTGAAGATTTGTAGTGTCATTACCGAATTCTACGTTACAATGTAAAATAAATGTATGACAAAGATGTGTGTGGGATCATCATCATCATCATTACGGCCGAGAGACGTCCACTGCTGGACATAGGCCTCCCCCAAGTGCCGCCACGTTGACCGGTCCCGTGCGACTCGCATCCAGCGGATCCCTGCAACCTTCACCGGGTCATCGGTCCACCTAGTGGGAGGCCTTCCAACGCAACGTCTTCCGGTTCGCGGTCGCCACTCCAGAACTTTTCGGCCATCCGTTCTGCGAGCAATGTGCCCTGCCCACAGCCACTTAAGTTTGGCTATTCTTCGGGCTACGTCGGTAACCTTGGTTCTCTTGCGGATGTCCTCATTTCTGATTTGATCATCATTGTGTGGGATACTGCAACAGAAAAATGCAAAATAAAAAAAAACCTCTTCTTTTTTTATCGTGTGGTTAGTGCCTAACTGGTGTCAGAGTTTATAAGCCGACTTGCCTTTAAATTTTCTTTCAAGAAATATCTCTAAGGCGTGCTGGTTTCCTCACGATGTTTTCCTTCACCGAAGTAGGTGATAATTATACAATAATATTACACACGGTGCTGCTCGCCAGTTCTGTTAGCTTGAACTTGGCTTGACACGCTACCGCGTGTCTAGATACGCACATGAATCCGAAAAATCAGAGGTGCATGTATTGGATTCGTACTTGAGACATATGACTTGGCAGTCCAACGGTCACACCACTAGGCTATCACTACTTAGTTAGTCCTATGACTTTGCATCACTGTTCAAGTTACATTGAACTTTTTTCTCGTCGCAGTAAGGTTGCAATTAAGTTGAATAGCTGCCACTGAAAAATCTGCCAAATTGACAGTGTTCTTTATGAACGTTATATTAAGTCTGTTATTAAGTTGCAGCTTGCTGAGGTCAAATATCTGTGGAAGGACTGTACACACGGCGACATATCAGGCTATTCATTTCTAGTAACATGAATTCGCTTTGTATAGATTCCCCGTACAATGAGAGCTCCGCTTATACTGGTTTTGTTTAGCTCGATAAGTGGTCATGTGTATTAATCGGTCTATAGTGAATTACATAAATAGTGAATAACTATTAAATGTAAATTGAGATTGAATGCCATTAAAATTGGCATAAAAATAGATTAATTATAAGAGTCATAAAATGTCAGGTCATACACAAAGGTCACAGTTATAAATATCAGTACATTTTAGCACTGGTATTTATTTATTGATAATTTATTTCATCTACATAACGCCTGTAATCCCCAAAGGGTTAGGCAGAGGTGTACCTAATAGAAAACCTACATTTCTCCAGATATGTTTAAGTACCATGTAATAGGGGGCGAGCCTATTTTCACCAACCGGACACAAGACTCCGTAGCTGCCACTGAGAAATTCCTGATGGAAAAACACAATAACACTCTCCCCGACCTGGGAATCGAACCCCAGGACCTAATGCTCAGTAGTCGCGCTTACGACCACTAGACTATTATAACTTGACAAACCACTAATGTATGTGATAATCAGATCTTAAGGAATTGACAAATTCTTGCTAGTTTTTATCAATTACATACCTATGGTATTTGTTCTCAACAAAACAATTGACAAAGGACATAGTTCAATTGTGTTATTTAACCATTGTTTATTTGAGAATTCTTGGAATTGTGAACTTTGAGATCTTTCAAGTTGTAAAAAAAATAATCTTACACGCCATGGTTACCATAATGTAAAGCCAAGTCAGAGGCCAATGGGCGGCATAAAACTCTGACACCAGGTTAGGCACGATAAAGAAGAATTACCATAATATCGGCAGAGGAAAGAGCCTACCTAAGAGTAAATAAGATGCATCAGTAGTCAGAAAGAAGTTGCAACACAGCAAGGATGAGTGTCAAAAACCATGTTCTACATATTAGATTTTTCTTAATTAAGACCGAGTACTGTGACAAAATATCCGTGCCTCGGAAAGCACGCTAAGCCGTTGGTCCCGGTTGTCATTTGTACATTTTTGACAGTAGTCAGTGGCCTGACAATCATTCTTACCAAGGGATATCGTATTACCCAGTACTAACTGGGTTGTGGAAGTCAGGTATGCAGTCGCTCCATGTAAAATACTGGTATTCAGCTGCATCCCATTAGACTGGATGTCATTGTCGACCCCATGTTAGTAGATAGCAATCTAACTTTCAACCATTTCTTCAAGAAAGTATACTTTCTCGTTCCAATTCACAATAGGAATCAAAATTTGTTAGACAAAAAACTAGCTGGTGTCGTCGTATACACCAAGCATAATCAGCCTATAATGTTCCCACTGCTGGGACAGACGGCCTCCTCTCTATTAAAGGGAATGGGCTATAATCCCCAACCTCATAGTCGTTGATTTATTCCATTGTTCTCTGAGTGAGTTCACAAAAAATGCATTTTTAGTGAATTGTTACAAAATATAATATTGATATTGTGTACACTATCGCATTCGGTAACCCTGTAAAGAGAGTCGTAAGATGGAGAAAAAATAAATAAAAAAATGGGGCCCAATGCTGGTTGGTAGATATCACATGTCTTCAAATTTTTGGTTCTAGGACATGCCGGTTTCCTCACGATGTTTTCCTTAACCGTTTTGAGAGCAGTGGTGATGAAATAAATTACACAAAGTAATGCGCATTGCCTGGGTTCGAACCCACGACTTACTACTCGTTAGTCGGGGCCGCCACGACTGGGCCATCGCTGCTCTACACCCATTACCTGCCTATTCTGCGTCATTCTTTTAATCACACTTGCATCCAATCTGATGGACTAATAACATCCTGCGGCGTCGCGCGGTCAATAACTCCACAACAAAAACCTAATCAAGATACTAACTAACAGCTTTTCATCACACAGTTAGCCAATTAATATTATTAGGCGGTTTTTTGTATGCAAATTGAAAAATACCGCTTGTTCTGCTTAGCCTGTTTTGTTGTGTGTTCTATGGTTGGGTGATAGGTAGGTAGGTCTTAAAAGAGAGAAATACCAAGTCATCATTCATTTAATCACTTTTAAAAGTATGGAAGTGTCTGACTGTCTGTCACTAACGAGTCTCTGTAACTATTTGGTATAGACTGACTCCTGGTCTAATGGTCGCCTGCGCTACTGCTGAGGCTGGGGTTCGATTCCCAGATCAAGCAAAGTAGCATTGGATTTTCCGATCAACTTCTCAGTAGACAGCCACGGAGTCTGGATTTGTGCCCGGTTGTTGGCAATAGGGTCGCCCCCTATTACATGGGACTTAAAACATGACTGGCGAAATGTGGGTGTATTATTAGGTACACATCTGCCTAACCCTTCGGAGATTACAGGCATGATGTTATGTTGTCCTCAGTTGCTACCCGATGTTTGAATTTGTTGCTTGTTTATGGGAATATAACATAGGATTTTAACATGGGGTATTCCTCTGAGCGCAACCATTTTTAAGCGCAAATAAATTGTTCCTCGTAGCGCAACCATGATGAAAAATAGAGAGATATCGTTCCATCCATCCTTCCATCATGGCTGCGCTACGAGGAATAATTTAGTTGCGCTTAGTTGGTTGCGCTCTGAGGAATACGCCTTTAACATAACTGGTGAAGTGTGAGTGTAGGTACAATAGATACACCTCTGCCTAACCCTTCAAGAATTCCTGGCGTGATGCTATCATCATTTCAGCCGAAAAGTCCACTGCTGGACATAGGCCTCCCCCAAGAAGGGGGGGTTTTGCCATAATCGCCACGCTTGGCAGGCGGGTTGGCGATCGCAGTATGGTTGTTGTAGAATCAGAGAACGCTGCTGCCCATTCTCTGGTAAGTCCCTTAGTCGCCTCTTACGACACCCACGGGAAGATATGGGATGGTGCTATTCTTTACGTCCGGACACCATACAGAGCGTGATGCTATGTTATGTTATAATCAAAAGTATTGAAAATGCACCTAAGTTTATCATGTCTATAACAGTTATTTTTAACCACAATTTCCTTCAACACAAACACGATATTTGGTTCCAAGCAAGGTCAGGGTCGTCCCTAATGTTCGTCATTAACATGCCAACTTTTACGCGACTAATTTCTCCGTAATTGAGCCGCACCTAATATCAGGCAGCGCCCCGTTTTGCCACGAACACCGCACCTTGGGACATCATATTTTTCATTTAGCTAACTGCTTTAATGGTGGTAATGGAGTAGATTACTTTTAGCTAGCACGATAGTTTTGCGGTGTTGTTATTTTTGCAAGATGGCGCTTTCAATGGTGGTAATGTTTTCTTGATCCAGTGGCGTGCCTAGGGGCCAACAGTAAGACAAGCCCATACGGCAAGTAGACTGTTCAGAAACACTAACATCATGAAGAGTAGCAAGTTATAAGGGCGAGCCAAGCTTGTAGGCTTGTATGAAAGTCTAATACTGCTGTATATATTTTTTAATGTTTGTTAAAAAATATATACAACATTAGTTTTAGTATATGCAAAACCTGATACACGTGTCTAGTATTTTTATGTAAAGAATCTATGTACAAAATTTCAAAACTGTATCATGAAAAATCACAAAGTAATAAGCTTTTTCTGTTACCTAGTTGTCCGCACAAAAACGCGGTCACCACGCAGCGCGCGCCTCCAGCGTCGTCTTGAGCTCATTGATAATAATAATTTGGCAGGAGGTACCTAAATTATTGCGATAGGTACTCAAAGTTGCTCGGTATCCAACTTTTAACTTTTTTAAATATTTTTGGGAAAAAATATAACAAGGTTTAAAAATTATTGGAATCGATTCAGTTACTTATTCTGAACAAAGTATATTCAGGTTTCGCATATGTTAAAAATAATGTTGTACAGCTGAATTGAGAACCTCCTCCTTTTAATAAGTCGGTTAAAAAGGGGGTGAGTACTGAGATGAGGACTAATAGAGAAGTAGGGGGTGATAAGGGCAGGAGACATACCTAACTACAGATCTATGAAGTTTTTCATCTAGTAGCAAGCCTTGGGTTCGATCCCCGGGTCAGTCAAACTGATATTTGGTTGTCTTAAGTAATAGACAAGGGACGTTATTTCTATTGGATAAGGGACGATCAGAACTGGGAAGTGTGACAGAAGATAGGGGAGGCCTATGCCAGCAGTGGGTGATACCGGGCTGATATGATGATGATAATGCACTACATTATCATCATCTTATCACAGACGATTCAGTCGATAAACTTACAAATTAGTCCAGCAAAACAGGTCAGCCATCTCTGCTCACCTCCTTCCAAGAATCCAAGCTTGATATCTAAAAGAAGCATCACATGTCCTTTTTCTTTCAAGAAAATCAACCTTTACCAGTTTAGTCTTCCTTTAATATAAGATATAGAATAAAAAATGGATAGCTAGTTTTTGTGCCGATAGTCCGAGCTGGGGCTTATTCAATGTAGCCCTATAAATAAGACCTGAATTATGTATAGATGTGGTCTTAGAGATGGTTTACACTTTGTCGCGGACGATTTATTTAGTGGTGAATAGTGGATGTTCAAATAACGTTTTAAAAACGACTTATAACATAACATCACGCCTTGTAATCCCCAAAGGGCTAGGCAGGGGTGTACTTTACAGTACATTTCGCCAGTTATGTTTAAATCCCATGTAATAATTAGCGAGCCTATTGCTGGGTACAAATCCAGCCTCCGTGGCTGCTGTTGAAAAATTCCTGAATTTTTTGAATTCCTTTTTATTAAAATTCTGATGACATTTACAACATTGTACAACATAGAATGTTGTACAATTTTAAAGACAATTGTAGTGCTGCGGGACTGTTCGAAAGAGATACCGCGGCCCTGTAACACAAAGGGCAAAGAAGGAACATGGATGGGTTTTAGTCAGTACAAGTCTGACACTCCCTTCCGCTCCGCCCAGAGCGGGAGGTCATTTGATGATTTCCCATCCTAAAAAAAAAGACAATTTTAGTAACTAGCTACTTAAAATAAATCTATTATTGGATCTGAATGTGTGTACAAAATTTCAATTAAAATAGTAGACCAAAGAAAACAGTTGATATTAGAATCTATCCTAATGGACTTACGGCTGATTATACCAACGTCAGTTAATAGTTTTTGTATAAAAAAAAAACTGAAAAATATCTAATGCATACGTAGTTTAAGAAACCTTTTTGCACGAGCGACAATTTCTAAAGTAAGATCTAAATATGTAGTGTTGTGATTAGTTCAGCAAAATAACAACTCATAGTTTTTTTTTCTCTTTTTATTTATTTTGTTTTATTGGTTTGTCCTGTGCGAGTCTAATAAATACGTTTTATTTCTTTCTTTCTAACTCATCAGAATGACATTTGAAAATATTAATAAAGATTTGGGCCCGCTTGCACCACGAATCGCTAAACGCGTTTAACATAGAATGCATTTAAAACTTCGTTCACCCCATCCCCGCGAGGTGCCCGGCGAGGCGGTTAGCAATAACTCTTTCAAGATGACAGAGACACAATGATGTTTTAAATATGTTTAGCTTTAAAAGTGATCTTAACCTTAAACGTTTTTGTAACATCTATTTAAATTAATAACTACAAGTACAGATCATGTTCTCATTAATATTGCTACAGATTATACAAAAAAAAATCCCAACGTCATACTTAGTAATAGATTTGATATAATTAATTACTGTGATGAGTTCAAAGATCTGTTAACAAGTAATAGTTTATAGATATTGACAGCCGATCACTTAGAAGTCTCACAAAAAGCTTTCGAAGATAGAAAAAAGCTTAATTTGAAATCAATTAGAGATAAGTACACATGTGAAAGGATTTAATCTCATTCTTAATAAATCTTCAAAGATGGCGATACTTTATTGCGACTTAAGCTTTTTTTTCGTTAACTTTTGAAGTGTCCCACTGCTGGGCAGATGGGCTATCCTGTGCGATCTCCAGCCATGTTTGAAATGAAGCTTAGCAGAACTTTTATTTGAATTCATAGGGGTAATTTCGACGAAACGTTTCTAACTATTGTCTGTCTTATCAAAACATTTTACAACTTCTTTTGTGTGTAAACACCATTGATATATAAAAAACCCAAGTTACACACTCGGCGTCTCAAAAGAGACCGCAGAAAAAGTGCGCACAATTTGAATTGAGCGCACTTTCAACTACTTGTGACAGCAATTGTTTTTCGGGAATTGAATTAAAAACATGGCATACGTTGCGTTGCTCGCGTTTAAAAAACAACTTTATGAGGTCGGCGTAAGTTCGAATTTATGCTTAGTCAATTGGAACCTGTTGATTTTTATTTTTATTTATCGACGACACTTTCTGATGTGACATTTGCAAGGCACTACATCTAGGTTTTTTTTTGTATTTACCATATTATGAATGTAAAAAACCATCTTTTCTGTCGGCACATATTCCAACTTAGAACAGAAATACACTCTAAAAACGTAAAAAAAAATGTATTCATCTATTTAGTATCGAACAAATGTATACCATCCTTAACAGGGCAAAACCCTTCCCCGCCCAGTTCTTAGGGTTCACTGAACACGCACAAAAAACGCCGCAAAAACGCTTTTAAAGTTCAATATAGATAGAATCGTTTTTAATATGTATTAGTATTGAATATCAGGCAGGTGTGCCGGCGGGTAGGTACTGAATTATTGAACGTGGGAGAATAAATATTTTATTTTAGACCTTGAGAAAGTGTTCTGGAATGAAAATTGTGGTTGTGTTTTGTGGAGATGGAATGCATTATTATATTACATTACATCTGTACAATAAATGAA
This sequence comes from Noctua fimbriata, assembly GCA_905163415.1. Taxonomy (NCBI): domain Eukaryota; kingdom Metazoa; phylum Arthropoda; class Insecta; order Lepidoptera; family Noctuidae; genus Noctua; species Noctua fimbriata. The sequence goes on along the minus strand of LR990945.1, from coordinate 12,662,769 downwards.
TTTGAAGTGTCGGTTTGTAATTTCAAAATAACAGCTTTTTACTGAATGCATATTAAAGTATTTATAACAAAAAATCATTTGGTGAAATTTTTGTTTGTCTATCTGTTTGTTCTGGCTAATCTCCGAAAGAGCTAGACCGATTTTGATGGGACTTTTACTAGCAGATAGCTGATGTTAGGTAACTTAGGCTACTTTTATTTAAGAAAAATGATAAGGGTTAAGTGCAAATAAAATTAAAAAAATGAAATTATTAACAAAAAAGGAAGTCATATTTTTATAATAATATCACGCGGTCAAAGGCCGCGGGTACTAGCCAGTTACCACATTAAAGTCTGAATTTAAATTCTTTGGAGTTAATAGTTATTAGTTTTTTTTTCTAGTGCTTGTTCATGTTTCGAATGAACTTTTTCACTCTAAACTTAGACTGTATCACTCCGAAAGTCTTAACTTTAATCTAAACATAGACTAAACAGCTCTAAAATTCCAAAATTTAAGACGATTTGTAATCATTTTGCGACCACTAGTATGATATTTACTGAAGTAAGAATCCCACAGTCCGCATTAGCAGAATTATAATACGTTAATAGTTTGAATAGTTTCAATTCGTAAAATGGTCTCAAAGTGACAATTCATAATATTAAATGCGTCTGTGACCATTTTAGACCACCATTTTCACGTGATTCATATTATTATCCTATTAGGATTATGCTAAAACGGCCATTTTAGAGCCCCAGGCACCTTTAGACGCTTCCCAAGGAAATAAAACGTATCTTTAAAGTGCTTCTTCGTTAATTTTAAATGTGAATATTTTTTAATGCAAAGAGTGAGATTTTCAATTAGCTTTTATCGCGAGCTTCAAAGCTGATCAGGGTAAACTTCTAACGCAATAGCAATAGACGCAAGCTTATTTTTTTTTCTAAATTCGAAAAGCGAGATTTTGACAGGTCAACATTTCACCAAGAAAAAAAACATTCAAATATTTCTTTCTATCCACAACTGCATCTATCTTAGACCAGCTACCATAAACCTACTTCATAGCGCCATCTTTCACGATTACACCAAAAGATTACAACCACATACCAGGACAGCATAAAACTGCAGACATTTAAACTAAAAGCCACCATCCATCACCCCAACCCACCTCACTTATCAAAAATAGCGTTAACATAACCATTTATACCCGGCTGAGGTACTAGGCGGGCATAAAATTCAAGATGTACTGAGAATCCGATGGTATCGCTGTGCGCCAACAAAAATGTTCTAATCTTGGCTACAAATCGCATTATGCAAGCCGATACGGAGATCTGTCTTGAGATATTTACCGTATTATAAAAAAGTGCAGAAAGTCCGTACACAGAGGGAAAAAAGTTAGCGTATTTAGGATAATTAAGTTGTTCAAGTTAGGATTATCGTCCTAACAAAAAAAAACGAGTTTTTGGGAAAACCACAGTGCAATAAATTTTTTAAACATACGGTATGCGCCTTTTTCACATAATTATGCCATTTTTATCCTATCAATTAAACCAAGTGCATATTTAAATTGCAGTGATGCAATCGAGAAACATAATATAATAAAAGGGCACTATAGTGGTCATAATTAAGTGCAAAATTCAGAAATAACAACCCGCGCTGGTCACGCGTGATGAATGAATTAATATGATGCCTTGCTTCCTAGGAGCAGGAACATAGACTGATTAAGCTTGGACATAAAGGGTGTAAATAAACCCTTAACATACCCGAAAGGCACTTGTTCTCCCCGTCTTTACGAACATTTTTTTGTTCTTGACCATATCTGGGAACCTTCTAGTTACGGAGATATTGGGGATCAAAGTTCCAACTTTTTCACAAGTTTTTCTTTAAATACATTTTTAATGTAAGATTTTTACTTTACACACCTCCACGACCCCCGTACTATTCAATCCATCCATCAGCAAAATGCTTTGAGTGCTTTCCATCGAGTCCTACCGTAAAACGTGATTTTTCACCCCAAACAAAAAAGTCGATTCCCATCAATAATTTTTGCGTAAAGTTACTTAATTTGATGTACAGAATGGTTGGCTGACGGCTATGTGAAGGGTCTGTTTACACCCTGTATAACGGCTTTAAACAAACAAGCATATTTAATGTTTTGATGTAGAGGATTCATGTTATCAGGCATTATACGAAGTTGACCTTCTGGTATTTTAGATTCAATTTATCCTAAAAGCGGTTCGCTTTAGATTTTCGGTCGGAGTTTTTCATCTCTGCCCTAATAGTACAGAGACCCATTCCATAATGGGTGAAATGTTTGCGCATTCTAATATGTACCGTAACTTTTTGACGGAAAGTCGTAAATCTGAACGTGATTTATTTATGTGGAGCGTTTGCATGACGTCACGATGTGTGTAGGAAATAAAATTCAGTAATTGATATGTCAGCCATCTTTTTTTTTCATGCGTGTTCACTGATAATTCCGTTCCGTTAACGAGGAGCTCGTGGCTAAATAATAACAGCCGCTCGGGTCGATCTTTAGGTTAAGCCGTGCTTGCCTAGGTTGGTCTGTGGATGGGTGACCGCCCATTACATACCGAGTTTCCTCCGTGCCTCGAAAAGCACGTTAAGCCGTTGGTCCTGGCTGTCATTTGTAGATCTTTGACAGTCGTTAGGTAGTCAGTGGCCCAAAAGGCTGACAACCAGTCTTACCAAGGGGTTCGTATTATCCAGTACTAACAGGGTTGTGGAGGTCAGATAGGCAGTCGCTCCATTTAAAATACTGGTATTCAGCTGTATCCGGTTAGACTGGCAGCCGACCCCAATATAGTTGGGAAAAGGCTAGGCAGATGATGACACTGATAACTCCGTGATTAGAGGTTCGATTTACATGATTCTTCCTTCATTTGATAGGCGAAGCCCGCTCAGTCGTTCCACACAAATTTATTAATTTTGCTTGGGTAGTTTATGAGTTAGCTTTTATAAGAAATATTTTTCTCCTTCGTATAATGTTTATGATCTCCTAATCTTTATGTTGCAATGAGAAATGAATACATGACAAGAATTTGTGTGGGATACTAAAGCAACTAAAAAGGGTCAAGTAAAAAACTTTTCTGCAAAAAAAACAACCAAATTCCATAAAAAAAACGCTTTTTACTTTTTCATCGTCGTTATTGCTCATAGAATATTAGTTTGTTTAAGATTCATTTATGGTATAAGTAAGTGTTGTTTCTAAAAAGTTTTAACGTAACCAAAGCGAAAACGATTTGACAGCAGCCATCTTGCCAGTGGCGACATCTGCGCTGAGCTTTGCGTGTGGATCCCCAGTATCAGTCACCCTATATAAGTAACTCCACACTCCTCCTAGCCCTTGACAGCTAAACACTGATGAGTTTTATTAATTCACCTTTTTTGTCTCATTCCAGGTCCACGTTGTCTTGACGACAGGCGTGTGCGACCAAAATCATGCGACAAACGACAGCACGACTACGACATTACCGTTACATTTGAATTCACGTCACACTTCGGCTAACTTCGGCTACGTTCGGGAGCGAGCCGGCGATATGATGCAGCAAAGAGCGAGATGGACCGATCGGGAGTTCCTAAAGAACTTAATGAATTTAAGAATGAATTCTCTTCCAGGACTGAATGCTTTCAGGGGTCATTCAATAATTGAAGTTATAACAGTATTGCAACTGCTCTCATTCATTTCGAATGAAGGTAGGCTCGCCCCTGTTGCTTTGTCCAGGATGAGGCTGCACTGCACAAATAGTCCTCCGTCCAACCCTTTGGGGCTAACAGGCGTAATATTTTGAGGAATGAAAAAAAAAATAAACATTTGAGAGTCAATGGAAGTTTTGATTTAACTTTCGTTAAACCAAAATTTTTATTTGACTCTAAAATCTAAACGGGTCTAATTTTAGACCGATTTAGATTTTAGAAGCAAATGAGAATGAGAGTAATTGTAACTACTGGCTGAAATTAAAAATAAAATACTTACAACGAAGTTAGCGAATAAAACACAGAAATAATAAAACCTTTTTCGAACGAAATAAAAATGATTCTAGTTTATAAAAAGTATTGTCTTGCTTATTTTGTAAAATTGTAATACGAAGTAACGATGTGTAAAGAATAGGCATTAAAAATTGTAATTTTGTGGATAAGGTAACATTTCTTTTCATAAATTTTAAGGTTAAACACAACCATTTAAGGGGGAAGCGGCAAGCTGGCCCGCGAAATTCAAATTTTCTTACGTTATTTTTTTTTTAAATTTGCACGTCAGTGTCAGGTTGTATTTAAAAATACGATTCGTGGCCGAAATAAATATGGCTTTACCTTCATTCAATCCCATATGAAAGACTTTTTCATGAAATAGTCATTCAATGGGATTAAATGAACTTAAAGGGGTTGTATTGATGATTTTAATGTTTATAACTCTGTAAATATATGCGTATTACGGCTGCAAATCATATTTTCTGTAACATACAGCCTTTTTTTATAAAAAAAGGCTTTATGTTGAAGCATAAGTCATACAGCCTGACACTGACAGGCAAAATAAAAAAAAAACTTAAAAAAATAATTTCGCGGGCTACCCTGGCCTAATTGGTAAAATTCACTCTAAAAGTGAAGTTTTAGGGGTTATTTTTGGAATAGCATAAATTTTCTTAAAAGTCATGTAAATTACTATTCTGCAGCTAAAAAACAATATGAAAAGAAATGCTACCAGTTGTACAAAAATGTAAGAGAAATTAATAATTTTTATAACGAAAAAAGAACTTAATTTTGATCTCTTAATGAATAATTATTTATGAATGTAATGCCATATTAAAGTATAATACTTCATTGGTGTTCGTTATTAGATGTAAGTTGGGTCTTTCATCATAAAATAGGCAACCATATTACTTAAGAATTATATAATCACCAGACTTGGTAGTAGACAAATTGGTGATTAGAGTATGAAATCACCAGTAAAAGCAGCTATATCATATTAAACTTTGCAATAAGTTTGCGCCATGACAATCAGCGCCATCTATGCATCTAGTTTGAAACTAAGTTTCAAAGATGGCGGATTACTGTAATCATCATGAGTTTGTGTGTTTTTTCCCGGAAATGTATTAGAAATACGATGTATTGTGAAATAGATTCATGAAAGACCCTTATTTGGCTCATGATTATGATAACATGGTTATTTTCGAAATGATTAATAACAAAAATCGATCTTCACAAACAGAAACGGACTTTTAAATACACGTAATTTCAATCGTCGCAAGATTTTATAATAAGCGCTTATGTCAAAACATAACTGCAATAAATTCTCGCGATGATTAAAATCTATTTAAGATCTGTATGCGTGCAGGATAAATCCAATTAAAAACCGGACTTACCAATTAAACTATGAATCAAAATCATGAGTCTATTATAATAATTAGTTAAAGATTTCTCTACCTTTAACATTTTAAAATTCCTTCTGTTAAATTGTTGATGCAAACCAAAAATGCGAGGTGCCTTAAAAAATGCTTTTTTCGAAAAAAATCTTTGTAATATTAATGTTTTAGTATTAAGGGAAATAGTCACAAATATCTTCGATTTTTTTTAGGTTTTTTTTAGTCTGTAAGTACCTACCGGTTATGCAATTCTTGGTATGCATTTATTCATTTTTTTTATAATTTTTACAGTCATAGTTGTCTTAGTGCACTACGATTTTGTGTTTTAAATAATGCTATGATATATTTTATTCTATACGCCTTTATTGCGTCAAATGATTTGCTGACAGTTTTATGAACTAAAACTATCAAAAAGTCGAATTGTTCTTTTAAAACGTTGCTAGGACACAATGGTTCGAAAGATATGGAAGCAAATGAAAGCAAATGTCCATAATCCCCTGGAAAATACGGCTTATTTATAAAGCTGCAAAAACTGAAAAAAAAAAAACACATTCAGAATATTACCTGCCAGTTTTGAAACTACATTTATGCATGGTTTTTTTGTCAATAATAGAGGTGAAGTGACTGTTGAGCCGAAGAGTAATAGAGAAGTATGGAAGAAGAAGGCATGCTGCGCCGACCCCAAATATATTGGGATAAGAGCAGAAGAATGATGATGATGAGGGTTCAAGGTTTCTTCTTTGTCACAGTTCATTTTCTTTCCTGTCCATAATTTGGCGTATTTACAGAACACAAAGGAGTTACTATAAATGGCAAAGCATTATTTGAAGCGCAAATGAAGTCCTTTTAATTAACACCCTGTAGTTTTGTTCTTATTTTCACAGCACCTAAATCACTACCTTCGGTTTCTTAGGGCAACATCCACAAACCGGACTTGTTTAATTACCCTTAAGGTGGAAGCACCAGGGTAGCGCACGAAATTGAAATGTTCTAACGTTTATTGAAATTTGCAGGTCAGTGTCAGGTTGTGTGTTGATTAAAATATGATTCGCGACCGTATCAAATATTGCTGCAGAATTATAATCATTAAAATCATCAATACAACCTTCTAAGTTCATACAGAACTACCAGGGTTGTAATGATTATAATTCTGTAAATAGATACATGTTACGGTCGTGAATCATATTTTGTTCAACATACAGCTTGACATGCAAATTCCGAAAACCGTAAGACAATTTGAATTTCGCGCGCTACCCTGGTGCTTCCTCCCTAGACACAACAGAGGTCACGGAAATAGGGTGATCTTCTGGACCTAAGAAATAATGTCTCGTTTCTCATTTTGAGAGGTCTCCTTAGTAGACTCTACAAATGTTAACGACACAGATATAGTATCTGTGGTTAACGACAAATACAGACTCAAGTGACACGCGTCTTGCATGTTGTGTCGCTCCATGCAAGCCGTATTGCTCGATGTCGTGGGCCTAAAAAGATTTTTCTGCGCAATCAGAATGTTGAACCGTCAATGTGGTCCTGCTAGGAGCTACAACTGGTCCCATTGTGTCAAGAAAAGCTATTAAAATAGAAACAAACCTACAGACCTTAGAATCTTAGATATGTCTACATAATCTTTATGGATAAATCTCTTGGAATTTCGAAATCGATTTCGATATTTCGATAAAATTTATCGATTATGAATTTTGTATTCCAAATAATAATTGTTCTCGATAGTAAGCTAGGCCACCTTTCATGATTCCTAGGGTATGTTTTATTATCTTTAGAGTAAGTTTTCATTCAGTGTTATGCGGATATCAATCGATATTGTAATACTTTACGGTAAATAAATGAAATGATATTGAATATTGTTGTTTTCGTTTTTATACAAAATAACCTCAAAAAGCCGCTAAGCTGAAGTACGAATGGGCTGGCCATGCCTGTCGTATGCCTAACGCTGTGGCCAAAATAACCACGTTGTGGAGCCCTGACACAGCTAGAAGGCGACGCAGTAGACCTCGCAGGATATGGTGGGACAAGCTAGACAGAACTAACGACCAATGGTCCACATTGGCCCTGGATTGAAAGATTTGGAGATCATGGGGCGAGGCCTTTGCCCAGCAGTGGGATGACTGGCTAAGAGTAACGGTAATAATCTCTAAAGGATTTTATGAAGAGGTGTATCTAAAGGTCGGGTACGTAGTACTCGTAAACGGTGTGAGTGTAGGAACAACGTGGACGAGGCAAAAGTACGGATCGTAGCAGGAGGAGTTCTGTAGCATCTGTATGTAAGTATGTACTACCGAGCTCACTGATGGTCGACCACTTTTCCACCTTATTACTTAGGGCATTTTAAGGGTTTTTGGACATCTGGGTACCTATGGTAAGCCCAGTTTTTGCCAGTCGTGTTTCATCATCAGCTTACAACGGGCCACTGCTAGACATAGGCCTCCTCAATCGCACGCCACTCAACTCGATTCTAGGCAACTGTCATCTATTTGCTACCAGCCACCCTGCGAAGATCGTCGCTCCACCGAGCCTGAGGGCGTCCCTAATAACGCTTGCCGATTCGCGGTCCCAACTCAAGAACACGTCTACCCCAACGGTCATCGGTTCTACGGCTAATATCGCCGGCCCGGCCCATTGCCACTTCAGCTTACTTATTCTGTGTGCTATGTCGTCACCTCTGGTCGTGTTTAAGACCCATGTAATAGGGGGCGAGCTTATTACCGTCAACTGGACACAAATTCAGACACCAGGCTGCTGCTGAAAAGTTCCCGATGAAAAAATACGGGCCCGACCCGGGAATCGCACCAATGATCTCGAGCCCAACAGGAGCGCTTGAGACCACTAGACCAATGCGGCAGTCCTCGTCATATATTATACTGAATTAAATATGATTACGCAATAAAAACGTAAACTGAAATAAAATTCTTACCTGTAGACACCATCCTGGTTCAAAATAAATGCAAAAAGTATATACTTACTACATTATATTTATTGAAAAAAAAAATTGCACCGTTTTCAAGGAAGCCGTACTTTATCTTAAATAAACAACTTTACTTGTAGGGTAACTCGGGGCAAAATGTACATCGTTACAGTGATTTCCAAATCAGCGACTAGATGGCGTTGCTTCGCGAATTACTGAACCGAATGACATTCAACCTACTTTGACGGTATCTTCACGTTTCATTAACAGAGATAGTAGGTCCCCAAGTTGCACTTTAGTTCTGTCAAAACATACTAGATGGCATCACTGTTTGATGTTGAAAGGTATATTTATCGGTGTGATTAGCTACAAATCGCAGGTTCAACTCCCGGACGGCACAAATCATATTTTGTCATGTTTAGAGGCTTATATTCTAGGTTATGCAATTCGTCCCGGAAACGAGCTTTGGGAACAATATACAGGATCAAATTGACACAGAATATTGTAGGACTGCCTCGTTGATCTAGTGATCGCAAGCGCGACTGCTGAGGTACTGGGTTCGTTTTCCGGGTCGGGGAAAGTGTTATTGAGTTTTTCCATCAGCAATTTCTCAGTAGTAGCCACGGAGCCTGGAATTGTGCCCGGTTGATGGCAATAGGCTCGCCTCTATTACATGGGACTTAAACATAACTGGCGGAATGTGGGTGTACTATTAGGTACACCTCTGCCTAACCCTTCGGGGATTACAGGCGTAGCCGTGATGTTAAAGTTGTTATGACAAGGAACGTTTTACTCTTGAGTGATCTTCACCGAGACACGTTATTGCAACCAAACAAAAAAACATGCAAATTTGCAGTGTTAGTTCTAATTTTGTCCGCACGACAAAATATCCTTGTACTTCTATAGCATAGAACACCAGACACAGCGGTTGCCTTATCTACTAGAATAATCCACGTATTAGGGCGAGGTTTCAATTAGTATAGTGTTAATCCATAATAAAATTAAAAAAGCGAAAGTAACTCTGTCAGTCCATCTGTACCTTAAGAAGTTATATTCTGAGGCTACCTGTCAGGATAGTCAGTTTTTTTGCAATAAAAGTCTGACTCACGTGTTACATGATGTGGGTGTTCTCTTTTGCATTTTCTCAAATCCGTACTGAATTAATAAATGAGAAAGTAACTCTGTCTGGCTTTAATAACGTTTTCTCGCAACCCATCGCAACATAATTTGGATCAGGAGATAGACATAGGCATCCTAGATTTTTTTTTGTGTGACTATTTTATGAAACAGTCATTCAATGAGATTAAATGGACTTAAAGGGTTGTATTGATTGATGATTTTAATTCTGTTCAACATACAACATGACACCTGAATTTCGCGGACTAACCTGGCGCTTTTAAATAATGGTCTTCCTGACCGTGTTCGGTCACGGAGGCCTATCTCAGATCTCACAGTTTATCTATCTGCTATATTACAGTGCAAGTAGACACGCACAGAAACAGGTACATTCAATCTATCTTCCCTCGCTCTCATAGTTCAATGGAAAGGCAAAATACAAATGTGAGTCACTTTCAAGGCTTCTACTAAAATAGAAAAGGAGACCGTGAAGGATCCTTCTTTTCCTAGAATTACCGGAAATTGAGAAAATCGAATTTTCTAGATCCACATGGAGGATTAGGGACTAGTCCCCCGGGCATAGAGGCCCAGGAGTAAAAGTGTAGGCCGTTTAGGCTTCTCCTAATACTGACTATGACCTGAAGATATGGATATACCCTGAAGATCTGGACTGGCTGAAAAGTGAGTAGAAAAATTTAAACAACCAATCACTTACAAAAATATATTTCTTTGTGCATTTCTTTACCTACATTAAATAATAAAACCTATTTACAACAACTAATTAACTATCTACGGTAGATAAAAATTTAGGCCACCTAGATGGCCTTCATCTCTCTTTCTTTGCTGTTCTAACCTCTCTTCGTCGTTTCCATCAATTCCTAGGCCCAACCTTTCAATCAGCTTCTCCCCTTTGTCTCCATGTAAATCAATGAACTGTCTTCGCCTCTTCAAAGCCACATCAGGATCAAAAATATAGGATTTCTTTTCATAGATGACAGGTTGCCCAAGAAAGTTCGCCCGAAGGAACCCACCAATAGGGCCCACGGGATTTTGTGCCTTTGCCGAACGGTAAAGCAGTAGGACGCAGAGTGACAGCTGAAAAAAAAAACAGCTTTCAAATTGAGAAATGGCGCGAAAATTTTGGTGGGAATTTATTGAGTGGTGCAAGTTTTGTTGTGCAAAAATTAATGGAAGAACAATGTTACATATAAATTGACTGTTACAACTTGTCTCGTGCAAAAAGACCACCAAATAAGCACTTTGATGTCACAATAAAACCATTAGTTAATTATTCGTTTGCTCAATACAGAATGTAATTTTATATTTCATTATCATTAGATGGTTCGTTGCAAAACGCCATGTGCCATTGCTTGTTTTAGTTTCAATTAAGTACAAATACAGATTTATTTTTTTTGCGAAAGTAACTCTCTCTGAATGTCGCTCTGTCTGTTAATTCTTCACGTTTTTACGGCTTTGGATAAAATTTGGCACACGGAAAGACCATGGCCTGTGGGACATGGGATATCTGTCATTCCGGTGTATGCTCCCTTGTGATAATTTTGTGACGCGAGTCGGGGGAAAAAGCTGGTACTTTATAATATTTACGACAGGCAGCATAGCTTGAACTTAACTTGTTCTAGTTTATCATGTCACGATCACACTATAAAACCGTTATAAGAATAATGATGAATAAAAACAAGATTTCATTTATCTAATCAACCGGTATCTCCAAGGTCACAGAACGTAAAAACTAAGCACCGTTACGTTTTTCAACAAAACAACACAAACCGGAATTATTTATGCACAACAAAGTTAAAAAAAAACCAAGACTAAAACTTTAGATTCGCGCCAAAACATCTGTCAAAATCACCATAACACGTTTAGATATTCACAAAGGAAATAATACTCACTATAATTAATTTATTCATTTTTTTTAATTTACTTTTATTGACCAACTTGTGAGACGCGCGAATGTATACTGGTAGAAACAAGTTAAGTACAACTTATACAATTATATGTAAAAGTTTTATTTAACTCGCAGTTCAAGTTGCAAAATGGACCATAACGCCCCGAACACGACCACAGCCGAAGCGACTGGTTTCATGCGTAATAATAAAAGCCGCACGAGTGGATCTTCAAGATTAAGCATTGCTTGCCGAGGTCGGTCCGGGGATGGGTGACCATCATTACAAACCAAGTTCCTTCCGTGCCTTGGAAAGCTCAAATCATTTATTCGCATAGAAAGTAGGTATTGTATAATAAAGTTGTTGTTACATTTAGTGGGCCGAGTACATTCTGCCTGAGTTTTGGCATGCAAAATTATCAAATAATGTCAGTATCAATAAAATTATGAAATAATAAAGAATATGATTGAAGTACTAATAAATTATTTTAACAAGTCTATAAACACACAACACTAGAAGATGTCAAATAATAATGTCAATAATATTAAATTGATATGAAATGTCACACACAGGATCAAAAAGATAAAAAAAAATAAAAATAATAATCACATAAAGAATAACAAAATTTCTGTATAAAAAAAAGTATAAATAAGACAATGAGTAAAATCATGAAATTATTTTAACAAGTCTAGAGTAGATATTAAAGTCAATACTATAAAACTGTTGAAATGTCACACATAGGGTAGTAATAACATTTCTGTATCAAAAAATTCTTGAGTTTATTTTTAAATTGTTGGAGAGTGTAATTCTTTATGCTCGTTCTTGTTCTTCATGTCACTGGCACGAAATTATATTTAATTGGCCCAAATCTTTGCCATTTCCACGGCTTCGTCGGTGGCAGCGCATAAGCCGCTCTGGCTGTAAGTCCCGGATGTCATTTGAAGATGCCGTCTTTACGAGTGGTCAGAACCCCGAAGTTTGACAAACAGTTTAACAAATGGGTTTTGTATTACCCCAGTAACTAGGTTTTGGAGGTCTGATAGGTAGTCGCTCATTGTCATTATTTGTGTGTGTGAGCTTAAATGTTTGTAAACTCACCCACAATACTTGAGTACCAATATCTCAACATTGCAACAACATCATGTGATACATCTGTTTCATTTTTCAGCTTTTGCCACAATACATCATATGAAACCAAATCAAATGCCCTGGACAAGTCCAGGTAACAGGCGTAAACCGGCGTATTCCTGGCTGTATAATACTGCACAGTCTGCTTGAGGCACAGGATGGCACTCTCGGTCGAAAGGCCTGGTTTAAATCCAAATTGAGCATCGTGAAGTTTTATGTGCCTATCCAGGTGTTTGTCAAGCAGACTGTCCAGCACTTTTGCTATCACATTAGCCAGCGAGATGGGTCTGTAGTTTGTCAGGTCTGAGACATCCCCGGTCTTGTTTTTTATAACCGGTACAACTACGGTATGCGTAAGCTCACCCGGTAGGTAACAATGACTAATACATAGGCTGAAAAACATAGCAAGCACTCGAGACAAATGGAAACCAGCATATTTCAAATGCTCAATGCTGAGACCATCCTGACCAGGGGACCTACCTCGCACCATTTTATGAATTACGGAAGCAACTTCCTTGGCACAAAATCGAACATGATCCCAGCATCGCGTGCCAGGTCGTTCAAGGAGCTTACAGAAGGAGATTCCACCCTAAAATGACGCTGAAACAGGTTGGCAATATCACGAGGCACATGCACGCCCACAACACTCACAGGGAGACTCGATTGGGGTTCAATTTATTTTTCTTTTTCCAGAATTTACCAAACTGTTTATTCGAATGATGCTGTGCTGTGCTGTGCTGTGCTGTGCTGTGCTGTGCAGTGTGTGTGATATGTAACTTGATTTGGTTTTCATTGACTTGACAAAATTTTACCCGTGATTTAAAAAGTCGCCTCGTTTGGCACATGATATCGTAAATAGGTCCGCTTTTTTGTTTTCCACTCAGTAACCAGTTTTGATAACATAAACGAGCGTCCCTATGAGCACCACTGACGTGCTTGTTCCACCCTGGCATATATTTATGTTTCCTGGACACAGGACCGACATAGCTGTCTGCCGCCGCCTTACTAAGTATTTGCACAATATCGCTATACACTCGTTTTAAAATGCGCTTGTTATCTGCATTATGACAACAGTGATCGGCGCAGTGTGTAAATTCTACAGGAAAATTAATATTTCTCAGTTGCGAGTGGCAACTTTCAAAAAAACTTTCTGGTCTGTTCACTGTTTCTTTCTCCCCAAATTACTTTATTACACTCATTATCAGTCGCAATAATTTTCGGCCTTTACAATTTTTAGTCACACAGTCATAACCTTACTACATTATATTTACTGAAAAAAAAATTGAACCGTTTTCAAGGAAGCCGTACTTTATCTTATAAAATCAAAGGGTAACTCGGGGCAAAACGTACATCGTTACAGTGATTTCCAAATCAGCGGCTAGATGGCGTTGCTTCGCGAATTACTGAACCGAATGTCATTCAACCTATTTTGACGGTATCTTCACGTTTCATTCACAGAGATAGCTAGGTGTCCAAGTTGCACTTTAGTTCTGTCAAAACATACTAGATGGCATCACTGTTTGATGTTGAAAGGTATATTTATCGGTGTGATTAGCTACAAATCGCAGGTTCAACTCCCGCACGGCACAAGTCATATTTTGTCATTTTTAGAGGCTTATATTCTAGGCACTGTTTTAAGCTTTCACGGTTTACAACTAAACTTGTACTGTCGGGAGCGGGTGTATATCGGGAGCTCAAAACAATGAACAATCACGGAAGATATCCCGTAAGTACAAGTTTATATTCTAGGTTATGCAATTCATCCATAACAAGATAAAAAGAAAGAAGTATGCAAGTAAGAAGTAAGAAAGAAGCAAAGAAGAAGGTGGAGGTGAAGTATGTATGTATGCAGTATGCATTCAATAAGAAAGAAGTAGTCCCGGAAACTAGCTTTGGAAACAATATACAGGATCAAATTGACACAGAATATAGTAGGACTGCCTCGTTGATTTAGTGATCGCAAGCGCGACTGCTGAGGTCTTGGGTTCGATTTCCGGGTCGGGAAAAGTGTTATTGGGTTTTTCCATCAGAAATTTCTCAGCAGTAGCCACGGAGCCTGGAATTGTGCCCGGTTGATGGCAATAGGCTCGCCTCTATTACATATGGGACTTAAACATAACTGGCGGAATGTGGTTGTACTATTTGGTACACCTCTGCCTAACCCTTCGGGGATTACAGGCGTAGCCGTGATGTTATGTGTTAAAGTCGTTATGACAAGGAACGTTTTACTCTTGAGTGATCTTCACAGATACACGTTGTTGCAACCAAACAAAAAAACATGCAAATTTGCAGTGTTAGTTCTAATTTTGTCCGCACGACAAAACATCCTTGTACTTCTATAGCATAGAACACCAGACACAGCGGTTACCTTTATCTACTAGAATAATCCACGTATTAGGCCAACGTTTCAATTAGTATAGTGTTAATCCATACTAAAATTAAAAAAGCGAAAGTAACTCTGTCAGTCCATCTGTACCTTAAGAAGTTCTATGATGAGGCTACTTGTCAGGATAGTCAGTCAAATCAAATCAAATCAAAATATTTTATTTTACATAGGTCTAGATGGGCACTTACAAAACGTCGTAAAAAAGGTGCACGGTTCGTGTTGGTCGTTTCCTATGGAGAAGAACCGGCAAGAAACTCCATCGTTACTCTTTTCAAATCATTTGGTTACATTAATATCATGGATACAGCATTTGTACTTAAGTATGGGGGGACAGCGTAGGCCCGACAATAAGTCGTTGCTTACTACACAAAAAATGTAGAACAAAATAAAAAGTTAACAAGCAGCTGGGAATCTATTTACAAACAATTGATAAAAAAGAATCTATACTAAGGTAAAAAAAGAATTGTGAAGTACTAAATTAAACAAGTGACACAAATATTGTTATCAGTGCTATAGCTATTCTGAGCAAAAGATTTATAAATGATTTGAAAACTATTGTGAAAATCTGATTCGAAAGAGGAGAAAAAATGAGATTGAGAATAGTTGGAGACATCCACATATTTGTGCCATTTATGAGCTACCAGGGAAGCCACATGCGCAGAAGGAACTAAAGTCAAATTTCTTTATCTTCAACGTAGTCCTTGATTTTGTAATATGCTTTTTTAATAAGGACACGTTTGATGTAGTTTTTGAATTTTCCATCGGTCAGTTCTATAACTGACTTTGGCAACCTTTTAGAAAAGCGTATACTGTTTATATGAAAAGACTTGCTAGTTTTTGTTAATCTGAACTTAGGTATTACAATTTCGTGTTTACTGCGTGTATTTATATTATGAAAGTCGCTTCTTATTTTGAAAAGCCCTCGATTTTTGCGGACATATAAAATACATTCTAAGATATAAAGTGGAAGGCAGGGTCAGTATATCAATCTCTTTAAATTTTTCTCTGAGGGACTCGCGAGGACCCATTTTATATAACGCGCGGACTGCCCTCTTTTGAAGAATGAAAATTGAGTCAACGTCTGCTGCTGATCCCCACAGCAGAATGCCATAAGACTGTGGAAATAAGCATAGTACATGTCGGCGGCTCATGACCGTCGTCGTCAGAGTCACACAACATATTGGTTTGCACCAATATATTCACACAGTTACACAATTACTCAGCAAATAGGAAACAGCAGGATATATCAGCACAAGTTTAATAAAAACACCTTACTCCAATTCTGAGTGTTTATTCCATGATGAGTGAATTAAGAATCTCCCTTCTTTCACAGAACAACGACTTTTTTACACCGAAATTCAAACGGAGGTTGGTAGCAACAGGTAGAATAAAAATAACAATATTTAATTTTGCAAGGCGGGAGAGATCAAAATAACTACTGAATAATCATAGCTTATGACTAGACTTTCAAATAGTTCTATGACATATCCCAATAAATTCCTACTAATAAAGCAAACAGAAGTAACCATATTTTACAAAAATCAAACATCAATCCTTATTATGAAACCAACGGAAATAACAATTACTTTTAAATTAAATTAACGGAAATATAAATTTAGTTCAGTAAATCAACACATGTCAAATACAAAACTAACTACCCTAAAATACAACTATTATTTCGATATAAATAACATACGTCACAATAAAAAAGTAACTACCCTTAAATTATAAAATAACTTATTACAATCAAATTATGGTTTTGCGCCCACATACACTAGCCTAGCTGTCTAGTCTATTTGCAATAAAAGCCTGAACACGTCAGTTACATGATGTGGGTGTTCTCTTTTGCGTTTTCTCAAATCCGTACTGAATTAATAAATGAGAAAGTAACTCTGTCTGGCTTTCATAACGTTTTCTAGCAACCCATCGCAACACAATTTGGATTCGGAGATAGACATAGGCATCCAAGATATTTTTTTTTTTGTGGAACAATTTTTATGAAAAAGTCATTCAATGGGATTTGATTTTTATTCTGTAAATACATACGTGTTACGCTCGCGAATCATATTTTGTTCAACATACAACATGAGACCTGAATTTCGCGGAATACCCTGTTGCTTCAAAATAATGGTCTTCCTGGCCGTATTCGGTCACGGTGATCTCAGTTGAGTTTAGCTATCGGCGTGGGATATATTATAGTGCACAAGTGTGTGTACAGAGACAGGTACATTCAATCTATGTTCCCTCGCTCTCATAGTTCAATGGAAAGGCAAAATACAAAATAACGACGAACTCGCACGCAACAGCTAGTATCATTATAAAACTGGCAACACTGATGCAATTTATATTCAAATGCGGGATTACTAACGATAGTTACTATTCTTAACCTTCAGCCAAGCAAAGTTTCGATATAATTATGTTCATCAAAAGAAATGTTGAAATAACCTACGGATTTACCTACACGGAATGAGTAATCAATTTCGCTTGGTTTATAATGTTGGTTTTTGTTTTTTCTGTTGGCAAATCTTTTATGACTATGAAAATTCATAGAATATCTATTAAGCCAACAATGAATGAGCTTCCAAGGTTACAATTAATTGTCGTCGGGGAATTTACAATTATCACCAAAATTGGTAACTTGATTGATGACTCCAATAAGTCCATCTTCTTGACACAATATGTGAGTCACTTTCAAGGCTTCTACTAAAATAGAAAAGGAGACCGTATAGGATCCTTCTTTTCCTAGAATTACTGGAAATTGAGAAAATCGAATTTTCCGGATCCACATCACATCATCACCACATCCGGACCAGTCCCCCGGGCAGAGAGGCCCAGGAGTAAAAGTGTAGGCCGTTTAGGCTCCTCCTAATACTGACTATACCCTGAAGATCTGGACTAGCTGAAAAGTGAGTAGAAAAATTTAAACAACCAATCACTTACAAAAATATATTTCTTTGTGCATTTCTTTACCTACATTAAATAATAAAACCTATTTACAACAGCTTATTAACTATCTACGGTAGATAAAAATTTAGACCACCTAGATGGCCTTCATCTCTCTTTCTTTGCTGTTCTAGTCTCTCTTCGTCGTTTCCATCAATTCCTAGGCCCAACCTTTCAATCAGCTTATCCCCTTTGTCTCCATGTAATTCAATGAACTGTCTTCGCCTCTTCAAAGCCACATCAGGATCAAAAATATAGGATTTCTTTTCATGGATGACAGGTTGCCCAACTAAGTTCGCCCGAATGAACCCACCAATAGGCCCCACGGAATTTTGTGCCTTTGCCGAATGGTAAAGCAGCAGGAGGCAGAGTGACAGCTGAAAAAAAAACAATTTTCAAATTGAGAAATGGCGCGAAAATTTTGGTGGCAATTTATTGAGTGGCGCAAGTTTTGTTGTGCATAAATTAAAATGTATTATTATTTAAAATTAACATTTGTTTTGCATAACGTCCGTTTTAACGTTTTAAATGTCAAAATATTATTTTTGGTTTCACTAACATGTCGTTGCATATTATTAACTGGGAGAACAATGCTGAATTTAAATTAACTGTTGCAACTTGTCTCGTGCAAAAAGACCACCAAACAAGCACTCTGATGTCACATTAAAACCATTAGTTAATTATTCGTTTGCTCAATACAAATGTAATTTTAATATTTCATTGCAATTTGCTTGTTCTAGTTTATCATGTCACGATCACACTATAAAACCGTTATAAGAATAATAATGAATAAAAACCAGATCTCATTCATATAATCAACTGGTACCAAGGTCACAAAACGTAAAAAATAAGCACCGTTACGTTTTACAACAAAACAACACAAACCGGAATTATTTATGCACAACAAAGTTAAAAAAAAAACAAGACAAACACTTTAGATTCGCGCCAAAACCTCTGTCAAAATCACCATAACACGTTCGGATATTAACACCGGAAATGATACTCACTATAATTAATTTATTCATTTTTTTTAATTTACTCTTTATTGACCAACTCGCGAGACGCGCGAATGTATACTGGTAGAAACAAGTTAAATACAACTTTTACATATAAAGCAGTTCAAGTTGCAAAACGGAGCATAACGCCCCGAACACGACCACAGCCGAAGCGACTGGTTTCATGCGTAATAATAAAAGCCGCACGAGTGAATCTTTAAGATTAAGCATTGCTTGCCAAGGTCGGTCCGGGGATGGGTGACCATCATGACAAACCAAGTTCCTTCCGTGCCTTGAAAAGCTCGTTCTTGTTCCTTGTGTCGCTGGCACGACATTATACAGGGTGTAAGAAACAGCCCTCCACAAACTGATGGCGTGAATTCAGTATATCATACTAAGATGGCCGGTACAAGAAATTATTTCAGGAATGTTATGGGAATCCAATAAATTTGATTTGTTTTATTTCCTCATACGCAAGGTATCGTTACCGTGGCAAAACGCACGTAGCGAAGGGCAAGCGCGACGACGAGTCCGATGAACTCTTTAGCTATGCAGCAAGTGAACAGCTGATAACACGCGTCGTTCGTTAGAGTATTTCAACAATCATTGTTGGTTTTTTATTTTAGTCGTATTATTTACATAAATGGAATGCTACGTACGGGGAATGTAATTTTAAGTTGTAATAAAGAAAAAATAAATCCGGAGAAAAATTCCAGTGGAATATGATTTAAAATAAGTAGCTGAATGCACCCTGTCAGTTTGTGGAGGGCTGTCCTAAGGGACACACCTTGTATTTCATTGGCCCAAATCTTTGCCACTTCCACGGCTTCGTCGGTGGCAGCGCATAAGCCGCTCTGGCTGTAAGTCCCGGATGTCATTTGGGTCACGAGTGACACGAGTGGTCATAACCCCGAAGTTTGACAAACAGTTTAATCAAGGAGTGTCGTATTACCCCAGTAACTAGGTTTTGGAGGTCAGATAAGCAGTCTCTCATTGTAAAATGTTTGTGTGTGTGAGTTTAAATGTTTGTAAACTCAACCACAATAGCGGAGAAAAATCCTAGTAGGGCAACGTTTAAAAAAACCCTGGAATTCAGCTACATCTGGTTAGGCTCGAAACCGATCCCAATATAATTGGAAAAAGGTTAGGCAGATGATGAGAAACCGTGGCGTCACAAGTCGCGTTTACTCGTAGCGTTAAGAAACTTCTTTCATTTTTTTTCTCCGCAGTTGCTGTGGCAACACGCTCCGTCGCTTGAACGCGTAGCTCGTGGCCGAGCCGTAATGCTGACGCTGATTTCGTCACGTCATTGAGGGTTGAGTAACGAACCTTTTTTTGAGTAGGGTGAGACGTACTGTTGGTGGAAGGTGGAACACGGTTTTGTTGGTAATTGAAACTTGTTTTATGTATCTTGTTTTTGTTTCTTGTGTTGTGTGTTCTTGTGTGTGTAGGACTGTTAAGTACCTTTTAATGTTTACATTTGTGTGTAGTTATGGTAAAACCATTTTGCCAAAAACACCGGATTTTCTAAATAAGTATGTTGTTCAAAAAATCCGTTGAGGTATAAAACAGATTTTTTGATTATTCTTTTATTTACCTTCTTTTCCTTCATGTATTTCATTCATAGTCATTATCAATGTAATTAGGTGTCTGATGTTGCAATAAACAGTAAATTAGTTTTAATTTCAAAATGCAGCGTACTAATTGGATACCATTTTGAGACATTCTTGCAACTTTTACTATCTAATATTATAAAGTTATTAATCTTATATTATGAAAGTTGGAGGTCATCTCAGAAACTCCTCATCCAATTTCAAAAGTTACAATAAAGTTATACTTGTACTATTACGTTAGTCACGAAAATAGGGTGTTTCTCCTAAAATAATTCGTTCCAGTCATTTTTTTTTTGTTTTGTTACACAGTTCATTCATAAACAAAAGTCTTATGTCTCCATTTGTATTTTCTCCTATGTGTATATGAACAGAGGGTCTGAAATGGCCGCTTTAGCAGGAATCATAATAGGATAATAATATTAGTTACGTAACAATTCGTAAAATTCACAATATTAACTGCGTCTGTGAACATTTTAAGAATTTTAACGTGATTCATTTCATTTCATTTATTTCATGTAACAATTTTTACATTGTATCGAAATGTTTCACAAAATTATAAAATTAAAAAAAATACAGTAGCAATCATTATTATAACAGTAACCAAAAAAAAACTAAAATTACTATTATGTTAAACTATTGTTAGGTTACATAGCAAAACAGAAAATGTGATACTTATTTCCATACAAATGTCAAAAATCAGAATAATCAATATCATATAATCAGAAAGGGCATAAATAATCAATATCATATAAAGGTCACAATAAAAATGGTAAGTATATAATTAAAGTCTAGTTGTATTTGTCACAGAGAAACTCGTCAAGAGTGTAGTAGCACTTTTCTATTAATCATGTTTTAATTTATTGTCATGTTAATAACCTATTATGATTCTGGTAAAGCCATTTACGCCCCCAGATGTAGGTATGAAGGAACGTGGACGTGTCGAAAGGAGAATAAAAGAATTTTATAGCAGCCAGCACTCTGCAGTTTCTGCCTGTGGTATCCCACAGGCAGAAACTAACCCACCCCCGTGGTAACCCACGCCTTTTCAGGCGTGGGTTTATGTATGTATTATTTATATGTAGTAGAATTCATTTCATTGTCATTCATTAATATAATTGCAAAAAAAAACTTTAATTAAAATGTGACCCGTCTGTGCACTTATGTCTGATTGTCTGTAGATACTAATGACCGGACCGGATTATATGCAACTTCAAGTCGACGAAATATGCATCACAATTCTTCAAAATATGCAACAAAAGTGCCAAAATATGCAACATAAAATAGAAATAAATACTACTACAAAATTATGTTTTTTTCTTTTTAAATTAACTGCATTTTGGACAAGATAATTTCATTCTTGTTCTTGTAAACTTTAATAATCAAGTACTGTTCCAAGCTATCAGTAGTGCGATTGTGCCTTCTATTATTTAAAGATTGGTATAACTTGAAAACTATCTGTTCTAGATCCAGAGGTCAATGGACACAATTTGAATTGAATTCAGCACATTTTAGAATATTTTAGTTAGATACAGGTAACATTAAGGGAAACATGCTCAAAAGTATGCACGATTGGCAGATTTAAGCTAAAATATATTATCTTAAAAAAAACAGCCATAATATGCAAATGCATATACAAATGCAAACGCATATGCAAAAGCAAATGCGTATCATATACATATTCTTACACAAATGCATATGCAAATGTGCATTTGCATATAATCCGGTCAATCCGGTGAAATCGGACCGGATTTCCCTAACCTTGGCCCTTGTTTAGGCAAACCTTTCTAACGATTAAGCATAAAGGGAACATCATAGCATTGCACAACAATTGTCTGTGGTATTGCTCAGTCATAATGTCCTTATGGCTGAACTTTGACCGCTCACGTTATGTAGATGCAATAGCGTAATGGCGTAGACGCAACAGGTTGCGTTCTAAGGTTTCTGATTAACCCCATGACATAGGCGAGTAAAGAGATTTTGGGATAAGCAGAGAGCATCATCTGCCTAGCCTTTTCCCAACTATATTGGGGTCGGCTTCCTGTCTGCTGAATACCAGTATTTACGTGGAGCGACTGCCTATCTGACCTCCACAGCCCAGTTAGTACTGGGCTATAAGCTACCCCGTTGTAAGACTGGTTGTCAGACTTTCGGCCCACTGACTACTTGTTACGACTGTCAAAGATCTACAAATGACAGCTAGGACCAACGGCTTAACGTGATTCCGAGACACGGAGGAAACTCCAAGTTTCCTCCGTGTCTCGTATCCACAATATCATATTATTATGATATTATGGATGGGTAGTCACCCATCCACGGCCCAACCTAGAATACCGCGGCTTAACCTGAAGATCGACCCGAGCTGCTGTTATTATTTAAAATGCTCGGAACTCGTGGCTACATAGCCACGAGTTCCTCCATAAACAGAGATATCATTGCAAGCCTTGTATTGTAGCATTGATATCAATGGAGACAGGTATTGCTACCCAAGTAATATCATACTACACACTCCGTTGTTTTTCTAATGGCAACATAGAAACTGTTCTGATTGCTGATGAAAATCTCGTAAAACTAATTATTAACAAAAAAAAATTATACCTTGGCTCATTGGATATCTTAAAAACCGTCAACAACATTGATATTCTGAATCGCGGTGAATTTAACAACGTATTATTTCTTAATTAATATTCGGTATGGCTTAGAATGAAATGTTATTCAGGCTCAGAACACCAAGGAGTCCGTTATACACAGTGTTCCACTTTTCCCGCGTTCCCCAACCCTGTTTTACCGACACCATTTTGACGTTACGCCGAGCCGCCCGCCGGGAAAAATCAATAATTTCAACAACACAGTGTGTGACATTTTTCTTCGCATTATATGAAGTGAAATAATTATATATTAATAACAAAATGATGCAAGAATACGACGACGATTTCTTCTTTGAAGAGGACAAGATGTATGTATTGTAGTTTTTTATTTATATGCATGTTTTTTTTGTTGAGACCTAAATGAAAAGACCGAGAAGTGAAGTGGACGTTGGGTTTTTTAATTGAATTATTCACCAGCGTTCAAGCAGTTTTCCACTATTAATAAGCATGTATCTATATGTAGATTAGTACCTAGATGATCGTCTAAATACATCTGAAAAAAAAGTACTTTTAGGGACCTGATCTAGATTTTTTTTAACAGAGATTCAAGTTCTTCGATTTATTTTCCTGGTTTATGAGTAAACTAGAGCCTTTTTGGTTGAGAAGTTACTATTTTTATTCCATCAATTATTGCCAATTCCCCTTTCATTATTGATTTATTACTGTACTAGGCTCTAATAAAGCTCTCTGTGAGAAAATTGATGGTCGCAGTGTTGTAACGTAAAAGCTACAGGTGGAAATCGATCTCCACTCTTCTTAGTTGCCTTTTTGTATGACAAATTGATCTGAGAACGAAATCAAAGGCTTCGTTGATGTTTATTGCACCTTATAAGATTTCTCCTCGACTGTAGAATATCATAACAACAAACATAAATAAAATTGGGCGTCATAATAAAGGCTGAAGGCAGCACGATATCAACTAAATTTGTTTTTCAAAAGGATTTTTTATCTCTTCTGCCTTATTTTCTTTCTTGAATAAACTATGAAATTTAATGATAAATGGGCAGCAATACTTAATAAAAGATGCTCTTCGGCCTTTAGCCCGTAGCGCACTAAAAAGTTAACCACAGACTAAAGTACAGTCTGTCTGTATCTCCGCCCGTATATATCGCAATATACTTGCTTATCTAACTTCCTTTTTTGCAGCATATTATCATTATCAGTTGTTTGAACGGCTCCAACGTTTGTGTTTTAAGTTTATATTGATTTTCGTGGCAATGTGGCAACAGAACAGTCAATTTTATATTTTCAATGATTCGGATATCTGCCCCCAGCTTCAAGCGAGCATTATGACTAATCTGTTTGAAGATAAAATGTGTGTAACCTTTTTTCTGTTTTGTTTCTTTTTTTTTAGTGTTTAAGTGTTTATGGTTGACTCATAATGACTGTGTCATATCCATTGATGTAATAGTGAAAGTTTATTAATAATATTGTGTTTAATACTAGAAATGGATGGAAAAATGTGTTCCATATGGGTAAATAACTGTAAAGTACACAAAAGCCATTGATGACGTGTTTTTAGCGTGTATTGACGTTCATTGCCAGTTTTTTTTTTTTATCGCAAAATTTGAGCAATGAATGTCGATTATTGCGATTGGCTGTATTTCTGAATGCGTTTTTTTTTAGGGTTTTTTCAGTACTTACCTAAATGAATTAAATCGTGACTTGCTTTTTGGCGCGTAATTTTATACAACAGACGATTTAAAAGGTCATTTAAAACACAAATATCATCATCGTGGTCATTGTTTTGATTTTAAAGGTGATTTTTAATGTTTTAAAGGTTTAGTTATTTTAAGTGTAAGCGGACTTTTAAATTTCCCCGTAATTTCAATTTATAGCCAAGAAAAAAGTTTTCATTACTTTTTTTATGTTGTTTTTATTTAGCAAATCAAACGGAAAAGTTTCCAACTTGTTACTGCCGATTGAGGAAAAGTGAGTTTAATTAATATTTTGTGTTATTTTTACTGTTTTTTTATTTATGTAATTTTTACTTTTTTTTATTTAGTGCTTCCGTTACGGTTCAAGAGATTATGAAAGACGTGTCCGAGATCAAGATATTTGAAGAGTAAGTTCGTTTTGTAATTTTCTCCGAACTTGTAATATTATTCACGCACCTCTACTCAATTAATATTTTTGTAATAATTTATTTAGGCAGCCGAAAGAAGAAATTATTATTCAAGATGCAGAAACAGAATGCATTTTCAACGATTTAAGATTCGAAAGATATACGATACAACATCAAGATCTCTTGTAAGTTAATAAACATATTTACTTATTAAGGAGACGATCACTTACCGTGTCTAGTTGGTACCTAAGTTTTTTTTCAAGAAATTATATCATTTGTCTTCCCTTGTCTCATGTTACTTGGGGTCGGCGCAACACGCGTTTTTTTCTTCCATTCGCCTCTGTCGACTGTCACGCTATCTTTTACTCCTTTTTTTTCATATTATTCCTCACACAATCCATCCATCGTTTCTTTGGTCTTCTCTTCTTTGTTCTCCCTGTCCATCCATCAACATTTATATTCATCACTCTTTTAGTCACAAGCAATTCGTCCCTACTCATAACATTTTCAAGAAATTATACATGGTGATTTTTTTTAACGTGGGCAATACTTCAGGGGCGTGTTGTAATCATGAAAGTGATCAACTTTTACTATGAGACCGACCACGAAATCGCGAAAAAAATATCAGTTTCATTCTTGGTCGCGTAACTTGAAAAAATGTAGGCAACAGCAGATTTTAATGCTAAAAGTTGCTTAAAGTATTGTCCACGTTAACTAATCACCCTGTATAGGCAACTCAAATAAGTACCTAGTTTTAACAAACTGGTATGATTTACTTTCTTCGAAAATCGAAAATAATGCCATAATTCCCTTGTCTGTGTAACAAGCCAGAAATTCACTACAAAAAACAATTACGTAATGATACACTATACTTAGTTACTTATAATGCACGCTCTATTGTTTAGTAATTCTCACGCTCCGCTGTATTTATTACTTTTTTTCGCTAAGCTAGTCGGAAAATTTAACTTATAATATGCTATTTTTTTTCAGAATTTTAATAGTGTAGATTGCTAGAAGGATATGCTCAAGAAGATTGAACGATTGTATTTATCAATATATAAGTACTAAAAGTGAAACTAAAACTATGCTGCTACTAAAGCTATGCTGCTATTTAATTAGGCTTTATACGCTAAAAAATAAAATCTTTCTAAATGCACCTGTTTTTTTATTTCTCAAAACCCTTATACAGAATGAAAAGGACACCGACGCACTAACGGGTAACCGTTTGAGCGTCGGCGTCATTTCCACCCTGTATGTATAATGTATATCCCACCAGTGGCGAAGGTTCCATACAACTCGGCCCTTTGTAAAATGGCACAGTCAGTATTCTAGAGACAAATGAATAATATAATCACATTAAAGATATGTATTCCGGCTTACCTACAAAATTGACCCTTCGCTACTGATATCCACCTACTTGTAGTGAGTATCACTTTAATTATAATCGTCGGGCTAAATGAAAACACTTTCCTAATGAGTATAGGCATGTATGCTATGATTATTTTTTTAAACTAACACAAGTCAAATCAGCCAGTACGAATTCTACTGTTGGACACTGGCCTCTTCCTCCTCGCGGGCCCAGTGTGGTATGATGGTCACATCATGTCTGCGATTAATAAATACTTACACGATACATTTTCAGGGGTATGACAGTTACATCAGGTAGTGTGGTGTTAAGCAAAGACGAGAAAAATCTGATTGGAATCAGCATAGGTGGAGGAGCACCGCTATGCCCCTGCTTGTATATCGTGCAGGTAATATTGACTCTTTATATAGTTATACAATATTAGTTATAGTATATGCGAAACCTGATACACGTGTCTAGTATTTTTATGTAAAGAATCTATGTACAAAATTTCAAAACTGTATCATGAAAAATCACAAAGTTATAAGCTTGTTCGGTTACCTAGTTGTCCGCACAAAAACGCGGTCACCACGTAGCGCGCGCGTCCAGCGTCGCCTTGAGCTCATTGATAATAATAATTTGGCAGTAGGTACCTAAATTATTGCGATAGGTACTCAAAGTCGCTCGGTATCCAACTTTTAACTTTTTAAATATTTTTGGGAAAAAATATAACATGGCTTAAAAATTATTGGAATCGATTCAGTTACTTATTCTGAACAAACTATATTCAGGTTTCGCATATACTAAAAATAATGTTGTATATATAGCTGTACACACTAGTGTGATCTATCAATTAAATACAGTTTGTCCCGTAAATAATGTTGCAATTTGCTCCACCACGACCACGAACTATCGTCGAGACCACTTATCGACAGTTTGTCCGTCTAGGAAGAGTTTTCTGTCCAATTTAAAATTGTACGGAATAATCGGAAAACGGTGACCATGGAACAAAAGGGTCCATGTCCATGGTTCAAAAGTGGTTTAGCCTATTTTTGTCTTAACGACCAAAGAGGTACATTTGCTTCCAACATTGATTGATGCCAGTTACTTCTTCTTTTCATGTTGGTTGATTTCCCACTCAATTTTCATCAGACCAGTTGATTTTGTAGAAAGCTATGCTATTTGCCTCGTTTAAATCGTGAAAGATGCAGGTGGTTGTATCTACACGTTAACTCAACGTTTTCTAATGCTAAGGTTATCATGCATCGTTTATATTCGAAGGAAGCTAAGAGAGAAAGGTACCCTTGTCTTTCCCGTAGATATTCTAGGGAACCATTTGATACAATCGTGACTTAGGCTCCAAATATTCACGGTCGTTAAAAAAAAATGCTTTACTTTTCCAGATCTTCGACAACACACCAGCTTCAAAAGATGGTACACTGCAAAGTGGAGATGAGTTAGTTGGAGTTAGCGGACAATCTGTAAAGGGGAAGACTAAAGTTGAAGTGGCCAAGATGATACAGACTGCTAAAGTAGGTATCTAGTTAGTAGAAAATAAATCTGTCATGATTAGATTAAGAAATAATTAAATGTTGATGAATGAAGGAGGAGAGATGGGTGAAGACCAGATGTATGGTGAGAGGTATGAATTCTTCAGTTCGTCCCGAATGGAAGAAGTAAACGTATTGTACCGACATGAAGTAACATTAAACAAGGAAAAATTTTAAAAGTTAAATAGGTATACGAAGCCAGAAGCCAGTTTATCTTAGTATGTTAACCTGACGACTCGATTTTAATCATTTAGAAACGAACGAAGAAATTTTTGAGCCAGCAACCAATAGTAGTGACTTCTCGGGATCCACTAATCTATCTCAGACCACATTTTGGACATAGGCCTTCTCCGTGCTAGTCCTACATCTTTCGCATCCAGACACTTCCATCCGCAATTTATAGGTCGCCAATCCATCTACCCTCCCATTCTAGAGTTACCTCACCTAGCCCTGTCTGCCCAATAATTATATACTTCAACACTTTCTTCTACCCAGGATGAAGTAACAATAAATTACAACAAGCTCCACGCTGACCCCAAACAAGGCAAGTCCTTAGACATTATAATGAAGAAGATGAAGCATCGACTCGTGGAGAACATGTCTTCTGGTGCCGCCGATGCTCTGGGACTGTCCAGGGCTATACTGTGTAACGATACTCTGGTTGCCAAGCTGAATGAGTTGAGGGAGACTGAGACTACGTATAAGAGATTGGTGGAGAATGCTAAAAGGTAATGGATGAATTGTATCAGTCTTCTGATCTCGGGTTTCTGTTGGTTTTTCTGATCAGACAGCTGATTAGATAGTGGGTGTAGTGGTTGCAAATTTAACTCCTGGATGGGTTTTTGGGTTCGATTCTTAGTTCAGGAAGTTCTGCTTTTGGGGTTTTTTATCCAGAATTTGCCAATAGTAGCCCGAAGTCTGGATTTGAGGGGAAATATATTCGGTCCATAGCCAAATGTAGGTGTAGTACAGACCTGATCTTTGGGGTAGTACAGGTGCCATATAAGTTGTCTAAATCAATAAAATAACTATTTCAGATATAATAATATCTAAACTATTGGGTGCACATCCAAATGCGACTGCATTCGCAAACTGCAGCCATCTATGGAAGCGTTTTAGAAATCAGTCGTCATTGCCGTCTGTCATAGCTATCCATCATAATTGAACCCATAGCGACACTACTATTTTATTCCACTTACAGAATGCTAAAAGCCTACTTCGATCTCCTACAAACGTACAAGTCCGTTGGAGACATTTTCGCCGCTATAGGAGTACGGGAGCCTCAAGCCAGGGCTTCGGAAGCCTTCACCAAGTTTGGGCAGTACCACCGGTTGCTGGAGAGAGATGGTATCAAGATGTTGAAGGCTTTGAAACCGGTGGGTTGATCTTTTGATATTTCAGAAAAAGAATTAGAAATGGAAGTTGTGGTGATTTGTAATTTCTTATCTAATTATTATATCACTTTACTATTTTTATTATCTGTGTGACTTAAATTACAAAGTCTTTGTCTCACAGTCTCATAGTTCTGAATCCCTGTTAACAGGTAATGTTTTAGGAGGTGTTTAGGCAGATCTTTCTTCAATTTTGATATTTGCTGACTATTTTTGTTTGTGTGATAAGGTGATCTCGATATGGAAACTGGTCATAGATTTGACCGGCTGACGTTGAATCCCAGGTCCAACGCGAACTATTCAATGTCCTTTTCCCCAAACCTCCAGATCATTTTAGAACTTTTTCTCCTCAGATCCTATCAGACATGGGCACATACCTCAACAAAGCCATCCCGGACACGAAGCTTACCATACGCAAGTACGCAGACACGAAGTTCGAGTACCTGTCGTACTGCCTGAAGGTGAAAGAGATGGACGATGAAGAGTACGGGTACAACGCATTGCAGGAGCCGCTCTATAGAGTGGAGACCGGCAACTATGAGTACAGGTGATTTTAGACTTAGGGGCATGAGGAAGTAGGTTGAAAGTTTATTGAAAAGGGAGAACTCTTCGACGAGACCGGCGTTGTGACTGGAGTAACCAGATGTTAAGTCACTAGGCTGTAGTTACTAAGCAGGACACCTGTAGTAGGCTAAAACATCCTCACATCCTCAGAACAATATACCCATTCTCAGCGCTATCACTAAAGTATCAGATTGCTGGTGTAATTAAAGGAAAACAACTTTGCTTCTAGAATGGCAGTTGAGATGATGAGGCGGTGGAGCCGGTTGATTACTTGCTACCACAGATTAAATCATTGTTTTCGTCCAGGCTTATTCTGCGTTGTCGCCAAGATGCCAGGACGCGGTTTGCTCGTCTCCGATCCGATGTGCTGGTGAAGTTGGAACTTCTGGAGAACAAGAAGACCCAGGATGTGGCCTACCAGCTCAGGAGGTTTATACAAGGACTTGCTGTTTACCACAAGTAAGTAGCCTAATAGTCAGTGGGGCTTTCCTATTTTGTCAGATTAGCGCAATTAATTGGGTAATATATGCAACAAATTGGTCATAGTTGATAATTTTAAGATGACGTTGTTCAATTTTGCACTTTGACTTTTAATATCATGGACTCCGTTTATTCAAATAACAACTGTGACTCTTTAGCAGTTGTATGAAATTGCTACAACACAAGCATATTGACGAAGATAGCGTGTCAACTTGATAAACAATTGTTTTTTCCGACTGTATGTCGTCGATTTTTGTCATGTGCATTTGTGTCTTATAATGTGACTAAGACTTAAGTAGAGTTATTGCATTGTCAGATGTCCATTTACATTTTTAAAACGCTAGATAGCTTTGACAAGTTCTCAAAAACAAAACGTTGGCTAGTTCCTTTTTTGAAAAGGAACGTATTTTCCACTTTTTAAATAAAAAAAAAAACAATAAACGTGTTCCTACTGAGCAGCTACCTTCTTTTTCAGTGAATCAGTGGAACATCTAAATGACAACTCAACCCTCTTCCCAGTTGAAGTAGATCTCTCGCAGAACGCGTTCCAATATAAGTCTACCGCCCAGATCATTCAGGACAGTCAAGAAGATGAGGAAGACCTGGAATTTGGCAAAGAGATTCACGAATATCACGACATTTCAGACAACGACGAAAAAGAGGCCAAACTCGTCAACAGACGCCAAACCAAAGACAATGACGACACAGAATTGTCAGAACAACTTCTTCCTGACTTTGACAACGTTGCTCTCACTTTTGACAAAGTGGAGAAATCTGACAACATGGACAAAACTGACAATATGGACAATTTGACTTTGTTGACGGAACTGGGATTGGCTGACACGAATGATACGAATGGACAAGATGATTTTGGTGATTTCCAGAATGGATTGCTTGATGAGTTCATGCCTAAAGCCAGTGATGATAAGAATGATATTTTTGATAATTTGTTGAGCGATTTTAGTCTTTTAAATAAATAGATTATTTAATGATATTGATGTTTGAATTTAAAATGTTGATAGGTAAATATCAGGTGGGGAATAAAACTGAACTTAAAAAAGTATAAATTTATTAGTAAATAAATATTTCGCAAGACATTGGTAATAATCACCAAAAATTCCATTAATTATTATCTACACTTATATCGAAATAATAAGATGGCTGAAATTACACAGTTCTTCATTTTGACACGAACTTTTATGGCGTACTAGCTTTCGTGAGCATAAACTCAATTTTCACGCATTATTTTTATAAATGTCAGCCTATGTTGTTCTGATGTATAGCTATCATAATGTAAATGCTCATCCAAATCAGACCAGACGTTTCAGCGTGAAGGAGTAACAAGCATACACTTTCGCATTTATAATAGTAGTGCAATTTTATGCTTCTTCCTAGAAAAAAGGAAAAAAACGGTATGCAAACATTTGAACAAAAAATTATTGGTAGCTGTTCTGATTTGGTGGGACCCTATGTGGGTCCCACTAGAGTTTGACTAAAGTAGATAATTAGTTTCGTTTCTACATCTCATCTTGAGCGACGAAAACAACATGAGTTACACTAGTCTGATTCCTCTCACAAAACTCAATCCAAACTCAATTAAAGGCACAAAAGAAGAACTACTACTTACACAGAAACATTTTTAGCCACTTTAATCATAATAATAATGGTGAATAACCCTCACTTTCACAGGCCACGGAGCCACCAGCTTCTTTTCTGGATGAGCTTTCTTTAACTTAATACTTTGCAAATAATCCTTGACTTTCTGACTGTATTCCGGAATATTTTCATACGTATCGACGATCAATTTTCCTTTATTCTGTATCTTTGGTATGATGTTTAGAATGTCGAGCTTCTGGACTTTTTCAAAGTCTATCGTGTCGGCAAATTGTTGTAGTGAAGAAGTTGCCGTGTCTGTAATGGTTTGAAGTGTGCTTGCAGCTGTGTCTTTTAGTTTTCCCAGGTCTAAGTTGGCTAGGTCTAGGCTTGCCAGCTTGTCCAGCGTGGCAGATGTGGAGTGGATGAGTAGAACGGCGAGCTGGAAGAAAAAATAAGTTTTAATAGAACGTAAATATGGTAAATAGAGCTTTGTGCTAAAAGGGCGGATTCTTGAAATTTCCTCTCTCTTCCATTTTGAACTGAGGAAAATTATGATCCTGGTTAAGAGCAATTAGCTGTTCTGTTAAGCGCCAAAATTACTCTGTATTGTCAGATTTACGCAAAATTTATTGATACCACCTTTACGGGTTTTTTGATCAACGACGACGAAGATCATGAAAGAAGTAAGATTTGGGCATCATTAAACTTTTTCTTGATACACAGAAGAGACGCTGAGGTAGGATGATGGTTAGGACCAATTCCTTGGTCATCATATAGGGGTGATAGGAAGCAGAGATAGTCTAGTGGTGTGACCATCGGACTGCCAAGTCGTAGGTCTCGAGTTCGAACCCAAGGCACGCGCCTCTGATTTTTCGGATTCATGTGCGTATTGTATAATTATCACTTGCTTCGGTGAAGGAAAACATCGTGAGAAAACCAGTATGCCTGACAGATATTTCTCGACGACATGTAATAACCAAGTCAGAGGCCCATGGGCGTAAAAACTCTGACACCAGGTTAGGCACTAACCACACGATATAAATCTGCCACATGTAACCAAAGACATTCAAATATTTACGAGCGACAGACGGGACTAGACGAAGAAAATCGTAATCCAATACTTGTTACTGACGGGTCGACGGTTAAAACGGGTCTGTCTAGTATAGCCCACTTTTCAGGTAGCATTCGTGTACCTATCAAAATCCAAAATGTTCGGGATCAAAATTTTTGTATGAAAATATTCCAAATGTCCGCTCTATAAGTCTTTTGAATCTCTTTGCATTTAACCCATGAGCTTCCAAATCCTGCCTACCACAGTAACCTTGATTTCATCAGGGCTCTTCAGTATCACAGAACAACTTCAAAAATTATTTTCAACAATTTTGCACTAGCTAAAAAGAACTGGCCTCTTTCACACCACACAATTAAAAACAAAATAACATCGACTAATCACTCACCAGGATATGAGTCTTCATGTTGATCACCAGGTTAACACTGCAGCACTGACCGTCGCGGATAACAGCTTCTTGATATAAACTAATGGGTTGCACACTTGCACGCCATTAAAATTGACAACGGGCTTATTCTGGTTGATGACATTCGTGAGTTAGCGAAAAGGTTCGTCTTAAAGTTGCCGAAAGTTTATGCAGCGGTATCGCCACATCCGGAGAATGCACAGCGTCTACGCGGCGTCGTCGCTACGACCACCAAATCCAATTCATCATAAGCCTAGCCTTCTCCCAACTATGTTGGGGTTGTCTTAGTCTCACCGGATGCAGCTGAATACCAATATTTTACATAGAGCGACTGCCTATCTGACCTCCACAATCCAGTTAGTACTGGGTAATACGATACCCCTTAGTAAGACAGGTTGTCAGACTTTCGAGCCACTGACTGACTACCTGTAACGACTGTCAAAGATCTACAAATGATAGCCGGGACCAACAACTTAGCGTGCTTTCCGAGGCACGGAGGAAACTCGTTATGTAATGGGTGGTCTCCATCCACGGAATAACCCAGGCAAGCGCGGTTTACCCTAAATAACGACCCAAGCTACTGTTATTATTTAGCCACGAGCTCCTCCTACGACCAAATCAAAGTAATGAGTTAGGTATTACTAAGATTCTAGGTACCTATTACCCGATTTTCAGTGTCACTTAGGAAATACATGGTTCGTCTAAATATATCCTTACCCCAAAGTCCACAAAACCACCTCGGAAGCCACTTGTGTTGTCTTTTAAGAGAATCGTGCCCCTCTATTTTCTGATGGTGACTCCTGGAGTGATTTTAGTGCCACATTTAAACATTTGGACGTTGGTGATTGACCAAGTCTACTAGGCACCCTACAAACCGCCGAGATCATCACAAGACATGATTCGTGAGATCTTCTGATTAGCACGTAGAAAAATCGAACGATATCGATCAGCTATCGAAAACCAGAATACACCTTCGAAGGGAAAGTGTCGAACGCTTGTCCCATGCATGTATTATCAAAATTCAACGCACAATAACGACAATCGCTTTCTGAATGACAAATTAACTTGACATAAAGATTTATAGCTCTCTTAACATTGTGTTGTAATTATGTAATGTTATAACATTTTGATTATGTTTTGGGTACTAAGTAGTGCTAAGTAGGGTGCAGTTTCAAGGTTTTATTTTGATTTATTTATAGCGCTAGATTCGCGAGGTAATTGTGTCACAATTTTGTCTGATGGCAATGCCATTAATTTTGGCAATTCAACGTTAGTTGCGTTGTTTATGCTTTTGAGTAGATGAATACCTGGGTACCTAATACTTGTAACGAGCTGACCCGACAGAAGTTGTCTGTTCTGGATACACCAGTGCCACCTATCGGGTACAACTAAATCATCAAAATCTGTAAATTCATTTAGGAAAAAATTTTAACACCATGCACACCGGATTTTTCCAAAACCTTCGGATTCCCAATGGTTCAAGGGTGGGTCCATTAGTATGGACATTTGCATAGCATAATCAGCCTGCATGTTCCCACTGCTGGGACACAGGCATCCGTCGCATATCTTCGATTTTTTTGGTTCTAAGACATGCCGGTTTCCTCACGATGTTTTCCTTCACCGTTTTGAAAGCATTGGTGATGAAATGAATTACACAAAGTAATGCGCCTGCCTGGGTTTGAGCAGTTCGGCCCCGACTTACGAGCAGTAAGTCGGGGCCGCCACCACTCGACCACCACTGCTCTCATTTCATCTCACTTTTCATTCGACATTTGCATAGTCGGCCTCGTATTTACGTTAGGTACAACTACCACTTCAGACAACAATTACGGGGCCGATAATCTGTAGATCTTTGAGGAAGAGTACCATTTAAACCGGAACTCGGCAACGTTGGTTGGCGACATACAATATGTATGATCTTAGTAAGTACTGACTTTCCCGGAAGAGCTCCTTCACCAGCCAGTTACCTAAAAGAGCTACTTGCGAAATTATTCGTTCGAGCAAGGATGGCTAGGCACCTTTTGCATTACAAACAGACTACATGTTAAAAAATAAATGCTAATAATCCGATTATGTAGCAGGAGTTTCATTTCTAGACGAAGCTATGGTACGGGGAACTCCTTTATTCATTTTAAAAACTTATTTAACATATTTTTAAATATTTCTTTAAAAAAAACCATATAAAATGTTAAAAAATAATGGTGCTCCGGTAGCGGGAGCAGGGTCCAAGCTACCGGTGGTTAGGGCTCCAGAGACAGGAACCTCCTCACAATACGAGCCGTATCGAGGAGTACTGCCTTCTGAATCAGGCCCTTGATCCAACCGCCTAAGGAGAGCCTCGAAAGATGGTCGTCGAGGCTCTTGGCTATAAGGCCATTGGCCGTCACGACGATCGGTACAATGATAGCCGAGTTCACATTCCACATGTCGACAACCTCAAGTCAGTGCCAAGTCGATATTTTATTTGTTTCTCTTTCTCAGCTTTCACGAGGTTCTCGTCATGCGGGATGGTAACATCGACTATCATTACGCGACGCGCTGATCGGTCTATCACTACTATGTCAGGCTTATTGGCGACAATATGACAATAATGTCAGTAATGATAGACCGATCCCAGTACAGCGTGACATGGTCTTTCTCGAGAACTGGGTCGGGCACATACTTGTAGTACGGTACCTCAGATTCCACAAGTTTATATTTCAATGCAAGTTGCTGGTGAATAATCCTGGCTGCTTGGTTGTGCCTGTGCAAGTACTCGCCGTTAGCCAGACGAGAACAACCAGAAATAATATGTCTGATGGACTCACCCGGACGGTGGCATGCCCGACACACGTCAACCGTCCCGTCCTACATAATATATTTCCGGTAGTTGTTCGTCAACATAACTTCGTCCATAATCGCACAGACAAAACCTTCAGTTTCTCCAATGAGGTCACCGAAACGTAACCAGGACACGGACGCTAGAAAATCTATATCGGGCCCATGAAGAGCCCGGTAGAAGCGCCCGTGAAGCTCCTTACCTTGCCATACTTCCTTGCGGTCATCTGTAGTAAGTACTACAGGTTTGCGCCAGTTCTCTTTAGCCATGGACAGCGGGGTGAGTCCCTTGTCCACTGCGACCACATCTCGGTGCATACCCACCTCGGTTTTAAAAAAATATTCTCTGAGACTGCACATCTCGCGGTTGTGAAGGGACTTCGCGTTTAAAAACTTATAATTAACATCACACTTGTATGTATTTTTAGCAGTGATACCTTGTGGTGACCAAGTCATAGGTCTCGAGTTCGAACCCAAGACACGCACCTCTGATTTTTCGGATTCATGCGAGTTTTGTATAATTATTAATTCCTTCGGTGAAGGCAATCCTCGTGGGGTTACTCATCATCTCACACACACACTACACCGACACAGTCCATCCATTTTGTTATTTATTTATTTATGTACACACAAAATACTTTACTGGACATTACATTAAGATAGAAGAGCACAAAGGTACTGCTTATTTCATGAGAAATTTCTTCCAGCAGACCTGCGAGAGGAAAGTTTTATTAGAAATGTAGTCACAGTGTGTAGAAAAGAGAAAACAAAAATATACCACTAAATTAAATAAACATACACACAAATATTATAATACTAGTATTATAAATATAAAGGGT
The DNA here is from genome assembly GCA_905163415.1 of Noctua fimbriata. NCBI lineage: Eukaryota > Metazoa > Arthropoda > Insecta > Lepidoptera > Noctuidae > Noctua > Noctua fimbriata. The sequence goes on along the minus strand of LR990945.1, from coordinate 12,625,643 downwards.
GTAAATAGACCCTTAACATAACCGAAAGGCACTTGTTTTCCCGCGATAATTTTTTTGTTCTAGACCATACCTGGGAACCTTCTAGTTACGGAGATATTGGGGGTCAAAGTTCCAGCTTACAAGTTTTTTTTAAATACTTGTTTTTAATGTAAGATTTTTACTTTACACAGTTCCACGACCCCCGTACTATTCAATCCATCCATCAGCACAATGCTTTGAGTGCTTTCCATCGAGTCCTACCGTAAAACGTGATTTTTCACCCCAAAATAAAAGTCGATTACCAGCAATCATTTTTGCGTAAAGTTACTTAGTTTGATGTACAGAATACTTGGTTGACGGCTATGTCAAGGGTCTGTTTACACCCTGTATACCTATAATATACTATATCCAGAATATTACAGTAAAGAGGAGAGGTAATGCTCTTTGACTTGCTGTTTGAAGACACATCAAAGTGCATTCATCGTTTCTTTGGAGAGTAAATAAAACAACATTATTCTTAAAATAAAATATATTATCGAACCAATGTTACAGCTTAAAAAAATGTACGCTTCAGATAATTAGCACTAATCCTAGTTTATTAAAATTAACAATTAATGCGTAACAAAAGTTATTCATCAAACCTTTTGCTACTTCTAGCACTTATACTGTGCAACCGTGCCTTTAGAAATTATATGAACTTTAATTGCGATTTTAATCTTTATTTGAAAAAATATAGGGATTATTTTTTATTGAAAAGTGATTTTAACTAACCATAATGTAATAAATAAGGTTTTTATAATTCGGTTGGGCCAATCAGGAAAGTAATTTTCGTCGCTTCGTGTGAGCGTAATTTCGGTCACGTAAAATAAGTCGCGTAGTTTACGTTAGTATCACAACTCATTTTGCGTTGTAGTATGACGCATCTGAACTTTTTATGCAATTCAACTCATAAAATTACGCGGCAAAATTCAAGAGTTTTGACAGCCGTAAATAGGGTCCCTCAAGACCTCGGGAGATTATGACTTTGAAGTAAATTAAACAAATTGGTAATGGGGTGACTCTGCCAGCTCCCATAGAAAAAAGTTCAAACCCCTTCAACGTGGAAGAATGTTGTGCTCATTATGTTTTGTATATCGAGATTAGATGAAAAACTATAGAAAATACGGATAAAACTTATTTTTGGATACGTCGCAAGCGCATAGCTAGTCACCTAAGGTGAATCTGAATGCCATCCGCAATGCTGTGTCAATGCTACATAGCAACGATGACAGTGACAGCTCATGAACCCAGTTCAAGCCGGCGACGCTTTCGAATTGGCGACGTCGTGACACCAAGACCAAGACTGACAGTTGCCTTATACAGGGTGGAAGACACTGACGCACAAACGCATACTACGTATTCAGTACACTTTGCTCCATTTCCTATCCTGCCCACTGAGCCCCAAAACATGCAGTCGGGGCGACCTCTGCGCTTGCGCATCAACGAAATCGTGGAATTGACGAAGTTTTGGAATAATAAAATATGATGTCGTGCCAGCGACATAAAGAAGAACAAGTACATAATTCCGAGTGCCTGAACGAAATAAAATCTCCTGTTTCCTACAAAAGTGTAATACCTACACGGTAAAAATATTTGGAACAGGAGTTTTATTTTTAAATTGCCGATTAAAAATTTCTAGGAGGCCGGGGAGGGGTTCAGAAAGATGAACTGAATATGTGGTAACCGTGTGTGCGTCGATGTCGGGATGTCTGTACAATGCCGGAAGAAAAGTGGAACTAAACTTTAAACCAAGGTTAGAAGAAAATCGCAGCAAATTTTTGCGCCCTTAGCTACGTTCCATCGTTAAACATTGCGAGATTACTATTAAGGGCGAAAAAAACTAGAATCTTAGCATTTCACTTTTAGGACGGATTTCACCAATGAAAGTAATCGCCATCAGCACATTTAAACGGCGGTAAAGAGTACGTGATATTATACCTGTCCTGTTGCTTGCACACCACAGGACCAGATGGACGCTACTGAAAGTGCCAAACTCGTCGCCAAGTTTGAGCTGTACGAATTTAAATTGTCATCAGCACGCTACGAAGAAGAAAAGAAGTGTCAATATGATGTAGAATCAATTATGACATTGACAGCTTTTGAACGCAGTTTAGATGTGCTGATTACACATTGGTGAAATTAGCCTTTAGTGAAAATTCGCTGAGTTTTTCCCCTTGCAATTTATTTTTTCGTGTACTCGTAGCGGCGTCGCCAAAACAGTCCATAAAACTAAAAATTATGTGAAACTGTATACATTGAATGATTTACGAAGAAAATACTTACAATTTAACGAGAAAAATGTTACATCAAATTAAAAAAAAATAACAAAAATAAAAACGAAAACTGCCTCTTTTAGATTTAACCATCAATAATTTGACTAAATATGAAAAATTGTATAGATATATAGGTAAGGCAGAGTGTACATTATTATTTAGTTATATTTTCTATTGAAATACTAAAGCGAGTTTCTAGTTGACATGCTTTTAAATACATAATAATATTTATACAATATTTTGTGTGACGTTTTTGTGGAGATAACACGTTTTTAGCCAAACGATTCTAGACTTAGGGTGTTCTGAAATTCGTCCTAAATTGCCATGCTGGGTATAAGCACCTTACATCTATCTATTACCTATGTTAAAAGTAATCATTGAGTCTCATAAGAAATCTTGAAGCAAAAGGTGAACCTTTAAACACTTCTTTTAAAACCTCTTTTTTACCCGACTACGGCAAAGTCAAAAGGAAGGGTGATGATTTTAGCAGTCTATGTATGTTTGTATTTACGTATGTTCCTCCGTAGCGCCTAAACTATTCATCCGATTTTGATGAATAAGGTGTCAATCGATTTGTTTTTATGGCCCGGGTAACATAGGCTACATTTTAACCGACTTCAACAATAGGGGGAGGCGATTTTACCTTGTAAACCTCAAATTAGAGCGTGATTTTTCAGTAGTCGGGTTTTTTAGTTGTAGTATACAAACTTTAGGGCCGAAACGAAACGCAATCGACTTCAAACGGTTTCCTATTTCTACAGGACTGACATAGTTTGATTGTGGCTTATGTCATTACATAAATTATTGACATTTGCATCACCGAAGGAAAATCAGGGCGGAAAAACTTGACGTAATATTACACGCGCAATATCACTTTCTTAATACACAACAATCTACCAAAGATCAACTTCGGGGCCAAAAAAATCACGTAACTGGGAAATGCCCAGATCCCCCACGTTAAGTAAATGCGCGTGCGACTTTCCGACGACTTTTCCACTCTGCCGCACCTGTACCACCGTCGACGAGAAAGCTGACTATCAGAGTCGATCGAGTCGGCGATCGACTGTTTTTTCGCTCAAGAAATGTACAAAAGATTGTAATTTTTTTTTCGCATTTGAATAGTTCCGGAAAGTTAAATTTGGTCATAAGGTACAAGAAAAAAAATATTCGAACCTACCGCCGTTCAAAATATGTGAACGCGTGTGTGCCGTTGTATGTGTGTGTGTGTGTGTGTTTTCCAAATAGTTGAGATTTTTCTTTTTGTATATTTTGCCTAGATTGTATCTACCAAGTAAATATAAACACAACATACATACAGACACACATTAAAAAAAATGTATCGAAAGTAGAGTAGAGGTCTCGTGTCTGGTATAGTCCAGAACAACAAAATGATCGCAATGACGGGGAGATCAAGTGCTCCGCGTCATTGCGATCATTTTTAGGGTTCTGTAGTCAACAAGGATTCCTACGCTTATAGTTTTTTTAATATCGTTAAAGGTATTTTTACACTATTATAAAGAACTCATTTTTAGTTGCTAGATCTCCTCTTTTCTCACTTTTCAACGGCGGTAGGACCAGTACCTGACTGGCTTTTTTTACATTATCTCCACAAGAACGTCTGACAAAGCGGGTAGCTATACAATACCTATAAAATATCACAAACGTACAACTCAAGTGAAAGGTCTCAAGATTATGTGGCCCAGGACTGCAACTGTGCCAGTTCCTCGTCGTCCTCTGAAAAAATGATAAAATTAAGTATTAGTACAAGTGTATTGGATTGACTCTCGCTCTTAATGTGCACGTCTTTCTACATCGTTCTCACATATTCCCCTGTGTTCGTTGTATATCCCTTTTTTTATGGCAATAAAGAAATTTATTTATTTATTTTATTTATTTGTATATGTTTAATCTCAACATGAATGATGTAACTAAGATTTTGTAAGAATATTTTGATTTAAAAGAGTGTCCATGGAGTTTCTTGCCCATTCTTCTCCATAGAGATTTACGCTTTGGAATGTGCAACTGCAGTACTTTCTCAAGTTATTATGCCTTGTGACTGTGACTGTAGCTTCGCTTTTTTTTTGTTTTATTTGACATTCAAAAGTGCCTGTGATGGTCTTATTGTAATAAATGCTTTGAGTTTGAGTTTGACTCAATCGGGACTATACGGAAGGATTCTTTTTTAAGGTTGAAGGACAACAGGAGGAAATCCGAATCCATAATAAATACCGAAAAACGGCTTTTTGATGAAAACAATTTCGGAATACTTTATTTTTTGGCCAAGTGTGACTTGTCCATAAAAATTTGTGATGCTTTTTTTTTCATGTATTTCGACTCTGTTTCTTGTAAGGATAATTTTATTGTACGGGAAGAAAAAAATCGGGATAGCAGAAGTTGGTCAAAATTAGAAAAAAAACATACTATTTGTATGGACGAAAAATGTACCTAATTTTTTTTTTATGCTTCTCGATTAATTTTCATCTAAACATTTCATTGTATGGGATGACATTTCACAATTTTATGGTAGACTCACACTACGCATGTACACAAACACAATAGCATACTTAAACAAAATAATAAAGAAGGCAGACAATTAAATTAATGAAAAACACGCTATCACCAAACAAACGTCAGACACACATGACATTTTTCTGACAAATGACAGACACATTACACATTCTTTTATCACATAATGTCAAACACTCATGAATGGCAACTTTCGTGTGATAAATCAATCCATTCATACATAAAGGGTGTAAATAGACCCTTAACATAACAGAAAGGCACTTGTTCTCACCGTCTTTGCGATCATTTTTTTGTTCTAGACCATACCTAGGAACCTTCTATTTACGGAGATATTGGGGGTCAAAGTTCCAACTTTAAGATTTTTACTTTACACACCTCCACGACCCCCGTACTATTCAATCCATGCATCAGCACAATGCTTAGAGTGCTTTCCATCGATTCCTACCGTAAAACGTGATTTTTCACCCCCAAAAAAAAAGTCGATTCCCAGCAATAATTTTTGTGTAAAGTTACTTAGTTTGATGTACACAATGCTTGGTTGACGGCTTCGTGACGGGTCTGTTTTCACCCTGTATAATGATTAATTCTCGAACACTCCAACATACATTCATCACTGCAACACACATTCATACAGTCCAACATACATTTTATTTTATTTATTATCATTTTTTTTATTACAAAATGGGCCTGCTCTTTACCTCGCTCACGCCTGATGGAAAGCGATAGATGAGGTCATATGGGACAATAAACAGCTACAATATATATTGTTTACATATAACAATAATATACATATGTAGTATTAACAATATTGCATTATCCGCATGTTAAGAAAATTTGAATAAGATAAAAAAAAGGTACATTCATACACAACACTCCATTTTCTTATGATCTTTTAGTTCTCCATTTTTAATAACTATTTGTTATTATTTTTAACTTTAAACTGATTATTTCTTTGTCATCTTTTTGGTACTATGAATGATGTTCACACAAAGTAGTCTCTAAACCATTTACTATATTGTTTTGCTGTGTGTGTGGGGGGCAGGGGGGGGGGGCTGATGACTGTAACACAGGCTTCATCAAAAACTCAAAAATCTACTTCAGGCTTCTTCAAAAACTTACTTCAGGCACCAGTCTCTTCCAATGGTGGAATATAAAATTAGCCAAAAACATTGTAAATTTTTAAGGAAACCAATATTATGAAGAGAGAATAAAATAATTGAATTGAATTCACTACTGACACATTACTTAGTACCAACAATAGATGTGAGATCGACAGTGAAAATTTGAAATGGCGCAAGGAACATTAAGCGTGCTGATGAATTTTCAACTACTCGTTGGTGAGCCGAAGGTTGCAAATTGAAGTGTCACTCACCGGTTGGCTTAGACCTGCTGGGCTTGGGCTTGTCGTGCACGAGCTCGGCTGTAGGCACGTCCGGAAGCTTGTCGGTGGGCACGTTGATACCGAGCATTTCCTTATCCAGGTCCTCCTGTAAAAACACAGCGATAAGGGAATATTAAGTAACATCTCGTCTGTAATCCCCAAAGGGTTAGGCTGAAGTGTACCTAATAGTACACCCACATTTCGCCAGTTAAGTTTCAGTCCCATGTAATAGGGGGCGAGCCTATTGCCATCAATCGGCCACAAATCCAGATTCCGTGGCTGCTACTGAGAAATTCCTGATGGAAAAACCCAATAACACTTTACCCGACCCGGGAATCGGACCCGGAACCTCACGCTTAGCAGTCGCGCTTACGACCACTCGACCAACGACGCAGTATTCATATTGTAGTGAAAAAAACAGTTTGGTAGCCCATAAGTGGTTCCCAATTAAGGTCTGTGTTTAGCAGCCGAATACCAGTATTTTACATGGAGTGACTGCCTATCTGACCTCCACAACCCAGCTAGTACTAGGTTTTACGATACCCCTTGGTAACACTGGTTGTCACTTTCAGGTCACTGACTACCTGTAACGACTGTCAAAGATCTACAAATGACAGCCGAGACCAACGGCTTAACGTGCTCTCCGAGCCCCTCAGTATATTAAGCAATAATGAATAAAATAATAAAAAACCAAGATTCTTAACTCAAGTATAAGAAAATGATCAATTCCCATACCTGTTCCAACTCCTCAAGCTCCTTCTCAAGTTCATCCTCGTCGATATCGTTGGGGAAGGCGACATTGTTGCTGATAGCGTCGGTGATCTCTCGGGAGATGTCGTGTTGTTCCGCTATGTCGTCCATTATATCGTGGACCTTGTCTACGTCGCTGTGAAAGAAAGAGATGGAGGATATAGTTCGAAATATACAGCGATTATCAGAAATGTGTGGTCATGTTAAGGCTTCGTGTCCACCAGAGATGTGCAGCGAGAGATGTGCATAAAACTAACCAATCACATAGCTAGCCTACAGTAGCGAAGGGTCAATTTTTGTAAAAGGTAGGCCGGAGTCCATAATCTTTAATGTGTTTATATAATACATTAAATATTATATATTTGTCTATAGAATACTGACTGTGCCATTTTTCAAAGGTCGTTGAAAGTCGGTTGAATTCGAGTTGAATGGAATCTTCGCCACTGCTAGCCTATCTCAAGTAGTGAGAAAGATGCGATATTATTGGTTAGTATCACACCAACTCTCGCTACGCATCCTCGGTCATCTGTGGTGGTAACGTAGCCTTTAGGTTGTGGTCAGCTATCCTACACCTGTGTGCCGTATAGGTATTAATACATTTAATTTGCAGATCACAGAGCTTTATAAATGGTGTAACAAGACCCTTAACGAAGCCGAAAGGCACTTTAATTTATTTCATCACCACTGCTCTCAAAACGGTGAAGGAAAACATCGTGAGGTAACCGGCATGTCCTAGAACCAAAAATTCGAAGACATGTGACATCTACCAACCCGCACTGGGCCCGCGTGGTGGAGTTTAACCCATTTCCTTTCTTAGAGCGGAAGCCTGTGTCCCAGCAGTGGCAACATTATAGGCTGATTATACCTTATGCCAGTTCGTTTTTGATTTAGGAAGTGACAAAATGATCGGCTCAATCTGATTCTGCGTTGATTAGTATGGTTACTCCCTTAGGTCACCGAATATTATCAAACAGGTATACTAACATATCCTTATGCGCAAGCTTCATGGCGTTGGCCGCATCGCGCATAGTGTTCAATACTTGAGCGTTAGTATTGGCGCCCTCCAAGGCCTCCCGCTGCGCCTCGATCTGTGTGAGCGTGCCGTCGATCTGTGTCAGCTGCTTCTCGTAGCGCTTCTTGCGCTTTAGAGCGGCGATGGCCGCTGGAAACAGAAAAAGGTGTGTTTGATATAATTACAAAAAAACGGCCAAGCGCGAGACGGATTCGCGCAAGAAGGGTTCCGAACCAACGTAGACCCCTTTAATGTTTAGTTTATTTTTATTATTTATTGTTATAGCGGCAACAGAAATACACATTCTGTGAAAATTTCAACTGTCTACCTATTACGGATCATGAGATACAGCCCGCTGACAGACGGACGGACAGCGGAGGCTTAGTAATAGGGTCCCGTTGGTTACTCTACGGGTACGGAACCGTTAAGATGACACTGAAAAAGTAATAGTAAATGAACATAGATGTCGAACAGCTTAGGATTCCCAATTTCACCAGCTTCAGGGTCAAATTTTACAAAAATCCTTTCTAAGCGGATACCTGCGTCATGTGTCAGCTATCTTTGTGCCAAATTTGAGCCTGATCAGTCAGTGGTTCGAGCTGTGTATTGATAAGTCAGTCAGGGCAAACGATTTTATAAGTATAAATGAGAAAAGAGAAAAGAGAGAGAGAGAGAAAGATGTGAAAAGAGGAGTGAAAGAACATTATCTTTCCATTTCGTCATAGTTGCATAAGTATTTATTATTAGTTATTTTATTCTATTTACAGTATTGTTATGTTTTATCTTTGCATTTATAAGTATGTTAGTATATTCTTATATTTAAACATAAGTTTAAATAGTTCTGCTTTGTGTTTTATGTTTTCCATTTTCTCTTCTTCTTTTACACACTATGTCTACATCTCTTTTTTTAGTATCTCCTTTCGCAGGTATGCTGGAAGAAATTTCTTTAGAAATAAGCATCACCTTTGTACTATTTTCTGTTCCTTTCTTCTTTTCTTTATTTAGTGTGTACATAAACTGTTAAATAAATAAATAATGACTGGTTCAAACTCTCAAGTGCTCTGAATGCATTCTATTTCGCGCTGTTAGGGAACAGTTTCGGACGTTCAATACACAAAGCATTATTTCAATTTTTATAATTGGTTTACATTATTATTGGAAAAGTTCTTGAGTGGCAAATGCGAAACGGAAGACGCTGCGTTGGAAGGCCTCCCACTAGGTGGACCGATGACCTGGTGAAGGTTGCGGGGATCCGCTAGATGCAAGTCGCACGGGACCAGTCAATGTGACACTTGGGGGAGGCCTATGTCCAGCAGTGGACGTCTTTCGGCTGAAATGATGATGAATTGGATTTTAGACCATTCCCTCTCATAGAGAAGAGGCCTGTGTCCCAGCAGTGGGATCATTATAGGATGATTATTATTCTTATTAATTGTTTTAGCGCTAAATAAAATAAACGGGAACTCATATTCGTCAAATTAAAAGTAAAACTTTTAAAAACCTCAGATAATCCTCATGAACATACTGCGATGTGGGGATGAGGAGGGGTTAAGTAAACAACATGACGTGTATTACTTTGAGAGTCAATTGTGAACTGAGACTCAACTGTACCCAACTACAGTCCTCAACTGTCCTCTCTCCTTTAATAGGTGGTTTATATATACATGGATAGTACGTGACTACGTGCTAATACTAAGCCTACAGAGAACAGTATATTTATCTTAACTTAACCCTGAACAGTACGTGACATGCTGATGCACAACATACGTGCCTTCCCACCACAATACATCCTAATGTTGTCAATACATCGGGTACTACTGCTTTTCCCCTAAACAAAACCTACTAAAGATATCTAGTTCTTCACAACTACATTATACATTAAAAAGATATTACTAATAATACAATAGCTGGTCTAACGACATGCCAATTAGTTTATCTATGAGTGAGTGAGTATGAGGTCATCTTGGTGTGATTGACATTTTAATACTTCTGTCTTCTTTCGTATTAATCATGTCTTATCACATACAATTCTGCTCCACCTAATTCCTTATCACCTACCCCCCCCCCCCCCTCTTTCCTTGTCTCTACTCTGGAAATCAAATTCTGACCCCCAACCTTCCAATTTGGCGCTCACTAGCAACAACACTTTATGTTAAATAGTTTTAGGTAATATTTTAAGCCAATTGTAATGTCTCTTGAGAGCAGCGGTGGCCCAGTGGTGGCGGTCCCGACTAATGAGCAGTAAGTCGTGGGTTCGAACCCAGGCAAGCGCATTAATTTGTGTAATTTGAATTTGAATTTATTTCATCACCACTGCTCTCAAAACGGTGAAGGAAAACATCGTGAGCAAACCGGCATGTCCTAGAATCAAAAATTCGAAGACATGTGACATCTACTAACCCGCACTGGGCCCGCGTGGTGGATTATAGCCCATTCCCTCTCATAGAGAGGAGACTTGCGTCCCAGCAGTGGGAACATTATAGGCTGACTATGCTATGCTATACTAATGTCTCTTGTGTATAACTAGTGTACCTGCTTATATTCAAATAATACAAAAATTCGAAGGCATGAGACTGCCGCTCTGGACCTATGTGATGAAGAAGACATCTGTGGCCCAGTAGTGTGAATGTTAAAGGTATAGCTGTAAAGCAGTAGCTAAGGTTCAATTTTTGTAGGAGGTATGCCGGAGTAAATATCTTTAATGTGATTATATTATTTGTCTATACAACATTATTTTTAGTATATGCGAAACCTGAATATAGTTTGTTCAGAATGAGTAACTGAATCGATTTCAATAATTTTTAAACCATGTTATATTTTTCCCAAAAATATTTAAAACAGTTAAAAGTTGGATACCGAGCGACTTTGAGTACCTATCGCAATAATTTAGGTACCTACTGCCAAATTATTATTATCAATGAGCTCAAGAGCTGAGCGCTGGAGGCACGCGCGCGACGCGCTGCGTGATGACCACGTTTTTGTGCGGACAACCAGGTAACAGAACAAACTTATGACTTTGTGATTCTTCATGATACAGTCTTGAAATTTTATACATAGATTCTTTACATAAAAATACTAGACACGTGTATCAGGTTTCGCATATACTAAAACTAATGTTGTAGAATACTGACTGTGCCATTTTTCAAAGAGAAGCCGATAGGAATCGAATTGTATAGAACCTTCGCCACTGCTTTACATCCGCACGCAAAATACGCGCTTTGACGTGTGGAGTTGCGGATACCAGCCTGTTATACAATAAAATACAATACATCCTTGAGGTATTAGGTGGCACTTCTAGACACTCGATACTAATATTGTGTGTGTGGAAAACAGAAAATACATCAACTAAATTAACTTTTCTTGATTTATTTCGTATCATTAACACGAAAAGCGGGATATTTACCATATTTACTATTTATGATAGTGTTGTATTTTAGTGTGGAAAATAAAATCTTCCCTGCAAAACACTAGCAAGTAATGAGAGTTGCAGAAGCCAGGGCGTGTATTTTGTAACATAAGTGCCCATGGATATTGAAATAAAATTTAAAACAATATATATATATTTTTTGACCAAGTGTTGATCCCCACTTCCTCAGTCCACAACACTATGCTATGTTCCAATCAATTTGAAAACTTAAGCCAAAAAATCTCAAATCACAATGTTTATCATTTGACAAATACTGGTGTATTCAGCTGCATCCGTTAAAACTGGAACCCAACCCACACATATGAAAAAGGCTAGGCGGATGATGATGAAATGGGGTTATATTTAAAAGCCTCTATCTTGTCAATTTTTCAATTACAATCAATTTATATAAGTACTTCATTCAGTACTTAATTGATAAGTTATAGAATCAGACGTTACTTTGTGGAAATCTATGACACTAAACACTGACACTGACCCTATGTGTGACATTTCAACAGTTTTATAGTATTGACATTATTTAATATCTACTCTAGACTTGTTAGAATAATTTCATAATTTTACTCATTGTCTTATTTATACTTTTTTATACAGAAATTTTGTTATTCTTTATGTGATTATTATTTTTTTTTTAATTTTTTTTTTATCCTGTGTGTGACATTTCATATCAATTTAATATTATTAACATTATTATTTGACATCTTCTATTTTTGTGTGGCTATAGACTTGTAAAAAATAATTTAATAGTACTTCAATCATATTCTTTATTATTTCATAATTTCATTGATACTGACATTATTTGTTAAATTTTGCATGCCAAAACTCAGGCAGAATGTACCCGGCTCACTATATTTAATAACAACTTTATTATACAATACCTACATTCTATGCGTCCGTGTCCGTTCGCGTTGTTCTGTATGGTGTCCGGACGTAAAGAATAGCACCATCCCATATCTTCCCGTGGGTGTCGTAAGAGGCGACTAAGGGACTTACCAGAGAATGGGCAGCAGCGTTCTCTGATTCTACAACAACCATACTGCGATCGCCAACCCGCCTGCCAAGCGTGGCGATTATGGCAAAACCCCCCTTCTTGGGGGAGGCCTATGTCCAGCAGTGGACTTTTCGGCTGAAATGATGATGACATTCTATGCGAATAAATGATTTGATTTGATTAAATGATATGGCGGAGCTGCATCCTGCGTTCAGGCCTGGAACTTTTTCGCAGAATTAAAACTACATCTATTTTGCATAACATTAAGTACCTAATTGGAAAGTTGTTTTTTTTTCTTGTTTACGATGTGATCTGTCCATTCATTGACATTCTGCATCTTTTGTGTTTAGCTTTTGTTTAGTCATGCTTGGTATGCGCCCAGTGGTGCTTTCACATCAATCCGTTTGATGGTGTGTCAGCTGTCATAGTATCAGGTCTTGTGGGGTTTGTCTTTTAAACCTCTTAATTGTCTTGGTTTTCATCAAGATTGATGCCAGTTTAATAGGATTTAATTGAACTGGAAAAAGTAGTAAGATATAAAGTTGAAACCTTCTAGATACAGATAGATGTGTTACTTTGTGTTGTATGGTTACGTAGTAGCGGTACTTTCCTTCTTTTTCTTTCGGTACTTTTAGTATAAGGGCAAGCCTACAAGCTTGCCCTTATACTAGTTACTCATGATGATATTGTTTCTGAACAGTCTTGCTTTATAGGCTTGCCATATTGTTGGCCCCTAGGCATGCCATTGTGGTTACGCAAGTATTTTTACTTGAACAGGATTTTAGTTTAGTTTAATTTGGGCACATAACCAGCTGACAGCATTGAGGAGGAGTTTTTTGATGCCCTTTTATAGTTTGTTGTTGGTTTATTTATTTTAGGTTATTTAATAGTTTTTTATTAACATTATTTTTAGTACCTATATGCGAAACTCGAATATAGTTTGTTCAGAATAAGTAACTGAATCAATTCCAATAATTTTTAAACCCTGTTATATTTTTTCCTAAAAATATTTGAAAAAAGTTAGAAGTTGGACACCAAGCGACTTTAAGTATCTATTGCAATAATTTAGGTACCTACTGCCAAATTATTAGTATCAATGAGCTCAAGGCGACGCTGGAGGCCCGCCCTGCGTGGTGACCACGATTTGGTGCGGACAACTAGGTTACAGAACAAGCATATAACTTTGTGATTTTTCATGATAGTTTTGAAATTTTGTACATAGATTCTTTACAAAAAAATACTAGACACGTGTATCAGGTTTCGCATATACTAAAACTAATGTTGTATAGTTAGTATAATTTACTTAATTAATAAATATTATATATTTTAACAACTTAATAAAAAAATGAAAAAGTTTAGAACAGTGAAAACAAAAAACATTTAAACACAATTCTAAACATCACCATTGTAAACCATTGAGTAAGACATGGTTTACATAATTATAGAGTTCATTATTCTAAAACTGCCTTTCTCATAATGTCAAAACAATAAACGAAACCACTGTTTCCTTGAGTGACTCACAAAGACCTTAATCACATCACTAAAATAAAAAATCACTGCATCAAATTTTTGGAAATTTCATCAGCACTTGACACTTTACCTTTTGTATTGTTTACACAGTGGCTCAAAGGGTCATCTTAAGGTAACCATAAACTTTCATGACTAGACCGTGTGGGTGAGATAAATTTTTCATAGACTTCTGAGTATGTGAAGATTTTTTTTTGTAAGGTTCTAGTTTTGTAAATTCAACCTTATTACAGATTGGATTTGGTTAATGTGAGCGGAGCGTGTGTGAAATTTCCCTATTCTGTTCTGATCAATTAAAGAAACTGGTCTGGGATAAATTACTTATTGTCCGGAACACATCATTCCAAGCCATAACCAACCCTACCACCACACCATCATGACCAGTCCTTTTTAAAGGTATTTTGTTTTAAGTGTAACCTGCCTTACAGGGTTACTTTAGGGTTGAAAATTATTCCATTAAGTTCAACATATTGTATTCATTCTCTTGCCCAATTCATTTGGGGTCAGCGCAGCATAAATTTAAGATAGTTAGTTGAAATATTGTTGGGAGATTGAGGAAAATCATTTCTTTGTGTTACTATTGTTATTTGTCTCACATGCAATTCTTGAACAAATTACTAATGTTCCTTTTCCCTACATTACTAGATGAAGTGAATTTGATTCAGTTTCAGTAATATGATTAGCATAAACTCTCAATTACCTTGATGTTATAACGATGTACTAACGAAATATCTAACAATTAATTGAAAAACAAGGTCATCTTACAACATGTCAACAAAGAATCGGTTCGTGACTGCAAAAAATACGAGCAAGGAATAAGAACACATTTTAATAGCAAAACTTACCTCGCTTATTCTTCGTGCCATGTTTCCTAGCCGTCTGTATTTCTATGTCGATTTTCTTTTCTAGAAACTCCTGTTTTTTGAGCAACAACTCCTCGGTTTCACGTAATTTCTGTATCGCTTCGTGGGTCGACGGACCCTTTTCTTCCTTCTTCCCACCGAATAACTTCCCCAGGAAACTCATCTTGGCTATTCTTTATCCTAAATAAATGCTTAATATACAACTCGATGCAAAGATTATTCACAAATTACGCGTAAAAAGATGAAATTACTTTTCTGATTCCGATTCTTTTACGGGAGTATGCGTCACCCTGGTGACAATCAAAACACAATATTTGGTTATAGAAATGGGGTGTATCAAAACCGTAGTATCGATCAAAGAAGAGGTGATTTATCGCTATCGTAAATTTATTTTGATAGTTAATATATTTTGTAAAGATTACTTTTATAAACGGTACATAAAAATGCTAGAGAATTAGTTTAAGTTCCAAACCACAATAGGAAAAAATGTGTCACGAACTCAGTTTCAAAACGCACCATGACTCAAGCTGTTTTCTGTCAAAAATTTTTAGAACCGCAGAGAGGTGTAAAATACTAATATCTTTATGTAGTCTATGGAGAGACAAGCACATTTCAGTTGCATTCTTATAAATTTTGGCCAATCTATCCTGAAAAAAGAACAGAAATTTATGAAACGTTAATAATAATTGACTGTCCCTCATTCCTAAACTTGTTACGTATGTTTTCTTTAATAAGAATTAATTTCGAAGTAACAGCAGTTTCAGAACGTCTCAACGTCTGACAGTTCATTTGTTTTGAATTCAGATTCATGGCTTTGACAGTTTGATTTGACTCACAGTTGTCATCATTCGGTATAAAATTCGCCTCATGTGAATAAAACTTACAATTTATTCTATAGTACTACATTATTAGCTTATTTTCTGAATTAAAAACTTCAAGTAAACTATAAACATGGTTCGCGTAATATCTCAAGAGACCTACGATGAGGTCGTCAAGGAAAACATCGACGAATTTGAAATGACTCCGGATGAAGCTATAAAAGAGGCTGTTGCCCAATTTGAGGCACAGGTATGTATACCAAAATCCTTTTTATATTATTCTTCCTTTTTTTTAGAAATATGTTAAAGTCAACTTCGCTTATCTGTATTATTTATAAGTATTTTGTCATTGCTTTGAAAATCTGGTTAGTCATGACTATAATTGATTCAGACTGGAAGATTTATACGAGGTGATCTAATCTATGTCCTTTAAATCACGATTCTGCACGTATGTTGACTTATTACGCGAGAACTATTTATAGTCTCCCTGTGGTCAAAGGTTAAGGAAGTCTTTTAAAGAACTTTACATTCTTTTACTTCTTAATTACTTAATACAATAAAAGACAATTTTTGTTTAGAACACATCCGCTCAGGGACACAAATTGTTCTCAAGTATAATTACCGCCACATACAGTTTTACCATAAATGACCTTTTTTTTTAAAAAAAATAGAACCATCATAATTCTCCCCTTTTTTTATTTTTCCCTTCCCATTTTATTTTGTGACAGTAATGAGTATCTTCTTCCCTTTCTGGCCATATGATCTTTATTTCCTTGAATAAAACACAAATACAATTTCTTTTCAGGGAGTAGATCTATCAAATATTATAAAAGACTTGACCCTTGGTTCTGGAGACAGCCATTTGGTAGTGCAGACTGTTACAAAGCTGAGGGAGCTTACTGCTGAGAAGTCTGATGCAGATGCTGTTCTCAAGGAGTTAGAGGTTTTGAAGGTAAATTGTATAAGGGGTATGTGCTAAGGTAACCTGTGAAATTCAAAGATTGTTATGTTTTTTTGCAATTTGCAGGTCGGTATCAGGTTTTTAATGTTGATCAAAATATGATTTATTTATTTACTTATCAATAACAAAAACTGCAGTTCTTTGAAATGTTATCTTAAAATTTATAAACTGTACTGTCTGTGTCTGTACGTCTGTTTGTACACAAATGTAACAATTCATATGTCATGTATTACTAAATAATAAATAGTCATACATAACAATCATCCATAAAAAAAAATATGGCCCCAAATGCCATAATTTTTCACAATATTTATAGTTGTTCATTAGAGTGATTTGAAAGACCATAAAATTGCAGTAGCATAAGAAATTTTGAATTTAGCAGGTTATCCTAGCTCTCGCCAATATAGTTGGGAAAAAGGCTAGGCAGATGATGATGATCCTAGCTCTCGCCTTAATCAAAACCAAATTAAAAAAAAACATTACTCCTCTGCATTCAGGATTTAATCTAGGCTCCCATGCTTCACTGTTGGAACTACATACTTAATATTTTCAGAAACGTCATTTCAACTGCCAAAAGAACCTTGTAGCTATACTACTACTACTGTTAGCCGGTTATTCCACTGCTGGCCAGAGGCCTCTCCCCTTGACTTCCAATTCTTTAGATGTGAGGATAATGTGGACCACTGATCGTTGCTTTTGTTTTCTGGGACTGGGCACGTCTGCAGTCTGCCCAATGAGATGTGGGTAAAACTTTCCACGGTGTGGAGCCCTGAAACCGCCAGAAGAGGTTGTGGCAGACCTGGCAGGATGAGCTGGACAAAACCAATGATCAGTGTATAGCTATAACTCTAATTTAATAATTTCTATATTTCAGGCAGAATGCCAGAAAGGCATAGCCCACAGAGTCCGAGCAGGAAAGGAGGGCGCATACAAAATCCTCCTAGACCTTCTTTACTCAAAGTACAGTAAATTATGCCAAGAGCTCAGCGAAAAAGATACCAAGTTCATTGTGAGTGTGCTGAATACTATGACAGCACTGATGGATGTGCAGCCTGACTTGTTGGATAATAAGGGTGTGGAGTTTATTAAATAGTGAGTTCATTTTACATTTTTTCCTTCTAATACTTTGAAACAGACCATGATGGACCTATCGCACCGTACAGAACAGACTAAACACGAGTTGTTTCTTTGTCAAAGTTCTCACTGGCAGTGTGAACAGTCGCCAGCGCATCAAGTCACCACAGACTGTCAAATTTCTCCAAATGATTTTGAACCATAAAGGGTTGATGATTAAGTTCAAACCCGAATGAGAAAATTTTGACAGTTTGTGGTAACTTGATGCGTTGGCGACTGTACCTACGTTTCGTGAGCGAGAAAATCGTCGATAACTAGTCGCTTCGCAACCGCCGACGGTGGTTGGCTTTTTTAATAAGCTTTTTTGAAGGTAATAATAGTTTTAAACCCTTTTAAGAGTAAGAAGTTCTTAATTTTTCTAAATCCATACTCCCGTACATTAGTAAGGATTTATAATAAATGAAAAAGTGTTTAGGATTATGAAGAACAGAGTGCAAGAGAGAGCAGCAGAGCAGAGCAGAGTGCAGTGTGCAGAGTGTGTGTGTGTGCGTGTGAGTGTGGTGTTTGTGAGTGAGTGTGTGTGTGTGTGAGTGTGGTGGCTTCCTTTTCATGCCCCATTGAAAAGGAAGCAACCTTCAACCAGACGGGTGTTGTGTATTGTGGGCTGGGTGGGTTGTCTTGTTTTTCTATAAAGTCAAAAGTCGCGGATAACTTTAATAGAGCTATTCGATTGTCATACATGGCTCTGTAGTATTTTTTGTACTATGTTGGCGTAGTACTTTTTGTAGAGCCGTTACAAATGACTCTTTGTCTATGTTTGTTGTTTCCAGTCCTTTACGGCTGAACAGATTTGGATGAAATTTGTTACAAGAATGGGTTTTTAAATAATTAATGTTTCAGTGTTCTAGACAATGTAGAAAGCGACGATATAGTAATTGCGACACTAAGATGGACCTCTACGTGCTGTATCAAACATGAAATGAATCGACAGAAAGTCTTCGCTAAGAATATTGCTGAAAACCTCAAACTTTTGCTGAAAGTCACTGGCAATGTCAAAGTGAGTACAAAATCCATTTATAAAACACTAGCTTTTGACCTCGGCTTCGCTCGCGTTATGGTCGGAAGCAGGGATGTTATGGAGCTCCGTAACCGTAACCGAAACTAACGGATATCTATACTAATATTATAAAGCTGAAGAGTTTGTTTGTTTGTTTGTTTGTTTGTTTGTTTGCTTGAACGCGCTAATCTCAGGAACTACTGGTTCGATTTGAAAAATTCTTTTAGAATTGGATAGCCCATTTATCGAGGAAGGTTATAGGGTAAAATTTCACGCGGACGAAAGTCGCGGGCAACAGCTAGTCCGAAATAAAAATATATCCGTAACCGTAACCGTATCCGTTTCACAAGTTTCGGATAGTTACTTACCTATATGACAGAATATAATACCATATGATAACCTAGACTAGATAAAACCTATAAATAAAACCAAATTATAACATACTATTTGTGTTTATATTTTACTTCAATCTAATATCCGTAACCGAAACTATCGGATATCCGAAATAAAAATATATCCGTAACCGTATCCGTTTTACAAGTTTCGGATAATTACTTACCTATATGACAGATTATAATACCATATGATAACCTAGACTAGATAAAACCTATAAATAAAACCAAATTATAACATACTATTTGTGTTTATATTTTACTTCAGTCTAATATCCGTAACCGAAACTAACGGATAATTCGAAATAATTACATATCCGAAACCGATATAATTTTATTCCTATATCTATATCCGTTTCCAGATCCAAAATATCATATCCATAACATCTCTGGTCGGAAGTTATCCCACAGGAACGTTATAAATATAGTCTATGACACTTGGGGATAATGTAGCTTCCCATTAATTAAAGACTTTTCGGAATCCGATGAGCAGTTCCGAAGATTATCACCCAAAATTACTAATATACAATCTTACAAACTTTAACCTTTTATAATAATAGTCTAGAAGTATAAGTATAAATAGTATACACAGACGTTTACGCATACATGCACACGTATTTTGTTCAGAGATAAGAATATGCGATTTGCAAAAAATCTATTGATTGGATTAAAAAACTAAAACAGTATCAGTATCATTACTTTGTTGCGTGAAAAATAATTTGACAAATAATCAGAATTATTGCATGTATATTAGTATGGTTTTTACTCGTTAACAGAAATGTTTAGAGGCATCTTTGTGATTTTTTTTCTACGTATCAAATTTGTTGTATTATGTTTTCAACACACTATCGAACTAGCATAATTATATGCTGAAGAATATCATATATTTTTGTGTTTTTTTTACTTCTGTGGATCATATTTTAAGGCATTGTAAAACATGCTTTTAGCTAGTGTAGTCGCCTTAAGTATACAGGGTGGAAGGGACACCGACGCACAAACGCTTACCACGTATTCAGTACATCATTCCGACCCAAAATCAGA
The DNA here is from genome assembly GCA_905163415.1 of Noctua fimbriata. NCBI lineage: Eukaryota > Metazoa > Arthropoda > Insecta > Lepidoptera > Noctuidae > Noctua > Noctua fimbriata. The sequence goes on along the minus strand of LR990945.1, from coordinate 12,605,535 downwards.
TGTTTCCTACAAAAGTGCAACACCTACACGGTCGAAATGTATGGAACAAATGATTTTTTTAAATACCTATAAAAAAAATCCTTGAGATTCAGTTATTTAACTAAATTCAAATTTTGTTGGTGAATATTCAAATCGAATAAAATGGAAAATATGACGGGGCTGATAACATTGATTGTTTTGATACTAGAACTCACTCCATACTAGTCAACACTCAAACTTTAGGTAAATATGCATTCCACTGAGTTCACAGCTCAGAAGTGGGAACCATTTAGCCTGATGTTAAGATGAACGTTATAGGCGTATAGGATATCGTGTTATCACCATCCCCCGTATCATGACCACCGTAGACAAGGATTCTTTGACGGAAGAATCGACAAAATGACAGATTGTGCCGACACAATGACAGATTTCTTTGCACTATCTGTCATTTTGTCGATTCTTCCGTTAAAGAAATCCTTGTCTACGGTGGTCATGCTACGGGGGCAGATCCTATTCACAAGATTCATATCTATAGGAACCCAACACTCCTCTCATTTCAGCTCCTAAGTGAAACTCTGCAAGTGATACGTAAGTTGACACTAGACGATGATGTGCGAGTGGAGTTCGGTCGCGCGCACGACCACGCCAAGGAGATGGGCGCGCAAATGTTGGAGCCTCTGACTAATTTGTTGAAAGGTTAGTTATTTTAATCTGTGGCGGAACATATCTAGACCACCACTAAACGACATCAAGAAAACCGCTACCGCTTATGATTCGTACCACGCATACAGATCAGGTGATGTCTTGTTTGTGTGAGTGCGAACGCACTGCAAATCATTTACGAAATTAAAAATAAATGTGAGAATAGGATATATGAGAGTAAGCGACTCGTAAGTGAGAGACCTCGTAGCTAATAATAACCGCCGCTCGGATCGATCTTTAGGTTAAGCCGTGCTTGCCTAGGTTGGTCTGTGGATGGGAGACCACCCATTACATACCGAGTTTCCTCCGTGACACGGAAAGCACGTTAAGCCGTTGGTCTCGGCTGTCATTTGTAGATCTTTGACAGTCGTTACAGGTAGTCAGTGGCCCCAGTCTGACAACCAGTCTCACCAAGGGGTATCGTATTACCCAGTATTAACTGGGTTGTGGAGGTCAGATGGCAGAAAAGGCTCAGCAGATGATGATATAATATAAAAACTAAACTGTCAAATTCTTTCACTCTTATGCTAACCGACAGGGTCCAAAATGATCAAGCTTTGCCTACGACCTACCTCCTAAGTTCACAAAGCGGAGTGCAATATAAACATTCTGGTTTTTTTTTATACAACATTAGTTTTAGTATATGCGAAACCTAATACACGTGTCTAGTATTTTTAAGTAAAGATTCTATGTACAAAATTTCAATGAAAAAAATCATGAAAAATTATAAAGTTATAAGCTTGGTCTGTTACCTAGTTGTCCGCACAAAAACGTGGTCACCACGCAGCGCGCGCCTCCAGCGTCGTCTTGAGCTCATTGATAATAATAATTTGGCAGTAGGTACCTAAATTATTGCGATAGGTACTCAAAGTCGCTCGGTGTCCAACTTTTAACTTTTTTAAATATTTTTGGGAAAAATTATAACATGGTTTAAAAATTATTGGAATCGATTCAGTTACTTATTCTGAACAAATTATATTCAGGTTTCGCATATACTAAAAATAATGTTATATATTCCGTATTATTTATGTCTGAAGGTGGCGCCAGTGACTGAAAAGTTGTGTGATTACTACACAATTTTTCGGTTGGCTTGGTATGGGCATGTGATACGGCGAGGTATGAGGAAAATGTCGTGAGGAAAGTTTTGAGTATGAATGTGAATGGGTATAAGAGTAGAGGAAGACCAAAGAAACGATGAATGGACTGTGTGAAGGATGATATGGCAAAACATTAGGTGTCGGATGAGATAACGAGGAATAGAGAAGTATGGAAGAAGAAGACATGCTGCGCCCACCCCAAATATTTATGGGATAAGGGCATTTGAATGATGATGATTTATGTCCACAGAAAACACAAAACCTCCTCTAGTATCAGAGCTGATGCTGACCATAGCGAGTCTGCTGGTACGTCACGAGCTATGCAAGATGGTGGCAGACTGCGGCGTCGACTCTCTGTTCACTGTACTCGCTGATAACTATGATAATGTCGCCGTGGTGCAGCAGGCTGATAAGTTGTGAGTAGATTATCTCTCTCTCTCTCTCCCACTCTCTCTATCTCTCTCTCCCCCTCCCTCTATCTCTCTCTCCCCCTCTCTGTATCTGTCTCTCCCCCTCCCTCTATCTCTCTCTCCACCTCTCTCTATCTCTCTCTCTCCCCCTTTCTCTATGTCTCTCTCGTATCTCTGTCTCTCTCTACGTGGGATTTCAATAGAGTATAACTTGACATCGATATTGTCTGGTGGAAAAATGGCATGGGGTCTACGATGAGCAAGCTTAGAAGATACCATATCGTCGGGGATAGTGCAAATCCACGGAACTAGCATTGGATAATTCCGCGTATCTGACAAATGTAGCCAATTTCAATTACGCATTGTCGTTGCGACTAAATTAATGACTTTAATAGATTTCTAAATCAAATCAAATCATCTTTATTGTGGACTATAGGTATACATCATAAATACAGGTCTTAAATAATTAAAATAAGTTCAGCTATGTCCCGCCGTTGAGGCATACAATAATAAAACACAAATCAGAAGTTAAAACACAATTAGTCATATTAATCTCGATAAATTATTAAAATATTCCAAATTATCAATACATACAAATTCAATTCCAAGTCAGATTCAGATTCAGATTTAATTATTTGCCATCAAAGTAGGTACAAGTTTAAGGTGATACAAATAGGTGAAGGTTACCGCTACATTCTACCTTATAGCATGCAAATTCATAGAAACTAATAGATTACATACAATATTATAATAAATTAACAACTAACCTGTCATTCTAATTAACACTAACAAACATAAAAAAGGAAACAATAATAAAACAATAATAGTCATCAAATAGTCAATTGCACATAAATAAATATTGTCAATAAAATGAATTTCATTATCTTGGAATTATAATTAAGTGAAATATTCTTTCTCAAACATGTCATTTACAAATTTTATTGTCAATTTTTTTTATCATTTAAAAAGTCATTGATACAATAATAACATTTATCCAATAATAATGCAGTAAGCTTAGATTTAAATGTTCGAATAGGGTGTTCTTTGAAATTGTGCGGAATTTTATTGTATATGATAGGTCCCATCGACATAATATTTTTCGTTAGTAGTGCTGTTCTGTAATTGCCTGTATGTAATAAGTTTTTATATTGTAGTCTCATTGGACCTGACCACATTCTAATATCGGCTAGTGATGGAAATAAAAATAAATTAGTATTAACAAAAATTGCGACCTCTAAAATGTACAGTGATGGGAAGGTCAGTACTTTCAGCGACTTAAACACAGGTACACAGCTGTCTGTAGTTTTCAGATTTAACATAGATCTTATGCAACCTTTTTGGGCTCTAAAAATCTGTTCCCTATTAACTTAAATTATTTCTACTGTTAACAATACATAGAACACATGAATTGTTACTGTTCATTTAAAAAAAAATATAAACTTATAACCTTCCCCTGTAAACCTACACTTAGTGCAGATACGCGCCCTTTACGTATGGTAGATTCGCGGATTTGCACTATCCCCGACGATTTACCTAAGTTTGTAACATAATAAGCGTGAATGTGACGTTAGGGTTATTTTTTAAGGTTCCGTATCCGAACGGTAACCAACGGGACCCTATTACTAAGCCTTCGCGGTCCGTTCGTCCGTCTGTAGAATAAACAGAATGTGTACTTCTGTTACCGCTGTAACAACAAATAATAAATATTACGATGGTACGGAACCCGTCATGCGCGAGTCCAACACTCACTTTTTTTTAAAATCTGCTTTGCTACCAAATTTTATTGAAGTATAATACAAATCACAACTATAATCCATTGACAGAAGTGCAATGGCTTTCACCAAATTGACTTATAGTGTCAATTTGCTTAAAAAAAAATATTAACGTGATGGAACATATTCGTGATTTACATTCTTGATTAGGAGATACACGGGTACTATATTACTCCTAAAAGATTATACATGAAAAAAAAGTCGGGTGTTAAATATTTAATTATAATTCAAAAAGGTACCACTAAAATTACTTTTATTTATCTAAAACACAGGTGCAATTCAAAACTTGCGTTTTCTTGCGATTACTTGGTTTTCAGAGCTTATACTTTATTACATTGTATAGCTTACTGTAGCGCGTAATTTTCGCCAGGAGTGTTACTAGAGCGTTAACGCATCGGCGACATCCCCTCCCGCGCCAAGCCACAAATTCAGCGCAAATACTTCCAAAAAAATTGGGCTCCCAACATCTTATCGATAACAAGTTAATCATTGCTTTTCGTCCCATATTTTTGAAATAAAATTTTGTATTATACTATCATTAAACAGCAGTTACAAAGTTGAAAAAAAATGTTGTCTTGTCGTCTTTAACCGACGCGACGGTGGCGTGTTCGGCACGTTTTCATTTGTCAGCTATATCCGATTGTGGCCCTCAAAAAGTTAAGATTAGACACCAAATACAATCTAGGTGCAGTAAAATTTGTCATACAGTACTCTCAAAAACCCTAGAAATGGCAGTGATTAGGCAATATTAGGCATTAAGCCAGCTATTCAGCGATAAAAGCTGTTTGAACACACTTTTATTTTAAATTCACTTTAAAACCCGCACATCTTCTCAGCAGACTGATAATGCGATCTCAAGAACAAGCATCTTTCATTGTCCAGAAACAACGTTTTCTTCTTCACAATTATCTCATTCTCGATCAACGACCGTTCGTGTATTAACTCGGCCCTCAATTTCTCCGTCTGCAAAGAACGCTTTTGCAACAAACTCATACTATCATTCAGATCTCTTACTTCTTCGATCAGGGCTACTAGCGAACCTTCTCTGCAATTTTCAACGTTCGGTCTACAGTTCTTAGTGTTCAATCTCGTTTGAGCGACCTGGATTCTTTGGGAAACCTTCAGCATTTCTTCGTGTAACATCTCTAGAATGTTCTCTGTCTCGACAATTTTCTCCAAAGTCAGTTTCAACTGATTTTCCAATTCGGTCTTCACTTGTTCGGTTCTCGCGATCCGTTCGCTCAATGATTTGTTGACCTGAATGTCTTGGGAGCGAAGATCTCTCGATGTGTTTATAAGTACTGCGTCGACTTTAGCTCGTAATGCTTTCGATTTGTCGAATGCGCTTTTGAATTCGTTCAGAGCGTTGATCGTGTGTTGTTCCCAGGACGGGACGTTTGATTGACCTGGAAAAATATAAATATTAAGTTATTGTAACAAAGAAATGATAGATGGATTGTGTGAAAGATGATAGAGACAGAAACGTGCCATCTACAAGAAGATATGCTAGGCCAACCCTAAATGCAGTAGCTTCCTGCTGCGAAGTGGTCTCTCAAAGGACGGGCGGGCGCAGGCGGTGTCATGCCATTTTGATAACGCCTTTACCAGAGCCAGCGGGCAGTAGACTGGTTAATCTACCCTCCGCATTGCACGAGTTCATGTGAGTCGTGTAATGTGACACCGGTCTCAGACATCAGCAAGGAGTAGGAGGGGAAAGCCACCGCTGAGGGGTCGCGAATCTTGTGCAACGCAGAACTCGGGGCCGTTCAAGAAAAAAGCGGGAAGTTAGCAAAGACCGCGGAGTTTTTCGTTAGCTGTTCGCCCCTCAGACGGTGTGCTATGCGGTAGGCATTTTCTCCGCCGGAAAAAAAAACAAGAAAGGCTAACCCCAAATAAATTGTGAGAACACTACACCCCGTTTGGGAAACTCAGACACAAAATAGTTTCTTTAAATTAGGCTGACAATCAGCACTCTTTGAATATCGAAGTTAGATAAGAATGCCCCGAAAAACGTCTTTACCACTTCCTAGTGTCCAATTTTGCCCTCGTCACAGAAAACACAATAACTGAAGACTTTAGTTACCGAGCTTTTGTTTCGACGGCAGAAAACGTCATTCACTGCTTTATGTTTAAAAAATTCGTTTGTTCATCAAAGATTCTTCTCCTAAAGGCCGTATTGGCCGTGTAAAAAAACAAATAATTGAAATAAAACTTCGTATACCTTCGGAGAGCCTCGTAGCTCCCGCCGAATCTTTGACATTAACAGCCTTCGTCTCCAAATAAGCATTCTCGCTCTCATACTTAAAAGCCAAACGCTTATCACTCCAGTCTCTCTCCAACCAATTCTTCGACGCCACATTCATATCCAGCTGATATTCTATGTCCCTAAGCAAATCTCTATGAAGTCTCTTTACATTCTCTATCAAAGCCGACTCAGTGAATAGGTCTTCTTGAGGTTCATCGTAGATTAAATCAGACTGCATCCTATTCCTTCTCAAGTCTAAGCATTCTTCATTAATATACTCAGGGATTTTCAAAGTATCTTGAGCATTTTTCAGCTGTTGTCTTAACGATTCTAGGATGTTTATTTCTGCGTCCATATCTCTTATAGCTCTTTCGAGTTCGGCCTTCCAGTAGTTGATATGTCTGACTCTGTGTTTTAGCTGGTCAGTACTGTCACTGTAGTCTTCACAGGAAGTTTGGTTGACTTTTATAATGCTGTTCTTGGTTATAGCTGTGTTGTTGTCTGTGGTTTTGATGATGTCTCCTTTTAAAACTTTTTGGTTGTGGTCGTGCCAGGTTTTGATAGTTGATAGGGCGTAGTTTCTGTCCCCGAATGATAGGTAGTCTCCTTTTTCGGCTGTTGTCATTTTTGGTTCTTTTCACTGCTTTCAAAATAATGTGTTAATCTTCTTCGAGCATCGATAGCAATGTAAATTGGACACGTTTCTTGGGCAGACCTAATGCACTAGAAGTAGTCTTTGTTCTTCTATCCGAAGTTTTCTTTTGGTCCTTTTTACAGGTTTTTAGAATGTATGTGTTAATTTCTTCTTAGCGTGTCGATGGCAATCTCAATTGGGCTCGTCTCTTGGATAGACCTAATGCACTAGAACAAGTCTGTGTTCTTTTTGTTCGAACTTTTCTTGAAGATGGTTCCAAGTTCTATTATTAAAAGTCTTTATATTTACGAAATGCGTCCGCCAGTCTTCGTCTCCTTTCAAAGGTTTGACTAGAATGGCAATTTTGTTATTGAAATTGTATTGAGAAAACTTTTGTATTGTCATGGTGACGTGGAGTTACTATAGTGATGGCCTACATTTTTCGTTGACAAACCAAAATAGGGCCATTTTCGTGATTTTAAATTATTTATTGACACGCGATGTAAGATAGTATGCATAATAATGCAATAATAATATTGATCATACAAAATATTTATTTACGTAAATCTATGTATAAATTAAAGCCATTTTCCTTGTACCCAGCTACGATCCTTGCACACTCGACTTTTGATTCGTCTTCTTTTTATTTAAAGTAGTTTATGCCCGTGGCTTCGCCCGCGTTAAGTTCAGTATCTGTTCCACGAGATCATACTACCGGGATAAAAAGTGCTATATGTTAATCCAAGTTATAATCTATCTACGTGCCAAATTTCATCCAAATCCGTTTAGTAGTTTTCATGTGAAAGAGTAACAAACATCCATCCATCCATCCTCACAAATTTTCGCATTTATCATATTAGTAAGATTAAATAAAACCATTTTGTTATAGAATCACAGCATTGGCAGGCCACGACGACGTGAAGAGAGATCTGGTCAAAAGCGGAATTGTGCCCGTCGTAGTATCAATTCTGTCGAGACATTCGGTGAGTTGCTAACTAACATAACATAACATCACGCCTCTAATCCCCGAAGGGTTAGGGAGAGGTGTATCTAGTAGTACACCCACATTTCGTCAGTAATATATAAGTCCCATGTAATAGGAGGTGAACTGTCATCAAACGGGCACAAATCCAGACTTTGTGGTTGCGAAAAACCCAATAAAAATTCGCCCGATCCGGGAATTGAACCCAGAACCTCTTGCTCAGCAGTCGCGCTTGCGACCTCTTGATCAACGATCGAGGCAGTCTGCTAACTATAGAAATAGAAATAATACTTCGTTTAGATTACGCTCAATACAGCTCGTATTGAGCGTATTGTATGCCCAGAACCGTACCACAAATTTTGAAAGCTAGTATACGTGTTCCTCGAGCCGACTACCTTTTGATTGGACTCTAGGAAAGCATTTTTCGATTTACTTATAATAGAAAAACAGCATAATATTTTCTGTACAAACAAAAATCAGCCCTAAAGTAGAAACAGCAGGACGTTTTTTTTGCTAAAGTCAACTACCAATCCGCACTGGGCCCGCGTGGCGTATAAAGGTCTGGGACCTAGAAGTGGGAACATTATAGGCTTATTATACGCAGTGTTATTGGGTTTTTTCATCAGGAATTTTTGAGTAGCAGCTACAGAGTCTGGATTTGAGCCCGGTTGATGGCAATGGGCTCGCCCCGTATTACATAGGACTCAAACATAACTAGCGAAATATGGGTGTACTATTAAGTGCACCTCTGCCTTATCCTTCGGGGATTACAGGCGTGATGTTATGTTATATGCACCTATGCCCTAGTATTCAAAAAATAAATATCACATCCTCTTATATTTTTTTACTAAATATCGCTTTAACCCTACCTTTCAGAGTAACGCAACAGCGACGGCGTTAACCCTCAAATGCATAGCAGCCCTATCGCTCCGCGAGCCGACGCACGGTCAGCAGTTCATAGACAGTGGGGCTCCTGAGGCTATCATCGAGTGCATGAAAGTGCATCCTGATGATTCTTCAGTCCAGGTGAGAAAAAATATAAAACAAAGTAAACCTAAAGCATATGAGCATTATAAGAGTATGAAGAGGGTGTAAAATTCCTCATTACGGAAGGATCCTCCGACCAGACGGGTCTTGTGTCTGATGGACTACTTCCCGACGGTTTTTGTCGATACAGGGTGAATTTTCCGAGTGTGCGTGGATAGCCAAATCCGAAACTAGTGAGGAATAGCGATCAAATAATCAGATCTGCTACCTCTGAAATGTGGGTGTACTATTAGGTACAACTCTGCCCTTCGGAGATTACAGGCGTTATGTTTAAAAGATATAGCTTAGTTTTTACTAAAACTAAGCTATATCTTTTTAAAGTTTCTCTTCTGTAAAGTTTGATGCCCAAACTTTACAGAAGAGAAACTTTCATTAAATTACTGAATTAGTATTTTTCATTTCAGAAAAATGCATGCTGGGCAATACGCAACATGGTGGCGCGTTGCCGCGACCAGAATGTCAAATTTCACGAATTAGGAGTCGAGAGTATCCTCAACAGTGCTTACGAGAAATTCGCCGAAGATTTCGGTTTTGATATCAAGTCTGCTCTTAGAGATCTCGAATGCGATGTCAAGTTCGATGAGCAATGGACCGGAAAAGGTGTGCAGATGGATTATTGATCGTAGATCTAGAAGGTTAAATAATTGGCTCGAAATTGCTAGAATTAGCTAGATTTTCTCATATTGTTGTATTTTTTATATGGATCTCGAAATTTACGTTTTTAAACTACGCCACAAACAAAGATTTAAATTGTGAAATTAGCCCTACCGCATTAAAAAGACACGTTTTTATGTAACTTTTATACTGAATTGAAACTCTCACTCGTACTGAAATTCGTCTATAGTTTCTTGCGGAATATGCGAGCACATTGTTTTAAGTGTAAATATCTTTAACGGTACGGTGGAGGCTCATTTAAGGGTTTAAATCTTCGGCATCAAAAGTATGAACCTTAAACGCTGAGATTATAATTACATAAGTTTTTATCTAACTTTTTTAGATACGTTTAACACAAATAAAATACTAATGCTATTAAACGCATAGAATAGTACCTATTCATGAACATCTAAGTGCCTATACAGGATGACAGGGAGGGATAATATTTCATCGGTTATTAAAAAAAATCCAGCTGTTTCCTACAAAAGTATAATACCTACACACTATAACAGCCAATATGTATATAGAGTAGCATTTTTTATTTATTGCCGACGAAAAATTTCTATGTAGTTTTCGGAATTATGTACTGAATTACCCGATTGTGCGTCAATGTTCCCTTCCAACCTGTATATTAAGAAAGAGTATGATTTTGTGGGTTCGCCTACCAAATCCCTAACGGCATTCGCTAAAACACGCGCGGGTGCACGCTTGCGTGTCTGTATTCAAAAATAGTATGAGCTGCGGTAAACAGCGCGGGCACGTGTAAAAGGTTTTCGTATTGAATTTGACAGCGGGCACTCGTTCCGTGCAACCGCGCGTGTGTCTGCCGACGCCTATGCCTCAAGGTATTTCCAAGTGGCTAGTTAGTAATATCGATGCCTTATCAGGTCCCCGCTCAAGTGATACGTCGAGTGTGTGTTCCGACTCATGGTCGCCATTCGAGCAGAATATTAACAAGGCCCTCGAGGTTTGTTTGTAGGAGACAATTTGTAGGCAATGTATTCAAAGATTTTCAACTACCCTCCGAAAGTTTTAAGGTAATTTCTAAGGCTATTGCAACTGCAAACTGCAGCACCATGACTGGTTTATGTCATAAATAGAGACCAGATTTTATAATTATTATTTTTTTCTTTTTTTTTGTATCTGGTTTTTTTTTTTTTTGTTTTTGTGTTTTTTTTGGTCTGGTCTGGTCTCTGCCTGTTGGCTGAATATACTTGCTAAAAATCCTGGGCTCCCGTACCATGGCTGTTGTAACTGCAGTCAGATGTAAGCGCCAGGGTACCCCGCGAAATTCAAATTTTTTATTCACGTTTTTGGCAATTTTATTTAACCCCATTGAATGACTTTTTACGTGAAAAAGTTACTTAGACGATTGTATTTTTGATTATAATTCTGTATACGTATTACGAACGCGAATCATGTTTTGTTCAACATGCCAAAAAACAAGCCTTCGCAAAACTGGACGTTAGTCATTCCTGTTGTTTACATTGCCTATACATTATACAAGGTGGAACGGACACCGACGCGAAAACGGTTACCACGTATTCAGTACATCATTCTGCGCGGGATAGAAAAATTTCATCGGTTTTTAACAGATGTTAGAGAGCAGCGGTGGCCCAGTGGTGGCGGTCCCGAATTACGAGCAGTAAGTCGTGGGTTCGAACCCAGGCAGGCACATTACTTTGTGTAATTTATTTCATCACCACTGCTCTCAAAACGGTGAAGGAAAACATCGTGAGGAAACCGGCATGTCCTAGAACCAAAAATTCGAAGACATGTGACATCTACCAATCCGCACTGGGCCCGCGTGGTGGATTATAGCCCATTCCCTCTCATAGAGAGGAGGCCTGTGTCCCAGCAGTGGGAACATTATAGGCTGATTATGTTATGTTATGTAACAGATGTTTCCTACAAAAGTGCAATACCTACACGGCCAAAATGTTTGGCTATGTAACAGCAATTTTTTTTTAAATTGCCGTTGAAAAATATCTATGTGGCTCTGAATGATGTACTGAATACGTGGTAACCGTTTTCGCGTCGGTGTGCCTTCCACCCTGTATACAACATTAGTTTTAGTATATGCGAAACCTGATACACCTGTCTAGTATTTTATGTAAAGAATCTATGTACAAAATTTAAAAACTGTATCATGAAAAATCACAAAGTTATAAGCATGTTCTGTTACCTAGTTGTCCGCACAAAAACGCGGTCACCACGCAGCGCGAGCCTCCAGCGTCGTCTTGAGCTCATTGATAATAATAATTTGGCAGTAGGTACCTAAATTATTACGATAGGTACTCAAAGTTGCTCGGTATCCAACTTTTAACTTTTTAAATATTTTTGGGAAAAAATATAACATGGTTTAAAAATTATTGGAATCCATTCAGTTACTTATTCTGAACAAACTATATTCAGGTTTCGCATATACTAAAAATAATGTTGTATAAAAATCATGAATGTAGAAAAAACTTGCTTTTTATTTGAGCCATGGCAACTATTTCTTTTTTACGCATTCCCAAACTGTATTATGTAATTTCAATATTTGATGATTACGTTAAAATTGTATTCGGTTGTGATAAATTTATTTTATTATTTTTTATACAATTTTGTATATTTAACTGCCTAATACTATTAACACAAGGTGCTTTAAATAAAACTGCACATCTATTAAAAAAAAGATTTATTGTTACAATAACATTCAATGATAATTTATATTATACAAACATGTATTTAAAAACTGAAATAAAAACCATAATTCTTATACAGACTATTATTTTAAAATTCCTGTTTTTTTTTTCAAGTCATATTATTTTTGTGGTTGGGTAAAATTTGTTTTTAAAACTTTTGTTTTATGAACAGATATACAGGATGTTAGTTTCAATGAGATCCATACTTTAATAGTACTCATAGAAATGAACACATTTTAATTTCGGCCAAGACTGATTTCTGCTACATACATTTTTATTAGTATAACTTAATAAAATGCAGAAAACTGCAAATTTGTTTTTCTTATTTCAGAGTTCGTACAGACGCCAGCACATCAAGTTAGCCAAAACTGTCAAATATTTCCAATCAATCTTGAACATAAAGCTTTAGCGATAAAGTTGAAAATATATTAAAGAAATTTGACTGATTGTCGTAGCTTGTTGTGCTGGCGTCTGTACCATAGGAACAGTTGTTCATTTTAATACTACTGTCCCTTAAAGTGTATCCCTCGTCTAACCTAACCCCCTCTGGGTTTAATGAAGGGAATTAATGAATTAAAAATGAAGTTTAAAACTTTAGTTCCCTTAAACTTATTAAGTCACTCAAAAGATTAATTATAATACAAAAAAAAAAAACAAATAATAAGCATTGATTGATTCTTTTATTTTGCTACAAAAGCGGAAATAAAAACTACTATTCCAATTTCACCATTAAAATTGAACGCGTTTAGCTCATCTAAACCGCAATCAAGAGACGTCAGTGTCAGTAAGAAACATCTCTTGAACGCCGTTTAGGTGTGCTACTAGCGTAGAATATTGGTAAAAGGCATTTTTGGTAACGGTAGGCGATAATACTCATCTCATATGAGGTTGCCTATATACATAAAAATATATACAAGGTAAGTACAAAATAATGTAAAATATTTTAACAGATATCTAGGAAATTTTAGAAATTTTTGAGAAAAAAAAAATTAAAATAATACTTTAACAAACAACATGTGTCTGATACTGTCTTTGGTTGGTTTTTTTATAAAACGATTTTTTGCCGATTTAGTAAATCCTTTTCCATAAAATATGTTACATTATTTGAAAATCTTAGCCCGCGTTGACACCCATGAACAAGTTGTGATACTTGTTTTCAGCAAGTCGTGTAAACATGTTGTATTTAAAACATGTATTGACTTTGTTTCAAACATGTCTTTATCACTTTTTTGTACACATTTTTGACGAGTTATCACATAAGTTGTTGTGTTCAGTGTAAACAATAATCGAAAACAGTAGACGCAACATGTTATATACCTAACGCGTTGTTTAATACATGTTTTACACAATGAGAGCAAGTTGCAACAAATTCCTATACAACCATAAAATCGCCCATCATTCTATAACACTACATTTTAAATAATAGAAAACTATTAGCAGAATTACGAATAATATTATGTTAAGAAACGTAAGTCTTACGCTGAAATCACAGTCATACGAAAATGAACTTAATTCGTATTAAGCTAATGGCTATTTTCCTAAAAGTGACAACAATACTAATATCATTATGATAAGAGACTGATCAACCGCTCTATCCGAATATGAACATTGACTTAACACGAATAAGGTTCAATTGCGTTTATACATTTCACATTCGTAGCAGGCTAAAAATCTAGTGCACATCATATAAATAGTCAACACAGATTCATATCACGTTCATTTATCATCAAGTTTTATTATGCCTTTGTACTCTAGCCGAGACAACCCGAAGCAAGGCGAGCGCGAGAGAGTATATAGAGCGATTCTTTCAAGTTGGACAACAGGAAATCTTAAATGAAATAAATGATGCTTATATGATCAATCAGCAACAAAAAAAATATATATATATATAATATATCAACTTCTGCTGTCCCATTTTTGTCTTATGCTATGAAATGATCCTTACACGAAACAAACGGCATGAAAAAAAAAAATTGTCAGTCACAATTTTTTATGGAAAACTCAAACTTGACCAAAAAAATAAGTAAGTATGTCAAAATTATTTTCTTCAGAAAAGAACTAGTTTCAGGTATCTCTTATGGATTCGGATTTGCCTCTGTAGTACCGCTGTTAACCCTGGGCTAGAACGATGCCAAAGTATAACTATTGTTTGAGAATCAACATTCATGCCAGAACAACTAGAGCATGGTTGGTTTTTTGAGGCTAGTACTGCTCGTCTATCATCGGTGTTCCTAAATTGGCTGAGGTACTCTCGCACTGGGCCTACCTAGGAGTGTCGGCGATAGTGTACACCCACCTTTACATTTATACATCGCATGTATAATAATAAGATAATTCACTGGTTTATTTTTATAATAACATTAAAATTAGACAATAATATCTATTTAAATCATTAACACAATGGATGACATCCACAAAATTAAAATTAAAATAATTTAATCAAAACATGTTTGTGCAAATACAGGGTACGACCTAAGTCGCAACCAGAGTCCACTCGATAAGTTGTATCGGGGTTAGGCAGAGGTGTACCTAACAGTACATCCACATTTCGCCAGTTATGTTAAACTCCCATGTAACGGGGCGTGCCTTTCACCATCAACCAGGCACAAATTCAAATTCCGTGGCTGCTACTGAGCAATATCATTAAAAAACCTAATAACAATGCCCGACCTGGTAATCGAACCCAGGACCTCACCCGCAGTCGCGCTATCGACCACTAGACCAACGAGGCAAACAATAAGTGGTTTCCCTCAAATATAATTATCAAAAGCGAAAATTTGAAATTGATTGATTCTCCATGTCGTTGCAGATAATAGAATCATCATTAAGTAATAGGTATATTTTAAAACCTAATTAAGAATGCACCTAAAAAGTAAACACTAAAACTACAACGTTAGTTTTAGTATATGCGAAACCTGAAACACGTGTCTAGTATTTTTATGTAAAGAATCTATATACAAAATTTCAAAACTGTATCATGAAAAATCACAAAGTTATAAGCTTATTCTGTTACCTGGTTGTCCGCACAAAAGCGTGGTCACCACGCAACGCGCCCGCGCGTGGGCCTCCAGAGTCGTCTTGAGGTATATATATAAACATAAATTGGCAGTGAAACCTAAATTATTGCGATAGGTACTCGGTGTCCAACTTGTAACTTTTTTTTTAATATTCTTGGGACAAAATATAACATGGTATAAAAATTATTGAAATCGATTCAGTTAGTTAATCTGAAAAAACCATGTTCAGGTTTCGCATATACTAAAAATAATGTTGTATAAGGACTATTGTAGCCAATAAGCCTGATATAGTGGTGGTGGATCGATCAGAGCGGCGCACAATGATTGTTGACATAACGGTCCCGCATGATGAGAACCTCGTGAAAGCCGAGAAAGATAAGAAAATCAAGTATCTTGACTTGGCTCGCGAGGTTGTCGACATGTGGGATGTGGACTCAGCCATCATTGTGTCGATAGTCGTATCAGCCCATGGCTTAATTGCCAAGAGCCTCGACCAATACCTGAGGAGGCTCTCGTTAGGCAGCTGGATCAAGGGCTTGATTCAGAAAGCGGTACTCCTAGACACGGCTCGTATTGTTAGGAGGTTCCTCTCTCTGGAGCCCTGACCCCCGGTAGCTTGGACCCTGTTCCCGATACCGGTGGGCTACTATTTTTTATATTTTTAAATGTTTTTTTATATGGTTTTTGTTAAGAAATATTTAAAAATGTAATTAGTGAGTAAGAAAATAAATAAAGGAAATCATGTTGTATAAGACCCCTAAAAAAAATTCTTGGTTCATTTTAAGCTTCTTTTCATCAACATTACACCTAAGTGAATGTTTAAATTTACCATAGGTAATTTAAAAAAAAAACAGCAGATCGTAGCAGGCGGCGTTACTAGTAATTTCAAATTTATATTTTACGTTAGGATTACTCAGCGCGGTCGTGTTCTAAGGCCACGGAATATTGGTAAGACTGTTTCACTAAATGAAGCGTATTAAATATTGTATGTGTTGTGTATTTAATAGGAATATCTAAAATCTACCTTGTACTGACATATAGGTGGTATGACAATGACACAATTGAAGATTTTACTCTACAATTACGCGATTTCTTCATTGGAAAGATAACTAGCCAGTCTTAAAATTAAAATTAGAACATAAGAGGGGAGGCGAGCTGCGAATTTTCCATACAAATTTTGACGAAATCGACGTTTTGTATTCCCCTTTTTTCTCCTCGAAAACGGAGCCGATTCAAATTCAAATTATTTATTTGTGAAACATAGGTACAATATAATTAGATCAAATTCGAATGTCAGGATCGCTATGTTTAACCTAATAGGCATACAAATTTCAGATACTTATAAAACTAATTAAAAAAAAAAAAAAAATCAAATTAAGATTTTAAACTATCATGGTCACTAACATTACTAGTCAGACTAGAAACGGGATATTTACCATGTTTACTGTTTTTGTTGAGTTCCCGATATTTCGGCGCTGTTGCAAGCACCATGATCACGGAAAAAACAGTAAACATGGTAAATATCCCGTTTCTAGTCTGAATAGTAATGTTAAATTCAAATTATTATTCGAATTAAATTAAATACCATAAATCATTCAAATTAAATTAAATACTATTACATTACACCCTTAGATAGAATTTAGCTTAAATAAATCGGACATTTGACTCACACAAGGACATGCCTAATTGTTATTTACAACTTCGTCTGCGTTTGGATTTTCCCCGTTTTTGCAATCTTTTTCATAAATGCTTCGCTCCTATCGTACGTAGCGTGATGTTATGTAGCCTATAGCCTTCCTCGATAAATGGGCTATCAAACACTAAAATATTTTTTCAATTCGGACCAGTAGTTCCTGAGATTAGCGCGTTCAAGCAAACAAACAAACAAACTCTTCAGCTTTATAATATTAGTATAGATTTAAATTGTCTGATAAGAATTCACCAATTCAATTATTTTTGACATAAATTTTTTAAGAAAGAGTAGGTCTAGGTTCCTATAATTTCTTTTATGTTAAAAACTTTTCGAATTTGTCTGGTAGTACTCTAATCACGGTCGTAAAATGGGGCATTTTTTTGTCAACTTTAGTTGCTCATATTATTTTTTTTACTTATTAGTTGCTGAAAAAAAGGAAATCACAGGGACGTGTCTACAGTACTGCCGTCATAATGAAAAAAGGCACAACTAACATTTTATAATTATGGAGAAAATCGACTTTAAAGTTTATGACTTTTGTTTATGTTATGTTGTAAGTGTGCCTTTTCAAAGTAGTTTTTAGTAAAAATCTGTATGAAGTAATAGTCACATCTACGTATTTGTGCTTTTTCAATATAATGGTAAATAAATGTGCCTTTTCATTCTATAAAACATGAATATTAGTCTCATTTGTGCCTTTTGAGCCTACTGTATCTCCGAATTCCTTGAAGATAAAATTCTATAAAAAATTGAGTAGATGTGCCTTTTTTTTCTGATTCTAAATATGTATATAACTCAATTTTGACAAAAATGTTAGTTGTGCCCTTTTTTCTTACGACGGCAGAGTAGACCTTAATTTTATGAAAAAAAAACTGATAGCTCTAGAGGCATTATTCAGGAAGAAAAAACGGGAATACGAAACGTCGATTTCAGTTGTCGGTTGGTTTCCTAGCTGGGAAATGGGTATATTAATTTTTCAAAAATATAATTATGAAGTATTAATTTTTGACGGCACGGATGGCGCAGTGGCTGAGCGATTGACTACTGCGCTTCGTGACGCGGGTTCGATTCCCGCACGGAACAAATATTTGTATGGCCTACAGGTAGTTGTTCCGGGTCTGGTTGTTTGTGTATGTGAATTTAAATGTTTGTAAACGCACCCACGATACAGGAGAAATTTTTAGGTTTAAAAAATTTAAAAAAAAATCGCTATTCCTCATAGTTTCGGATTTGGCTACCCACGCCCACTTGAAAAATTCATCCTGTATGGATGGTCACCCATCCACGGACCGACCTTGGCAAGCGCAGCTTAACCTTGAAGATCGACCGGTGCAGCTGTTATTTATTAGCCCAGAACTCGTCGTGCATCTGCTACTTTAATTATTTTTTTAGTTTATCTGTTCAGTGTGCCGAAATTTAATTTTTCAATCAAATTTCGAATCCAATGAAGAAATCGCGTAACTTATCGTAACTTAAGTACCTACAATAAATCTGGCGAGTCTCTAAAGAACATTTTCTCGAAAGAAACTCTATCTAAAAATGAGCCTTAAAACCGAATATAATAGAAAAATCAAACGTTACTAGAATGTCACGACATTCTATATTTTCTTGAGTTCTTTAGGAAACTGTCGATGTTCCACTCACGGTTCTTCATGACTTTCTGTCCGTTCATAATTGTGTGAACCATCACT
Source organism: Noctua fimbriata (assembly GCA_905163415.1). Taxonomy (NCBI): domain Eukaryota; kingdom Metazoa; phylum Arthropoda; class Insecta; order Lepidoptera; family Noctuidae; genus Noctua; species Noctua fimbriata. The sequence goes on along the minus strand of LR990945.1, from coordinate 12,586,925 downwards.
TTGTGGTTATAGTTCAGATCTGGTAGTAGCTGGAAAATAAAAAAAAGTGTTAATGTATTAAAAGGAATGAAGTGTCTGATTGTAATTTCAAAATAACAGCTTTTTACTAATGCATATGAAAGTATATAAGGTCTATCTTTTCATACACGAAATATTTTAAGAGTAACTTCTTTAAGTCGTAAAGTCGCCATAGCAACAAAAAAAAAAATATATCAGTGTTTTTTTTTTTTACGAAATTATTATAATTCTAAAAAAAATTGAGACTTTTTGCATAAAATCTTACTCCCTTATTCTAACAATGACACTAGGCAAATACGACGTAGTAAACTAGCGTAATGGATGTTCAACAATAAGGAGCTAGTATTTATTTTGTGGGTCAAGTAATTTTAAATTATTTATTTTTTTATAAAAATATACTCAGTTAAAAAAAAAGTGATCCCTTGAAATGGCTTCGTTATAGCCGTTAGATGATTCCCTGAAAATATTTCGTGTATGAATAGTTAGACCTTATATACGGTACATATTTAAAAAAAAACTTTTTTTTTTCTGTTTGTTCTTGCTAATCTCCGAAATAGCTACACCGATTTTGTCGGGACTTTCACTGGCACTGGAGTAACTTAGGCTACTTTTGTTTTAGAAATAAGATTAGGGTTCCAAGCAAAAAAAATAAAACCCTTTGAATTGCTAACAAAATTTGATTGTGGACGAAGGTCGTGGACAAAACAAAAACCTTTATATTTACTAGCTGTAGTAGCTAGTAAATATAAAGGGTTTGTTATTGAGAGGAGACTGCGAATCAGAAGGCGTGAGGTGGGAAACCCTCAGGCTAGTTGAGGGATGATCTTCACAGCGTGGCTGCCGCTGGTAACAGCTGGGATAGGAGAAGCCTATTTCCAGCAATGGACTGCTTTAGACTAATGATGAAATCATCGTTTTGTTCTTACTACTCGACACACACTCAGCCAGAACAGTTATTCCTACATCAAGGGACATTATAATATAGGGTGGAAGGGACATGATGGATGACGGGGATGGCGGGGGTTAAGGAAGAAAACACCGGTCCCGTAGAATGGGAATAAAATCTAAGACAACTTACCTTAGGAGTCAATAAGAAGTATTGCGCGTTATCACATTCTGTGGTCACTTTCACTAACAACTCGAACATTTTGCGCTCGTTTACGGGGTCCATGCCTTGATTTATTTCATCCACGCATCTGAAACGACGATATTTTTATTTTACTTTATTGGAACATAACAGTTACACATTACAATTGGACGTAGTCCTGCCATAGTGAGACAAACCACATCTTATCTGCCTAGAAGTATGTTGAGGTCGGCGTCCTGTCTAACCAGATGCAGCTGAATACCAGTATTTTACATGGAGCGACTGCCTATCTGACCTCCACAACCCAGTTAGTATTGAGTAATATTATACATATTATACTTTCGGGCCACTGACTAGCTGAGCGGCCATCTACATATGACGGCCGGGACCAACGGCTTAACATGCTTTCCGAGGCACGAAGGAAACTCAGTTTTTTTTTTTTTTTTATAAAACCTTGCCCCACACTAGGAATTTCTCCTGTATCGTGGGTAATGGGTATGGCGCGAAGTTGAAGGGCACGGTGGTAAGTCTCTGAACCACTATCAAGTACATAGCGGTGTGTGACGCGTCAACTGTTGCAGTTGTTCCGCCTGGAAACGAACCAGGAACTTATTGATACTACTACGTCTCAGCGACGCACAATTCATTCTTAATACATCCCAAAGACGTATATACGCCTGTCAAGCTTGTTGTCGTCTTAGAATACGTCTCGAAAACGTACAACCTGCTCGTAACACGTCTCTAAGACGTACATCTTACTATTAATACGTCTTACCGACTTGCAACTTGCTTGTAACACGTCTCTAAGACGTACATCTTACTATTAATACGTCTTACCGACTTACAACTTGCTCGTAACACGTCTCTCGGACGTACATCTTACCTGAAGGGCACGGTGGTGAGTCTCTGAAGCGCCATCAAGTACATGGCGGTAGACAAAGCTCGTTCTCCTCCCGACTGAGCGTGACGCGTCAACTGTTGCAGCTGTTCCGACGCGCGGAAACACACCAGAATCGATATGCCGTATTTGTCGTAGTCCTCCTGCGGAAGAAAATATTTAAATTATAATGTGTCGCTGAAGACACCCTGTTTTGTGTGTCAGACAAGACAGGGTTCGAAACACCACGCTGCGTTCCAAAACGGGCATAGTGGACGTTGGCAAGAAGGTTGCTAGGCTAAAATGGGATCGGGCGGGTCACGTCAGCCGTATGCACGATGACCGCAAAAGTCTCCACACGATGGTTGCCGGAAGACGGACGGCGCCGCCGAGGCCGACCCAGAAAGAGGTGGCGAGACTATCTGGATGCGTACCGCGAAGGCTGGTTCGAGGAGGCACGGGAAAAGAGCACATGGAAGGAATTGGGGGAGGCTTTTGCCCAGCAGTGGGACAGTACAGGCTACTAAAAAAAAAAAATGTGTCGCTAATAAAAAATAAAAAAAATAAAAGTCGCTAATTTTTCGTAGGGTTACTCAGTTTGAGGTGTAGAATGCTTGGTTGACGGCTTTGTGAAGTGTCCATTTACCTTGTACAAAATACTAGTTACTAGACCAACGAATTAAATAATAATAATATGGATACTCACATCGCTTCCACCTTTTTCAAGTTTAATTTCGCCAGCGCAGCCTAGTTTCGAAAACATATCGCCAAAGCTTTTGCCGATATCACGTAGCAAGTTCTCTAAAGGTGGCAGCCATTTTGACCTGTGAAAGTAATTTTGTTTTTTATTTGTCGTCCCCGTTAAGGGTGTTTTTACCCGACTCCGGCAAAGCCAAAAGAAAGGGTTATGATTTAACAGTCTATGTATGTGTGTTTGTAACTTATTTATGTTCCACCGTAGCATCTAAACTACTGAGTCGATATTCATGTGTCAATCGTTTTGTTATTCCGGACCGGGTGACAAGGTTTTTAACGTTCTACAATACTATTTTTTTTCAGAATTTTCCTCCTCTTACTTTAGAAATTAGAGGGGGGGACACATTTTTTAACTTTGGAAGAGTCTATCTTGCAAACGATTGACTTTGAGAAAAAATGGTAGGAACCTCAACGTAATTTTAAAGACCTATCTATAGACCCAGCACGTATAGGTATGATATAATTTTTTTTAAGTTTCAGTTCCATGTATGAGCCCTTTAATCTTTTTTTTTTTTTTTGTTTAAAAATCGTAAGGCGGTTCACAGAATACATCTACCTACCAAGTTTTAACTGTGTAGTCCTAATTTTTTCGGAATAAAGTGGCTGTGAGATACAGACGGACGGACAGACAGACAGACATGACGAATCTATAAGGGTTCCTTTTTTTGGCATTCTGCTACGGAACCCTAAAAACCGACATCAATGTCTTGTATACAAGGTGGACGGGACACGGACACTAAAACGGTTACCACGTATTCAGTACATCATTCTGAACCCACATAGAAATATTTCAACGGATTTTTTTTTTAAATCTTCTGTTCCATACATTTTGACCGTGTAGATATTGTACTTCTGTATGAACACAGTTGTAGACCTAGATAACGCAAGTATCACGAGATCGTGCACAAAAAAAAAAAAAAAACGAAACACGCGCGTGCTCTTTTCGTGTGAAAATAGCACGCTTGGTTTTCATACACATGTATGAAAACCAAGCGTGCTATTTTTTGACTACCTATTATGACGTCACAAGCACTATTTAGTGATGGGAAAATCAAATCGATTCAAAGACGCCGCCGCGGACGGCGCCCCCCTCGTCCTACCCCCCGCCATGACGCCCACTGACGTCCGACTAGCGCTTGCTCCGATGCAGACTGAGTTCGAAATTGGCCACTTACGATTTTTGTACGTAAGCTACATAATAATATGGCACGCGAAGTAGTTGCTCTCGCGTTATCTAGGTCTATCTATATCTGTGTGTATGAAGCAGATGTTTTTTTTTGACTGGCGAAATATTTCTTTGTAAGGAGGTTCAGAATGATGTACTGAATACGTTGTAACCGTTTAAACGTCGGTGCCGCTTACACCCTGTATATATTTTTGGTGGCCGTTTTTGTCGTAGTTGAGGTTTTTTTTTTAATTTATATTTGTAATAAGAGAATAATATGCCAACATTAGTTATTATGAATATATAGTTACCTAGAAAAAAAATGGCTAAAATAGAAATGTTTTAATTTGTATAATTGTCAAAGAAAAGTCAAATTTGTACACCTCACATGGTAAAACATGTACGGACCTACCCTACCCTACTCACTAAGATCTTGCATGCTCAATTTGTGTGTAAACGCATGTTTTTAACAAATAAATTAACTTTATCTTTGAACTTTCGTTTTCAACTATATTTCGGCTGTTCAAAATCAAAACGTAGCAAGGGACATTTTTGGCAAAATACGTTTTTTAAACCAATCTACACCAATAATTGTGGTGCATATTTCTATCGTAATAAGAAGTAGAGTTATGAAAATGCCCAAACCTAGCAAGTGCACCACTTAGTCCGATATAAAAAAGTTGGATTTCCCAAATCAAACTTAAGTAAGGCACATAAAACTTGTACAATTAGACTTAACTTGAGTCAAACTAGCTTATAATGTAAACCAAGTTGTATTTATCAATATCAAAATGATATCAGTACAAAAAAGGTGTTGTGTTCTTAATGGTCAAAGAAAATGAAGAAACATTTTCTTTTACATTAAATTATGTAAAAGAAAATATACAACATTATTTTTAGTATATGCGAAACCTGAATATAGTTTGTTCAGAATAAGTAACTGAATTGATTCCAATAATTTTTAAACCAAGTTATATTTTGTCCCAAAAATATTTAAAAAAAGTTACAAGTTGGACACTGAGCGACATTAAGTACCTATCGCAATAATTTAGGTACCTACTGCCAAATTATTATTATCAATGAGCTCATGACGACGCTGGAGGCGCGCGCGCGGGCGCGCTGGTTGGTGACCACGTTTTTGCGCGGACAACCACGTAAAAGAACAAGCTTATAACTTTGTGATTTTTCATGATACAGTTTTGAAATTTTGTACATAGATTCTTTACATAAAAACACGTGTTTCAGGTTTCGGATATACTAAAACTAATGTTTTTTAATAGTTTCCTGTTCCCATAAAATTTTTAAACAGTCGATTTATTTATCAGAAGTTTAAAAGTTGCACCGGTGACCAAAAACTTGTGTGGTAATCGGTGTCATGGATGAATGAGGAAAATAAATTTGGAACTTAAAGTCATATCTTTAACAGATTTATAGTTTTAACTTTTAAGTAATAAGATGTACTGTTATTGGACATAAGATATATTCTCTTTTACAAATCTTGCAATCGAATATTGCTGTGAAAAAACCCAATTCTGATTTAAGCTCGCCATTGTACATAAGTCATATTCTTGCAATTTGTATGTATATTTTTCATTATGTGTGCAATAAAGAGTCTAGCCTTTTCCCAACTATGTTAGGAACGATTTCCAGTCTAACCGGATGCAGCTGAATACCAGTATGTTACATGGAGCGACTGCCTATCTGACCTCCACAACTCAGTTAGTACTAGGTAATACGATACCCCTATGTAAAACTGGCTGTCACTTTTTAGGCCACTGACTACCTAACGACTGTCAAAGATCTACAAATGACAGCCGGGACCAACGGTTTAACGTGCTTTCCGAGGCACGGAGGAAACTCGGTATGTAATGGGTGGTCACCCATCCACAGAACAACGTAGGCACGCGCGGCTTAACATAAAGATCGATTCGAGCGGCTGTTATTATTTAGCCACGAGCTCGTTTATATACAACATTAGTTTTAGTATATGCGAAACCTGATACACGTGTCTAGTATTTTTATGTAAAGAATCTATGTAGAAAATTTCAAAACTGTATCATGAAAAATCACAAAGTTATAAGCTTGTTCTGTTACCTAGTTGTCCGCACAAAAACGCGGTCACCACGCAGCGCGCGCCTCCAGCGTCGTCTTGAGCTCATTGATAATAATAATTTGGCAGTAGGTACCTAAATTATTGCGATAGGTACTTAAAGCCGCTCGGTATCCAACTTTAAAAATTTTTTGGGAAAAAATATAACATGGTTTAAAAATTATTGGAATCGATTCAGTTACTTATTCTGAACAAACTAAATTCAGGTTTCGCATATACTAAAAATAATGTTGTATATATTTATGTATTAAGGCTAGATGTGTAAGTTAAATAATTTCACCGTTGTCTTTTGTTGATTAAGAGTAAAAAGACTAAAGAGTAAGAAAAATAATAAAGAACTTACCCGATTTCCTTCATTTTATATTCAAGTGACTTATTCATGCTACTGGAACTATTTAGTTCAGATCTCAGACTTGCTATTTGTTTCTCTCGTTCTTCGTATTCTTTGATCACCTGTTGAGAAAATAAGGAGTTAAAATATTTTTTTTTATCCAGGAAGGATATGGGGGAGGCCTTTGCCCAGCAGTGGGACATAAAAGGCGATTAAAAAAAAATCATTTCTTTTTCTTGCAAACAAAAATGAGTGTTTTTGTCTAAGTAGCGTAATTAATTTGAAATAATATAATATTACACCACGCCTTTAAATCCCAAAGGCTTACATTATCACCGCACACACACACACATACCACACTATACCACACTACACTACACACAGACACACAACACACTACACACACAACACACACTACACTATACACACACACACGCTACACTTACATAACGGGAGTGGGAACAGCGAGCAAAAGCTAGTATTAAATAAAAATTAAATCGACTGTGGAAATTTAAAATGCTTTACGGGATATTGACTGACTACGCATTTTAATTTACAATGTTATGTCCAGCGCCCAAAGTTCAAAATCAAACGCACGCTCAATGTCCCATATGACATTTAAAATTTCCACCGTCTAAATGTTGAAAGACTCACTTGCTCATCGCCTTTGTCCATAAAATCAACCCTAGTTTGCAAATCATAGTAATGCTCCTGTAATCTGGTTAAATCTGAAGGCAGTACATCAAAGTCTTCTTTGTACGGAAATTCTGGGTCTTGAGGTAATTTGTTGTTGCAGCTTTTTTTCGCTTCAACCAGTTTCTCTTTGGCGCTCGACTTGACTCTGGTTAGTTGGTTCTCTATGTTTTCTAGGGTTGCCTGTAATTAAAATTATAATATATTTTTTTGTATTATTTACAAAAAAATATAAATAAGCAAAAGAAAGGGAAAACCGGCCAAATGCGAGTCACACTCGCCATGAAGGGTTCCATACCATCGTAGTAGGGGAGCCTCCTTTAGTTTTCAATTTATTTCTATTTTTATTATATGTTGTTATAGCGGCTACAGAAATACACTGTGAAAATTTGCGGTGCTGGACCAGTGTGGACACGGGTTCCAAGTCAACAGTTTTACTAACATAGTTTTATGTCATTACTAACAATTTATAGTTTTTTTTATGGATTCTTATCTGAAATAAATGCTTAATAAAAATTAAACACGAGATGAAAGTTTGTACGAAAGTTTTCATTTTAGCCGATTAAAAATACCGTCGGACACAAAGTTTTCTTTCAAAAAAATACTACTGATAAACAGAGGTATGACGTTTCCGACTTGCCAATTAAACACTTATGATTTTATTTAATGACAAAATATGAATGTTTCTATTTATCAAAAATTATTGTAATGACGTGTTTATCTAACTGACATATGTATTTTAAATTGAATTTATTTTTATTATTGTAACCTATTGACATGCCACCTTAATTATAATTGCATATTTATGTTAATTTTATCCGCCATATATTGGCAAAACATAGTGAACATATTTTAGACAATATACTATCTGTAACCATACCTAGGTTTAACAAAATAAATGTTTGATTGATTAAAATAATAATAGTATGAGAATAGGACGCAAAATAAATATGAATTGTTTTTACCTGCACATTTCTCAATTCATTCTTCAACTCTCGCAATTCATTTTCTTGATCGACGATACCGTTTCTGAAGAACTCCAGTTTCGTCTGTAAACAAATATTAAATAAATATTACGTTCATATAAAACAAGTTTTGTTAATATATTGTTGACTTCTCATTTTTAGGGATCCTTAGTAAAGTAGTAAAATCGGAAACGTTATTCATTTCGTCTTCTTTTTCCGGCCTTCCAAATGTTACAAAGTTATACAACATTATTTTTAGTATATGCGAAACCTGAATATAGTTTGTTCAGAATAAGTAACTGAATCGATTCCAATCATTTTTAAACCATGTTATATTTTTTCCCAAAAATATTTAAAAAAGTTAAAACTTTGTCTAAGTCCGAGCGACTTGTCTGCCAAATTATTATTATCAATGAGCTCAAGACGACGCTGGAGGCGCGCGCTGCGTGGTGACCACGACCAGAACAAGCTTATAACTTTGTGATTTTTCATGATACAGTTTTGAAATTTTGTAAATAGATTCTTTACATAAAAATACTAGACACGTGTATCAGGTTTCGCATATACTAAAACGAATGTTGTATACTCGAGACTATGATGGCCATGGGTTAAAGGATGTTATTCTATGAACCATCATCTGCCTAGCATTCTGCCCTGTGTTGGGGTCGGCTTCCAATCTCACCGGATGCAGCTGATTAACATTATTTTACATAGAGCCTATCTGACCTCCACAATCCAGTAACTGTGTAATACGATATCATTTGGTAAGACTGGTTGTCAGACTTTCGGACCACTGACTACATGCAACGACTGTCAAAGATCTACAAATGTCAGCCGCGACCAACGGTTTAACGTGCTTTCCGAGGCACGGAGGAAACTCGGTATGTTATGATGGTATCCATTTACGGACCGACCTCGGCAAGCACTGCTTAACCTTGAAGATCGACCCGTGCGACTGTTAGTATTTAGCCACGATACTAGGATGGATAGGGTATGTTATGATATAGGATGTTACTCTAAACCTAACTATTTTTAGAGAGGGGTGTTATAAGTTTGACCGCAATGTATGTGTGTGTCTGTCTCTGGCACCGTAGCTCTTAAACGAGTGAACTGATTTGGTTGCAGTTATTTTTATTTGAAAGCTAGTTTCTTGGCGATGGTTCTTACGTTTACGTTTTATCAAAATCGGTACAGCCATTTACTAGATATGGGGGATGAAAGTGGTGATGAATAATCGAACATTTTTAAATATACCCAAGTGGGGTTGATACCCCACTTGGGTATATTTAAAAATGTTACATATCATGCCCTTTCATTTGATAATGAAAGGGCATGATATGTATATTACAATTAGACGTATTTTATCAAAACCGGCTCAGCCCTTTTATTGAATTTTCAAATGTTTGTTCGCTTTTGTTTGTTGCGATGGGAGTTTTTTAAATTTAATTTTATTGACGATAAAATCAATATTGTCGAGAACCACTGACTGTGTGACCGACCGACGTCCAACATGCACTTGACGGGTTTTTGTCTTTCCAGTGATTACGTAATTGTTTTCTCTCTCTAGATAAAAATACAAGGTGCAAGGGACACCGATGCACAAATGGTTACCACGTATTCAGTTACATCATTTGTGCCTTTATTTTACTTCACCTTATCTCCCTTCTGTTCTTGTGTTAGTTTTTGTCAATTCATATTAAGTTTTTATATTATGTCAATTTTTATTATGTAGATATTTTTATTTTTGGTCAAATTCTACAGTAGCTACAGTAAGCACTGTCTAAGCTACCACTTTCAGAGCTATGTAACCGGAAACCTCAACCCCTGTCATACTGGCTGTCCTAGTTCAGGAGTTGAGAATACATTGATGTAATGTTTATTGAAGTAATAGAAATAAATTAATTATTATTATCATCCTGAGCCCCCCCCCCTCCCCCCATATATAAATTCTTTCTCGGTAATTTAAAAAAAAATCTGCTGTTTCCTTCAAAAGTGCAATACTTACCTACACGCCAAACGTTATGAATAATCAGTTTTTTTTTTTGATTTCGATATCTCGCTTTTGAAGAGTGAGTTTGGTAGGTAATAGGTCACTTTTACCTACCGAAAGAACAGGCGTACATATGTTTCTTTCTTATAAGACATATAGTTTGTTTGTAGCACATAAGGTTCAATTTAGAATCCCTGATCGGGTAAAGTTTTATCGGGTGTCCCATTCCAGGCGTTTCTCATTAGTAACCCGGAGTTTGGATTTGCGCCCAATTGATGCCAAAAGGCTCACCCTCATTACATGGGAGTAAAACATAACAAGCGAAATGCGAATGTAGGTACACTACCAGACGGAGGCGGAGGAGATAGACATCTCCTCCACCTTCGGGGATAACAGGCGTGATGGTATGAAGTTTATATGTATTTTTTGTAAACCTAAATTCCTGTCTACTGGTTCAACAAAAATAAGGTGTTATAGCAATGTTTCCAAAAAATCATGAAGATTAAAGTCTCATAAAAATCATTTATCCGTCCTCCAATCGAAAAAGTCATAACTGATGCCAAACCGGTAAATTGGGACGGACAATTTTATTGCATCATTTTAAAGGCTTGTTCAGACATCAGTTTTGAAAACGCCGAAAAACACAGGTGCTTATATTTGTGTGATAAACTCTAAATAATGTTTATTACTTACTAGCGACCCGCCCCGGCTTCGCACAGGTGCAATATATACATATAAACCTTCCTCTTGAATCACTCTATCTATTAAAAAAAAACGCATCAAAATCCGTTGCGTAGTTTCAAAGATTTAAGCATACAAAGGGACATAGGGACAGAGAAAGCGACTTTGTTTTATACTATGTAGTGAAGTTTGACATAAATTGCGTAATTGTGTATTTTAGCATAATAGATTAACTTTGACATTATTACTTTGACATTATTTACTTTGACTTTAATTGACAATTTAATAGACACGTAATTTTGAACTTTAATGTATTTAAATTTTTAATTTAGGGACTAACCACGTTCCGAACTAAATGTTGCATGCCTAGTGCAGAATATGGTGACAACTTTCCTGTTCTTCAAAAACCCACCTGTATAACTACCCATATTTGCAATAAATGAATTTGAATTTGCTTTTAACCGTCAATGTTGTAATCGGCCATAGCAATACACGCAATGTGAAAATTTTATATTGTCTACTTATTGCGATTCAAATAAAATTTCATAGTTAAAAAAACACGCTTTAGACTGACGTCATTTTTTTTCTCGTATTATTCTTAACAAAACCTTTCATTTGATACCCATATCATGGAAATGCATAAAAATAACTAATCCGCCATCTTTGGGAGTCCGCCATATTGGATTTAGGATGACGTCACTTAGCTAACCGTGCGTTGTCATCCGAACTAAACGTGATGCAAAATTTCACTCTCACAACTCAATCGGAAACTGGGAAGTAGGTCAAATTTAACTTCTAAGATTTTTTTACATAGTTACAGGTGAAGTTGATAAAAGCGTGTTAAAAATACAGCCTTGTGGCAGATGGGCGGACGGACAGGCAGTGAAGCCTTAGGAACAGGGTCTCGTTGGCACCCTTTTTTTTCCGGAGCGGAAGGGAGTGTCAGACTAGTACTGACTAAAACCCATCCATGTTCCTTCTTTGCCCTTTGTGTTCCAGAGCCGCGGTATCTCTTTCGAACAGTCCCGCAGCCCTTGTTGGTACCCTACGAGTAGAATAACACTTGGTAACCGTTTTCGCGTCGGTGTCCCTTCCGTGTATTAGAGGAAGTTTGAAAGTTGCGCCAGTTACAGAAAAGTTGAAAGAGAATCGACTGTCGTAGAATGGGCTTGTGATGAGTAGGGACGAATCGCATGTGACTAAAGTGGTGAATATAAATGTTGATTGATAAAGAGGGAGAGGAAAGCAAAGTGTGTATATATATAGTGAGTATATATATAGTGAGTGAGTATAGTGTGTGTGTGTGTGTGTATATAGTAGTATTGTTCGTCGTATCGTTGAGCTCCTTGGATTACGAGTCGAGCTACACGATCACTGACAAATGCTTGCACTGTCTGGACAAGTCCACTCAAATCTGTGTGGTTATTTCTTCAAAATACCATCTCAGACATTAATCTCCATGGTCCTCATATGACTTGAGCAATGTCTGGACTTTAAAAGAGACTCTGAGTTTGTTTCGGATGTTTCTTGTCAGAGTAGTCAGGTACGAAACATCGGCCCCATCTAGTTTTAAAACAACATGTTGTGACATGTAAAAGAGTTTTGTAAACCAATTTACAGAAATAAATATGATTTATGATTTAAAGAAAATATGGACGGATTGTGTGAGGAATGGTATAAATGATAGCGTGACGATTGACACCAACAGAATCTTACACGATCAACAGTATGGTTTCACCAAGGGACGTTGTACAACTGACGCCGGTGTAACCTTATTAAAGCACATTTTTACTGCGTGGGAAGAGTCCCAAGACGCCATAAGAATATTTTGTGACCTCTCCAAAGCATTTGATTGCTACATCGTTCTCACATAATGTATCATCTCAACATGAATGATGTAACCAAGGCTTTGGAAAGTATTCTGATTTAAAAGAGTGTCCATGGAGTTTCTTGCCCGTTCTTCTCCATAGAGATCTACGTTAGGGAATGGGCAACTACAGTACTTTCAGTTTTTATGCCTTGTGACTGGGACTGTAGCTACTTTTCATTGTTGTCTTTGTTTCGACAATTCAAAAGTGCCTGAAACTGGCCTACTTGAAATAAATGCTTTGATTTTGATTTTGACAGGGAAGAATGGAAGAAAAAGACGTGTTGCGTCGACTTCAAATTACATGCATTGCTGTGCAAAAGTGGTGTCTGAGCAAACCTTTACACAATAAATACGACTCGGCGTTCATCCGCCCTTTTTTCCTTTAAATATCCGATAGCAGACGCATCTTGATAAATTAGATGCAACATGCAATGAAGACAAGACACGGGTCGATGGACGAAAGGAATAAAAATATAATTTGAGAAATAAATAATCGAAAGTTATGTGAAGATGAATATTCCGCCGATTGCACGACAAGTAAGTTTATTTTATATTATTTTAAACGTTTTAATTAGGCTTCTTCGTGAAAAATACCTTATGGTAAAAAAATACAAATACCTTATGGTAGAAAAATACATAATGGGTACAAAAGTACCCTTAACGAAGCCGAAAAGCACTTGATCTCCCCGTCATTGCGATATTTTTTTTTGTTCTAGACCATACCTGGGAAACTTCTAGATACGGAGATATTGGGGGTCAAACTTCCAACTCTTTCGCAACTTTTTTTTTTAGCTAGATTTTAATGTTGTAACTTTACTTTAAATACCTCCACGACCCGTACTCATTGCATCTATCAGCACAATGTTTTGAGTGCGTAACATTGAGTCCTACCGAAAAACGTGATTTTTCATCCCAAAAAAAAAAGTCGTTTCCCAGCACTAACTTTTGCGTAGAGTAACTTAGTTTGATGTACAGAATGCTTGGTTGATGGTTTCGTGAAGGGTCCGTTTACACCTTTTTTATTCATTTCACTGATGTGGCTGTGCCAAGAAAATATAACTCTGATGTGATTCGATCCCTTTCTCTTTTTTCACTGGACTCGCGTGCTGGATTACGGTCTACTTTCTCTCAAGCAGTGGAGGCCTGAGATCCGCAGTTGCAACTTTATAGGCTGATGATGCTTATTTTACACAGTTCGGCTTTGTTGGTCTAGTGGTCGCAAGCGCGATTGCTGAGCATGAGGTCCTGGGTTCGATTCTCAGGTCGGGCAAGCTGTTATTGGGTTTTTCTATCAGGAATTTCTCCCAGACTGGTACCCGGTTATGGCAATTGCCTTGTCCCCATATAAAATGGTACTTAAACATAACTAGCGAAATGTGGGTGTATTATTAGCAGTGATAGGAATAGGTAGTGCCTATTAGCCTAAACTTCGAAGAACAGAGACAAGAAACGGAGACTTCCTTAGGACTAAATTATTTCCGGCACATCTGTCTCGAAATTTCGAGACAACATTTAAATACATTTAAAAAAATGTGTTATTTGAAATAAGTAATTCGTCTATATTTATCTAAAGTTTGTCTATAAATGTGATAGTTTGTATGGATGTCCATTACTCAATTCCACTGAAAATGCTGATTTTGGTAAAAAATGCTATTTTGATTTTTTTAATGATAAATTCTTTCTACTATAGAGAATGCTAAAATGATAAAAAATTACCGTTTTATTATTTTAAAGACAAAATGCCTTTTTTACACTTGAACTTTAGAAATCTCATTAAACGTAGCCGAGAGTGAGCTAGAAAGAAGATATTTACTTCGAAACGTGTACGGCTTCTTATTCAAACATTCTGATTCATTGTGTGTTACGATCAACAAGTCATTTACAAAATGTTCTCCAAAAAAAAATTCAGATTATTTTATGGTTGTAACGACTATGTATGTTATTTATTATGATATATCTAGTCGCAAACTTTAGGTAAATATAGACGAATTACTTATTCCAAATAACAATTTTTTTAAATGTATTTATGTGTTGTCTCAAAATTTCGGGACAGATGTCTCGGAAAAAATTTAGTCCTAAGGAAGTCTCCGTTTCTTGTCTCTGTTCTTCGAAGTTTAGGCAAATAGGCACTACCTATTCCTATCACTGATTATTAGGTACACCTCTGCCTATCCCTTTGGAGATTACAGACATGATATTATATGTATAATGTTAAACATAACCGGCGAAATGTGGGTGTACTAAAGTTCCTCTGCTAACCATTCGGGTGTTACAGACGTGGTGTTATGACTTTTTGCAGTTCTTAGTGGCGGGGTCAGCGCACTTGGCGGCGTTTTCGGCCGGTGGGGTCGTGGCGTACCCCGGGGTTTTGTTACAGCAATTCAAATCTAACGATACCATCATACATTTGGATTTGGACAACGCATCATGGATTGGTATGTTTCTTTTAATAACTAGTTAATTTTAGTTTGTGCCCGCGGCTTCGTCCGCGTGGAGTCCGGTAATTGTCCCACGCCATCGTACTACCAAGATAAAAAAGTATCCAGGTTTTAAACTATCTCGTAAAGTACTAAATTAAACAAGTGACACAATATTTGTGTCACTTGTTTAATTTAGTACTTTACAATTATTATTTTTTTACCTTTGTATAGATTCTTTTTTATCAATTGTTTGTGAATGTGTGAACATTGTAGGCTTTGTAGATTCCCAGCTGCTTGTTAACTTTTTATTTTGTTCTACATTTTTTGTGTAGTAAGCAACGACTTATTGTCGGGTCTACACTGTCCCCCCATACTTAAGTACAAATGCTGTATGATAATATTGTAACACCAAATGATTTGAAAAGAGTAACCATGGAGTTTCTTGCCGGTTTTTCTCCATAGGAAACGACCAACCGGAACCGTGCACCTTTTTTTCGACGTTTTATAAGTGCCCATCTAGGCCTATGTGAAATAAAATATTTTGATTTTGATCTGTGTGGGAAATTTCATCCAAATCCGGTCAGTAATTTTTGCGTGAAAGAGTGACAAACATCCAGACATACACCCTCACAAACTTCCGCATTAATAATATCAGAAAGTTTGAAAACTGTTAAGAAGAATATTTACAGCAACCACAAAAAGATACAATACAATATCATATCGACCTTAAACAACCAGCCAAGTATGTGTTGGGCTCGCATACGATGGGGAAAACACGTTTCTTTAACGGGATTCCCCGTTAATTTTGAACTTTATTTTAACGATACAGCCCTGTGTTCTGTCCCCGCATCTACATAGTTTTAATACATAATCAATCAATCAAAGCATTTATTTCAAATAGGCCAGTTACAGGCACTTTTGAATTGTCGAAACAAAGACAACAATGAAAAATAGCTAGGTACTGTAGCTATTTTTCATTGCCAGTCGAAACAAGGCATAAAAACTGTGAAAGTACTGTAGTTGCCCATTCCCTAACGTAGATCTCTATGGAGAAGAACGGGCAAGAAACTCCATGGACACTCTTTTAAATCAGAATACTTTTACAATAACTTGGTTACATCATTCATGTTGAGATGGTACATTATGTGAGAACGATGTAGGTAGCAAGATGTGTACGTTAAAAGTGTCCATAGTAAAAATAATTCAAAAATAAAAATGATGTGACGTGTAACTTACAGAAATAAATATGATGTAAAATTGGAAGGTGCAGAGGGCTCTGCAGGATATGCCCCACCTCCTTTCTTGCCCATCCTGCAGAACCATCTGCACCTTCCAGGATTTAAACGAAGCCAACGAAAGAGCTGTGCAGATGGCTAATACCGGTCGAGTATAATTTAGTCCATCGACACGCAAAGAGGTAGCAGAAGATTTATGTGTGACAGACGGACGGACAGCCGAGCCCTAGTAATACGGTCCCGTTGCCTAATTTTGTGTATGTATTAGTTGCTATACAGAGATCGCACTACCGCAGTGATTTCACAGATGCCGTTGAGTTCAGACGCCAGCACATCAAGCTACCCGAAACTGTCAAATTTTCCCAATCAACCTTGAACCTAATGCAATAAAGTTGAAAATCTAACGTATCTAATCTACTATTAAAGAAATTTGGCAGATGATGTGCTGACGTCGGTACAACAAGAACGGGGAATACCCTTCTAAAAATGAAATTAGATTCTAGGAAAATGTCAATTAGATTTATCAATTATGATTCATTTGAAGGATTATCGATTTAATTTTATTGATGATATTTATCGTTTATCAATAGTTGTAATCGGAGTTTTTTTAACATGGAATTACGTTCTTTTTGGGGCTAAAGTTTTCAATAGGAATAAGTGCTACTCTTTTATTCCTGTGTACCCTTGGCTGTTCCCTTTATGGTACAGTGGAAGATCAATTTTAACCGCTGTACCCTTGGCCGTGAAACCCGATCAAATTAAACGGTCAAGACTGAGTTAAATCTGTTTATAAGGGATGGTTTTTACGATGTCTCATCAGAGCTAAATCCAAAATGTGTAGTAAAGCAAAGTGGTCAAAATAACCATGACCGTGATTCTGGAGGTGAATCAAATCCCTAGGTAGTGTTTTGGTAAAAACTTTTGGGATATCCTCAATGGGAAGATCCAATAAGAAATACTAAAGAAAAACATAACATCACGTCTGTAATCCCCAAAGGGTTAGGCAGAGGTGTACCTAATAGTACACCCACATTTCGCCAGTTATGTTTAAGGCCCATGTGAACCTATTGCCATGAACCGGGCGCAAATTCAGACACCGTGGCTGCTACTGAAAAATTTCTGATGAGGAAAAACCCAATAACACTTTGCCCGACCTGGGAATCGAACCCAGGACCTCATGCTAAGCAGTCGCGCTTGCGACCACTAGACCAACGACGCAGTAAAAGAAAAAATATTGAAATAAACAATATTAATAGAAACTTTTTTTTCAGGTTCCGTCCACGGTCTAGCAGGCATCCCAAGCTTCCTAATGCCTTTCCTCATGCAACACCAAGGCCGCAAATTTGCCTTCATTCTGAGCTGTATTCTCATCATCATAGGGTGGGCTTTCACTTACGCAGCCAAGAGTATCACCGTACTTATAATAGGAGAATGCTTTCACGGCTTAGGAGGCCATAGCCTACTAGCAGTCAGCTTCTTAAGCCTCTCAGAAATGGTTGAACCAAAGTATCGAAACATATGTTTGTTGCTATATGGCTCGATCCAAGCTTTTGGCATGTCCATAGTTGGCATTATAGGCAGATATCTGCATTGGAAAACAGCTGGACTGATCATGTGTTCGCCTTGCCTACTGGCGTTGGCTATGGGCTGTACTTGGCCTGAATCACCAGCTTGGCTAGCTTATAAAGGCAGACTTGAAGAGTGTGAGGAGACGTTTAAAAAACTTCGTGGAACTGATGAAGAATCTATGAAAGAGCTCAACGCTTTGATTAGCGCTCAAAAGGAAAGTGCGGAAATTGAACCAAGAAATGAATGGACCAAGGATTTACGTGCAACAGTAACTAGACGAGACTTCTATCTACCATCTTTACATACCTTAGTATTACTCAGCATATTCTACTGGTCTGGAGGAGTGGTCGTATTAATTTATTCAAGCGATATTACCCTTAAAGCCACTAGCAATAAGAACGATTATATAAAATTTATTATCGACTTGACATTTTTCATAGGATTCTGTGTTACGACTGTTTTAATTAGATACTTTAGTAACAAAAAGGTTTTATTGTCGAGTATGTTTGGAGCAGCCATTTTTATGGAGTCAGCTGCTTTAGTGACGTATTTACAAAGTCTAGATATAGTGGAGAGAGACTCTATGTTGGGGGCTTACATGATAGTATGTTTTACGATATTTCTCAGTGTTGGCTCAAGCGGTATAGGATTCACTATAGCCACCGAATTAATGCCTGTTAAACACAGAGGCATTGGCGGTGGCATTTTCGTCATCTGCACTTGTATATACCACTCATCAGCATTAAAAACTTTTCCATACTTGTGCGTCTACATAAACATGTGGGGGGCGTTCTTAATCTATGGGCTATATGCTATAGTCGCTGCTTTCGTTGTAGGTATGTGTGTGCCAGAAACGAAAAACAGGACGTTGGTGGAAATTGAAGAGTATTATAATAATGGATTTTATAAGGAGGGTAGTCGTACTGTGCGTCAAAGATTTTTGAAGGGTGAGGGATCGTAGTATTTGTATGCTTTTATTGTCTGTACTTTAGGAGTCTGACCACTTTTTTATGTAAAAAAATGGGTGTAAAAGTACCCTTAACGAAGCCGAAGGGCACTTGTTCTGCCCGTCATTACATTTTATTTGTTCTATTGACCATACCTGGGAACCTTCTGGTTACGGAGATATTAGGGGGTCAAAGTTCCAACTTTTTCACAAGTTTTTTTTTTTAATACAAATTTTTAATGTAATATTCTGACTTTAAATACCTCCACTACCCCCGTACTATTCAATCCCTCCATCAGCATAATGTTTTGAGTGCATTGAGTCCTACCGTAAACCGTGATTTTTCACCCCAAAAAAAAGTTGTTTCCTAGCAATAATTTTTGTATAGAGTTACTTAGTTTGGTGTACAGAATGCTTGGTTGACGGCTTCGTGAAGGGTCCGTTTACACCAAGTATGATCAAACCTATCAATATTATTTAGCATAAGATATTACTATTAATTAACTGAACGAAATTAGTGTACTTAAAAACCAATAAATATTAATACTGAACCTAGTTTTCATTTGTTACCTGTATTTTCTTTGAATAATTGTATAAAAATAGTCGAATTAAGAAATAGACGAAAATATTGAGATCTCTGTTTTAAAAGCAGTGATAGTCTAGAGGTGTGACCGTCAGACTGCCAAGTCATAGGTCTCGAGTTCGAACCCAAGACACGCACCTCTGATTTTTCGGATTCATGTGCATATTGTACAATTATCACTTGCTTCGGTGAAGGAAAACATCGTGAGGTAACCAGCTGCCCTGAGACATTTGAGTTCCCGATAAAAAAAACATGGTAGATATCCCGTTTTCAGTGATAAGTAATAGTAATGTTAGTGACTATGTCAGCACATATGATTGTCTATTCCTGCCCCCGTAGCATGACCACCGTAGACAACGATTTCTTTGACGGAAGAATCGACAAAATGACATATAGTGCAAAGAAATCTGTCATTGTGTCGACACAATCTGTCATTTTGTCGATTCTTCCGTCAAAGAAATCCTAGTCTACGGTGGTCATACTACGGGAGCTGTTGACATTAGTATCTAAGCCAAATAAAATGGGAGAGGCCGCTGTCTCCTGGCATACAGGTACACCTAGTTCAGGAGTTAGAGGCTTCAAACAAATTTCTGTAGCCTATTATGTCAATAAAGAATTTATTTTGGATGCTGTAACAAAATGGCCGACTTACCTTCCAGATATCTGCCTTCATAATCTCCGAACACAACGTATTGAAGGCCTCTTTCAACTCGCCGTGAAGTCTACATTGTTTTATAACACAATCTTTCTGTTTCTTTTTAGTCCGGTCCCTTTCCAGTTGTATGTCGAAAGATGGTTCCGTTTCAATGTCCTGGACTTTTTTTTTCTGAATGCGGATTTGTGCGCATATTGTTCGTACCTAAAACAAAAGAGCATATCATCAACGTCATCGATCTCCTGACCTATCCAGCATGTCTTTTTCTTCCATTGACACCCTGTTCTTCAAACCCCTATAGTCCCATGTCATCATTCTCCTGCCCTTATCCCAATTTATTCGGGGTCGGCGCAGCATGTCTTCTTCTTCCATACTTCTCTATTACTCGTCATCTCAGCAGTCACCTCCTTTCTAGCCATATCAGCCTTCACACAGTCCATCCGTCGTTTCTTTGGTTTTCATCTACTCTTATAGCCATCCACATTCATACTCAGAACTTTCCTCACGACATTTTCCTCATTCCTCCGCATCACATGCCCATACCACCGATTACCACACAACTATTCAGTCACCGGCGCCACTGTAAGGCTTCCTCTTATGCACTCATTTCTTATTTTATCCATTCGCGTTTCACCACACATCCCCCTTAGCATTCTCATCTCAGCCACGTGCAATTGCTTTTCATTCATCCCTTTTGTGACCCAACATTCTGATCCATACAAGACAGCAGGTCTGACCATAGTTTTATAAATCTTCCCCTTGAGTTTAAAGTGAATTCGGGAGACGCATATACAACATTATTTTTAGTATATGCGAAACCTGAATATAGTTTGATTCCAATAATTTTTAAACCATGTTATATTTTTTCCCAAAAATATTTAAAAAAGTTAAAAGTTGGACACCGAGCGACTTTAAGTACCTATCGCAATAATTTAGTTACCTACTGCCAAATTATTATTATCAATGAGCTCAAGACGACGCTGGAGGCGCGCGCTGCGTGGTGACCACGATTTTGTGCGGACAACTAGGTAACAGAACAACCTTATAACTTTGTGATTTTTCATGTACATAGATTCTTTACATAAAACTACTAGACACGTGTATCAGGTTTCGCATATACTAAAACTAATGTTGTAGATCCCGTGAAAATCACATGGCCCGTTGTCGGGATATTTCGCATTTTGTCGGGACTCATATGGTATGTCGGGATAATCCAGACGAATACCGATCATCTGGCAACCCTAGTTAAGATTGTTCGTTTCCTATGGAGAGGAAACAGCAGGAAACTCCATGCATAAGCATTATCAGCGTATAATGTTACCACTGCTGGGACATAGGCCTCTTGGAGAGAGTAGGCCGTAAGCCACCAAGAAAATAAATCATTTCCCTAGCCTTTTCCCAACTATGTTGGGGTCGGCTTCCAGTCTAACCGGCTGCAGCTGAATACCAGTATTTTTCACGGAGCGACTGCCTATCTGACCTCCACAACCCAGTTAGCACTGGGAAATACGTTACCTTGGTAAGACTGGTTGTCAGAATCAAGTTTCTGACTACCTGTAACGACTGTCAAAGATCTACAAATGACAGCCGGGAGCAATAGCTTAATATGCTTTCCGAGAGGTTTGATAGTAAGTTGGTCACCCATCCAAGGATTGACCTTGGCAAGCGTTGCTTAACCTGGAAGAGATTATTATTACTTACTTTCTCAACGCCTTCGTTGATAGCTTTTCTCTTCATATTTAGTTCGTTCAAGTGGCTCTCGAGAGTCGATATTTTTTTGTCAAGCTCCTGCATCTTTGTCTTGTGCCCTTGTGCAGTTTGATCGAATGTCGAAAGTCTAAAATTAATAAAAAAAAATAAAAAATAATTCTTGTAACGGCCAATGGCCTTATGGCCAAGAGCCTCGACGACCATCTTTCGAAGCTCTCCTTAGGCGGTTGGATCAAGGGCCTGATTCAGAAGGCAGTACTCCTCGATACGGCTTGCATTGTGAGGAGGCTTCTGTCTCTGGAGCCCTAACCTTTTTTTTTATATTTTTAAATGTTTTCCTTTTTTAAATACCTATGTAAAAATATTAAAAATAAAAAAATGTTGTAGTAACGGTCAATGGCCTTATAGCCAAGAGCCTCGATGACCATCTTTCGAGGCTCTCCTTAGGCGGTTGGATCAAGGGCCTGATTCAGAAGGCAGTACTCCTCGATACGGCTTGCATTGTCAGGGGGCGTCTGTCTTTGGAGCCCTAACCACCGGTAGCTTGGACCCTGCTCCCGCTACCGGCGGACCACTATTTTTAAATGTTTTTTTAAAGAAATATTTAAAAATATGTAAAATAAGTATATAAAATGAATAAAGAAAAACATAATAAGTCTTCTTTATAGCTGGGTCTAGAAAACGAATTTTAAAGTAACAGATAGATTGATGATGTTTGATTATCAATATATCTAATACTGCATAACAGAAGGCGCCGCCGAGGCGGAGCTAGAAAGAGGTGGCGAGATGATCTGGCGCAGAGCAAAGTACTTGGAGGGATATGGGAGAGGCCTATGTCCAGCAGTGGGACATACCAGGCTATAAAAAAAAGTAACAGATAAAAAACGCTTTGAGCAACTTTCCTATTACTTCCCATTTAATTTGTTTTACCGCGTTTAGGCAACGATACCCATCATGATTAGGGTGTAATAGAAGAACATAACATCACGCTTGTATAGTAACCCCCACATTTCGCAAGCTATCTTTTCTTAAGTCCTATAGGGGTCGAGCGTCATGATGCGTTCAGTAGCCCTCTAATGTGTATCTAAGTGGTTTTTTTTTCCCTCTATTATATTCTCTGTAAATTAATAATTTAATAATTTCTAACCCTATTGTAATAATGTATTTAATTTAACTTCCGTGCAAGTAACTATTGTATGCCCAATGGGCGGGACATAGCTGATCACAATTTAATTATTCAAGACCTGTATTATGTACCTACCTATGATCCACAATGAAGATATTGATTGATTGAGCCTTTTGCCATCAACTGAGAAATTCCTGATGGAAATACCCAATAACACTTTGCTCGGATCGGGAATCGAACCCAGGATCTCAAGTTCAGCATTCGCGATTACGACCACTCGACCAAAAAAAAACAAGTCAGAAAAAGTTGCAAAACAAAATAGAAAAACTCACTGTTTCTTAATATTGTCGATCTCCTCCACATCAACGGTGTTAGCGCACAACTTGGCCGGTCTGATCTCTATGATGGTGCTCGACTTCTCGCCGCTGTACGCCGACACGCGCACTGTGAATCTGTGGTTCTCTGTGAACAATAGAACATTTTGTAGACAAAATTATTTTTAGTGTATGCGAAACCTAAATATATTTTGTTCAGAATAAGTAACTGAATCGATTCCAATCATTTTAAAACCATGTTTTATTTGGTCCCGAAAATATTTAAAAAAGTTACAAGTTGGATACCGAACGACTTGTACATATCCTACTGCCAAATTATTATTATCAATGAGCTCAAGACGACGCTGGAGGCGCGTGCGCGGGCGTGCTGCGTGGTGACCACCTTTTTGAGCGGACAACCAGGTAACAGAACAAGCTTATAACTTTGTGATTTTTCATGCTACAGTTTTGAAATTTTGTACATAGATTCTTTACACAAAAATTACTAGACCCGAGTTTCAGGTTTCGCATATTTTAAAACTAATGTTGTATAAGGTCTTACTATTCATACAAGAAATATTTTCAGGGCATCATTTAACGGCTATAACAGAGCCATTTCAAGGGATTATTTTTTTATCTCAGTATATTTTTATAAAAAATAAATAATTTAAAATTACTTGACCCACAAAATAAATACTAGCTCCTTATTTTTAAACATCCATTACGCTAGTTTACTACGTCGTATTTACCTAGTGTCATTGTTAGAATATGGGAGTAGAGGATTTATGCAAAAAGTTTAAAAAAAAATTAGAATTATAATAATTTCTTTGCTATAGCGACTTCACGACTTATAGAAGTTACTCTTAAAATATTTCGTGTATGAAAAGATAGACCTTATATAAGGTGTAAACAGACCCTTCACGAAGCCGTCAACCAAGCATTCTGTACATCAAACTAAGTAACTCTACGCAAAAACGATTGCTGGGAAACGACTTTTTTTTTGGGGTGAAAAATCACGTTTTACAGTAGGACTCAATGTAACGCACTCAAAACATTGTGCTGATGGATGTATTGGATAGTACGAGGGTCGTGGAGGTATTTAAAGTAAAGTTATAACTTTAAAAACTTGTATTAAAAAAAAAAACTTGTGCAAAAGTTGGAACTTTGACCCCCAATTTCTCGGTAACTAGAAAGTTCCCAGGTATGGTCTAGAACAAAAAAAATATGGCAATGACGGGGAGAACAAGTGCCTTTCGGCTTCGTTATGGGTATTTTTACATCCATTATTGTACGGATCTATGAACTTGAACTAAGCCAAGGTGTAATTAATTATTAATAATTTATTTATTCAATTCAAGTGATATGAATACATTACATAATTAAATAACTATCTTAGATGAGATTATATGAACAAAAATTCGACAAGACATCTGTGTCTGAACTAGATAAATGAATATCTGTATCTCAAATGTTGTTTGCTTGTTATGGCGCTCTTCCTTAAAAAATACATTTACTAGCTTGAGGTCCAAATTGGATTTAATTATATATTACACTAGCTGACCCGACGAACTTCGTACCGCCTAACTGTCAATGATTGTACAAAGACCGTACCTACCCAGAATTAATAAAATGCACACCACCTTGAGCTGATGCCAGCCTGGTACTTTTTTCGGAACATGTGTCATATTATATGCCTCACTGGCAACAAACGGGAACTCTTTACCCTACCTTACCTATCTACCCAACCTACCTAAAGAAAAAGTATTTATTGGCCTCATTCAGAGCTTTGCCCGACCCGGGCAGGGAATCCAGGACCTCATGCTCAACAGTCGCGCTTGCGACCACTAGACCACTGTTTTTTCTGTACTTACCAGTAAAATAGAAATTAATGTTAGCGGGAACTTTTCCACTGTTCTTGAAGGTGTGATCGTTGCCTATCGGTATTCTGTGCACATTGTACTGCCTGCACAAGTAGTTGACTATCGCGTCCGGCGCCGATATCGTGTCTACTAGATACGTGTAGAATCCGAGGTAGCTGAAATAATATTATATATTGTTAATGGGTATTTTTATAGAGGTACTAGCGACCCGCGCCAGCTTCGCACGGGTGCAATATATATTTTTATAAAACTTCCTCTTGAAACTCTCTATCAATTACTGAAAACCGCATCAAAATCCGTTGCGCAGTTTTAAAGATCTAAGCATACATAGGGACAGACAGACAGCGGGGAGCGACTTTGTTTTATACTATGTAGTGATGAGGAGTAAGAGCTCGTAGCTAAATAATAAAAGCCGCTCGGATCAACCTTCAGGTTAAGCTTCGCTTGCCTAGGTTGATCTGTGGATGGGTATCTACCTATTACATACCGAGTTTCCTCCGTGCCTCGGAAAGCACGTTAAGCCGTTGGTCCCGGCTGTCATTTGTATATCTTTGACTGATGCAGTTTTATTTCTCATCAAAATCAATATGGAAAAGTAGTGCCATCTTTCCCTATAAGACCGTCGTCGTATTAAAAGGGGTAGATGGCACACATAGCAAAATAGGGCCATCCTCCCCTAAAAGACAGTCGTCGTATTAAAAGGGGAGGACGGCACACATAGAAAAATAGTGCCATCCTCCCATTTAAGACCATCGTCGTATTAAAAGGGAAGGACGGCACACATATGGAAAAGTAGTGTTATCCTCCCCTATAAGACCGTCGTCATATTAAAAGGGGAGGATGGCACACATCTCCTGTCATCCACCCCCACCAAAACAGGGAAGTCTTTGTTGTCTTACCTCAACTGCTGAATATTCTGAGACCTTGGGGGCGTGTTCCCCTGACTGCATATCGCGTTGACTCTCTTCAGCCCCAGTTCCGAGCGCACTATACTCAGGAACCGGTTCATATCCTTAGTCGACTCGAAGGTAAACGCGGCCAAGTCACGACCAGCGACTGTCGATTCTAGGTAGCGTGCGAATTTTGGGTCTGTGAATCTTATCTGTGGACAAAAATGTACTTTTACAAAAGTCACGTAAGGTATTGTTTTGCTTGCACACGATAGAATCTGCTTGAAAGCTTTAACCACTCAGTCATCACCTGCCTAGCCTTTTCCCAGCTATGTTGGGTCGGCTTCTAGTCTAACCGGATGCAGCTAAATACCAGTATTTTACATGGAGCAACTGACTGTCTGACCTCCACAACATAGTGTCTGGGTACCACAATACCCCTTGATACGACTTGCAGTTAAACTCTAGGGTTTCTGACTACCCGCAGCGACTTTCCAAGATCTAATAATGACAGTCGGGACTAACTGTCAAATCAAATCGTTTGTCATGCCAGTAACTTTTATAAAATATATTTATGACAAAAAAGATCTTAAAAAGCTGGATTCTTCTTTTTTAACGTTGGTCATAACGCAGAGTACCATCGCTTTCCCGATTTAGTATTATCAAAAACGAAGCTTGCATAATACAAGGTGTATCATACCTCCACGGAGCCGTCAACCACGCATTTAGCCCAGTCATATTAGGTAAAAAAAGGGGTCAACCTCGGAATGAAAGATAATAAGCTGCAAATTGGTATGAACCTTTGTTTTGTCATTCTAAATGTTGTCTCAAAAGTCACAATCGTTATCGTGTCCGCGTCTCAAGATATTCAAGGTCAAAGGTCACAAAAATCGGTTTTTCGCGAATATCTGGCTTCCTATCGGTTAAATGAGATTTGCATTTATTATAAAAGTTGTAGGCTATAAAATTCCCTACAACTTTTGTTTAAACTTTTTTTTCATACGACCAACCGTTTTGAAGGTAGAGCGCGAAGAGTGCACATCGTACAGTCATATACGGCCTAATGCAAGGTCAAGCGTGAGTTATGGTTATCAGTACGTTATAAAGTCAATTATTTACTTTACAAGCTTGCCTCAACGCTTCACTGTATCCAAGTAATCCCGATGAAGAAAATACATATGATCCCGATATTCTGGAAGGTTTGGAGATGAACATGACAGATAATGAGGATGATGACAATGAATCGAACATTTTTGAGCGACAAGAAGAAGAAGACGACGAACAAGAAGAAGATAATTAGCTTCCATTTCCAATTTCATTACAATTAAAATCAACAAAGATACTTTTGATATTTGAACTCACATTTTGATAAATGTATATTGTGCCGTATTTAATAATAAATAAAAATATGTGTAAAATATATACTCTTACTATCATTTTAACTTAAAATAAAACTAAAATATATAATCCAGAATTAATAATATTTTATACTTAAATAGTTAAATATGAATAATTATATATAAATAATCAAGTTACTTACTTTAATTAAATATAAATAATTAATAGTTAGTACATAAATAATAGGCATTGTTTAATAATTATAATTTCCAAGTAAATAATTGACTTTATAACGTACTGATAACCATAACTCACGCTTGACCTTGCATTAGGCCGTATATGACTGTACGATGTGCACTCTTCGCGCTCTACCTTCAAAACGGTTGGTCGTATGAAAAAAAAGTTTAAACAAAAGTTGTAGGGAATTTTATAGCCTACAACTTTTATAATAAATGCAAATCTCATTTAACCGATAGGAAGCCAGATATTCGCGAAAAACCGATTTTTGTGACCTTTGACCTTGAATATCTTGAGACGCGGACACGATAACGATTGTGACTTTTGAGACAACATTTAGAATGACAAAACAAAGGTTCATACCAATTTGCAGCTTATTATCTTTCATTCCGAGGTGAAAGCCCTAATATGACTGGGCTAATTCCGTATATCAGACTATGTAACTCTACGCAAGAAATATTGCTTGGGACTCAATGTAACGCACTCAAAACATTTAAAGTTATGATTTTATTTTAACTTGTGAAAAAGTTGAAACTTTGACGTCCAATATAATAAAATATGTTTATTTTCCTTTATTTATTTATATACAAATTAATTACATTTTTAAATATTCCTTACAAAAAACAATATAAACAAACATTTAAAAATATAAAAAATTGTAGCCCACAGGTTTAGGGAACAGGGTCCAGGGATATGTATATATATATATATTTTTAAATATATTAAATATTTAAAAATGTAAATTATATATATAGAAAATAAATAAAGAGATAATATGTTTATTCAATAAATGTCGCAGAATTTTACAAATATCTTACAGGCTATATTTTTAATTATGCAAAAGAATTAAACATCTGTAGCCGAACTAGGCAAAAGCCTGTATTTCGGCTATCAGCGCCGATCCCCTCTAAATAATTAATAACTTATGGCAGTATAATATCTCCGTAGCTAATAGGTTCCCAGGTATGGTTGTAGTGTATAAGCATATACCTATTATAGTTCAACTGATGTAGCCTAAGAGAGGCGACTAAGGGACTTACCAGAGAATGGGCAGCAGCGTTCTCTGATTCTACAACAACCATACTGCGATCGCCAACCCGCCTGCCAAGCGTGGCGATTATGGCAAAACCCCCCTTCTTGGGGGAGGTCTATGTCCAGCAGTGGACTTTTCGGCTGAAATGATGATGATGATGATGATGATGTAGCCTATATAAT
Source organism: Noctua fimbriata (assembly GCA_905163415.1). Taxonomy (NCBI): domain Eukaryota; kingdom Metazoa; phylum Arthropoda; class Insecta; order Lepidoptera; family Noctuidae; genus Noctua; species Noctua fimbriata. The sequence goes on along the minus strand of LR990945.1, from coordinate 12,558,264 downwards.
CAATGTTTATCCATAATAAAGATAGTATCATTTCATTCGAGCTTGCGTTTGAATCTATTCTCAATCCCAACATTATATGGCGACCCTGCCAGAGCGGTCAGCCTCGCGCGTGGGATGTTGATACCATGACTTTATATGGCTAGTGATTATATGGTCCAGAACAAAAACTACGGAGAGAAAAATCCTATCGGCGTCGTGAAGGGTACTTTTACATCCATCAATAATTGTATTCATAATTTACCGACTATGTAAATTAAACTTGAAATTGGATTATCATTCTTCTTTTTTCTCGTGTCGGTTAGTGCCAAATATGGTGACAGAGTTTTTATGCCGCCCATGGGCCTCTGACTTGGCTTTACATGCCGTCGGGAAATATCTCTCATTATAATTTAGGCATTGTAATTCTTATCATTTTATTCTAAAAAATGCGGCTAGAATTCAAGACTATCGCCTTAAACTATCGATAAGAAATATTAAAATAATCTAATCAGTCAAAACATTTAATGAAAGTGCACAAGGCTACCGGGTCAATGGACTGTCAAGGATTTCTGGTTTCATTATCAACCAATCAGATCAGAGGGCCTAAAGCAGGAGTAGTTCCAGTGTAGGAAAGAGATGGCGCTAGACGACCAGTATAGCTCTGTCTCTTTTTTCCGGTACTAAGATATTTTGACAATTGCAGTTTGAGTTTCATAGATCACTGCACTGTGTATTGGAAAAAGGAGACTGGTGGTATACAGGTTGGTGCCGACAATGCGACAATAAATGAAAATACTGATTATACTAATTCATAGGAATATTTTTGACCTATCAAATAAATCCGAAAAAACAAAATAAAAATGTCCTGTGACTCAGTAGCGAAGGATAAATTTTTGTAAGAGGTAAGCCGGAGTACAAATCTTTAATGTGATTATATTATTTGTCTATAAAATACTGATAGTGCTATTTTTCAACGGGAAGCCGGTAGGAATCGAGTTGTATGGAACCATCGCCACTGCTGTGTATAAACTCCTGGTTATATTCGAATGAATTTTTGTATGCAGACCAGGAACGTCATGAGGTATACGCAGTTTCACTCATTGTCTTGTCGGCACCATCCTGTATAAAGGAGATGGAATGATGATGTTAGGGCGTTAGCACACCTCCGCTGCGAAAATAATGACGCTAAACCGCTAAACGAATTCCGCTATAAAACAGTACTACATTACGTCGCGACACGTCGTGTTCCGCTACTCGAATCGCGACGTAATAAGATTTTAAACTATCATGGTCACTAACATTATTACTTAGACAGGAAACGGGATATTTACCATGTTTACTATTTTTGACGAGTTCCCGATATTTCGGCGCTGTTGCAAGCACCATGATCACGGATAAACTGAAGTTATTGCGGGTGGGTGTTTATGAGCAGACAAATCGGATAACTTTAGTTTATCCGTGATCATGGTGCTTGCAACAGCGCCGAAATATCGGGAACTCGTCAAAAATAGTAAACATGGTAAATATCCCGTTTCCTGTCTAAGTAATAATGTTAGTGACCATGATAGTTTAAAATCTTATTACGTCGCGATTCGAGTAGCGGAACACCATGCGAGTCAGTTGAATTGTAGCTATCGGAACATTTCTTTCTTTTTATGTATCGTATGTTCGCGTTTGCGCATACTGATGATTTTTACGCCATAATGCGCAAAAAAACAAATTCCACCTTGTCAAGAGCGCGGTCTAGTTCTAACAGCATCCTAAGTATGTTGATAGAGAAGTACGACGCACCTTGGTTTCGCAAGCTGTGGAGGTACTGGTCAGAAGACCCCACACCTATTAATTTTGTTTTTGTTTACTAACAATAGTTTTTAAGAAAATTTTTATTAATAATTGGGCCTAGTTGCCATAAATAAACAAATATTTAATTTAATTTAATTTAAATTATTTTTATACTCTGGATGCAGCCTGTTACTGTCCCAATGACAACAAAGGCCACTTCTCATAAAGAAAAGGCACGAACATTGCTATTAATTGCACTGACTTCATAATATCCATGTCTGAAAAAGTTGATGTAAGGAACAGACAAGATAAAGTTGCTCGACGCACCGAGAATGCCTGGAAGAGCTACTGGGCGATGAAAAATTTGATGAAGGGATCTCTCCCTCTCGCGAAAGCTCATGGACATGTGCATTCTCCCCACCCTCACCTATGGAGCGCAAACGTGGTTGCTTACAAAACGTCAGAAGTCCGCACTTGGGGTCTGCCAACGAGCTATGGAGCGAAGTATACTGGGTGTCAAACTTACGGACCGCATCAGAAACTCCATACTTCGCTCCAAAACTCAAATAGCTGGCCTTACAGCTGCTAGGTTGAGGTGGAACTGGGCTGGTCACGTCTGCCGCATGTCGGAGGAGCAATGGTCAAAAATGACCACTCAGTGGATACCAAATAGCAGGAAACGACAACGTGGCAGGCCCAGAAGGAGATGGCGGGATGAGCTGGACTCTTTCGCAAAGGATTGGCCTACAATCGCACTAGACCGCGAAATGTGGAAGAAGGGAAGGGAGACCTTTGCCCTGCAGTGGGACAATATAGGCTTATAATAAATATAATAAGGAACATTGTGCTGTTCGATTTTCGACTCTCACCGTTGAGTCGAACGATGCATACAGGGTGTAAACGGACCCTTCACGAAGCCGTCAACCAAGAATTCTGTACATAAAACTAAGTAACTCTACGCAAAGTTTTTGCTGGGAAACGACTTTTTTTTTTTAAACTTATACGGGATATCTTCCGTGATCGTTCATTACTTTTTTTTTCATTATTTCGGCGCTGTTGCAAGCGCCAGGATCGCGGGTTGACTGGAGAATGCGGGTGGATGGAAAATAAATTGTTAAGAGCAGAAATCTATCTACCCTCTTTCTTTGTCTTTTGCTACGCGCACCACTGGAACTCGACACTAAGTTACCCCGCAAGTGACAGTATAAGTTTAGTTGTAAACCGTGAAAGCTTAAAACTGTGTTTGACTTTTTTTTTAAGTCAAAACTCACGTTTTAAGGTAGGACTCCATGTAACGCACTCAGAACATTGTGCTGGTGGGTTGAATAGTACGGGAGTCGTGGTGGTGTTTAAAAACTTGTGAAAAAGGTATGGTCTAGAACAAAAATGATCGAATAAGTCGAATTCACACCTGTTTCCTAACTTGTCAGATAATGTTTAACGTAACAGGCGGCATGATATGTTACCCGGGCGAAGAGCCAAAACAGCTTTCATATGGAAAAGCATATTCTGCATAGCCCCACAAGTCATTAACAAAATCCCAAGACAAATCAAAGAGTAAAATTTAAATGTGTTTAAAAAGGAATTCAAAGACTTGTTATGTAAAAAATGTTATTATAATTTAAACGACTGTTTGAATGACACTGACATGCTAATTGAATTGTAATCTTGTAACTTTGACATATCGTATTTCTTTAATAGTTTGATATTAATTTTTTTTTTTTTGATCCAGATAATATTTTTAACTGTCATGCCACAAATTGTTATTTTATTTCATACCAAACTATTTTTTTTTTCTTGTTATAATTATATTTATGTACCAAATATTTGCACGCCACATGTGGCAGAATGTGGTGAGACCACTGATTAAACATAAGACCATTTATTGTACCACATTCTAACAAATAAATGAATTTGAATTTGATCGCATTGACGGGGAGAACAATTGCCTTTCGGCTTCGTTAAGGGTCTTGTTACACTCTTTATACAACACCACGCCAATATCCCTAAGGCCTCATCATCATCATCATCATCTTTTCAGCCGAAAGACGTCCACTGCTGGACTTAGGCCTCCCCCAAGTGTCGCCACCTTGACCGGTCCCGTGCGACTCGCATCCAGCGGATCCCTGCAACCTTCACCAGGTCATCGGTCCACCTAGTGGGAGGCCTTCCAACGCAGCGTCTTCCGGTTCGCGGTCGCCACTCCAGAACTTTTCGGCCCCATCGGCCATCCGTTCTGCGAGCAATGTGCCCTGCCCACTGCCTCTTCAGTTTGGCTATTCTATTATTTCCTAAGGCCTATATTAACACATACCTCGAGCATCATAGGTTCGTGTACAGGATGTTCAAACATGTTTTTGTTCTCTCTCAGCCATATAACCGCTTTGTACGCGTCCTCGCTGTAGGCGCGTAGCACTTCCAGACGTTTGTTATCAACGTCTTCTAGTTTGCGTATTCTGGAAATAAATTACATAACTTCATGCCTGTGTGTCTCGAAGGGTAGGGCAGAGGTGTATTGGGAAAAAGTGTGATGTGTGAAATGAATGAATAAATTATAATGTTACGACTACGCTACATTGCTTGTCATTTAAAAATCAACCTTATTTTACCCAAAATTAAGTTGATTTTTAGTAAAGCTGACTTGTTCTGAATTGCCGATACAATATTCTCACTTCACAACTTCAAGATTTCCATGATTATTAGTTATTTTAAAATGAACCTTAGTTACACTAAAATTAAGTTATATTTAGTAAAACTAACCTGTTCTGATACAGTCTAATCTGAGGCACTACGTTGTTCTCCAGATCGTACTGAACGTCTAGTTTTTGCTTCTTCAAATTGTCTATGGCTGCGTTCGTTTTCGCTATTGGCTTGTGTACCTCCGCTAAATCCATTTTCACTTTACTTTCTGTGAATAAATTTAAAAGTAAACATTAAAAAACAAAATCAACAGTCATTTATTCAAATAAAGAATTTGATTTCTTAAAGTTGGCAACAATATAAATACATAACATAACGCGTGTGTAATCCCAGAATGGTTAGGCAGAGTTGTACATTTCGCCAGTTATATTTAAGCCCCTTGTAACAGGGGGCGAGCCTATTGCCATCAAACGGGCACAAAACCAGACTCCGTGGCTCCTACTGAGTAATTCCTAAAGGAAAAACCCAATAACATTTTGTCCGGCCTGGGAATCGAACCCATGACCTCATGCTCAGCAGTCGCGCTTGCAACCAAGAGATCAACGAGGCAGTCTAGCAACAGATATACCTTTCAAATGTTTCACTGTTTTAATTCATAAATCATTTTTTTTACAAGCCTCCATCGTATCCCACTACTGAGCAAAGACCTCCACTTTCTCCTTCCATACCTCTATATCCTGTGCGATCTCTGGCCATGTTAGCGTAATCAGCCTATTATGTTCCCACTGCTGGGACACAGACCTCCCTATCTATGAGAGGGACTGGGCTATAATCCACCTCGCGGGCCCAGTGCGGGTTGGTAGATGTCACATGTCTTCGAATTTTTGATTGTAAGACATGCCGGTTTCCTCACGATGTTTTCCTTCACCGTTTTGAACAAGTTGAAACTATGACCCTCAATATCTCCGTAAAGGTTCCCAAGTAAAGTCCAGAACAAAAAATGATCGCAATGACGGGGAGAACAAGTGCCTTTTGTATTCGTTAAGGGTCTTTATACACCCACTGTTATATACTCACCATCTCCTACTGTCTCCACCAATCTGCTCTTATCCATGACCAGCTTTTCAAGCTTAAACTTAGCCTCCTGCAACTCCCTCTCTCTGTTCCTATGCCGTTCTAACTTCTCTTGATAAGAGCTTGCTATCTCTTTCAGTTTGAACTCTTGAGTGCGAACGGCGTTTATTGTCTCCTTCGCTTGGTCTTTAAGAGCGTAGATCTTTCTGTTCTGTAAGTGATATAAAAAGATTAAAAAATGTGTACCGGTAGTTCAGCCATCATTTCAGCCGAAAGACATCCACTGCTGGACATAGACCTCCCCCAAGTATCGCCACATTGACCGGTCCCGTGCGACTCGCATCCAGCGGATCCCCTCAACCTTCACCAGATCATCGGTCCGCCTAGTGGGAGGCCTTCCAACGCAACGTCTTCCGGTTCGCGGTCACCACTCCAGAACTAATAGTACGTAGTTCAGTAGTAGCTTTTAATTATAGTCCAATAATAGGGTGTAGGTGTACACTCACATTTCGCCAGTTATTAAGTCTCATGTAATAGGACGAGCCTATTGCCATCAACCGGGCACAAATCCAGACTCCGTGGCTACTACTGATTGAGAAATTCCTGATGGAAAAACTACGGTACCTCTTGTTCAACAGTTGCGCTTGCGACCAATAGACCAACGAGGTAGTTCTATGATAATTTTATTTCCCCAGATCAGACTTGGTCACTCACCGAGTCACAGAAGTTAGGCCTTGGAGCTTGCCAAAGGGCAATGGAACGCAGGATTCTGGGTGTCAAAAGACAAGACAGGGTACGAAACACCACGCTGCGTTCCAAAACGGGCATAGTGGACGTTTGCAAGAAGGCTGCTAGGCTAAAATGGGATTGGGCGGGTCACGTCAGCCGTATGCACGTTGACCGCTGGGCAAAAGTCTCCACGAAGACGGACGGCGCCGCCGAGGCCGACCCAGAAAGAGGTGGCGAGACGATTTAAACGTCTAGCGTGAGGGCTGGCCCGAGGAGGCGCGGGAAACGAGGCCATGGAAGGAATTGGGGAAGGCCTTTGCCCAGCAGTGGGACAGTGCAGGCTAATATAAAAAAAAATACTCACTGCAGCCAGTTTCTGTTGTTCGATCTTGCCGATACTGCTTCTAGCGGTCTCTATCACTCGTTCCAAAGGTTCTACTTTACTCTGATGAGTTTTTACTATATTAATTGCTGTCTTCTTATCGTTATTGTATTCCACTACTTTCTCCCTTAAGTCCTGGTACTCGATCCACAGCTTCTTCTTTTCACAAATCTCGATTTGTTTTTCTATCTCTTTCCTTTGCTGCATTGCGTCTATCTTATCTTTTAATCTAGAAAAGGAGGTATATATTTATGTATGTATAATATTTTTATAACACTTCGACTGCGACTTCGTAAGCAAAAATTGTACGTACACACGGCGGCACATCAAGCTATACATAACCAGTATAACCTGACTTCACTTTGTATGATCTTCCTGTACGATGAGAGATCAGCTTAATTTGGTTTTGCATAGCTTGATTAGCCGCCGTGCGTACAATTGTATACGTACAATTTTTGACCAAATTCTAAAAAAAAATCTAGTTGTAGATAGCTACATTTTTCGGGGGTGCTTTAAGCTATAAATTATACAGGGTGGTAGGGACACCGACGTGAAAACGGTTACCACGTATTCAGTACATAATTCTGAGCCCCCCACAAAAAAAAAAAAATCAGTAATTAAAAAACATTTGCCGTTTCCTACAAAAGTGCAATACCTACACGGTCTAAATATATGGAACAGCTGGTTTTTTTAAAATAACTGATGAAAAATGAATGAATTATTTGTGCTCTTCTATCTTTATGTAATGTCCTGTTAAGTATTTTGTGTGTACATACATAAATTATTAATAAATAAAAATTTCTATGTGGTGGGGCCACAGATATAGATAGACCTAGATAACGCGAGAGCAACTACTTCGCGTGCCTAGCTTACGTACAGAAATCGTAAGTGGCCAATTTCGAACTCAGTCTGCATCGGGGCATAGCGCTAGTCGGACGTCGTCATGGCGGGCACTAAATAGTGCTTGTGACGTCATAATAGGTAGTCAAAAAATGGCACGCTTGGTTTTCATACAGATCGTGATACTTGCGTTATCTAGGTCTATCTATATCAGTGGGTGGGGCTCATATTGATGTACTCAATACGTGATAACCGTTTTCACGTCGGTGTTCCTTCAACCCCGTATAATTTATAGCAGCCACGAAAAATGTAGCTATCTACCACTTGAATTTTTTTTAGAATTTGATCACTAGTTTCGGAGATTACTCCCTACATACAAAATTACTAACAAATTTTACCATTTTATAATATCAGTATAGACAACACGCCTGTTATCCCGACGGGTAAGGCAGAGGTGTACCTAATAGTACACACACATTACGCCAGTTATGTTTAAGTCCCATGTAATAGGAGGCGAGCCTATTGCCATCAAACGGGCGCACCCGAGGCGGCTGAAAAACCCAATAATGGTTTTGCTCGATCCGGAAATCGAACCAAGGGGCTTCTGCTCAGCAGTCGCGCTTGCGACCACTATACCAATGAGGCAGGCAACTTTAAACTCTTTATAATATTACAGTTTAGATATTGCGACCATACATACCTCTCATTCAACCGGATGGCGTCCTCCATGACCTGGGCGTTGCTCTGTACCTTGGAAGAGAGGCCTCTTTGCTTTGTCCTGCATTCTATCAGTTCATCAAGCTGAGTGACGCTGTCCTGCCCACCCACTGCCGCGAGGGTACTGCGCAATAGTTGCTGGGGATCCATCTTTGAGAAATCCTGTACTCGATCTTGGGGTAGAAGTTGGCAGAGGTTGTCCACCTATAGGGATTAAAATAGATGTGTAAAAGATCATTTACAAGTTTAATTTTTACTTTTACATAACATCACGTCTGAAAGTGCTGGAGTGGAGACCACGGACGGGAAGGAGGAATGTGGGAAGACAACCGACTAGCTGGACAGACGATCTCATTAAAGTGGTCGGAAGAAACTGTATAGTTCTCGGTTGACCACTGAAAACTAGCGAAGTGTTGTTGTCATCCCATAGGACAGCATCATGCTGAGTGGTAAACTGCTTGTCGCAGTCACGACGTGCAAGCTGTCAACTTTTTTGTTCGGTCCTGTTGTTTTTATAAAATACTAGTTTATGCCCGCGGCTTCGCCCGTTCCGACTTCGGTAAATATTCCACGGGATTGTACGCACGACGGCCAATCAAGCTATACAGGACCAGTTTATGCGGATCTCTTGTTGTACGGGAAGCGAGGCCAAGTTATACTGGAAATGTACAGCTTGATGTGCCGCCGTGTGAAAAAGAAAGAGTAACCATGGAGTTTCTTGTCGGTTCTTCTCCATAGGAAACGACCAACCCGAACCGTGCACCTTTTTTTCGGCGTTTTATAAGTACCCATCTAGGTCTATGTGAAATAAAATATTTTGATTTTGATTTTGAAAAGGTATCCTATATGTTAATCGAGGTTTTAAAGTATCTGTGTGCAAAATTACACCCAAATCTTTTGAACCGTTGAACTCACAAACATAATAGTAGTAAGATTTGTAATGTTTATTGTTTATAATTTTGTGTCGATTACATACCAAAACACCATGCCAGTAATGCCCGAAGGGTACAGTGGTGTACTCAATGCCAACGTCGGTATGAGTCATATTAGAGTTACTTAAATACAACATTATTTTTAGTATATGCGAAACCTGAATATACCTGTATGTTCAGAATAAGTAACTGAATCGATTCCAATGATTTTTAAACCATGATATATTTTGTCCCAAAAATATTTAAAAAAAAGTTACAAGTTGGACACCGAGCGACATTATCGGAATAATTTAGGTACCTACTGCCAAATCATGTTTATCAATGAGCTCAAGACGACGCTGGAGGCCTGCGTGCGGGCGCGTTTCGTGGTGACTACGCTTTTGTGCGGACAACTAGGTAACAGAATAAGCTTATAACTTTGTGATTTTTCATGATACAGTTTTGAAATTTTGTACATAGATTCTTTACATAAAAATACTCGACACGTGTTTCAGGTTTCGCATATACTAAAACTAATGTTGTATATATCGAGAGGTGTTTGAGTCTATAATGACACTCGGACTAGCATTGATATATGTTTCCATGACATAATATCCGCCTTGCGTACTTACTGATAATACGAGTAGAAAAATGCACGTGTTGGCTACAGATAAAGGTACAGTTCACACTGTGCTGTGACGACAAAAAGTCGTCCTAAAGCGTCGTGGCGTTTATTTTAAAGCAAGTGTGAGTTAAAATCAAAAGTCATTTGTTCAAATTAGGCTGATAATCAGCACTTTTTGAACGTCAAAGTTTACAAGAGACAGACCCCTCAAACGCTCCCTCTTCGACACTTCCTAGTGCTTTAGCTAGGAAGAAGTGGCGGAACGAACTCCCTAGCAACACATCTGTCTGTTGGGTTAGACTAGAGTGGGACTCATGCACTAAGGGCTAAGGTACCATCTAGGGTGACAAGATGTCCCGTATTTTACGGGCTGTCCCGTACTTCAGGCACGAATTATTCATTGTCCCGTAATTTGGCGAAACCAATACTCCCGGGACATCGTCACACACATTGTCCTGTAATTTTATAAGTCAATGGCATTTAATGATAAAATACCTATTCAAACAATATTTATTTTCTCGCACACAACGGTGAATGACGTGGGTGAGAGTGAATGAGTGTGATAGTGATAGTGTAAAAGCGAAGAGAGAGGGGGAGACGGCGGGGGCGCGTGTCGCGGTCGCAGTCGGCGAGACGTGCCGCGCTTGTAGTAAGCCTGTGTCCAGCAGTGAACGTTTTTCGGCTGACATGATGATGATGATAGGTTATTTAATTACATAATTATGCCTAGTAATAAAAAAAAATCATGTTGATTTTTAATATGAAGTATTTTAATGGAGTTTCTTGCCCATTCTTCTCCATAGAGATCTACGCTTTGGAATGTGCAACTACAGTACTTTCTCAAGTTATTATGCGTTGTGACTGTGACTGTAGCTTCGCTTCTTTTTGTTTTTTTTTGACATTCAAAAGTGCCTGTGATGGTCTAATTGAAATAAATGCTTTGAGTTTGAGTTTGAATAAAAAAACGGCCTGTCCCGTATTTTAACCTCGAATCCCGTATTTTCAATGCAGTTGTCTCGTAAAACCGGACAGCAGATCTGGTCACCCTAGCGCCATCTAACCAAAAACTTCCCAAGTACAACGAAACTACTAATTTACCATTACCAATAACGGCCAAAGTAACATCGTATTCTTCAACTGGCTACCTATTACTATTAAAAAGACACAGCTTGAGACAAGCAGACAAGCAAAGAAATGGCTTTCTTACACTGGTATTCCAAGGTCCGTCTTAAGTCAATTGCTCAGTTCAATTAGACTCAGTCGTCATGACAACGGTTCAAAACGCCCATCAAATCGTGTTTTTTGCCGCAATTGGCAGATCCTCAAATTTGGCAGATGATTTGTTATGAAAACTCTTCAATCATGGGCGTTTATGTCAATTTTTAAACAAACTATAGCTGTTAATGTCTAATGGGCGGGTTTAGGACGTGTCCAACTTGACTTGAGCTGAGTCAGCGGTTATCAGTGTTAGTATTAGAAGAATATACAATATATACAACATTATTTTTAGTATATGCGAAACCTGAATATAGTTTGTTCAGAGTAAGTAACTGAATCGATTCCAATAATTTTTAAACCATGTTATATTTTTCCCCAAAAATATCTATAAAAGTTAAAAGTTGGATACCGAGCGACTTTGAGTACCTATCGCAATAACTTAGGTACCTACTGCCAAATTATTATTATCAATGAGCTCAAGACGACGCTGGAGGCGCGCGCTGCGTGGTGACCGCGTTTTTGTGCGGACAACTAGGTAACAGAAAAAAGCTTATAACTTTGTGATTTTTTTATGATAAAGTTTTGAAATTTTGCACATAGATTCTTTACATAAAAATACTAGACCCGTGTATCAGGTTTCGCATATACTAAAACTAATGTTGTATAAGTCCGTGATTAGACCTGTCGTAATGTATGGATCCGAATGCTGGGCTGCGAAGAAGATGGATGAAAAAGGATTGCATGGATATGTGGTGGCAAGAATGGATAAATTAAGGAATGAGTATATTAGAGGAAGTTTGAAAGTTGTGCCAGTTACAGAAAAGTTGAAAGGGAATCGACTGTCTTGGTATCGACATGTGATGAGGTCCTGGTACGGAAGGAGTGATGAATATAAATATTGACGGATGGTGAGGGCGATAAAGACCACAGAAAATATGGATGGATTGCGTGAGGAATGATATGAAAGAAAAATGAGTAAATGATAGCGTGATGATTGACAGAGGAGAATGGAAGAAAAAAACGTGTTGCGCCGACCCCAAATAACATTGGACAAGAGCAGGAGGATGATGACATTAGAAGGGTGCCGTTGGTGCAAGCTACACACAACAAGCCAAACAAGAAACAGCTACAAACGACGGTTTTCAAGCGACAAAAATCGTGACGACACAGTGTGAACCGTGCCTTGGCCCATTGAATTACTTAAGCCGATATCAGATACTTCACTCACTTCACGTTCTTTCAATCGGAGTGAACAAAATATCAATCAAAAAAAGAAAAATGAATTCATTAGTGAGCAGATCCAATGCTGTTGGACTTCGTCACTCGACATCTTGGACTCGTCTACCGAATGATCTAAAAACGAAATGCAAGGAACAAATACACGTTATTTTATTAGGGGCCGTGCGAACATGGTATCAAAAAACAAAAAAACCGGCCAAGTGCGAGTCGGACACGTGCATGAAAGGTTCCGTATCATTGTAGTAGGGAAGCCCCCTTTAATTTTTTATTATTTGTTGTTATAGCGGCAACACTGATATCGACATAAAATATAATTGTCATACGTGCTTAGCGTAGCATGACGTTATCCGCTGAGAAATAATAACAAGTATTATTATCTACTTCATTTAATATGAGCCGTGTGCTTATTTTGACTAGCTTTAAAGCAACACTAATTAACTCACTCACATTATTAAAGTGAGTCATCTCGTGGTGACGTCACCGTGAAGCGCGGGCGCAGTTCTCTTTCCGACAAAAAACGACGCTACGCGACATAAATATTAGGTTCATTTTAGGTTTCTTTGATTATTCGCCCGCGCCACACATCCTCCCCACGTCTCTTCTGTATAAACCACGCCATTGAATGACTTTTTTATAAAATAGTCAGTTAAATGCGTTGTACTGATGATTTTAATTATTACAATTCGGGAACTACATACGTGTTACTATCGCGAATCATAGTTTATTTAACATACAGTCTCCCCCTTAAAGGTGGACTGAGACTGGGTGTAAACAGACCCTTCACATAGCCGTCAACCAAGCATTCTGTACATCAAACTACGAAAAAAGTGTTGCTGGGAATAGACTTTTTTTTTTTTGAGGTGATAAATCACGTTTTAAGGTAGGACTCGATGGAAAGCACTCAAAGCATTGTGCTGATGGATGGATTGAATCGTACGGGGGTCGTGGAGGTGTGTAAAGTAAAAATCTTACATTAAAAACATGTATTTAAAAATAACTTTTGAAAAAGTTGGAACTTTGACCCCCAATATCTCCGTAACTAGAAGGTTCCCAGGTATGGTCTAGAACAAAAAAAATATCGCAAAGACGGGGAGAACAAGTGCCTTTCGGTTATGTTAAGGGTCTATTTACACCCTTTATTTTCATTCAGTCCCCGCGTCCCCCCCGTTCTCTCTCCCCCCGACCCTTGCTCGAGCCAGCCCGCGATGCTTAGCCAGTAGTTTTAAGCCAGGCCCTAAATAATCTCACTCAAATTCAGCCTGTCTCTTTGCTGCCCTCCCCAGTGAGCCGGGGCTCGTACCCCACAGAGGGTGCCCTTATCGCGCAGTCGCTTAGTTTATAAATTGTATGCCCCTGGCTGGAGGCTGGACGCCTTACACTCAAGGCATCCACAGGATAGTCCGGTTCATGGGCGTACCCACGGTGGGGCAGGGTGGGGCAAGTGCCCCACCCGACTGCTCACAGACCCGAAGCTAAGAATTTTAGGCAAAATTAAAATAATGACTAAATTAAATATTCATTTGGATACTTTAACATTTTTCACATTAAAATAACAACTTGGTTAAGGTCAACAATGACAGAAAAGGCGCCCTGGCTTCCGGATGAGGACCAGCTTCCCCGTCTTCCAATGAAGCGGGAACTGGCCTCTCTCCAAGCATGCGCTTAGGAGCCCTTCCAGTCGGGGCCCGAGAGCCTCAGAGGCCAGGACCCAGGCTTTGCCAGGCAAGCCATCGGGTCCCGGGGCGGTATTTCTGGCGTTCAGCCTGCGTACTCTCAGGTCTACCCCAGTCACCTCCGGAACGTCGTCATACAACCCTCTAAGGTCATTTAATCCCTTTAAATGACTTTTTCATGAAATAGTCATTCAATGGGATTATATGAACTTAGAGGGTTGTATTGATGATTTTAATTATTATAAGATTTTAAACTATCATGGTCACTAACATTATCATTAACACTAGAAACGGGATATTTACCATGTTTACTGATTTGATTGATTTCCCGATATCAACACACAACAACAACCACTTAAAAACAACAACATAGAAAACAACAACACAAAAACAACATGGTAAATATCCCGATTCTAGAGTTAATGTGAATGATTATAATTCTGTAAATACATACGTGTTAGGATCGCAAATCATATTTTGTTCAACATACTGCGTGACACTGACCGGCAAATTGCAAAAAACGCAAGAAAATTTTAATTTCGCGGGCACCTTAAGGGCATTACATGGCTCAAATCCCAAAAACAGCGTATGTTCAAAGAAATTTCTCGATGAATCCCTTCGTGCGTTTTCCGTGTAAAAAAGTATGTTATAGTTAAGTTCATCACAAATAAATAGTATTGTTTAAAATTTTAATAAACCTTCTCAATTTTTTTTGGTTAATCGTAGAAAATAGGTCCTTTTTCAACCTTAATTGTAAATTATCTCTGTAACGGCTGAATAGATTGGCATGAATTTTGTAACAACAAATACGTAATGATATACTTAACAATCTGTATTGTTTTTTTTCTGTTATTTCTTTTAATATTTTTAAATAATAAATAAAAACCGAAATTTTGCGAAATGCGCGGGGCAAGTCAACAAAAACCAGTACAGGGATCAAATCATCAAGGTCATCGAGCAATGTAATGCCCATAAGCAGAAACTAGCTTCATAGGCTGACCAGCGAAAAGCAATTACAAAAAAAAAAAAATACCTGTATATTCATTGATGCTATCAGCTCTTGTACTCGCTTCTCCCGGACTGCCTTCCCATCAATACGCCATGATGACTCGTCCTGGGTGTTAAACTCCCTCGTAATTATAACATTACGGTCCCCAGGATTCTGGTACAGCTCTATTTCGATTCTCGAAAAGTCACAGCCACTCCGGACATATTCTGATATCTAAAAATAAAAAAAAAAACTTGTTTTAGATGGTAAAGAAGGCACGGTGGAAGGTACACCGACGATAAAACGGTTACCACGTATTCAGTACATCATTCTGTAAACTTGTAAGGTTTTTTCAAAAATACCGACTGCCCGACTGCTGAGCATGAGGCCCAAGGTTCCATCCCAAGTCCGGCAGTGTTATTGGGTTTTTCCATCAGGAATTTATCAGTAGCAGCCACAGAGTCTGGATTTGCGCCCGGCTGATGGCAATAGGCTCGCCCCCTACTAAATGGGACTTAAACATAACTGGCGAAATGATGGTGTTATATTAGGTACAACTCTGCCTAACCCTTCGGGGATTACAGGCGTGAGGTTATGTAGTGTAATTTAAAAAAAAATTTGCTCTCCATACATTTTGGACGTGTTGGTATCACAGTTTTGTAGGAAACAGTCGTTTCTAACGTATTTCATTGCGTGTCGATTCAATCACGAACTGAATCTAAATAAATGATTTGAAAAGAGTAACCATGGAGTTTCTTGCTGGTTCTTCTCCATAGGAAACGACCAACCGGAACCGTGCACCTTTTTTTGACGTATGTGAAATAAAATATTTTGATTTTGATAGCCAAAAGTTTCTGTTATGACTACCCTTTCTAAACAATTATTGCACTTCCGAAGAAGGCATCCCTCTTCTTTATCGTGTGGCTAGTGCCTAACATGGTGTCAGGGTTCTTATGCCGCCCGTGGGCCTCTGACTTAGCTTTACTTGCCGTCGAGAAATATCTCTCAGGCATGCTGGTTTCCTCACGATGTTGTCCTTCACCGAAGCAATCTCCCTTCAAGGGCAGCAGAATAGATTAGAATATACTTTATTTTAATTCAAATTGAAACGCACCTATTTTAAAATACAATGATGGTCTTATTACTGACTAGCTGTTGCCCGCGACCTTCGTCCGCGTGAAATTTTAGCCTATAACCTTCCTCGATAAATGGGCTATCCAACACTAAAAGAATTTTTCAAATCGAACCAGTAGTTCCTGAGATTAGCGCGTTCAAGCAAACAAACAAACTCTTCAGCTTTATAATATTATAAGTATAGATAGTGATATCGTCCAGAACAAAATGGTGGTTAAAATTATTAAAATATTATTTTTTTAATTATTCTATTTAAATCGCGAATTAATAGGCTTCTTTTGGGTTAGCTCGTTCCATCGTCCACCTCATCTCTGTCCTCAGGACTAGATTGAGGTCAAGAGTAAGCCCATAAAGAATTAAAAAAAAAAAAAAAAAAAGGATACTCACTTTCTTAGCACGTCCAATGACGCTGGTCTTGCCACATAATCCAAGAATGATGGCACACATCGTCGACCTCATCTCTGTCCTCAGGACTAGATTGAGGTCAAGAGTAAGCCCATAAAGAATAAAAAAAAAAAAAAAAAAGGTTACTCACTTTCTTAGCACGTCCAATGACGCTGGTCTTGCCACATAATCCAAGAATGATGGCACACACAAATGTCGACTTCCCCGTGCCATTGGGTCCGATTATCAAGTTTAAATTCGAACTAGGATATAGCTCCACCTTTTTGTACGTTCTGAAATACAAATAACATAACATTAATTACCTTTATTTTTTATCGTGCTTGTTAGTTAAGATTTCTACTACTTTTTCTGTTTTTATTGTGTGAACCTGTAATTGGCTCTGTATTACATAATATACAATTGTTATCCATTTGTTACAGCTGTAGATCCTCCTATTTTTTTTTGTTAGCCTTTTTGAGGGTCCCACTGCTGGGCAAAGGCCCCCCCTTTCTCCTTTCTAACCTCTGTCCTGTGCGATATCTGGCCAATAATGATGATGATGATATGATCCTCCTATTAATCAATAAATAAAAAGAGGTAGATATCGCACTAGCGCACGCAAATTGTTGTAGACAAATTCAGACAATTGTCGTAATTTAAGTACTTCAAGCGCAATAGCTATCTCTTTCTGTATCATACGTTATGTATTATCTATCGCAGTCGTATCTTGGCGTATCTTCTTTATAATATCATTGGTATTAATAAATAAATTACTACACAATTCTTCCCTTATGGGTCAAAAAGACATTACTGTTCCTGTTAGCCTACATCATCCAACAGCTAGGTAAAGATCCTTGGCTTCCAGGTCTGTCGAAACATACAATTTCAGACCCCATGGCAGCTACTAAGAATTTCTTGATATGATGGATAAACGCAATAACAGTTAACAGTCCAACCCGGGAATCGAACCCAAGACCTCAGCAATCGCGCATTGTGACCTCTAGACCAAAGACTCATCTTTACTTAATAAGATGGTGTGGCTAGAAAAGAGGTGACTCATGAGATGACAATAATGTGGCGCTGACCCCACACAGTTGCGCTGACCCTAAATCTATATATACAAATAAATAAAATTGTAGTGTCGAAATTAAAGCTTTTTACTGAATGCATGTGAAAGTATATACAGGGTGTAAACAGACCCTTCACATAGCCGTGAACCAAGCATTCTGTACATCAAACTAAGTAACTTTACGCAAAAATTATTGCTGGGAATCGACTTTTTATTTTGGGGTGAAAAATCACGTTTTTTTTGTAAGACTCGATGGAAAGCACTCAAAGCGTTGTGCTGATGGATGGATTGAATAGTACGGGGGTCGTGGAGGTGTGTAAAGTAAAAATCTTACATTAAAAAGATGTATTTAAAAAATACTTGTGAAAATGTTGGAACTTTAGCCCCCAATATCTCCGTAACTAGAAGGTATGGTTTAGAACAAAAAAAAAATGATCGCAAAGACGGGCAGAACGAGTGCCTTTCGGATATGTTAAGGGTTTATTTACACCCTTCATGGTACTTTTATGTCTGTCTGTCTGTTTGTTCCGACTAATCTCCGAAACGGCTGGACCGATTTTGACGGGATTTTTACTGGCAAGTAGCTGATGTAATAAGGTCTAACATAGACCACTTTATTTTCGAAAAATAATAAAAAGTGTAAAAAAATTAAAACCCTTGAAATTGGTAACAAAATCCAATTCAAAAAGGGAAATAATATTTTTTATATTAATGTCACGCGAACGGAGGTCGCGGGCAACAGCTAGTAAACAAATAAATTGGATGATGAAGAGTGATACATTTTCACATATTTCAATTCAATTCAATTCAAATTATTTATTGCAATCCATAATGTACATATACAGGTGGTAAAATACAATTAAGAAGAAACAATTATGGACCCTGTGAGGCACAACAAAATTAAATAAATAGTTAGGAGGATATTTCCTGTTCACAAAAGAATTGACAAGGTATTATATCAATCAAGCCTATGGCCATCAAGCAGACACAAGTTCTGTCTCAGAAATGAATGAAAAACAAAAAATAACATACTCTCATCTGAACCCAGATCTCCATAATGAGCATGCTTGCAACCGTCATTATTTATTTATTTAAACTTCATGTACAACTTCTTAAAGACACACAACAGACTTAATGCAACATGACTCAAGGCATTCTCTACCAGTCAACCATTGGGTAAAATACATAGGACAGTATTGTGATAAGAGTACAAAAAAATAAATAAGAAAAATACCATTTTGTTACATAAATTGGTGCATACTAATACATAATATAGAGTGGGCTCAATATTCAAAATCAACAAAGGAGTTAAACAAGGTGATCCGCTCTCTCCCAAACTATTCATCAGCACCTTCGAGGAGGTATTTAAAAAACTTGCAGACTGATGGACGACTCAAGGCATTCCGATCGGGGATAAAATACTATCGAACCTTTGCTTCAGAAGCAAAAAGAACAATGTCGTCTACATTAATCTTTTTGCTTCTGAAGCAAATCAACTGGAACAAATGCTCCAAGACCTGAGCATTGCAAGCCTTGAGGTTGGACTGACGATGAATCGGTCAAAGACTAAAGCCATGAGCAATGCCGCTAAATATAGGGTCGAGGTTGATGGGCAGGAAATACACTATGTCGACGAATATATCTACCTAGGCCAGCTAGTTTCCTTCAACAACAAGCAGGACAAAGAGATCCACCGTCGAGTCGAAAATGCCTGGAGGAGCTACTGGTCCATGAAGGCATTTATGAAGGGCGACCTTCCTATCTCACTGAAGCGCAAGCTCGTCGACATGTGTATCTTGCCCAGCGTTGCCAGACGTCCCGATTTTGGCGGGATGTCCCGATTTTTAAATCAAAATTAAATGTCCCTCGCGAACAGGCTCAGTCCCGCTTTTCGGGGATAACTCAGCCGTTTTTATTTTTTTTATTCAGAAGACGAATAAGACTCAACTATTTAACGATAGGGTAAATCTGATTTAAAATATTAATTTTTTTTTTTAAATACATTTTCTATGGCTATTTTTGATGTCTATTGTCACGTAAACGTAATTTGAATTCTAATAAAAAGATAAATATTTAAAAACTTCTGATTAATTTTATACGTTTTTTTTACTATGTCCCGCTTTCGACGAAAGAATCCCGCTTTTTTCACTCAAAAAGTTCCAAAATCCCAACTTGGCAAAAAAAAATCTGGCAACGCTGATCCTGCCTATCCTAACCTATGGCGCTCAAACTTGGTCTTTGACTGAAGCTAAGAAGTCCAAACTAAAGGTTTGCCAAAGAGCGATGGAACGTACCATTCTAAAAATAAAACTCTCTGATCGAATGCGCAACACCTTAATACGGTCTAAGACAGGCATCGCCGATGTTGGCGATAAATCGGCATTTTAAGGATGAATGGTGGACGAAGATAGTCACACAGTGGGTGCCTGAAGACGGCCGTCGTAACCGAGGCAGGCCCAAGAAACGTGACGGCGTGACGATCTGGACTCATTCTTAACGGATTGGTCAGAGAGGGCCAATTGTAAGCAGGATTGGAAAGCCATGGGGTAGGCCTTTGCCCAGCAGTGGGACAGAGCAGGCTGATATAAAAATATATATATATGTATTATGTATTATCTGCCTGGCCTTATCGCAACTATGTTGGGATCTGCTTAGAAAATAACCGGACACTGCTAAATACAAGTATTTTACAGGGAGTAACTGCCTATCTGACCTACAAACCCCATACTGGGTAATACAATATCCCTTGATAAAACTGGTTGTAAGATTTTGGGACACTGACTACCTGTAACGGCAAGGATCAAGGCAAGAGTGGCTTGACCTGAAGATCGACGACTGTGGCTGTTATTATTTAGCCAAGAGGTGAGGAGCTGTGTCATGCTTTCTTCAAGATACCACTTAAGCCATTAAACTATGTGGACTTCATACGTCGGGTCAGAAGTCAACTAACCAAACTGTAAATCTCAAATTGTTTGACGCAAATCACTTAGATTAGTTTACCTCTGTCGAAATTGTATCTATAACTTCTGTATTTAAAATACCAAATCTATACTAATATTATAAAGAGGTTTTTGTTTGTTAGTTTGTATGTAGGGGGTAATCTCTGGAACAAACGATCCAATTCTAAAATTTTTTTCACTGATGTAAAGATACATTATTTGAGGGTGCTATAGGCTATAAATTATATTATTATATCATGCCTATTAGCCAAGCGATCACAATTTTGGCGGACAAGGTCGTGGGCGAGGTGGTAGTATGATAACATTTTGTTAAGTCAGAAAAAACAAATGTCAAATAAAATCAGTTGTTTGTTAACTTTTGTATTGACAACAATATGATAGTGAAATTGTTAACCAGTCAAAGAATCCCTAATGAAGATAACTTCTGTTTAGTTTGGTATTCTAATACCAAACTGAAACAGAAGTTATTTAGTCCTTTAGTCTACTAAAGGCGGCATGTAAATCATTTTAATCTTTTCTATATGTAGGATTTTAAGTTATCAAAATCAATAAAATGTTTGTTAAATCTGTGCTAGTTACCTAAATATTGTCTATTTCATACATTTTCTAATATATTTAAACAATCTAGTTTGTTAATTAATATGAATTTCTACCAAATAAAGTAAGGACAAGACATTGTATGGTCCCCTCTACATATACCCAACTCCTCCTCCTCTTGACTGCCTACCATACAACATTAATAAGTATTAAGAGTACAATTTTACAAATTCATCCTTCATTTAGAATAGTATTTGTTTACTAACTGTATCAAACAGGTAAGAGGGAACTGGAAATAATATTTCAAGTCAAATTTAGAAGTACCAGCAAAAATTTCGGTTTGTTGAAATTCTGTTACAGAATTTTACAGTAACTGCTGCCTTGTTTGAAGGAAATTGACAAGCATAAAGTGGCTAGATACCCATATTAACAATGTTAATATGTTAAAAACTAATAACTATTTATAAGTGGACCAGATAAGTCTGTACTTTAACTATTAGTTAGCCACAAAACTTGTCGCGACATGACTCATTAATTTAAGCGTTACTTTAATTGTTTTTGAAAGAGTAATAGACGCATAACTCAAAAAGCAACTCATTTATTAGTAATCTATAGAAGCTACGCACAAATACCATGAATACTAATAAAAAATTCAAATCCCGAACTTGGATTGCGCGCGAAAAGTAATACTTACACGAAGTTTACAAGGTCTATTCTGTAAATACAGCCGGCTTGTATGCCTTCTGTGTTAAATACTTTCGATTGCGACATTTCACACTTTTTAAATCATAACTACTGAAAACACAATTGCACAATTTCACACAGAAATTATTAACAAACAAAAAACGTTTGGAAGCTTCGACTTCTACACTTTTAAGCCTTATGTCACACTAATGACACTGTCACTTTGACAGTCATTTACTTGACGGTTCTAGTGATGTGAACAAAGAGAGAAGACTAAACAAAACAAAGATTTTAGTCACAAGCACTACTCACTAAAAAAACATGGATTAAATGCGTAAGATGATTTTAAGATTTGGTTTAAGTTACTGTCAAATTCGTTTATCAGTCAAAAGTAATTTTGATCGTCTTTTACCTGAACAATATTATTGTCAAAGATTACTCATCATCTTTCTGCCATAGTCCCATATAATTATTGGGGTTTGCCCAATATGTTTTTTTCTTTCATTCTACCCTGTCTGCCGTCACGGTATTATTTACTTATTTGCCTTTCATTTTAAAATAGTCTGCGGATGGGCCACTGGAATCGATTTCCGAGAAAATTGTAACATAGAAAAGTAGGTACGTACTTACGCGGTTTTCAGATTTAAGTTACGGGTGGCTAGAGCCAAACTAATATTAATTGGTGCTTGATACCTCTACACATGTACATTCTTAAAAGCAATTGCAAAGCTTTTTGGAATCTAGATCAAACCACTGGATTGAGTTCCATAACCCTCAGGTCATCTCGATAGAACGCCATTATACCTAGATTGGCAAAAGAAGCAATTCAGGTTAACTATTAGAACTTCAACCGAGAGGATGGATTTCAACTGTCAAGAGCCTGGAATCCATTGTTTCAATATTATTGTATAAAACTGTAAAAGTTCGCAAGCAGGCACGGCATTGAATTGTGAGTGACAGTGATAGCGGCGGTACCGCGGTACCAAGCAAACAAAACGTGTCAGGAAAAGGGTAGATTGTTTTGTCTGCTTATAAACACCCACCCGCAATACCAAATGCGCGTTCAGCGTTTCAACTGTTAATGATAATGTTATAATATTTTTACGCTAGAATAAAAGACCTTGTAGCACTGAATATTTTTTATTTGAAGTTCTCTTTCAATTGCGTTTTACGATTAAATTACGCAAATTGTAGGTACTACAGAATGACATAGAAACGGAAAACATTTTTTTTTAACGTAGTTCAACTTGGGGTCAAGGGAATTTGTGTAAGCTTGTCATAAAAAATAAACTATGCAACAATATTGCTCTTAATCCAATCAATGTATTCGTATACATTGGTGTACACTGAAGGAACGTCCTTTTGACCGCAGGGAGATGGTCCAAAGCTAACAGTGCCAATAAGTTCAGATCTTCCTTGATTCTCGTACACTAGGGGACCACCCCCGTCGCCCCTGCAAGTGTCCATGCCTTCTATGCCACCCGCGCAGATCTCACCGGTCCCAAGCTGGGTGCTGCGACCAGGTTTGCTGTATATGATTTGGCATTTCTGTGAAATAATGAAGTTTCTTATCAGTTTTGTCCTTGTTTTGTTAGTCGATCTTATACATCATCATCATGATCTGCCTAGCCTTTTCCCAACTATATTGGGGTAGGCTTCCAGTCTAACCGGATGCAGCCGAATACCAGTATTTTACATGGAGCAACTGCCTATCTGACCTCCACAACCCAGTTAGTACTGGGTAATACGATACCCCTTGGTAAGACTGGTTATCAGGCTGTCAAAGATCTACAAATTACACCCGGGACCAACGGCTTAACGTGCTTTCCGAGGCACGGAGGAAACTCGGTATGTAATGGGCGGTCACCCATACACAGACCAATCTAGGCAAGCACGGCTAAACCGAAAGGTCGACCCGAGCGGCTGTTATTCTTTAGCCACGAGCTCCTCGATCTGATACATGATTGTGTCGATTCTTGCTGATTAATTAGCTAACGATTTATGGGGGATACCATATTTATTTGTTGTTTTTTTTTTAAACGTTGCCCCCACACTGGCAATTTCTCCTGTCTCGTAGTGTGGGTGGTTTATAAACATATAAACTCACATACACAAACAGCCTAAACACAATAAAAACTGATTTTTCAGCCAACAATACACACAGTACAGTGCTGCGCGGGTCTTTTGACAAGTGACTCTGGTTGGAACAAACGCCGCACTCTTGTTTTTTCAAAACAATTTCCACCATTGAGATATACCTATATAGAAGGCATATTCAATTATACGAGTAATAGTTATACCAATATCTATAATATCGCCGCACAGTCATGTGAAAACCAGTTATTTTTTCTTTTTAATAAAGCAGTAGCTTCATAAGAAAAGAGAGACAACTACAGTTAGTCAAGTGCTTATTTTGGCAACACTTTCGTTTGACGTCATAAGTTCATCCTGGATGAGTGACCATTTTGTCATATTCTGCTCCGAGTTTTGTGGTATAGCTGTCAAACGGTTACATGCTAAAAGCTTTTTTGTTGTTTTCTTGAATGATAACGAATGAAAATGGCATTTTGTGCGCCAGATTTATGTAGGCAGTCACGCTAATTCTGTAGGTATGCTCAGTCCATAAGCTGTTAAGTCAGTGATGTCCACAGACATGAGACATGTTTACTAACAGCGCCCTCTTGACAATGTCTTTGTCAACTCTTGATCCATGGAGGATAGAAGGAGCAATTAGTCGAAAGTTGAAGGTTACTTACTTCCTGGTCCACGAAGGGCACTTTGACAAGCATCTTGATGTCCTTGTTATTCACGTCCTTAAACCAAGAAACAGCAACAAGCGGGGAGTCAGGGGGACTGGACTCCGGGTTTTTGGTTGGCAGGCAGATGGGGCGTATAAAATCTAAAATGTTAACAGTAATATGTAAAGCATTGAGCCATGGTTACTTTTCTTGTATTCATATACGTTTTAGTCACATGGTATATCTGATATAATCGGCGCTTATGTTATTAAGCCTGTCTAAATGATTTAAACAAAAAAAACATCAATATTAGATTAATAGTTTTTGAGAAAATCACGTGTGATATCCGAACAGACAGACTCCGTTCGTGGGCTTTTTAACTAAATTGAAGCCCAAATCAAGGATTAGTATAAAAAGTTAATAGCAGAGGTTCTTCTACAAACCTGTGTACGGTGCTGCCTCCTTCAACCTGATCAAGGCAATATCGTTCTGCTTTGTAGCTGGATTATTGTACTTCGGATGAGTTATGATCGTCTCGATCGCGATGCTGGTGGGTCCATCGTTGCAATCCTCTCCCGCACCGTCAAGTGGTACACAGTCTTTACCTTTGTTATTCAAGTCGTATTCTCCAAGGCGAACTGAAATCCTAAAACATAAGTTTTAAGCTGTAACTACTGATAAAAATATTGACAGCATTTGTTTTTTTTTTCGTAGTTCTTGTAAGAATGGGTACAGAGAAAACACTTGAATCTGGAACCACTCAGCCATTAATGAGTGCTATCGCGCATAAATTCGCCGCTAGAGGCGTTCGTGTAGAGTAAGGTCTTCAGAAATGTCATACGTCATAGAGTGTCCTCTCTTTACATGTGTTTTATGGATCTTTTGCCGCTCGAATTCCGTTGACAAGAGGGCACATTTGTGCAATATAATCCCTCACACGGCGTTAGTTTCAGTTTCATACTCGCGCCTCAATATTCTTGTATAGTTCAAAGTAGGACTCAACTAAAATCCCCAAGAAATCAGCATCAAGTGTCCTACTTGCATTTGATAATTGCAAAAACTGTTTCGTGGCTTGAGACAAGAAAGAGTTTTTGCAATTTTTACCTTTGTGGTGAAAGCACTCGATTTTATTGGATTAAATTGGGCCACATTGCGTAGGTGGCCACATTTTTTTTGACGAATGAAACAAAATTACAAGTGGGCCTAGCACGAATTTTAACGGACCTATTGCATCGTATCGTAAACGCTGACATGGACGTTAGTTTTGTACTGAGGGAGGACCATTAGTGCGAGCTGTCAAAATTAGTTCCTTGTACGTACGGTAGAGGCGCTTTTTGATTTTTAGTACAAAACAATACGATAAAATTCGTGCTAAGGCCTAAGGTTTTGTCTTACGGCGTGGCTATTTGCAGTACTTGTCCGGTCGTACAGTGGGCAGCTGTCAGGACATATCTGGCGCTGATTAAAGTTCCTGCACACATCCTCCTTGTGCCGCCTTTCTTAAGTTCGTAATCTATAAGCGCGACCCAAGGCTGCTGATATAATATATTGCTTGAGAGACCACCTGAAAGATAAGAGGTGTGGGGTTCTGTTCGGTCCGGTCGATAGTTATGTATGAAGCAGTTGAAGGCTTGTTCAAAACCCCGACGGTTCAGCTTTACGCCGTGTACGGTCAAGTATGACAATCAATGAGCGCTTGTACGCGTGACCGTTAACAATAGTGTATCTCATTATGGGCAAAAACCGGGTAGTTACGTGAACAAACCTAACCGTCCTGGGTAAAAGACGGTTTGGTACAAATAGTCCTTAGACGTAGAAATCTCATGGATGTTCCTATCAAACGTTTTGGTAAATACTTTGTCTTTGGTACCTTCTACCCGACAGTGCCTCAAGCGTGGAATTCGTACTTAATTAAGCCGCAGCACTCTATTGGCTAATAACTAGAGACCGAATTATATTATATACAAATTTGCATAATTATGACTTTTTTTAAAGATAATGATTTTTTTTGCTCAAAGCGGCATACCGCACATTTTTGGCCATTTGCCTTTAATTTTAATTGTATCTTACTGGGGAAAATGCAAAAAAAAAAAAACGCAAAAATTCAAAAGTCCATTGACCAATCGTTTTCATGTTTAAAAAAAATTCTAACTATTCGGATCAGTCGTACATTACGTACGTTGATTGATTTGATTTATTTCAGTTTTGTAGGTACTGGCCCTATTGCATATTTTCACACTTTTGTTGCATATTTCGAGCATTATTATGAAGCATATTAAAGGGTGTAAATAGACCCTTATCATTGCTGAAAGACACTTGTTGTCCCTGTCTTTGCGATTTTTTGTTCTAGACCATACCTGGGAACCTTCTAGTTACGGAGATATTGGCGGTCAAAGTTCCAACTTTTTCACAAGTTTTTTTTTTAAATACATATTTTTAATGAAGATTTTTACTTTACACACCTCCACGACCCCTGTACAATTCAATCCATGCATCAGCACAATGCTTTGAGTGCTTTCCATCGAGTCCTACCGTAAAACGTGATTATCACCCCAAAAAAAAGTCGATTCCCAGCAATAATTTTTGCGTAAAGTTGTTTAGTTTGATGTACAGAATGCTTCGTGAAGGGTCTGTTTACACCGTGTATATTTACATAAATATTTCGACGATTTGAGGTTTCCTATATATTAATACGGTCTCTACTAATAACTAAACCAAAAGATTATTTTCCTTGCACTCATTGGATACTGACCCACAGTCGCACAGCATTTCGAACCAGGATTGAGAGGGAACGCAGTTATCTCGGCTTGACAACTGCCAGGCCCCGCATCCGCTGCATGAGGACTGGCATCTGAAAAGTTTGTTCAAATCGACATTGATTCATTGTTATAAGTACATAAGCAGTGATAGCCTAGTAGTATGACCGTCGGACTGTCAAGTCATAGGTCCCAAGTTGGAACCCAAGACCAGCACCTCTGATTTTTCCTTCGGATTCATTTGCATATTGTATAATTATCACTTGCTACTGTGAAGGAAACCCAGCATGATTGAGAGATACTTCTCGACGGCATGTAAAGCCAAGTCAGAGGCCCATGGGCAGCATAAAAACTCTGACACCAGGTTAGGCACTAACCACACGATAAAGAAAGGAGAAGACTTAGTACCTAAAATAACGCCTGTAATCACCAAAGGGCTTTAGTCAGCAGAGCTGTGTATGTGTTAATAGTACAGCCACATTTAGCACAGACGTCCTAGAAGGTCAAAAAAAAGAGCATTACTTCTCCTTTAAACTGTAATATTCTGGATATATATGTAAATAGATACCTATATATCTATTTACAGTACTATTATTTATTTTATATGTGTATATTTGTATGTTTGTTTATTTTATATAGGTATAATTTTGTTTTAAGTTCCAATTTCAATTTTCCTGTTTTGTCTTTTCTACACACTGTGTCTACATTTCTAATCCTACTTTACTCTCGCAGGTCTGCTGGAAGAGATTTCTCATGAAATAAGCAGTAACCTTTGTGCTCTTCTATCTTTATGTAATGTCTTGTTAAGTATTTTTGTGTGTACATAAATAGATAAGGTCACACACTGAGTTTACTGGTGAGGTTCTTCAGAAAAGTCAGTAACCTGGTACCTACTCCAAACCTGCGTTTATGACCAGATGTATGAACGTGGACGAGGCAAAAGGATTAGGTATGTAAGGATCCTGCCAGGGCTGCGGGACTGTTCGAAAGAGATACCGCGGCCCTGGAACACAAAGGGCAAAGAAGGAACATGGATGGGTTTTAGTCAGTACAAGTCTGACACTCCCTTCCGCTCCGCCCAGAGCGGGGGGGGTCATTTGATGATTTCCCATCCTAAAAAAAAAAAAAAAAAAGGTAGGTATGTAAGGATCGTAGCAGTTGGCGTTCTGTGGTTTCTGCCTACCCCCATAGGTAAAAGGCGACATGACATCACGCCTGTAATTTCAGAAGGGTTAGGCAAAGATGTACCTCCACATTTCACTGGATGTGTAAGTCCCGTGTATTAGGGATCGAGCTATTAATTTATCTTATTTGCATAAGAATCACTAAAATTAAAGCTGACTTTGAAGGTCAATAAAGTCATACAAGAAAAAACTTGAATCTATTTATCATACTTTTTCCTTAAGTTTACGAATAACATTAACAGATGACCTAAGAGTATCAATGTTATTCATCTTTTTTTTTTCATTCATCAACCATATTAATTACATTTTTGTATATTAAAATCTCTAAAACAGAAAACATTTAAAAATATAAAAAATAGAGCGAGCGCGCTACCGTTGGCCAGGACTCAATATTATTATTATTAGGTTGCTATACAAGGTGGCGACGACAATACGGCAAATTCTTTGGTGAACCGAGCCACCGATGTTGGATTTCAGTACTTGGCGTCTTTCACTCGCCTACCGAATGATCGAAAAACGAGTGAAACGAGTAGATGAATGTTGTATCTTCTGTGATGAGTGTTGTATGTTGTTGGTGTGTGTTGTGTTGTATGTTGTTTGTAGATGTTATTTGAACATGGCATAAAACAAAATGGAAAATAACCGAAGTGAACCGTTCACTCGAATGAAACGTCTGATATCGGCTTTAAAAATACCCTTCTTTCGTATCGACGGTACGACTTATTTAAATATCGTGGGCCCAGTATATGACCACGTAAATCGCGGCCTCTGTGGCGTCTTTAAAAATACCCTGAAGTCAAAAAGATCGATCAAATGACAAGACACGACCCAGTCTAGACAGGAGGTCAAAAGACCTGGGGCCCAAGTTTGCTATTTTTATAAATTCTTCATTCCAACACGATCCCATTGTCATTTTGCTAAAAGTTCGTAATCTGCTAAATTCATAATGGTCGATCATTGGTCGGTCAATAGTCTCGTAATAGAATTGTGTTATAATGAAATTGTCGTATTGCCATTATTATAAAACCCGTTAGTAGAAATGATTTTCGAAAAACTACTACCTACTAAAGAACATTTATTCATGCCAGATTTAATTTATATATATATTTTTACATATTATTTATTATTTATCAGATTACCATTCTATGCCATTTCTTTCAATGGAGTGTCAGTGGTTGACCATTAGAAAGTCATAATGACGCCATTAAGTTAGTAGATTACCAAACTTGTCAAAATTAACAATTATGAAATCAAAGATAGACCATTCTGACACAATTGTAATAGCAGACTTGAGGCCCAGAGGATATGTTCGTACAAATCCCAGACTACAGAATAAAAATAAGTAAAAAAAAAAAAATCTTACTTCCAAGCACAAGTCCAGCGCAGATAGCAACAGCAACAGTTATTGAATACATTTTATTGAGAATTTCAATACTTTAAAGAAGTAAGTGACACTTTGTAGTAAACTCGTCCCAGTATGGCCGTAACCAGATCAACTCGGTCCAACGCTCTGAGACCGACTGGCAACAGTAACCAGTATTAACTAATGAGCTTCTGTTGTGAAGCTTCATTTTATTCATGTGTTATGAGGAAAATCTTGCGGTGAACAAACCGGTATCTTTTGTCCGCTGTAGATAATGTTTTAAGTATTTATTTATCAAGTCTTTTAATAAACAAATTGAAAAAATTCCTAATTGTTCATCAAATTAACACACTACGTCCATTTGCTGTGTGATGTGTTAGATATATCATCATCATCATCATTCCAGCCGAAAGACGTCCACTGCTGGACATAGGCCTCCCTCAAGTGTCGCCACATTGACCGGTCCCGTGCGACTCGCATCCAGCGGATCCCTGCAACCTTCACCAGGTCATCGGTCCACCTAGTGGGAGGCCTTCCAACGCAGCGTCTTCCGGTTCGCGGTCGCCACTCCAGAACTTTTCGGCCCCATCGGCCATCCGTTCTGCGATCAATGTGCCCCGCCCACTGCCACTTAAGTTTGTCTATTCTTCGGGCTACGTCGGTTACCTTGGTTCTCTTGCGGATGTCCTCATTTCTGATTTGATCACGCAAGGAAACTCCGAGCATAGCCCTAGATGTTAGATACGTCACCGTATAATTGAGATCACCATTACTTTATCTCGCGGAATATTTTTTTTATATTTTACTAGCTCTGTCCCGCAACCTTTGTCCGCGTGAAATTATTATAAAAAATGCTTCCCTATTTGAGTCTGTGATTCTGAGTAGGTATCAGAAAACGTTGTTAAAAATTTCAAGGGCTTCTTTGCACAGAACCCTATTTTTTTTTTCTAAAATAAAAGTTGCTACTTATAACATCAGATCCATCAGTCCCGTCAAAATCAGTCCAGCCGTTTCGGAAATTAGCCCGAACAAACCGACAGACAAAAATTAAAAAAAAAAAGAAAATTGTTATAAGTAACGTACATACTTTCATATGCATTCAGTAAAACGCTGTTATTTTTAAATAACAAACAGACACTTCAATTTTATTCATTTGTATAGAAGGTATTATTTATCATATTATTTTAATCAACATACAACCTGACACTGACCAGCAAATTGCATTCAATTTGTTTAATTTACCTGAATGTTGCTTGGCTGTCTGTTATGGGCAAGTGATGCGAATCATTGTAGAAAATCTCGTGAACTTTTGAGTATGAATGTGGCTAGAAGAATAAGCAAAGCTCAAAGTACTGTTGGATGAACTGGGCCACCAACACGTTTTTCTGCCTCAGGAGCCTTGACCAGGAGCAAAGTTTGGTCGCACAACCGGCCGTCCAACCAGTTTTGTTCAAGATGGCGGCAAGCTATGCGACAAGCCGTGTGCACGAGGTCGCTTAAGGGCATTACATGGCTCAAATCCCAAAAACAGCGTATGTTCAAAGAAATTTCTCGATGAATCCCGCGTTGCATTTTCCGTGTAAAAAAAAGTATGTTATAGTTAACTTCATCACAAATAAATTGTATTGTTTAAAATTTTAATAAACCTTCTCAATTTTTTTTGGTTAATCGTAGAAAATAGGTCCTTTTTCAACCTTAATTGTAAATTATCTCTGTAACGGCTGAATAGATCGGCATGAATTTTGTAACAACAAATACGTAATGATATACTTAACAATCTGTATTGTATTTTTTCTGTTATTTCTTTTAATATTTTTAAATAATAAATAAAAACCGAAATTTTGCGAAATGTGCGGGGCAAGTCAACAAAAACCAGTACAGGGATCAAATCATCAAGGTCATCGAGCAATGTAATGCCCTTAAGGTGATATATTGAAAAAAATGTGGTTTTTCTATTTCGTGTAACTTGTTAAGTTTGTGGAATAGCGATTTAACATTTTAGTATATGTTTCTTGACTCTTTGGCCTAGTATTATGTTAAAGGAATACACGATTCAATGATTTTTCTCGATACAAAAAAAATGCAAAGTTATACTTATACTGTCACTTACGGGATATCTTCCGTGATTGTTCATTATTTTGAGCTCCCGATATTTCGGCGCTGTTGCAAGCGCCATGATCGCGGGTTGACTGGAGAATGCGGGTGGATGGAAAATAAATTGTTAAAAGCAGACAAATCTATCTACCCTCTTTCTTTGTTTTTTTGCTACGCGCACTACTGGAACTCGACACTAAGTCACTTGACAATTAGAAGCCATCCTCTTGATTGAAATTCCGCATTCCCACATTTCTCATTTGATTTCCTGCATTCTCCAGTCAACCTGGGATCATGGCGCTTGCAACAGCGTCGAAATATCGGGAGCTTAAAATAATTAACAATCACGGAAGATATCCCGTAAGTGACAGTATAAGTCTAGTTGTAAACCGTGATAGGTTAAAACAGTGTTTGCAATTATTTCTATTTTTTTACTTTTTTAGACATCATGGCGTAACGCTTAAGAGTTATTCGATGGAATTTACTTTAAAACATAGCGAATTATCATATCAAAGTTTACTCAAAGAAGTTTTACATTTAATTCATTTATTTTATTATAAAAGGACTAAATTCGTTTTGGCACATACGTTTTATTCCGAGCGCAGGTACATTATAGCCATCTCTTTATTTGCGTTTCAAAAGTAATTTCATCTCTTTCGCTCTCTTAGTAGATCAGTCAAGCTACGATTTATTTTTGAGGTAGCGCCTTACCGAACACATTTGCCGGCGCCGAAAGAATCGACCGCGCCGCATGAAACGATTTATCATAAGTATAACGTTATCTATTCGTCCGCTTCCGCGTAGATAAGTATGCGAGGTTTCATTAAATTTCATACAAGTAAATCTAAAATTCGATTCTTTCGGCTCCTTCGCTTCCTTCGGCTCTGATAGGTGTGAGATTGGGGTTTCTTAACTGGTTCGTTTACTTGAAACGTAGCACATAGCATTTTTTTTGATGCGCGTCAGTCAAGTTCATCTCGCCACCTCTTTCTAGGCCGGTCTCGGCTGTGCCTTCCATCCTCAGGCACACATCGTGTTGAGACTTTGCCCAGCGATCTTTATGGATGCGGTTTACGCAACCGACCCAATCCCATTTGAGCCAGACAGCCTTTTGGCCTAATCTCTTTACACCCAGAATGCTGCGCTCCATTGCACTTTGGCAGACTCCAAGGCATAAATAAATAATCATAAATCATATTTAATTCTGTAAATTGTTTTACAAAATTCTTTTACATGTCACAACATGTTGTTTTAAAACTAGATAGGGCCGGTGTTTCGTACCAGACTACTTTGAGAAGAAACATCCGAAACAAACTCAGAGGTCACAGTCTCTTTTAAAGTCCAGACATTGCTCAAGTCTTATGAGGACCATGTAGATTAATGTCTGAGATGGTATTTTGAAGAAATAACCACACAGATTTGAGTGGACCTGTCTAGACAGTGCAAGCATTTGTCAGTGATCGTGTAGCTCGACTCGTAATCCAAGGAGCTCAACGGCTCAGGCGGAAGTTTTGCAATTCGGTGAGTGACCAGGTCTGAGCACCTTATGTTAGGACGGGCAGCATACACTAAATCGATGAGCACGCAGCAGGCGAGGCAAAATTTGCAAATCCACAAGATACTCACCTCCTATCATAGGGATAACAAGGGAATACTACAATCACCAAATAAAAGACCTCAAACTTTTTTATTTCACATTTTAATTCCTCGGTTGCACAGTAAAAACTGCTTTTAAAATGTAATAAGGGTGGGACAGGGAAGCCATTTGTGAAATGGGCTGTCTTAACACGATACTTAAAGTTTATTTTCACTTTTGACAAACATTAACGTCTTTATCATGCAACAATGACACTTTTAATCCAATCAAGGTATTGGTAAACATTGCTGTAAATTGCAGGAGTACCCTTTTCACCACAAGGATCTGGTCCAAAGCTGACGATGCCGATGAGCTCGAATTGTTCGTCATTCTCGTACACTAAGGGGCCTCCAGAATCACCCTTGCAAGAGTCCTGGTTTTCTATGCCACCAGCACAAAGTTGGCCGTCCCCTAAAGTTACGTCACGTCCAGCCTTTTTGTAAAATCGTTGGCATTTCTGAAAAATTTAGTTCCGTCAGTCAATTCAATCTCCTACATATACCGAACTGCTCAAATACAATAATTTCACAGGTAGTTGTGTGTTAGAACCGTTTGGGGTTGAAACAACAAGGCCATGGGATCCGAGTGCCCATCTAGTCTTTCAGGATATCTCTATTTTTTTTAGGATGGAAAATCATCAAATGACCCCTCCCCGCTCTGGGCGGAGCGGAAGGGAGTGTCAGACTTGTACTGACTAAAACCTATCCATGTTCCTTCTTTGCCCTTTGTGTTCCAGGGCCGCGGTATCTCTTTCGAACAGTCCCGCAGCCCTGGCAGGCATCGGCCCGTGCGGACCCCTACGTGGTTGCTGACATCTCTTTGAGGCGCGCGTGGAACACGAACGCGCCGTCGACACGGCCTGTCGTCGTAAGACGGCCGGACATAATCAGAGGGCTGGCCTATTTATGAACAAAAATCAGCATTGACATTCAACGTGGCAATGCTGTAAGCCTCTTGGGCACCATTCCTGTATACAGCGATGCGGACGAATTTTTTGACGCTGACATATTTTTGTTATCATTTTAATTTTGTAAATAACTATCTGGTGGTCCACATTGGCCCTGGATCGAAAAATTTGGAAGTCATGGAAAGAGGCCTTTGCCCAGCAGTGGGATGACGCAGGCTATCAGTATCAGTAAATAACTATCTAAATCATAATTCATATCATAGAGGAGATTTTTTGATCATTGCAGGAGACTGTTTGACCAGTAAAAAATGCGACTAGCAGGGAGTTAAAATAGTCGGTTAAAATTCACCAAGGGGATAGAACAGTGTCTTATGTCACGGATGCTAAATTGTAACGAATGATTCTAGGCCTAAACCGACCGCAGACGGTGACGGGGCCTGCTTGACCATATAATGGGCAAATAACTGGCCGGGTGAGCGTGACTACACGTACACACTCCAGCACCTTGGCCAAAGGTAGTCGAAGAACATCGTGTGGTTTTAGTTAGTAAGAGTCTTAAACACTCCTTCGTCCACCTCTGGACGGAGAACATTCATGAGGATTTCCACACACAAAAATGACGTAGTTCGGAAGCTTTTAGTTCCGAGTATTCGCTGAATTGTTCTGACGAAAATACTGATTGCAATAAGGAATTCAATATAGGGCCCCTGACATATGGGGTTGCTTGGTGAATTATCTAGTAATTCGCATGAGTCTTGTTTCGTTCTGAAAAACTTAATACTAGTTGCGGTTACTTACATCAAGGCTGACGAAAGGTACGTTAACGTCAAGCTTGACATTACTGTATGTACTATTTTCTGTCGTGCCCCAACCAACGGCGTACATCGAGAAGTAAGGAGGCGTATTCTCAGGTCGGGTCAGGTCTTTGGGCGGTAGGCAGACGGGGCGGATGAAATCTGATGAACAAAGTAAGAGTTTGTGACTTGCGATCAGCTGCAGGTTCTTTGAAGAAAACTTTAGAAGAAAATAAACCGCGGCTTTTGCAGCGTGTATCGCAAATTGTGGTTATATTTAGTAGTGTGGTACAGACCATCAAACTGGAAAGCTTTCTTCATGGGACATCACCCAAATGTTTAAACAACTGATTATATCGCGAATATGATGATGACCCCATGGAGAAAGTTATTTAGTTTAATGGGTCTGAATCACACGCTTAAATATGATCAATCCTTTCTTATACACGCTCTATACGAAAGAGTGAGATTTGCTAGAAACTACCAAGAGGTCTTATATAGCGGGATTGTGTTACCGAGTATCTGGGTAGTTAAGGCAGTCACTCCATGTAAAATACTGGTATTAAGCCTCCTCCGCTTAGATTGGAAGCCAATCCCACAGGCCCGAAGGCACCTAAGAAACCGATTCCTACCGGCATCCCTCGGGATCAAGGCACTCTACGTGTCTAGTGATCCCAACACTGTTGGAAAAGGCTGGCAGATACATTATTTAAATCATAGATTCGCCATACCGCGCCAAAAAATGTTCACTTATCTATTTCGTTGTTGTTTGAAGAGTAATGTCTCGCTCACCATCATTCTGCATATTAGTTTCCCGCTCATCTCGGTGTAAACACTTTTTCGTGCAACTAAAGTAGGATGAGAGCACGTTACAATTATTCAGTAGCAGCCCGGAGTTTGGAAATTGGCGGTATGATACTCCCGTGCCGTATAAGGCCCGAAGGCACCTAAGAAGCCGATTCTTGGCGGCTTCTGCCTCAGAAAGCACGTTAAGCCGATGCTCCTGCGCACACACCTGTGCACTATAATATCTCACGCGCCGATGGCTAATCTCCGCTGAGATTGGCCGTCGTGAAATGAAATTCGCTACAAACCTGTGTATGGAGCTGTCTCTCTCATCCTGATCAGGCCAATGTCATGTCTCTTCGATTTTCCATACATGTAATTCGGGTGGGGTATGGTTTTCTCGATTTTGATCCTTTTCACCCCTTCAGTGCAGTCTATACCACCGCCTGGTGCGTAGACGCAATCCCGGCCTTCATTGATAATATCGTATTCTCCAAGGCGAACAGAACTCCTGGAAAATAAGTTTAGAGATTAATATAGCCTTTACCCGCAGCGTCGCTCGCGTTATGCTCGTAAATTATTCCACGGCAACGTTTTAAAGATAACCTATGACACTGGGGAAAAATGAAGCTAGCTAGGAAGCTAAGGTGACAGCTCCAGTGTAGTTTCGAAATTCAAATTTTCCTACGTTTTTTTGCAATGTGCAGGTCAGTGTCAGGTTGTATGTTGATGAAAATATGATTTGCGACTGTAACCGCCATTCGTGAAGGCGCGCGAGGACTATCGCCTCCAGATCCCCTGGCGGCAATCCGGCAAGGAGGCTCGCCGCCTCACCGGAGATCGTGCGGTACCCCCGGACTAGCCTTAGGGCTATCCCCTTTTGGGGCGCGTTCAAGTAGCGGGCGGCTTGCCGCCTCAGAGAACGCGCCCACACCGGGGCCCCGTAAAGGGCCATGGACCGCATGACCCCCGCGTAGAGCCTCCGGCAGGAGGCGTTTGGACCCCCCAGGTTGGGCAGGAGCCGCTTGAAGGCAGCCCCGGTCCGTTCCAGTTTGGGGGCCAAACGTCGGAAATGCTCCACGAAGTTCCACCGGCTGTCAAGGACCAGTCCCAGGTACTTCAGCGTCGACCCGACGCCGATGGAAACCCCTCCCGCCGTCAGTAGGCATCCCGACGGTGGCGCATTCCGAGGCCCATGAAAACACATGGCCTCGGACTTGTGCAATGCCACCTCGAGACCCAATTGCCGGATCCTCTCCACGACTATCGCAACCCCGCGTGTCATGTTTTCGGCCGCCGCCTCGTGCGACCTCCCTTGTGCCAGTACCAGCGTGTCGTTAGCGTAGCAGACTACGCTGACGCCGCTAGGGAGGTCGGCGCTCAGCACCCAGTCGTAACCGATGTTCCACAAGGCCGGCCCCAGAACCGATCCCTGTGGAACACCGCACGACTTAACACAGAGCCTGACACTGACCTGCAAATTGCAAAAAACCTAAGAAAATTTGAATTTCGAATCTACCCTGGCGCTTTCACCTTAACACGTAAAAAGCAGCTGTCCCATTTAGGTCTACTGACGATGATGATGATGCCATCTGGGCGATTTTGGCCACAGCAACTGCAATCGATGGCTTTCTAGGGACGGGTCGAGAGCTTTGGTGTGCGGCTCTATCATGTGTTTTCAAATGGCAAGCATACCCAACTTTGGCCGAAAAACTCCGAGCCCAAAGCGGATATGTCAGAACACCATTGACGAAATTGTAGGGTAAAGCTAGTAAAGGTCATCACGCTTTCAGTCTAGCTGCGACCTTCTCTCTTCAAAAGCGTTTACCTGCCTGATTTTCCCACTCTAAGGGGTCAATTTCGCATCTTTTGTCTATTCCGAACATCCTTCAAACGTAAAAATTGACTACCACGTTTCCGTTTTCCTTCCTGGAGTTCAGAATAGGAGATGCGCTTTGCCAGTCTCTCTTCATGCATTCTAGAGACATGCCTACACCACCTTAGCTGACATCTCATCATCATGGGTCTAGTAAGAAGGTATTGAAGATCTGTATGGAACAGCTGATTTTTTTGCATGTTGGTCCTATGGATGAAATTGTTTAGTTCGATGGTTTGTCTGAATAATTCACATAATGCTGATACATTTTGACTGCGTAATTCAAAAGCGTTCACTTATGTGTGACGCCGCTGTTTTTTTCTTAAATAACCGACGAAAATTTTTGACTCAAGGGGGAGGTCTAGATTTATAAAGGGTGTAAATAGACCCTTAACATATCCGAAAGGCACTTGTTCTCCCCGTCTTTGCGATCATTTTTTTTTGTTCTAGACCATACCTGGGAACCTTCTAGTTACGGAGATATTGGGCGTCAAAGTTTCAACTTTTTCACAAGTTTTTTTTTTTAAATACATGTT
This sequence comes from Noctua fimbriata, assembly GCA_905163415.1. Classification (NCBI taxonomy): domain Eukaryota; kingdom Metazoa; phylum Arthropoda; class Insecta; order Lepidoptera; family Noctuidae; genus Noctua; species Noctua fimbriata. Next base: position 12,520,029 of record LR990945.1, on the reverse strand, counting down.
TTTAATGTAAGATTTTTACTTTACACACCTCCACGACCCCTGTACTATTCAATCCATCCATCAGCAGATGCTTTGAGTGCTTTCCATCGAGTCCTACCGTAAAACGTGATTTTTCACCCCAAAAAAAAAATGGATTCCCAGCAATGTTTTTTGCGTAAAGTTACTTAGTTTGATGTACAGAATGCTTGGTTGACGGCTATGTGAAGGGTCTGTTTAATTTGTGTATGCTGAATTTATGAGTTTTTTGTGCGTCGATGCCTTACTGTAATCATCTGCCTAGCCTTTTCCCAACTATGTTGGGGTCGGCTTCGAGTCTAAACGGATGCAGCTGAATACCAGTATTTGACTTACGATCTATGGCTGAAAATAAAGTCTTGTGTCAAAAATATAATGTCCATCTTACGGCGTGACTGTTTTCAGTATTCCTCCAGCGATGCAATGTGCAGCAGTTAGTACATATTTGCCGCTGATTAAAGCGCCACCACATGCCACGGCTATTCCTTGACCATTGTTAAGTGAGTACTCTATTACCACTGCCCAGGGATACTCGTCTATTCCAGTCGGATCACCACCTGGAAAATAAAGATACAGGTTAGCGTGTATTAAAGAACCGGTCAAGTAGTTCCGTATCATCGTAGTAGGAGCCCCTTTTAATTTTTAATTTATTATTTGTTGTTATAGCGGCAACAGAAATACAAATTCTGTGAAATTTTCAACTGTCTACCTATTACGGATCATGAGATTCAGCCCGCTGACAGACGGACAGTCAGACAGCGGAGGCTTAGTAATAGGGTTCCGTCGGTTACCGTTCGGGTAAAGACCCCTAAAAATGAGTAGAGCTTATTGGGGTGCCTAAAAGGCTGCAGCTGGCATAACAGCATACGTTTCCACTACTGGCAGTACTGGCACACAGGCAGCTCCGACCCGTCAGCGAACTGGGCGACGGCCTGGGGCGCTCTTATTAGGATGTTGGCAGTAAGCGTCATCGAAATTGAAAAATAACATATTATCTACTTCGTCTCAGTCAGTGTTTGATAACTAATAGCACCCTCCAGGACTTGTATGAGGCAAACCACAGAGCTGTCCAGATTGCTATGTACTGGTTGGACAAAATCTGAGTCATCGATTCGAGAAGAACAAGAAGTATTTTGATTATTACACTCAAAAAACAATAACGCGGAAAAGAAGTTAGATATCAAAAATCTGTAAGAAGTAGATTACTCTGGAGGTTGTGATGACACTGTTGCAAACAGCTTTTTTTTTTTGACACTACGGTTGACGCGCAATTTAAAAAGTTCTGCTATTTATTGAACAAACCTTTTATTTTATTGCCCACACCAACCGAAAAGCCACAGCATTCAGAGCTACGATCAGGTGGAAAGGCAGTCATCAGGGCTTGGCATTCGTCAGGCTCGCCAGGATCTTCCAGACTGCCAAACTCTGAGGAAGTGGTAGTTCGGGGGTTGGTTGGGGGAGGCCCACAGCATACGCTGGCTTTTTCAGAACCCAAGCATCTGAAAGTAAACAATAAATTACAAGACTAAGTAATACCCAACACAATCCCATCCTTGTCTATGGTGTAGGCTGAAACTACATAACGCACATAAAGTCCTTCCACAGTTTTTTTTAGCTCGATTTGCTCCAACCAACAGCAGCCTTATTGTATCGAGAATTAAGACTACTGTAACATTGACAGGTTGTCAGTGGGAACAACTCAAAAACAACAAAGTTCACTGTAATTTTAACGGCGATGCAGTCAGAACAGTAAGGGTGTTACCACACCAATCGATCGATGGTAGAAATGACGACGGTCGATCGATTGGTGTAGTAACTGTGAGAGTGTCTATGTGTGGGTTATAAAAGACCCATCACATTACTTTTTTTGCCGCATGTCATTACTTCCACATTTTTTTCCTTATTAGCGACGCTATCGAATGGTGTATACGTGGTTTTTTTCCAAAATCAATAGGTTCGCTTCCTGGCTAGGAATATTGATTTTTCAAAAATCCAATGATGCAGTTTTAGTTTTCATCAAAATCGGGCTCGTGACACCTTTGAGTATTTTTCGGTATTCCTTATATTTTCAGATTTGGCCATCCACGCCCTCTTGAAAAATTCACTCTGTCTATTATGCATTTTTTTTTTCTATATGGTACATTGGTCCGTCTAGACTATACCTGGGTACCGGTTATGGAGATATTGAAGGTCAAAAAACACGTTTTGGCCTGTCATCTTTGTACCGATACATACCTAGAACTGTTCACAAAAGCTACGGTCTCTTGAGTCACAGGTGGCCGGAGCATGTTCACGATATGTTGACAAGACAACACATTAACACACTTGCCGGGCTTGCCATCAGGAGTCTTGCACTGCGGAGGACTGTTAATTTTCTGATCATTTTTTGGTTCTGGACAGCAGACCTGCAAAAAAAGATGATTAAAAGTTCATTTTACAACGCACGCTTCGCTCGCTCCCTAGACCCCGCCATCCCCTTCGAACCTAAACTGTCCGAGTCGGGGTGCCTCATCATTATTTTTTCACCAACGAAGGCTTTTTAGTGGCATACTTATCAATGATGACGATGAAGAGATTTTAGCAAAGGAAAAGTAATAAAAAATTGTGCGTGTCAGCTCCGACGCGTGACTGGAGTTTACTCCTAAATAAAACTTTAAACTCCACAAATTGACGTTTGATATTTTACATGTATACTGAATACTATAGACAAATCATAAAAACTCTGGCCACGCTGTTATGCTAATTGTAGTGCCATGCTGCTATGTCTCGCTTTCCACATATTTAGAAAGAGAGAGAGGTAGATTGACGAAAGAGAGAGGGTAAATGTGTACTTGGCGCTGAGGAGCGGCGAGCGCTACGTGATGCGCGAGTATGTTGCGCAGAGGAAGGGAATTTAATTACCCATCTATTTTATATTTAACACTATATTTAGATTATTATGTACTTTATACTACAGACTACAAATAGAACTAAAATAATGATAAAAAGAAGACTAAAAGTAAGTACCTACCTATATGACCTACAACGACGACAATAGGACACTATTTTTCTTTTTTTCATACCGTGCGCTATACAAGGTGACACCGGCAATACGATTAATGTTCGGTCTACCGTAAGTATAATAAATATCTTTATGATAAAGCTACTTACATGCGCCACATTTCCTCTCGACCCACAAAATGATCTGATCAGTAAGTTGATATCTTCCGCATTTCTATTCGACTTCTTGGCCAAAGTTCGCAACTGTTTACATTGGGGGAACGGTATACATGCTTTTCTTCTACCATCTGCTGACAGGCACGGTGAGGACTCTGTAATCATAAAATTGCATAAGCATAAACATAATACAATCAGCCTTAAACATTCCTACATCTGGAACACAAGATTCCTCTGTGTCTTCGATCTTGTAGCTCTAGAACATACCGTTTTCCTCACGGAAAATACACACGAAAAAACCCAATATCACGCCAAACCCAGAACTGGCACTAGATGACTAAACCAGCCAGGCAGTTTAGACGCTGTAATCATTTTCGAAATCACAGTACGACTACTGAGCATGGCGTGAGGCTTAAATCACCAAGTCGGGTCAATTCCTAAAAAGCGTTTATGCTAGGGTAAGGATTATCCCACCTCCAATGAGTTTAGTTAAAAAGTGTCTAACAAGAAAATCTATCTTGCCAGCAACAAGAAAAAGAAGTTTAAAGGAAAAAATATTACTCAGGTAAGGATCTCAACACCGACCGACCAGGAATGGGACAAACCCACCATACTATTCCCAAACCTTTGCAACTCGTGAAAGCCAGAATCAACAGTGGCGACCACCAGAGCCGAGACAATGAAGCTCGACGAAGTCCCTGAGAAACAATTTAATTGTCTTGGATCCCGCAACGTAATTAATCAGAAAAGAATAGCGGAGGAGTTGGAAAAACATAATTTCTACTTCCCTCCATATCAGCAGGAGTCAGAACAAAACAAGACTAATAGGCACAAAGGGACGCTTACAACTGGGTAAGCCCAGTTGCCTAGCACCACGGATGAATATTTTCGTTAATGAGTCCTAAGTCGTGAGCTGTTACAGAACCAGGAAGTGTGACAGAAGGGGAGGCCTACACCAAGCAGTGGGTGGGGGTGGGTGGATTCCGTGCTGAAATGATAATGATGATAAAACTACTTGCATATTGCCCGGCTTTCCTCAACACATTGAAATTTTTTAGGACATATTAAAGCTCTAGCAAAGCTAAAATGGTAAAATCCTAAGTGGGCATATATTGCTCGCAGAACGGATGGCCGATGGGGCCAAAAAGTTCTGGAGTGGCGACCGTGAACCGGAAGAAGCTGCGTTGGAAGGCCTCCCACTAGGTGGACCGATGAACTGGTGAAGGTTGCAGGGATCCGCTGGATGCGAGTCGCACGGGACCGGTCAATGTGGTGTATGTGTGATGATGATGAAAGCTAAAATCAAGGTTTCTATAACATTTAACCTCAAATTACAAAAAAAAATAGCGGGCATCAGCTACTTGGGTATTTTTTATTCTCAAAAATGATAAAAAGTATTACATATTTAGACACAAGAGACGCAAAGCTTATTAACATAATAAGTATCTAATTATTTTCGTGATAATAAAAGTATACCAAAAATAAGTCTTACGTCCAAAAACAACTCCCGCGCACAAAGCAATCACAGCAACCGTTAAGATATACATTTTCGAGATTAATTTAATAATTACACTTCACACTGAACACGTTCTGGTCCGCTCGTAGTCAGGACCAACCCGATCCAACGGTCAGAGGGAACTGGCGATTCTAGTGGTGTTAACGACAAGGATACTGCGTTAAGTTGTGTTTGTTATGAGGAAAAATTTGTGGTTTTGCTAATAGTACCGTTATCTGTTCTTTGCTAATAAATTAATAGTTTTCAATGTGAATCATTTCTGGTGAGACAGACGAGGATAAAATAAGCAATTAGTAAAATTCAAAAACATGTTTGTCATTATAAAGTTGTTTTGTTATGCAAACAATCCTTTTTGTCTTAGGTGCGCAGTAAGCTCAAAACCTTGTAATTTCAATCATCATCTTTCTTTCCTCGTCCTATGTTATTATCGGTCGGCGCATCACTTTTTTTTTTCTTCCATTCTCTCCTGTCAACCGTCATGCTATCATTTACACCTTTTTCTTCAATTCTCTCCTGTCAACCGTCATGCTATCATTTACAACTTATTCTTCCATTCGCTCCTGTCAACCGTCATGCTATCATTTACACCTTTTTCTTCCATTCTCTCCTGTCAACCGTCATGCTATCATTTACACCTTTTTCTTCCATTCGCTCCTATCAACCGTCATGCTATCATTTACACCTTTTTCTTCCATTCGCTCCTGTCAACCGTCATGCTATCATTTACAACTTATTCTTCCATTCGCTCCTGTCAACCGTCATGCTATCATTTACACCTTTTTCTTCCATTCTCTCCTGTCAACCGTCATGCTATCATTTCCACCTTTTTCTTCCATTCGCTCCTGTCAACCGTCATGCTATCATTTACACCTTTTTCTTCCATTCGCTCCTGTCAACCGTCATGCTATCATTTACACCTTTTTCTTCCATGTCATTCCTTTATACCGACTGATCCATCTTTTTTTGGTCTTCCTCTCCTTCTCTATCCATCATCATCCATTTCTCCACCCATCAAATGCTAAATGACAAAATTTAGAAGAATAATTATTGAGTTTTAGTTATTAGGAGCAGCGGTGACCTTTGGTGGCGGCCCCGAGTTACGAACAGTAAGTCGTGGGTTCGGACCCAGGGAGGCGCATTACTTTGTGTGATTTACTTCATCACCACTGCTCTCAAAACGGTGAAGGAAACATCGTGACGAAACCAGCATGACCTAGAACCAAAAATTCGAAAGGCATGTGACATCTACCAACCCGCACTGGGCCCGCGTGGTGGATCATAGCCCATTCCCTCTCATAGAGAGGAGGCTGTGTGTCCCAGCAGTGGGATCATTATAGGCTGATTATACTAGGTACTTACTGTACAAAATGTACCAATAGTGTCCGACCGAAACAGGATTTTCAGAAAAAACCGTACCTTCGGCCCTGGTCCCAGTTTCGGCTGAAACCGAAACTAAAACATCGATGACCATCAAACAGGAAAATGTCGCTCAGAACATCGGGTGAAGAAAAAATTGACTAATTTTGTCAGCAGATGCGATATGGGAATTCCAGATATTTTTTTCTACCTATGATCTTTATTCCGTTAGAAGAGCTCGTGGCTTAATAATAACAGCCGCTCGGGTCGATCTGAAGGTTAAGCCGCGCTTGCCTAGGTTGGTCGGTGGATTTCTCTAGGAGTTTCCTTCGTGCCTTGGAAAGCACATTAAGCCGTTGGTCCCGGCTGTCATTTGTAGATTTTTGACAATCGTTACAGGTAAGTCTGACAACCAGTCTTACCAAGGAGTATCGTATTACCCAGTACTAACTGGGTTGTGGAGGTCAGACAGGCAGTCGCTCCATGTAAAATACTGGTATTCGGCTGCATCCGGTTAGACTGGAAGCGGACCCCAACATGGTTGTGAAAAGGTTGACGATGATGATCTAATATTTTTCTGTTGCGATTCATTAAAAAACTTGTTTCTTTTAAATGCCATTGACGTTCGTTTTCATTCCAGTTAGTATGAAATACGTCATAGGGTGCATCGGCATCATCATCGCCCTAACCTTTTTCCTACTGGGTTGTGGTCGGCACCAGTCTAACTGTTTACCCTGTACGTATTGTACGTACTTACATAAAACGACTGTCTTCAAAATATATACGAAAAATATATCAAAATATATATGTTTTAAGCTTTGACGGTGTATAACTAAACTGTTACTTACGGGATATCTTCCGTGATTATCCATGCCATCCTAGTCTAGTTTATTTTATTTTTTTGTATGCAGATCTGTTTCTCTATTTCTCATATTTAAGTATCTATTCACCACCACCATTGACATAAAATATAAAACTCCTTTACATCCGTAACCTCACTAATTCAGGTCCAGTAGAAAAACAGTGTAGGGCACTAGTTGTCTATTTGGCGCAGCCGTGAGGCACACAGTGTCACACTATTATTATTATTATTTTTGTTTAGATTTAAGTTTTTTAATTTTTTGTTTTTTATTTGTTATTTTTTTCATACTGTGTGCACTTGTGGCATTTGCCAAATAAATATATTTTCTTTATTTTTTTCTTTCTTTCCATCTGGCGATCATGGCGCTTGAAACAGCGCCGAAATATCGGGAGCTCAGAATAATGGATAATCATTGAAGATATCCCGTAAGTGACGGTATAAGTTTATACAGGGTGTCTGGATCTGGACCCGCTATAGCAAATTCGCATATAGAGGAGGTCATTTGATATATTTAGACCTTACTTTCCCTAGCTAAAGTTTTATAGTTTATGTCAATTTTTATACTTTATTGAAATTTTTCCAAAATGTTTGTTTTTAACTCTGTTTTGAGTGAAGTTCCGACGCATTTTAGTCACAAATATTGATAATAAAAAAATACTAAAATAATGAAAAAAACTAAAGATTAATGTCAAATTTTGGAAATAAAATATAAAAATTGACATTTCTCCTAAACTATAAATAAAACTTTAGCTAGGAAAAGTAAGGTCTAAATATAACAAATGCCCTCCTCTATATGCGAATTTGATATGTCAGGTCCAGATCCAGACACCCTGTATAGGTACGAATAGTCAGAATAAAAGTAAAGAATCGTCAATAAGGTTCAAAATATGGCGAATTGTTTACTGATCATAATCTTGTAGATAACTTTTAAAGATTTACAATACAAGCTTATAAAGGGGAGACCAAAGATGTTTGAGTTGAGCAGGCCACACGGCTCCTTTTTTTTTTTAGTTAGCCCGTATTGTCCCACTCCTGAGCAAAGGCTTCTCCCCATTCCTTCCACACAGACAGCTTACGTAAAATAAAAGTGAAAAAGACGCCATTGCCTTGTTTCGGTTCGGGCGAATAACTATTTTTTATAATAATTTCACGCGAACGAAGGTCGCGAGGCACAGCTAGTATAATTTATATAGAAGGAGATATACAAACAGGTTTACAAGTTTGTTTTTTTGAGATTTAGATACACGGCAGTGTGTCAGAGCCAAGTTCGAGTGTTATCCATTTAGGTACAGTCGCTATCGCATTAAGTTACCACAAACTGTCAAATTTTCTCATTCGATTTTGAACGTAACCATCAACATTTTATGGTTTAAAATAATTTAGAGTTTGATAGTTTGTGATAACTTGATGTGCTGGCGACTGTACACGAACCAGTTAAACCAACAAAGTTCTAAAAATCATTATCATATCATTGGTATTAATACTACAGATAATGATTAATCACTAACACTCAGTAAAAATATAACCCAATCATATTCAGGTTACTTAGAATCGAAGGCAAAAGGGTAGGTTATTCGGGGTACGTAAAGGAAAAGATGTTAAAATCTAATATTAAATATAAAAAGGAGGTAATCAATTCGCCTGTTTGTTCCACAAAGCATTTATTTCAATTAGACCATCACAGGCACTTTTGAATGACAAAAAAACAAAAAGAAGCGAAGCTACAGTCACAGTCACAAGGAGAAAGTACTGCAGTTGCACATTCCAAAGCGTAGATCTCTATGGAGAAGAATGGGCAAGAAACTCCATGGACACTCTTTTAAATCAAAATATTGTTACAAAATCTTGGTTACATCATTCATGTTCAGATTATATATATATGTGAGAGCGATGTAGAAAGACGTGCATATTAAGAGCGTCCAGAGTAAAATATTAAATCAACAATGAAAGAAAATAAAGTAATTAAAATAAACCGTGGCAGGTAAAAGATGACCAGTCCCAACTGACAGCGCCCGTTCACGAACATGACGCATGGATCAGCGTCATTCAAATCAACCATATTGAAGGGAACTAAATGACCCGACACACCCGCCACCATCAGTGAGACATTTCAGTGCGCATGACATTCTCTCAGCCACCACGGCACATACAAGTCAATGAAAGATAACAAAATGTAAATTGTTGCCTTACAGTACATAGTGCTCACACATTTGATATGCAATTATATAATACTAACATATGGAATCTATACAAAGCAAGGATATTTTACAATCTTCTGCAGCTTCCACAATAACTTAACATGGTAATCAATTAGTTTGCCCCTATGGATGCGGAGTAGCAAATTGTTGCTTCTATATGTGAACACAATGTAGAGATAGAATGAAAAAAAACACAATTAAGACCTTAAAGATTAAGATACGCCCTACTAACCATAATAGAAAGTCTACTCACATTTACAAAACTGAAATAATGCTTCTAATTTATATAACACAATGGTAATCAAAGTAACTAAGTTTCCAAACGAAAACAAATAAATTAAAGACGAGGGGAAACATTAAAATCTTAGTTCGTGAGCCCAAGTGGCTGTGGAGCAGGACCAGCATTAAGTCAAGCATTTTTATCTACAATATAGTCTTCCAAGTTCCAATAAGTAATTATACCCGGATTTGCACGATTGTTATCCAAATTGACGTTTTATATCTTCGTAAACCTTTTACTTTTTGGGGAAACCTGCAAAGTTGAATTCATTGTTTGAGAAGTAACTGAATTAACGATGCTGGCTCCCAATTATTTGCTGAGAGAAAACATTTTGAAGCTAACCAAAACTACAATAATATAGTCATAATTTTAGCAAAGAGCTCGTACCTAAACACATATAACAGCCGTACGGGTCGATCTTTAGGTTAAGCCGCGCTTGCCTAGGTTGGTACGGGGATGAGTACCTGCGTCGTTGATCGAGTTATTGCAAGCACAACTGCTGACCATAAGGTCCTGGTGAAATGTGGGTTTAATACTATTAGGTACAATACTTCGGGGATTACAGGTAAGAAAGAAAGAAAGAAAATATATTTATTTGCCGCAGGTACATGACGTGCATCACACAAAATTACAAAAAAAAAAAAAATAACAAAAGGTGTGATGTTATATTTCCTCCGTGCCTCGGAAAGCACGTTAAGCCGTTGGTTTCGGATGCCAGGTTTAGATCTTTGACAGTCGTTATTACCTTACCACCGGATGACTTATTACCTAGTTCTACCTGTGTTGTGGAGGTCAATAGGCAATCGCTCCATGTAAAATACTGGTATTCAGGTTAGAATGGAAGCCGACCCCGACATAGTTTGGTAAAAGGCTGGGCAGATGAATATAACAACTTTATTTAACCTCTATAAAACCTACCCATTTAAAACTAAATTCTTTTTGGCGAACTTGGCTCCGTTTTATTTACATTTTTTTTTGGTGGGGCTGTTCTACGTAATAATCTATTCAACCTATGAAATGAGACAGTAGGTTTCCAAACGTTACATCGAGTGGATCTAACTATAAAACAACTCAGTGCAAAGTGAGCCTTATGATTTTCCTCATAAGAATGTATTTACTAACGGTTGTTGTTATTACTTTGTGCGCGGGACTTGTGTATGGACGTAAGAGTGCTTTTGTTTTTGTTAAACTATTATTATGGTATTCTTTTTTCAAGCCATTGTTTGTCAATTCAGAACAAGCATTTATATCTTGGATTATTCCTAGAAAAAAAACCGGCAAAAAGGGATGTAATATTTTTTATAATAATTTCGCGCGAACGGAGGTCGCGTGCAACAGCGCTAGCTGCTTAAGACCTAATAAAAAAAAATCTGTTATTTTGAAAACGATTACAGAGTCTTCACAATGCCAAACACCGGACGGCAAAAGCGGCGAGTGTATATCGCTCCTAAAGTGCAGACCTTTGCGAGAGCAACTCAACAAGCCGAACAAAACAGACCAAGACTTGTTCCTGCTGAGCAAATTGCTGACCAAATTACATTGTGGCTCTGTACGCGTACCGTTTCTACCGAAAGTAAGTAGCATTATGTCTCCTGAGTCCTGTCTACCCTAGTTATATTATAAATGCGAAAGTTTGTGAGGATGGATGGACGTTTGTTACTCTTTCACGCAAAAACTACTGACCGGATTTGGATGAAATTGGCACTCAGTTAGTTTACAACCTGGATACTTTTTATCCCGGTAGTAATATCCCGTGGGACATTTCCGATGTCCACGCCAAGCCGCGGGCATAAGCTAGTATGAAATAATTTATTAAGATTCGTAGTATTTTGATCTTCTTTAAAGTCTCGTTGCAATAGGTTCGTAAACAACTACGTATAATATAAATCTCCGAAACCACCAAACCGATTTCAATGAAATTTTGTGAATGCGTATGGTTGGTTCCAGCTTGAGAGATAGTGTTACGAGCTGCGTATGGGATAAAACACACGTTTAAACACTATCAAACACCAAATATCTTTAAACTTTGAACTTTGAACACTTATAACTCCAGCACAAATACACTACTGATCTCAATTCACTTAGATATCGCAATTCTAGTTCACTCCAATTCGCTTCGTTGTATCGCTTAAATCAGACTGACTGCTCCCGCAACAGCGGCGACGGCTATTTATATGCCGACCGATCCTTCGAGAAAGTTCCACAATTTTCTGGAACCGTCTTCACAGTTCCATAGTGGAACATTGTAGACTCGAACGTAATCTAGAATGAGAATGTTCTCGTAAAGCAACAGACGTATAAATAGGTTAGTTTTGGACCCGACACATGGTATTGTTTCTGCAAATAAATATCAATCTCTGTTTTGTCATGTTTCCATTGCACCAGGGGCAGGTCGCAAGAAGAACTATAGATATAAACGAAATTCCGTTTGCAATCGAATAACATAAAAAACAGTTGGAACAATACGAAAAGCCAGCGCCAGCTATAGCCGCCGTATTTATCCAGCCATACCTAGGTCAGAAGCTACTGCATACTCAAGCGATACACGTCTTTCGACAGCAACTGTGGAGAAACTAAGAGAGGGTAATCGTTGAGAGTCGCCGTAAGGTGACGGTACTCATTCAAATAAAACGTGATTAAGGCAAACGGGGTCCAGCAAATATCGCAGAATAAATATACCATCATCATCCTAATTCCCCTGCTCTTATCCCCATATATTTGGGGTCTGCGCAGCATGTCTTCTTCTTCCATACTTCTCTATTACTCGTCATCTTAACAGTCACATCCTTTCTATCCATATCATCCTTCACACAGTCCATCCATCGTTTCTTTGGTCTTCCTCTACTCTTAGAGCCATCTACATTCATACGCAACATTTTCTTCACTACATAATTTCTCCGCATCACATGTCCATACCACGGTAACCAATGCCACTTTTAGACTTCCTCTCATGCGCTCATTCCTTATTTTATCCATTCGCGTTACACCACACATCCCTTCGCTTTTGTTTGCTTTTCATTAATCCCTTTTGTGGCCAACATTCTGATCCATACTGGAATAAATCTGTCATAATGTAAAATTAAAATGGTGAAAGAGAAATGATACCGTGGCGTCTGATTGGGGAGAATGGAAGAAGACATCGTGCTGCGTCGACCCCAAGTAGAATGGGATAAGGGCAGGAAGACGGTGATGAATGTAAAATTAAAATTGTTTCTTTTCAGGAGTGCTGTGCTTCGGAGCAGCAGGACTCGGAAGCAGAGGCTGTTTATAGCAACGGAACGTGCATCGCCCATGACGGCAGGCCCGGCAAATGTATCAGTCTATTAATGTGTCCTTATCTCGAAGATATGATTGTTAATGGCAGAGGCTCAACTTTATGGGAAAAGTCAAAGTATGTGTGACTGTTCGTAAATTACCCTAGGCTGATAAAATTTTCGTTTTTCCTAATTCATGTACATATTTGTATTAAAGTCGGCTCCACCCAAAGGTGGAGAGGCCTTGCTCCGCCATCCGCACGGCCTTATAAGACTCGTCCCAGACTGGTCATCTTCCTACCGACTTCAAACCAACTGACCTCCAGCCCTGTCCTGACTTTAGAAGCTAGGGGACAGGGAGGGGTACTAGGTGAAGTTAATATTGGGGATTCACAGTTAAGACATATACATGAATAATATCGAATCTTATAAAACTTAATCAATCATAATGTATGAAGCTAATAAAACAAGAGGGCACAAACATATGATATATAATGAAATGTTTGGTAAAGGAAACGTTCCGCTTGCGCTTAAGAATTTACTTATTTATTCCTTACGTTAATTTATTTGATTCCAAAATACTAGATGCCGATTCGCAAACGCAAACGATTCCATGTTACAGCATGGAACCGTTTTACAACGTTTGCCCGGCGTACGTGTACTGTTAGACCTAAGTGCATAGCCCTACTGAGGACACTGCTAAGAACTCTAACAGGTCACGTTCCCTAAGCTCTATCTACATGTCTTTCCCAATCCTAAGGCAGTGGGTTGTGAGGCCACTGCCATTGAGGAAGACAGGTTTCTAGTATTCCTAATTATACGCGTACCCACGTTGATAACACTTTTATGGCAGATTACCCCAATTACTATATTATAACACAATTTGCACAAGCGTACCGTAGACTCGGTCTGCAGCAGAACATATTGCGATTGTTATTGGTAGACGCCGAAGTGGTTATTCCATCGTCATTTCACATTTCTTTACTCTGCTCCATGTCGTGGTTGCGTGTCTCACTAAATAGTGTCGATTCAGTTATAAGCCTGTGGCAGCAGGGGTTTGTTTTAACGAGACACAGTCCCTAGCGTTCCTGAGAACGTAGCTATCCATTGAGTTTATGATACTTGGTGAAACCTACCCCCGCTCCCTGGAATGTGCGCCAACAATCTCTACGCAATGTTTCTGAGGTAGACCTTTACAGGAAGCAGTATTCATCAGCAGCATTTGGTTGATTTGTACCACAAGTACAAGTCGGCATTATATTACTCAATATCATTTGTTTTAATCAATCCGTGAATATTTCGGTGCTGCCTTCACCACTGAACAATATAGCTTATTCCGATCGGATTGCGAATATTACGGTTCTGCCTTCCATTTGTGGTGAGTCAAATAAAAGTCTACATTCGTCAATAATCGGGTGTGTTAGTGTATAGTGTACATGTCGTATACGAGAAATGTGTGTACAGTGTAGCGGAAGGCGGTCTCCGTTCTCTATAACCAAACGCAGATGACGAATATGTGCCAAGGGTTGGATTAGGAGGTTCACATAACACATGAGATAATAGTATACATTGTGATGATAAATCGGCTGTTCCGTCATACTGAAATAAATGATTATTAACAGTCTCTCTGCGCCATCGCCAAACTGCTACTTAAGCTTGGAGTTAATTATAGTTAACACTTACCACGTGTTCATTGAAGATGATTAATAAAGTAACTTACAGAGTACTGAAATAAGAATAATGGCTAAGATATTTGCTTAATAATTAGGAGTACGTGACAGACAGTCACTTATGTATTACCGTTTTATAAAATGACTAGCCGCTGCAAAACGAGTTCTTCGGACCTGGATCCGGGACCAGAAAAAAAATTACTATTGTGTGCCTCTGTGTAGCTTTATGGGCATAACATAAGCGTTCCCCCTTGGCAAGGATAAAGTCCCTTAGGATTCCGAAATTGGTTATCACGCACTCTCATTGTATCAGGATGAAATCTGAATTAAAACTCAGCGGAAAATAGAACACGTTACCACTGAGTCCAGTACATATATGCGTAAACCCACAATACACGACGCCCTCGATTTCCACATTAACAGTATGCGATCATAAAGAAGTTGAGCTTCAGTTGTCATCTCCTGGTAGTTTGGACACTCATCACAACTTGGGACTCGGACTAGAATCTTCCTACTAGCTGTCGAGCTGAAATTGAAGTCTTTCCTCGCATAATTCTGCAGAAAAGGGTCTTACCTAACATAATCTTAACACTTGGTTGCATGTTAGCAGTGTACGCAATTTTGCGTTGACGGCGCCCAGCTTTAAACAATCCCTACGACATCCATACCCTACAACCGTAACCATGTCTGTCCGTTGTCATTTTTTCAAAAATTTTAGTGGCCAGGACTGTTTTGAAGATTTTTTTTAATCATTTCTAATAGTTGGCGTGTTCCCTAGACTTGTCCCGTAATGCCGTAGTACCGTAATACCGTAGTAATTGACAGCCAGAACAACAGGTGTATTATACTTGTCTTAAATTTGTTATTGTCAATTTCAGATGCAATATTCCTGAAGGCGGTATATGTTGTCCAAATGAGGAGAGACCTGGCGAATCTGCCGATTGTCAAGCCAAGACGACTGCGTTCCCTCCTGATCCTAAATCTGGATGCTGTGGCCACTGGGAAGGTGCTGATGACAACATCGCACAAGTAGGTCAGTGGCTTAAAAAAGAAGATCTTTGTTCTTTATTGTGTGGTTAGTGGCTAACCTGATGTCAGAATTTTGATGCCGCCCATGGACCTCTGACTTGGTTTTACATGTCGTCGAGAAATATCTTTCAGTCTGGCTTCTTCACGATGTTTTCCTTCACCGAAGCAAGTGATCTGGCGCGTGTCTTGGTTTCGAACAAAAAGGATAAAAGAGATCTTTTAGTTCATCTCGAATAATCTAGGAACAGGATTTACGAATGATGCGCAGATGTCAGTTGTTAGCAAAACCAAAGCTTATTCTAGCGTTCTGAAGTTCTATCACATCGATCTGTTTTATGGAGTGAGGATCGCCCCATAGATGCGAATTCTCGTACCAGGTGGTTATTGTGTCTTGTGGGCTACTGCCCTACGGTTGTTCTCGGGGAGTTGTATATACTAATCTCGAAGATAACTACTACTTATTTAACATAACATCGCGCCATGTAATCCTCGAAGGGTAAGGCAGAAGTGTCCTTGCAGTACACCCACATTTCGCCAGTTATTTTTAAGTCCTACGTAATAAGGACGAGCTCATTGCTATCAACCGGGCACAAAAACCAGACTCCGTGGCTGCTACTGAGAAACTCCTGATAGAATAACCTAATAAAACTTTGGCCGACCAGGGAATCGAACCTCATGCTCAGCAGTCACGCTAACGACCACAACACATGTTCACCTGTTATTTATACTGTTTGCGCGAACAAAAATTTTCCACAGACCCCGAACCCGAATAAGAGTTTTTAGAGATCTATAACCATTTGTCTTGCAGAGCTCGGGCCCTTAGCAGTGGAGCATCCGTGGCTGGCGCTCATAGAATATTTTTACCGAGGCAACAAGGTGGCGGTGTTGTGTGCAGGATCTTTAATCAGCGGTAAATACGTCGTGACAGCAGCCCATTGCATAGACGGGAAATCATTTCTTGGCCAGCCGTAAGATTAACCCTTTTCTAAATTTTGACCATTCAAGTGTACAATGAAAATAATGGACATAGAAAATCATACCTATCCGAGGTTTGAGGAGGTGGAGTGCAAAACTTTTCGAGCTCGCTCCGCTTGCTCTTGCCTAGGTTCTCTGAATTCCTTAACTTTCCTCCATAAGTCGATAAAGTGAATCGTGTCTTTTTATTCATGGGATGTACATTTTCGAGCTGACTACGCTTGTTCTTGCAGCCTACGTTCTGTCTTGCAGACATTGACAAAGTACTCCTTTTGCAAAATATGGTACGAATTACAAAAAAAAAAAAAAATTACCAAACCGATAATTCGTTTTAGAAAATTTTTCTTTGTTTTTCGCAAAATTTTCCTCGTTACAACTTTTAAAAATAATTTCCCAGAAAGCAAGTTCGCCTCGGAGAGTTCGACAGTCCTCGAAAAAGTAACACCGGGGGTGTTCTCAGGACTGTGATGGTTGTCTTTATCAGGATCGAGAAAACCATACCTCACCCGGCTTACAATGAATTAGCGAGATCGAACGATATCGGTTTGATCCGGTTAGAAGACACAGCTCCGTACACAGGTTTGTAGCGAGCCTAGGGCCCGGTTTCTAGCGGACTGGAGCGAAGATGTGCAAAATACGACCAATCACAGGAAAGAATAGAGACACGATGTGGATTTCAACCATTGTGATCGGTGGATTCCCACATGTTTCTACTTCGCTCTACCTGTCTCCACTTTCTTGGAAACGGGGCCTTATTCCGTTGAAAATAAGACCCACCGATGGGTTTCCTTTTCAGACTTCATCCGCCCCATCTGCTTACCAGCGAAAAACCCGACTCAACCTGTGAATACGCCTTTTTACTCCTCTGTGTATGGTGTTGGTTGGGATGTTGACGAGGTGCGTCGGGAACTAAAGTTCCGGAACAGTGCAATCATGGTGACTTTTGAAGCTCCCCTCGTCAGCCATGAAGTAAGTTACCTAACGAGAACATTTTATTTTCAATGTCTCATCATCTGCCTTTTCCCAACTATGTTAGAGTCGGCTTCCAGTCCACCTAGGATATCCAGGATCCAACTGAATACGTACATTAAGCAACTGTACCCTATGTTAGCAACGATGAGCTTTAGACGGATCCCAAAATCGTAACTTCCGACGCCATCTTGTTTTTTCAACACATTCCACAAAGCAATTTCATAATTGTTCACCAACAGAACAGCGAACCTCTGTCAAAGTCATTCGAGCGCAAATAGATCCTTCTATCGCAGTACCTAACTTATTGAACTATTGTCCTAAGTACAGCGTCGTTGGACTAGCGGTCGCGTGTGGTCCTGGGTTCGATTACCAGTTCGGGCAAAGCGTTATTAGGTTTTTTCATCAGGAATTTCCAGGAGCTGCCAGGGAGTTAGGATTTTGGATTTTATTACATGGGTCTTAAACATAACTGGCCAAATGTGGACGACTATAAGATACACCTCTGCCTAAACCTTCGCGGAGTACGGGGGTGGTGTTATGTTACGTACTAAGTAATTTAACTTTTTTCGCAGAAGTGCCAGGTATTCAGCCGCAACAATCCATTTTTAGACTTCCGTATTGGGAAGGGTTATCTGTGTGCTGGTGGCACTGAAGCAATTGACAATTGCACGGGCGATGCCGGAGGTCCCTTAGCGTACGAACATCAAAAGAGATTTCAACTTATTGGCGTCAAGAGCTTTGGACCAGTGTGCATTGAAAAGAACTTTCCGGGAGTTTATACCAAAGTTTACGATTACCTTGATTGGATTGAGAGTGTTATTATTTAATAATAAATAAAATTACGTCAAAAATCAAGTATCAGTTGTGTTCGTTTCCCATATCAGCATCATCCGAAAGCTCTTACTCTGTGTAAGACTTACACTCATTTTTGGCTTAACATTATGTACGAGCATCGCCACATGATCTGAATTGGTTTGTACCTGAACAAGCATTTGCTAATTCGCCGATTACTTATGTACATTCGCTGACTAGGCTACCGCCACAAGTAGCCTACTTTATGTATTATACAGGGTGGAATTTTTCAACCTCACCTGGAGGGAAATTACCCTAAATACTAGATAGCAAATTTAACTAAAAGATAACATTTCTTTATTTATAAAAAGAAACATATGGCATTAAGCCCGCCTCTGTTCTTTTGTGCTTGAAGTGTTAAATAAATATAAATATATAAACAAATCTGCATTAAAAGATTTTCGAGAATTCGCTTGCCACATTCAACAAGCGAACCTGCCGAAATTCCATCGTGTATATTTTAATAGTTTATACTGATAAACTGTCAATCATTAACGGACTCAAAACAAACAGTGATTTTATTTCCTGTACACATCCCGTGTGATTCGTCCATCTACATACTATATCTCAGTGTATGGAGGTACTGTCCGTACACATTATGTTAATGGATTTATTTGTCCTTTGCAAGTGTTGAATAAATTGTCGTTTTTACGCCAGAGCAATTAATTTTGTGATGGCACTCTCCATTTGCGATCCTGCCTCGGCGATATAATGGCTTCGGCTCGCGATTTTGTTCGCGTGTAAGTTGGAAACGAAATGGCCCAGATTCTACCATAAAGGCCGGACTCCAGCTAAGTGAAGACGAGACGAGTGGAGAGGAGATGTGTTGTAAGCCACCAATATATTTCGTTATTTACACTACTCGTCTCCGCTTAGCTTTAGTGAAAACGGTTGAGCGGAGAGGATATGTCTCGTAATTGTGTAGGCCAGCCTCCGCACTCAGCGGCCAAGCGCAAAGCGGAGACGCGAAGAGATGTAAGCGGCGTGCTGCGAGCGGTGGTGCACATCTCCTCTGCTCTCCACTTTGCATATCTTCGCACAGATTCGGTGTAAAAACGCATCTCCACTCCTCTCCGCTTGGTGGAGCCCTGGCTTTATTCTAACTAGCTGTGCCGACTTCATTCACAAAACTGTGTACTCTATTGTCGTTTAACTGTTCAATTTTTACTAGCTTATGGCAGCAATTTAGCCCGCGTCGAGTTCGGTAATAATTATCGACACAGAATTGTATTGAGCAGGTCAGAAAAAGCGTTGTGTCTATTCAATAAAAGCGAATAGTTATTCGCCCGAAACGAAACAAGGCAATGGCGTCTTTTTTACTTTTATTTTACGTAAGCCGTCTGTGTGGAAGGAATGGGGGGAAGCCTTTGCTCAGGAGTGGGACAATACGGGCTAACTAAAAAAAAAAAAGGAGCCGTCTGACCTGCTCAACTCAAACATCTTTGGTCTCCCCTTTACAAGCTTGTATTGTAAATCTTTAAAAGTTATCTACAAGATTATGATCAGTAAATAATTCGCCATATTTTGAACCTTACAGTCGATTCTTTACTTTATTCTGACTATTCGTACCTATACAGGTTGAATGTTGATGCATTCTCTATCCCACCTAACCCAACCACCCACGCTACCTACACTACCCACCTACCCTATTGAACCTTCGCTGCTTTACGTTTATGCCTACTATTCGTATATTTTAAAGACAGTCGCTTCATGTAAGTACAATCTGCCAAGCTAATTAGTTTACACCGCACACAGCGATAACTGTCATTGTACGAGCCGGTAATGTCTATACAGCCGCTCATTATTATTGTGTGCGTATACGTAGTCTACCCTACACGGGGTTGTTTTTTATCTTTAACCGTGTAGGGTACACGGGTAAAAATAAAATAAACGGGTTTACAATAAGGCCAACATTTTATACAAGTGTAACATGGTCACCATAGCTGATTGGTGTAAGCTGCTGAAATAAAAGTCTATGATACACTTCAAAGATGCTGGTGGAATACATAAAAGCGAATAGTTCGTCTCCCGAAACAAGGCAACACGTATTTTTGCTTTGATTGTACGTAAGACCGTCTGAACTGCTCAAGCAACTTTCGCGTTGATAAGTATATTCTCCCTTTACAAGCTTGTTTTCTACAAGAGTACGATTATTAAACCAATTCACCATATTTTGAACCTTCGCTTCTTTACTTTTATGCCACTATTCGTATATTCTAAAGACAGTCGCTTCATGTAAGTACATACAATACTGGTATTTGGTATACCTACAGGGTAAACGGTTAGACTGGAAGCCGACCACAACATTGTAGGAAAAAGGATAGGACGATGATGATACCGATGTTAGTCCCTATGACGTAATTCAAACTAATTGAAACAGTAAAAACCGTCAATGACATTTAGAAGAAACGAGTTTTTAATTAATTTCAACATGATACATGACCTCATAAACAGCCAAGAGCAAACATATGTAACTATGTGACGTACATTCTGTATAGTTAATATCTAAACTGTCGGCACTGTCGTCTGTCGTGTGTATCGAGTAATTTAGAATATTCTCAGATAAATTAGGTACTTTTTGTTCATACAAACAGGTACGATATTAGGAGTACTATTTTTGCTTTCCGCCTCGAATAGATTGGTTTGTCTACAGTTATCCAAGATTTCGCAAACTCCATCTGCCTACGGCCCCGACGATGGAACACACGAGGCGTAAGCGACATGTACATGCTGTGTTCACTTGTGTAGGTAGGGTAGGTAGGGTGGGTAGGTCAGCTAGGGTAGGTAGGGTAGTTAAGGTAGGTAGGGTGGGTCGGGTGGCCGGTTTAGTGTAGGTAGGGTGGGTGGGTAGGGTACAGAATTGGTCAACATTCAGGTTATTTCGAATTCAGGCGAATTCTCGAAAATCTTTTAATGCAGATTTGTTTATTAATTTATATTTATTTAACACTTCAAGCACAAAAGTACAGAGGTGGACTTAATGCCATGTTTCTTTTTATAAATAAAGGAATGTTACGTTTTAGTTAAAGCTATCTAGTATTTAGGGTAATTTCCCTCCAGTTGAGGTTGAAAAATTCCACCCTGTATAATACATAAAGTAGGCTACTTGGGCGGTAGCCTAGTCAGCGAATGTATATAAGTATCATCATTCTCTTGCCCTTATCCCAATTCATTTGGGGTCGGCGCAGCATGTCTTCTTCTTCCATACTTCTCTATTACTCGTCATCTCATCCGACACCTCCTTTCTTGCCATATCATTCTTTATACAGTCCATCCATCGTTTCTTTGGTCTTCCTCTACTCATATACCCATCCACATTCATACTCAAAACTTTCCTCACAACATTTTCCTCATTCCTCCGCATCACATGCCCATACCACGACAACCGATTACCACACAACTTTTCAGTCACCGGCGCCACTTTCAGACTTCCTCTTATATACTCATTTCTTATTTTATCCATTCGCGTAACACCACACATTCCCCTTAGCATTCTCATCTCCGCCACATGCAAATGCCTTTCATTAATCCCTTTTGTGGCCCAACATTCTGATCCATACAAGACAGCAGGTCTAACCATTGTTTTATAAATCTTCCCCTTAAGTTTAAGGGGAATGCGGGAGTCGCAGATTGTTCCCGTGACCTGCCGCCATTTCATCCATCCCTTGTTAATTCTGTGCTTTATACTACGATCTATTTCGCCATCGCTTTGCACGAGTGAACAGAGATACCGAAAGTCGGAGCAGACAGGAAGAAACGCGCCATCTAGCGCTATGGCTCCAGAACTGGAGAGACCGCCGAAATCGCAGAACATGTATTCTGTTTTAGTTCTGCTGATTTTTAACCCAACATTCTCCAGCTTCTGTTGCCATTTCTTCAATCTGCTCTGGATCTCAGGTCCATCTTCACCGACAAGAACAATGTCGTCGGCAAACAGCATGCACCAGGGTGCCTCTTCCTGTATGTCCGACGTCAAAGCGCCATAATCAACAGGAAGAGGTAAGGACTTAAAGCCGACCCTTGATGCAAGCCTACAGCCACACTGAACTCATCGGTGTTGCCAGCAGCTGACCGGACGTAGGTACAAGATTGGCTGTACATAGCACGAATTAACTCTACATATTTCCCAGGTATACCTTTCTCTTTCAAGGCCCACCACAACACATCCCGAGGTACCCTATCATACGCTTTCTCCAGGTCAATGAACACCATGTGCAAGTTTTTGTGTGCACGCCTGTACTTCTCGCACAATTGGCGGAGTGCAAAAGTGGCGTCCATTGTTCCTCGACCTGGCATGAACCCAAACTGGTTTTGGGTGATCTTACTCTCCTCTCTTATTCTTTTCTCTATCACTTTCTCCCATACTTTCATACTATGTGACATGAGCTTTATCCCCCGATAGTTGTTGCAGTCCTGCACATCACCTTTATTCTTGAAGATGGGCACTAGCGAACTATTGCACCATTCTTGTGGGATCGCTCCTTCAAGCAACAACTTATTGAAGAATAAAGTCAGCCACATACATCCGTCTTCTTTTAAACACTTCCATACTTCTACTGGTATTTCATCAGGGCCCATGGCCTTTCCATTTTTCATACTTTGAACGGCCTTCCTCACTTCATCCATGCTAATTTCCCTCACCAAACCCATATTTACTTGAACCTCTTTAAGCACACCGCTCCATTCATTCTCTCCATTCATTAGATTTTCAAAATAACCCTTCCATCTCTTTTTTATTTCATCATCTTTAGACAAAACTTTACCAGTGCCATCTTTCATACACTTTATATGATTTATATCTCTCGTTCTCCTTTCTCTTGCTTTTGTAATCCGGTAGAGCTCCTTCTGGCCTCTAGGACTGTCCAGTGAGTCGTATAACTGCTCCTGCGCCTTAGCCCTGGAAACTGCTACCCCCTTTTTTGCCTTTCTCTTCCATTCTTTGTATATCTTTTTCTTTTCTTCTTTAAAACTGTCGTTCCCGTTTGCTACGCCCTGCCATTCCTTAAACGCATCCTTTTTCTCTTTCAGACTCTTTTGCACCTCTTCATTCCACCACCATGTATCCTTATCTATCATACCCTTTCCTTTGGATTCTCCAAAAACATCTTTTGCTTCTCTTCTTATACAATCTGCCATCTCTATCCAACATTCATTCACAGATTTTCCTTCCGTATCCTTCATTTCAATCATCTTATCTACTACTTGACTCTTAAACATACCTGCACATTCTTCTTTTTCAATCATACGCCATCTGGTTTTGGGTGGGGGCCGATCTTTGTTTCTACTGGCCGAGACGCTGACTTTTACCTCCATTATGACCAATCTGGGGGGAGAAGCTAGGGTATGTTTGGTGGGAATCGCTGTTGGTGAGAACAGCATTACCCATAAAGTGCCAAAAAAACTTTCTGCTGTACTCGTGGCGAAGTACCGTAAAAAAGCAGAACCCTAGCCAGTCCGAGTCATCCACGTCCCCGTCGTTCTCCCTGGGACCTGCTGCAACCGCGCCGTCGCGCGCCCGCCACCCCGAGTTGCAGCTGAGCTAACGGATGCAGGGCGAAGGGCGAATATTTTGCTCCTTAAAACAAAATTGCCTCACTAGGGACTATACCCGAAACAAAACCGAGCAGATCCGAAGGCTCTAAGGTGGCAGCCCCGCTATC
Source organism: Noctua fimbriata (assembly GCA_905163415.1). NCBI lineage: Eukaryota > Metazoa > Arthropoda > Insecta > Lepidoptera > Noctuidae > Noctua > Noctua fimbriata. The sequence continues at coordinate 12,496,234 of LR990945.1, read as the reverse complement.
GGATTAAGGCACAGTGGGCTAATCACCTGCTTGCCCGACAATAATTGATTCCTGAAACTGAAACAGATAGAAACCGGCCTGATCTTTTACCGACGACTTTTGGCATGAAAAAACGGACACGAATTGCTTATTGGAACGTACGCACGCTTAGCGATAACAGCCGACTAGTCCAAGCAGAAGCAGTAATGCTTAGCTACAACCTGCAGATACTCGGTCTAAGCGAAGTGAGGAGAAACGGTTTTGGTGAGCTGAGAACGTCCGGGGGCTTGACTTTGCTATATTCTGGCAAAGAAAGTGAGGAAGATGTGCGCGAGTATGGCGTGGGCTTTCCAAAGCAGCTAAGAATGGCCTTGTGGACTGGAAACCGATCTCAGACCGGATCATGTATGCCCGTTTTAATTCAAGAGCCCGGAGGATCTCCATTGTCCAGTGCTACGCCCCAACCAATGCATCACCTGAGGATACCAAGGACGACTTCTACAACGCTCTCAACGCCACCCTTAGGAGCATAAAGAAGCAAGACATAATCATTGTCATGGGGGACCTGAATGCAAAGGTTGGGAGTGTTAACACCAACCGGGAGCGACATATGGGTCAGAACCACGACCTTACCATCGGAGGAACATTATTAATTCATGGTGACCACCATAAGTACACGTGGAACTCACCCGATGGAGTCACCAAGAACCAAATTGACCACCTTGCCATTAGTTCCAAATGGCGTTCTTCATTGCTTGATGTTCGCAACCGTAGGGGCGCCGATATTGATAGCGACCACCATCTGGTGGTTGCTGAAGTCCGGCTTAAAGTTGCAGTAGCCCGTCCGGCTGGAGGATCCGGCAAGATAGGAAGACGGTTCGACGTAAACAAACTGCATGACCCGGATACGCGTAAAGCTTTTCAACTCGAGTTACGCAATCGCTTCTCTGTACTCGATACTGCTTCGGACTCATTAGACGAAGAGTGGATACGCATTAAAGTGGCCTATACAGAGACGAGCTCCGCCGTTTTAGGGCACAAATCGACTCACTCTCGGGAAGACTGGATGTCACAACGCACGTGGAGCCTGATCGAAGACAGAAGAAATCTTCATCTGAGACTGCTAGAAACCCATAACGTCGCTGTACGAGCCGACCTGAACATTCAATACCGTCAGAAACGCAAGGAAATCTATCGCAGTGCCCGCAAAGACAGGAGGCAATGGGCTGATGGTATTGCTGATCGTGCTCAACAAGCTGCAAATACCGGCAACTTGAAGGAGCTGTACAAAGCTACCAAAACCTTGGCAGGCAATAGCAGGTCAAAGAAGAAGCCACTGAAGTCCAAAGATGGTCAGCTCATTGTGACATCAGAAGGGCAGCTGCTACACTTTCAGGAGGTCTTCCGTTTATCAGCTACATCAGCGCCTGATGCGCTGCAAGTCAGTTCCCCACCATCCCGGCTTCTAAACATCAACACGGAACCACCGACAGCCTCTGAAGTTGCGGAGGCAGTCCGCTCTTTGAAGACAGGCAAAGCACCAGGACTCGATCTGATAACGGCGGAAATGTTACAAGCCGACTTATCCTCCGCCGTCGACGTTCTGACGCCTCTTATCGAAAAGATCTGGACCGCCGAAGAGCTCCCTGACGATTGGAACAAAGGTCTTATCATAACTATTCCTAAGAAAGGTGATCTTAGCCAGTGCGATAACTGGAGAGGTATTACGCTGCTCTCGATTCCCTCTAAGGTTTTCTGCAAGGTCATCCTGGATAGACTATCGAAGGCCGTGGAGCCTTTTCTACGCAAGGAACAGGCAGGTTTCCGCTCGAACCGATCGTGTACGGATCAGATCAACACTCTCCGTATCATACTGGAACAGGCATCAGAATGGCAAAGGGAGATTTATTTAACCTTTGTCGACTTCGAAAAGGCCTTTGATACGCTGAAGTGGTCTAGTATCTGGTCCCGCTTACTGGAAATTGGAGTGCCGCCGAAAATCGTCCGTTTATTGGAGAGTATTTACAGGAAGTATTCTTGTAAGGTAACCCATGATGGCCTCATCTCGGATGACATAGCAGTACACGCGGGTGTCCGCCAAGGCTGCCTCCTGTCGCCGCTTCTCTTCTTAGTCGTTCTTGACGGAATTATGCTTCGCATCTCAGAAAACAAGCGCCGTGGCATAGAGTGGGGATTATCCAACGTCCTGGAAGACTTGGACTACGCCGATGACCTATGCCTGCTGAGTCATACCCACGCCGACATGCAAGGAAAGTTGTACGATCTACGTCAGGAAGCGGCAGAATCGGGGCTTAAGATAAACATCAGGAAGACCCAGGAGATGAGAACTGGTGTGAAGAACTATTCACCGTTGCTGATTGGCACAGAGGCTGTGGCACGCGTCCAGAAATTTACTTACCTCGGGAGCGTCGTGGCAGAGTCTGGGGGCAGTGAAGAGGACATCGCTTCACGAATCGCCAAAGCCCGAGCTACCTTCGCGCAGCTGAGACCTGTTTGGCAGTCGCGGAAACTGACCCGAAGGATTAAACTTAAGATATTCGGGTCCAACGTGAAATCTGTGCTGCTGTAAGGGTGCGTAACGTGGAAGGTCACAAAGGTCATCTCACGCCAAATCCAAGTCTTCGTCAACCGCTGTCTTCGTCGCATTCTCGGAATTTACTGGCCCGAGACTATCTCAAACGTAGAGCTGTTGGAGAAATGCCACGAGAACCCGATCGACCGCCAGATCAAGCGTCGCAAGTGGAGATGGATTGGCCACACGCTCCGAAGGGACCCCGACCACATACCCAAACAAGCTTTGGACTGGAATCCCCAAGGGACAAGAAACCGTGGCCGTCCCCGTCAAACCTGGCGTCGCACCGTGCTGGCAGAAGCGGCGAGCATCGATATGACGTGGAGCGAGGTGAAGCGTGAAGCTCAAGACAGATTGCGATGGAGAACATCTGTGGACGCCCTCTGCCCCATCTGGGGGACATAGGACATTAAGTCAAGTAAGTCATGACCAATCTGTGTTGGGAGACTAAGTCTTCGCCTGGCAGCACTTTACAGTTTTTGACATATTTAAGACTGTCTCACTTGACCAGGAAAAAGTCTATTTGCGTCGCGTGGCGGCCACTTTTATAAGTAATGAGATGTTCGTCTCTTTTTTTAAACCACGTATTTGTTATTGCCAGGTCGAAGGCAGACGCAGCTTGAAGCAGTGTCTCGCCGTCATTGTTACGGTCTCCATACCCCCAGCCACCATGCACTCTCTCATACCCATCCTTCATTCTTCCTACATGTCCGTTGAAATCACCCCCCACATACACTTCTTCATTCTCTTAGACATCCAACATCACTCGATCAAAGTCTTCCCAGAACTTCTCTTTTACGCTATCCTCACTTCCTGACTGGGGTGCATACACACTAACTATATTTAGCACCAAACTATCCAGAATCACTTTTACAGCTATCACTCTATCGCTCACTCTTTTAACATCCACCACACATTCTTTCAACTCCCTATCCAAAACTTTTCCCACACCATTTCGCTTGCCATCGCTGCCACAATAATAAAACTTATATCCTTCTCCAATTTCTCTTGCCTTCTCACCCTTCCACTTAGTCTCTTGCAGACACGCTATTTTTATCCGTCGCCTTTTTAGCACATCTGCTAACTCTCTTCCTCTTCCAGTCATCGTACCGACATTCCAGCTCGCACATCTCATTCTTACTTCTCTTACTCTCCGAGCTTGCGTCTTACGTCGCACCCGCCCGTTCTGGTGCGACAACCCTTGTCCACTTTCCGCAGTGGCCGGGTGCTGCCCCTGCGCGTCGCCTGCGGGGTACGCCCTAGCCCTAACGTTACTTCCATTTATACTTATCGTCATACTGTTTTGGGTTTTGGCAAAGATTTTATGACCGGCCGCCTGCCTGAAGTCAACCCTCCTTGGGAATGCTATTGTGCATACTTTATAATTTATTGTAAATATGCTAAGTATTCCATTAGTCGCCTCTTACGACACCCGCTGGATGAGATGGGGTGGTGGTATTCTTTGAGTCCGGCACACCACACGGAACCGAATGTACATAAGTAATCGGCGAATTAGCAAATGCATGTTCAGGTACAAACCAAAACAATTCAGATCATGTGGCGATGCTCGTACATAATGTTAAACCAAAAATGAGTGTAAGTCTTACACAGAGTAAGAGCTTTCGGATGATGTTGATGTGGATAAAGGAACACAACTGATACTTGATTTTTGACGTAATTTTATTTATTATTCAATAATAACACTCTTAATCCAATCAAGGTAATCGTAAACATTGGTATAAACTCCCGGAAAGTTCTTTTCAATGCACACTGGTCCAAAGCTCTTGACGCCAATAAGTTGAAATCTCTTTTGATGTTCGTACGCTAAGGGACCTCCGGCATCGCCCGTGCAATTGTCAATTGCTTCAGTGCCACCAGCACACAGATGAGCCTTCCTAAAACGGAAGTACGGTGGAACGTGGTCGCTGAATACCTGGCACTTCTGCGAAAAAAGTTAAATTACTTAGTACGTAATATAACACCACCCCCGTACTCCCCGAAGGGTTAGGTAGAGGTGTATCTTATAGTCTTCCACATTTGGCCCGTTATGTTTTTAGTCCCATGGAATAAAATCCTAACTCCGTGGCAGCTCCTGGAAATTTCTGATGAATAAACCTAATAGCACTTTGCCCGAACTGGTAATCGGACCCAGGACCACACGCGACCGCTAGTCCAACGACGCAGTACTTAGGACAATAGTTCAATAAGTTAGGTACTGCGATAGAAGGATCTATTTGCGCTCGAATGACTTTGACAGAGGTTCGCTGTTCTGTTGGTGAACAATTATGAAATTGCTTTGTGGAATGTGTTGAAAAAACAAGATGGCGTCGGAAGTTCCGATTTTGGGATCCGTCTAAGGCTAATCGTTGCTAACATAGGGTACAGTTGATTCATGTACGTATTCAGTTGGATCCTGGACATCCTAGCTGGACTGGAAGCCGACTCTAACATAGTTGGGAAAAGGCAGATCATGAGACATTGAAAATAAAATGGTCTCGTTAGGTAACTTACTTCATGGCTGACGAGGTGAGCTTCAAAACTCACCTTGACTCCACTGTTCCGGAACTTTAGTTCCCGACGCACCTCGTCAACATCCCAACCAACACCATACACAGAGGAGTAAAAAGGCGTATTCACAGGTTGAGTCGGGTCTTTCGCAGGTAGGCAGATGGGGCGGATGAAGTCTGAAAAGGAAACCCATCGGTGCGTCTTATTTTCAACGGAATAAGGCCCCGTTTCCAAGAAAGTGGAGACAGGTAGAGCGAAGTAGAAACATGTGGGAATCCACCGATCACAATGGTTGAAATCCACATCGTGTCTCTATTCTTTCCTGTGATTGGTCGGAAACCGAGCCTTAGGCTCGCTACAAACCTGTGTACGGAGCTGTCTTTTCTAACCGGACCAAACCGATATCGTTCAATATCTCTAATTCATTGTAAGCCGGGTGAGGTATGGTTTCCTCGATCCTGATAAAGACAACCATCACAGTCCTGAGAACACCCCCGGTGTTACTTTTTCGAGGACTGTCGAACTCTCCGAGGCGAACTTGCTTTCTGGGAAATTAGTTTTAAAAGTTGTAACGTGGAAAATTTTGCGAAAAACAAAGAAAAATTATCTAAAAGGAAATATCGGTTTGGTATTTTTTTTTCTTTTTGTAATTCGTACCATATTTTGCAAAAGGAGTACTTTGTCAATGTCTGCAAGACAGAATGTAGGCTGCAAGAACAAGCGTAGTCAGCTCGAAAATGTACACCCCATGAATTAAAAGACACGATTCACTTTATCGACTTATGGAGGAAAGTTAAGGAATTCAGAGAATCTAGGCAAGAGCAAGCGGAGCGAGCTCGAAAAGTTTTGCACTCCACCTCCTCAAACCTCGGATAGGTATGATTTTCTATGTCCATTATTTTCATTGTACACTTGAATGGTCAAAATTTTTGTTAAAAGTAGCTCAAAGTGATAGTAAAAGAAATGGGTTAATCTTACGGCCGGCCATGAAATGATTTCCCGTCCATGCAATGGGCTGCTGTCAAGACGTATTTACCGCTGATTAAAGATCCTGCACACAACAGCATCAGCTCGTTGTCTCGGTTATCATAGTCTATGAGCACCAGCCACGGATGCTCTACATGATGCTTTGATAAGGTCGCGAGCCCTGTAAAATAAATGGTTATAGATCTAATTGAGGGGTCTGAGGAAAATTCTAGTTCGCGCATACAGTATAAATAACAGGTGAACATATTGTGTTGTGGTCGTTAGCGTGACTGCAGAGCATGAGGTTCGATTCCCGGGTCGGCCAAACTGTTATTAGGTTTTTCTATCAGGAGTTTCTCAGTAGCAGGCACGGAGTCTGGTTTTTGTGCCCGGTTGATGGCAATGAGCTCGTCCTCATTACTTGGGACTTAAAAATAACTGGCGAAATGTGGGTGTACTGCAAGGACACTTCTGCCTTACCCTTCGAGGATTACATGGCGTGATGTTATGTTAAATAAGTAGTAGATATCTTCGAGATTAGTATATACAACTTCCCGACAACAACCGTAGAGCAGTAGCCCACAAGACACAATAATCACCTGGTACGAGAATTCGCATCTATGGGGACGATCCTCACTCCATAAAACAAACTGTTGTGATAGAACTTCAGATCGCTAGAATAAGCTTTGGTTTTGCTAACAACTGACATCTGCGCATCATTCTTAAATCCTGTTCCTAGATTATTCTAGATGAACTAAAAGATCTCTTTTATCTTTTTTGTTCGAACCCAAGACGCACCTCTGATTTTTCGGATTCATGTGCGTATTGTATAATTATCACTTGCTTCGGTGAAGGAAAACATCGTGAGGAAGCCAGCCTTTCTCGACGACATGTAAAGCCAAGTCATGGGCGGCATCAAAATTCTGACACCAGGTTAGGCACCAACCACGCAATAAAGAACAAAGATCTTCTTTTTTAAGCCACTGACCTTGTCGTGCGATGTTATCATCAGCACCTTCCCAGTGGCCACAGCATCCAGATTTAGGATCAGGAGGGAACGCAGTCTTCTTTTCATGACAATCGTTAGATTCGCCAGGTCTCTCCTCATTTGGACAACATATACTGTCTTCAGGAATCTTGCATCTGAAATTGACAATAACAAATTAAAGACAAGCATAATACGCCTGTTGTTCTGGCTGTCAATTACACTACGGCATTACGAGACAAGTCCAGGTAACACGACAACTATTAAATTAAAAAAATAAATTCATTTATTTCAGGTTCATAACCCATGTTAAAAACATCTTACATTCTACATACAAATACATATACAAATAAATTACACTAATAATAATAATTCTCGTCTGGCTAACGGAGAGTACTTGCATAGACACAACCTTGTAGCCAGGATTATCCATCAGCAACTTGCTCTAAAATACAATCTTGTGGAATCGGAAGTGCCGTACAATAAGTATGTGCCCGGCCCAGTTCTCGAAAATGGCAGTATCACATTGTACTGGGATCAATCCATCATCACTGACAGGACTATTGTAGCCAATAAGCCTGATATAGTGGTGGTGGATCGATCAGAGCGGCGCGCAATGATTGTTGACATAACGGTCCCACATGATGAGAACCTCGTGAAAGCCGAGAAAGATAAGAAAATCAATTATCTTGACTTGGCTCGCGAGGTTGTCGGATGTGGACTCAGCGATCATTGTGCCGATAGTCGTCTCAGCCCATGGCTTAATTGCCAAGAGCCTCGACCAATACCTAAGGAGGCTCTCGTTAGGCAGCTGGATCAAGGGCTAGATTCAGAAAGCGGTGCTTTTGGACACGGCTCGTATTGTTAGGAGGTTCCTCTCTCTGGAGCCCTGACCGCCGGGTAGCTTGGACCCTGTTTCCGATACCGGTGGGCTACTTATTTTATATTTTTAAATGTTTTTTATGTGGTTTTTGTTAAGAAATATTTAAAAATGTAATTAGTGTGTAAGAAAATAAATAAAGGAAATAATAATAATTCAAAAATAATAGACCCATTACCTGTCTTCCGACGGTCTATAAAGTTCTTACATCCATTTTGAGAGCTAAAATTATCAAACACATTGATGACAATTCTATCATGTCCGCTTCTCAAAATGGATGTAGGAACGGGTGCCGCGGTACAAAGGAGCTACTCCTCATTGATATGGCCATTAGTCAACAGGTTCGCGGTTCCCGAAGGGATCTGTCGACATGTTGGATAGACTATAAGAAGGCCTATGACTCGGTGCCACATACATGGCTCATGAGGGTGCTAGAGTTGTATAAAGTTGATGCAACTCTGCGCACCTTCCTGATGTCATGTATGGAGCAATGGAGGAAAGTCCTTCGCTATCCAGGATGTCGGCAAATCCAGAGGAATAGCGAGCCGATAAGGATAGAGCGAGGTATATTTCAGGGCGATAGTTTGAGTCCACTTTGGTTCTGCTTAGCCTTGAATCCTCGTAGCACGCTGCTGGAGGATTCAGGTCTAGGCTATCGGTTGAGGAGAGGTGGTCAAGTTATATCTCACCTCCTTTACATGGATGACCTGAAACTCTTTGCCCCCAACGATTTGCAACTGATGGAGCTCCTGAAGGTAACTGAAACTTTCAGTAGTGCCATCAGGATGGAATTTGGTGTGGACAAATGTGTGGTTATGCATGTAAAGCGAGGTGAGATTGTGGAATCTGTGGGAACCCAGCTCTCGGATTCCATAAATCTTAGATCCCTCTCAGCAACCGAAACCTGTAAGTATTTGGGTATGTCGGAAGCGCTGGGCATCAATGTGGCTGACTTGAAGCAATCGTTGGAGGAGCGCTTCTTTGGCCGCCTGAAAAAAGTATTTAATAGTCTTTTATCAGGCGGCAATAAGGTACGTGCCTTCAACGGTTGGGTTTTGCCGGTTCTGATGTACTCTTTCGGCATACTCAAATGGACTTAAACAGAACTAGACGCTCTGGATAGGAGGGTCCGTACATTGTTGACGGCATATCGAATGCATCACCCGCGGTCTTCTGTTATGAGACTGTATATCCCGCGTAAGTGTGGGGGTCGAGGCTTTTTAAATGCTAAGACTCTCCACAGTCGCGAGATATGCAGTCTCAGGGAATATTTCCTCGAAACCGACGTGGGGATGGATCGAGATGTGGTCGCGTTGGACAAGGGCCTCACCCCGCTTTCCTTGGCTAAAGAGAACTGGCGCAAACCTGTAATACTTGACACTAACGACCGCATGGAGGTATGGCAGAGTACGGAGCTTCTCGGACGCTTTTTCCGGGCCCTGCATGACCCGATGTAGACCTATCAGCGTCTGTAGCCTGGCTACGTTCCGGGGACCTCTTCGGAGAAACCGAAGGTTTTGTCTGTGCAATTAAGGATGAAGGTATGATGGCGAATAACTACCGGAGATTTATTGTGAAGGACGGTACGGTTGACATAAGTCGGACATGCCACCGTCCAGGCGAATAAATGTTCTGTCTGTTCTCAGTGTTCTCGTCTGGCTAACGGAGAGTACTACTAAAGACACAACCTTGTAGCCAGGATTATCCATCCACAACTTGCTTTAAAATACAACCTTGTGGAATCGGAAGTACCGTACTATAAGTATGTGCCCGACCCAGTTCTCGAAAATGGCAGTATCACATTGTACTGGGATCAATCCATCATCACTGACAGGACTATTGTAGCCAATAAGCCTGATATAGTGGTGGTGGATTGATCAGAGCGGCGCGCAATGATTGTTGACATAACGGTCCTGCACCTCGAGAACCTCGTGAAAGCCGAGAAAGATAAGAAAATCAAGTATCTTGACTTGGCTCGCGAGGTTGTCGACATGTGGGATGTGGACTCAGCGATCATTGTGCCGATGGCCGTATCAGCCCATGGCTTAATTGCCAAGAGCCTCGACCAATATCTGAGGAGGCTCTCCTTAGGCAGCTGGATCAAGGGCTTGATTCAGAAAGCGGTACTCCTAGACACGGCTCGTATTGTTAGGAGGTTCCTCTCTCTGGAGCCCTGACCGCCGGTAGCTTGGACCCTGTTCCCGATACCGGTGGGCTACAATTTTTTGTATTTTTTAAATGTTTTTTCATATTGTTTTTTAAGGAATATTTAAAAATGTAAATAATTTGTAAAAATATAAATAAAGGAAATAATTCAAATTCAATTACGCACTAAAATCAATTAATTACATTAGTCTCTTACGTGCGACACTATACGAGTATGTAAATTGTCTGTCACAACAGTGCCGCACATAAGGACAGTCCAACCTATTTATTAGAAATGATTAAAAAAAAATCTTCAAAACAGTCCTGGCCACTAAACTTTTTGAATCTAATTATGGCTTGTCTTTTTTTTTTTAAAACAAGCATTTTTGTAAAACGATTACATCTTTCTTTTAACATAATTTCACGCGGACAGACATGGTTAGGGATGTAGGGTATGGGTGTGGTAGAGATTGTGGGCATGTTTTAAAGCTGGGTGCTGTCAACGCAAAATTGCGGACAATGCTAACATGCAACCAAGTCTTAAGATTATGTTAGGTAAGACCCTTTTCTGCAGAATTTTGCGAGGAAAGTCTTTAATTTCAGCTCGACAGCTGGAAGGAAGACTCCAGTCCGAGTCTCAAGTCATGATGAATGTCCAAACTGCCAGGAGATGAAAACTGGAGCTCAACTTCTTTATGATCGCAAACTGTTAATGTGGAAATCGAGGGGGACGTGTATTGTGGGCTAACGCACATTTGCACTGGACTTAGTGATAACGTGTTCTATTTTCCGCTGAGTTTTACTTCAGATTTCATCCTGATACAATGAGAGTGCGTGATAACCGAGACCAGAGCCTATTTCGGAATCTTAAGGGACTTTATCCTTGCCAAGGGGAAACGCTCATGTTATGCACATAAAGCTACACAGAGACACAAAATAGTAATTTTTTTTCAGGTTTCGGATCTAGTTCCGTAAAACTCGTTTTGCAGCGGTTAGACATTTTCATTTTATAAAACGATAATACATACTTTGACTTTTCCCATAAACTTGAGCCTCTGCCAGTAACAATCGTATCTGCGAGATAAGGACATACTAATAGACTGATACATTTGCCGGGCCTGCCGTCATGGGCGATGCACGTTCCGTTGCTATAAACAGCCTCTGCTTCCGAGTCCTGCTGCTCCGAAGCACAGCACACCTGAAAAGAAACAATTTTTATTTTACATTCATTACCATCTTCCTGCCCTTGTCCCATTCTACTTGGGGTCGACGCAGCACGATGTCTTCTTCCATTCTCCCCAATCAGACGCCACGGTATCATTTACTCCTTTCTCTTTCACAATTTTAATTTTACATTATGACAGATTTATTCCAGTATGGATCAGAATGTTTGCCACAAAAGGGATGAATGAAAAGCAATTGCATGTGGCTAAGCTGAGAATGCTAAGGGGGATGTGTGGTGTAGCGAATGGATAAAATAAGGAATGAGTGCATAAGAGGAAGTCTGAAAGTGGCATTGTGTCCGCGGCAGCCGCCTCCAGCCGCGGTGCCACAGCCCCGCGCCTCGCCACCGCCCGCACCGGCCACAGCTTGTTGGCCGGACCGGCCCATGCGGAGCGGGACCGACGCCCAGCAACTGAAATGGCACCCGAATCTCCGGTGCCGCCCCGTGCCTCGGCCTACGACTCGCCGGCGGGACTGTCGGCATGCTCGTCGCGAGCCGGCTCGAGCATGTCGATGGTGTCCGCAGGCTCCGTCGACTCTGGGCCGAGTGCGCCGGGCAGGCGCACCCCACCAGCATCTCCGACGTCTGGATGCGCCTTCGAGTACCTCTCGAGTACGAATCCGAAGAGGAGGCGAAAAGGTACTGCCTTGACCCGCCGCGACCGCAGCGCGAGCACGCGCCGCCGCGAGGTCAGGGCACAGCCAGGTCGCCCACCTTCGTCGAGGCGGTCCGGCGCACGCCCCCTGCGTCGCCGACACCGTCGACGCCTCGATCTTCGGGAGGAAAAAGACGCCAGGAGGCACCACAAGGTGGTGCCCTGGCAGCCTCTCCACCACCGCTGGTGGTGGAGAGGCTGCCAGGATGGGCCGCACACTTCAGGACCATCAGTGCCAAACTGGGCCGACCACCCAGCGCCCGACCATACGGCGCTGGGGTTCGATTCTCACCGGAGAGTGAGGAGGAATTTAGGTTGGTCCAGAGGTACCTGACCGGCCTGGAAAAGGAGTGTGGAATATCATGGTTCGCCTACTCACTGCCAGCGGAGCGCAGCCTAAAGGTGGCCATCACGGGGCTGCTGGTCGACACCCCACCGGCAGAAATTGAAGAGGAGCTCCGCGCGCTGGGGTACGAGCCGGAGTACGTGCGCCACATTAGGGCGCGCCAAGGACGACCCGGCTGCGTATTCCACGCAGTTTTTAAGAGGACGCCGGAGGTCAGGTCCATCTTTGACACCACCGTCTTCATGTGTATGCGGGATGTTAAGATTGAGGCCTGGCGGGGAAAACGCGGGCCCGCGCAGTGTCACAGGTGCCAGAAATTCCGGCACTCGTCGCACCACTGCCACCAGCTGCTCGCCTGTGTCCGTTGTGGAGAGGGGCACGCAGCACGTGATTGCCCCCGCCCATGCGAAGAGCCGGTGACGTGCGCCAACTGCGGGGGTGAACACCCTGCAAACAATGTACGCTGCCCCACCTTTCAAGCGGAGTTGCGGAACAGGCGAGCTGGCACTGTCGCCGCCACGACCGCCTCACGCCGACCGGGAACGGTCACCGAGAGGCCAACAGAAGTGGCCTCCACCGAGGCCCAAGGTGCGTCGCTGATGGCGGCGGCCAACGGGCCCACCGACAGGGGAGAAGCCCCCTCTTCCTCCAAGCGGCCGAGGATGCGGAAGAAAAGGCGTGGGGCCAAAGGCAAGAAGCCGGAGGCCCTACCTCGACCCAGGCGCAGGCTACGACCACCAACAAGAAGACAGCAAGGCCGACAGCTGGCGCCGGCATAGCGCGGCCCTCGGCCCTACCACCATCACGCTCCTCCAAGAGGAACACGAGCGCCGGCCCAGCTGCCGACGAGAAGGAGAAAGAATTTACAGCCTGCGCCATACAGCTGCTAATGGACCTCATTAAGGCCATCAGGCAGGGTCAGGACGCGGAGCTAGTCATCCTCGATGGCCAACAACGCCCCCTACCGTGGACTGGCGGTACTAGTGAGGCGTAGGGTCGTCCATCAAGAGCTCCCCGTGCCGTCGCTTGGCTCGTTCTACGCGCTGGGTGTGCAGCTGCACTTTGCCGGCGAGGATCTCGCCATTTACGTCTGTTACAAGGCGCCCTCGGCCAAACTGTACCCAACGGAGCTGAGGGCCCTTCTCGAGGCCAACAGCGGCGCGACGATCCTTGCCGGTGACCTTTACTGTAAGCACCCGGCGTGGAACTCAGCCGCGACCAACACGGCGGGCAGACGACTCTACGCGGACGCGGAAGCCTTCGGCGACACGGTGTCCGGCCCAGAGATGCCTACTCACTACCCGGACGAATACATATACATGCCGGACGTGCTGGACATCGTGGCCTACCGAGGGCTACACTGCCAGGTCACGCAGCAGGTGTTAGACGACGAGATGCAGTCCGATCATCATCCTGTTCTCGTCGTCCTATCGGGTCGTCGACCCGACTGGAGCCACACATCCTTCATAGGTGCGTCGGAGTCGGTACCTCTGTCGCTGGTCGTCCTCCGCCGGGCCTCCCCTGGGTAACTGGGGGTCTCACCTGGCGGGCACAGACCGCCGAGGTGCCGTGAAGAAATCAGCGCAGTGTGTCGACAGCGCTGTGGCGCGCCTACGAAAATTCGCATAGCAATCACACACCCAGACGCACGTGCCATGCGTGCGTCCGTAGGCTTAGCCTTTTTTTTTTTTTTTTTTTTCTTTTAATTTTAGGGACTTTTATGACGCACAGCGCATGTCAGTCCCATCGTAACCTAAAACAATATAAAAAAGAGATCAATGTATCAGGGCCATAAAGTCGAACAACTTTCTTGCTTCATCTGAAATCGGTTTAGCTAGTAATCGGTGAAATGTACCTATGTCGTTCTTGTTCAATTTTAGAGCCCTGAACAACTTGCTCCTATCAGCCTCATATCGGACACATTCCATCAACAAGTGATGTATGTCCTCTATAACTCCACACACTTCACAGTTGGGGGAGGTATTCTTTTTCATCAAGAAGGCTTATTTGTTACATGGAATGTGTCCAGATCTAAGTCTGTGAGCTGTGACTACAAAAGGCTTAGCCTTGGAAGGCTACACAACGACAGGCCCGTTTTAACGGGTCGCGGCATAGCCTCCGCGGTCAGAGGGCAATGCCCTGATACCGCTTGCCGCGCCCCCTTGCGGGGGCGCAGCGACATCCACGACGGCGGGAGCAGTGAGTCTGATTTAAGCGATACAACGAAGCGAATTGGAGTGAACTAGAATTGCGATATCTAAGTGAATTGAGATCAGTAGTGTATTTGTGATTGAGTTATAAGTGTTCAAAGTTCAAAGTTTAAAGATATTTGGTGTTTGGTGGTGTTTAAACGTGTGTTTTATCCCATACGCAGCTCGTAACACTATCTCTCAAGCTGGAACCAAACGCATTAACAAAATTTCATTGAAATCGGTTTGGTGGTTTCGGAGATTTATAAATTATTTCATACTAGCTTATGCCCGCGGCTTGGCGTGGACATCGGAAATGTCCCACGGGATCTTACTACCGGGATAAAAAGTATCCAGGTTGTAAACTAACTGAGTGCCAATTTCATCCAAATCTGGTCAGTAGTTTTTGCGTGAAAGAGTAACAAACGTCCATCCATCCTCACAAACTTTCGCATTTATAATATAACTAGGGTAGACAGGACTCAGGAGACATAATGCTACTTACTTTCGGTAGAAACGGTACGCGTACAGAGCCACAATGTAATTTGGTCAGCAATTTGCTCAGCAGGAACAAGTCTTGGTCTGTTTTGTTCGGCTTGTTGAGTTGCTCTCGCAAAGGTCTGCACTTTAGGAGCGATATACACTCGCCGCTTTTGCCGTCCGGTGTTTGGCATTGTGAAGACTCTGTAATCGTTTTCAAAATATTTTTTTTTTTTATTTGGGCTCAAGCAGCTATCCCTGTTGCCCGCGACCTCCGTTCGCGCGAAATTATTATAAAAAATATTACATCCATTTTTGCCGGTTTTTTTTCTAGGAATAATCCAAGATATAAATGCTTGTTCTGAATTGACAAACAATGACTTGAAAAAAGAATACCATAATAATAGTTTAACAAAAACAAAAGCACTCTTACGTCCATACACAAGTCCCGCGCGCAAAGTAATAACAGCAACCGTTAGTAAATACATTCTTATGAGGAAAATCATAAGACTCACTTTGCACTGAGTTGTTTTATAGTCAGATCCACTCGATGTAACGTTTGGAAACCTACTGTCTCATTTCATAGGTTGAATAGATTATTACGTAGAACAGCCCCACCAAAATAAAATGTTAATAAAACGGAGCCAAGTTCGCCAAAAAGAATTTAGTTTTAAATGGGTAGGTTTTAAAGAGGTTAAATAAAGTGTCATTATCATCTGCCCAGCCTTTTACCAAACTATGTCGGGGTTGGCTTCCATTCTAACCTGAATACCAGTATTTTACATGGAGCGATTGCCTATTGACCTCCACAACCCAGGTAGAACTGAGTAATAAGTCATCCGGTGGTAAGACTGGTTGTCAGACTTTCGGGCCACTGACTTCCTATAACGACTGTCAAAGATCTAAACCTGGCATCCGAGACCAACGGCTTAACGTGCTTTCCGAGGCACGGAGGAAATATAACATCGGGCCTGTAATCCCCGAAGTATTGTACCTAATATTATCACACCCACATTTCACCAGGACCTTATGGTCAGCAGTTGTGCTTGCAATAACTCGATCAACGACGCAGGTACTCATCCCCGTACCAACCTAGGCAAGCGCGGCTTAACTTAAAGATCGACCCGTGCGGCTGTTATATGTGTTTAGCTACGAGCTCTTTGCTAAAATTATGACTATATTATTGTAGTTTTGGTTAGCTTCAAAATGTTTTCTCTCAGCAAATAATTGGGAGCCAGCATCGATAATTCAATTACTTCTCAAAGTTTATTAAATCATAAATAAATCATAAATCATATTTATTTCTGTAAATTGGTTTAAAAACTCTTTTACATGTCACAACATGTTGTTTTAAAACTAGATGTCGCCGGTTAGGTTATTAGGTTCCTAACAAAAGTTGCAAATGAATTCAACTTTGCAGGTTTCCCTAAAAAGTAAAAGTTTTACAAAAATATAAAACATCAATTTGGATAATAAATCTGTGAATCATGCAAATCCGACTATAATTATTTATTATTTCTGAGTGAAACAAACAGGCGAATTGATAACCAACTTTAAAAAAAAATAGATTTTAACATTTTTTCCTTTGCGCACCCCGAATAACCTACTCTGCCTTCGTTTCCAAGTTACCTGAATATGAGAATATGATGAGGTTATATTTTTACTGAGTGAGTTAATGATTAATTATATCTTTAGTATTAATATCAATGTTATTATAACGATTTTTACAACTTTGTAGGTTGCTTTGTACAGTCGCCATACATAGATGGATAACACTCGAACTTGGCTCTGACACACTACCGTGAATCTCCAAAAAACATAAATTTGTAAACCTGTATATTGTCTCCTTTTAGATATATTATACTAGCTGTGCCCCGCGATCTTCGTTCGTGTGAAATTATTATAAAAATATTAAGTTCTTCCATATTTTAATCGGATTTTGTAAACAAATTCTTGAGTTTTTTTTTTTTTGCACGGAACCCTTACATTTATTCTAAAATAAAAGTTTAAAACAAAATCAGTTTATTAATCATTAGAAATAAAACAGTTGTGTCGTATAATGGGTGAGCCACAAACTAAGCATCGCTTGTATTTTGTGGCTCGGGAGTGCGAATTCTACAAAAAAAATAGTTTCATTGAATTTAGGACGTAAAAATATATGGTATAAAATTAACACGTTATGGAGCTTCTTTAATGTGCTATGAAGACAAAGTAATAAAATAAAATAAAAAACAATGTTTTCATTTGTTGAGCTAGTGTTGTTGTGTGTGAGTGTAGTTGTGAGTGTATGAGTGTGTGTGGCTGTTGAGCAGATGCTATATCAAGGTGTCGGTGTCGTCGTAAAACAATTTCAAAAGGGTTAATCTTAATATTTTTTTACAGGTGGTGGCTGAGCAGCCTGGTAGGTTGCGAATTTTACTGACTTTATTATACGTGTTTGGATGAATTGAATTTGTACAGCGTCTAGCTAGTTCAGGTTTGGTATCGGCACTCTAAATACCAGCTTTTATTCTGGCAGTTTTCTTACTGTTGCCTGATGCTTAAGCGTTGCTTGAAGTATGAACATTTGTCGTATCCTTAGAACTTCAAACTCCTGATAAATAAGGTCTGTGGGGAATCTGAAAGGTTAGTTTAGTGCAACCTTGATCAGTGCCCGTTATGCCCTCTCTATTGTAAATGTGGTTTTATCAGCCCGACCCCATATACAGATGCAGTGCTGCATGATTGACTGGCAGAGTCCGCAGAGTGCATAGTAAACCGTTCGCAGTACATCAATTAGGGTACTGTCGCGGAGTTTTTTCTTGACATGGATCAGTTTTCGCACTCTGAAGGATAGAGCATATATGGACTTTGTAAGTTAAGTTGTTGTATATGGTTATTCCAAGGTATTTTGTTATGTAAGTACATTCGAGGACTTTACTTGGGCATGTGTGGTATGAGGCGTTGTTGTGTTCTTGTGAGCAAGTGTGAAAAAGCAATATATTAACTTTTACTGACATTTAATTTCAGTAAATTAGTGCGTGCACTATCTGAGTTTTGAGTATGAATGTGGATGGGTATATGAGTAGAGGAAAACCAAAGAAACGATGGATGGACTGTATAAAGAATGATATGGCAAGAAAGGAGGTGTCTAATGAGATGACGAGTAATAGAGAAGTATGGAAAAAAAAGACATGCTGCGCCGACCCCAAATGAATTGGGATAAGGGCAAGAGAATGATGATGATAGTGCGTGCACTATCTGAGAGAGTCCTTGTTCCGCTAAATGATACACCCGTTCCCGAGTCGAGCCATGAAAGATGATGGCAATGTCGTCGGCGCAGCAGATCACTTCAGCGTTGCTTATTGGAAGGCTTACTAGTTGATTTATATTCAGTGTAAAAAGCGTTGGGCCGAGGATACTGCCTTGTGGAACACCAAATGTGATGGGTAGCAAGGTACTTAGGAGACTGCCTATTTTGGAGTATTGGTACCGCGATGTCAAGTAGTTACGGAACCATTCTAGAGGTATACCCCTTATCCCCATAGCCACTAAATTTTTAGAAGAATTCCAGGAAACACGGTGTCAAATGCTTTTGCCAAAACAAGAAAAACACCGATACAGCATTTTCCATGGTCTATGTGATGTGAAACAACTTGATTAGTCAAGAGTGAGAGATTAGTCGTAACAGACGGACACACAAAAATAAAAAATAAAATGTATTTTTGCAAATCATGCATTCAGTAAAAAGCTGTTATTTTAAAATTTCAAACAGACACTTCAATTTCATTTATTTGAATGTATAGATAATTAATTAATCTTAATAAAAACCAAGGTAAAATTAAACGCAACTGGCCCAGCTGTTTCAATAAGACAAAAAATCAATAGATGAAATAAAACTTCAAATGTAAGCCCCCTGTTGGCCTTGTGTTCGCGGTATGAAAACTCGTGCCTCGGAAAGCACGTTAAGCCGGTGGTCCTGCGCGTGATCTCTCTCTGACCGTGTCGGATTGCCGTCCGATTGACGAGAAGAGAGAGTATGACCGTGCACGGCGTGCACCTGTGTCTGCGCACATACCTGTGCACTATAATAGCTCCCGCATAAATTAAAGAATTTAATAGATATACGCTGACCACATTTGTGTAGTGAATTATCATAACCAGATAAGTCTCACCCCTACTCGAATCTACACAAATATTTGTACAGTCACATTTCACACAACAAGTCCCATGTAACAGGGGGCGAGCCTATTGCCATCAACTGGGCTCCAGACTACATGGCTGCTACTGAAAAAATCCTGATGGAAAAACCCAATAATACTGCCCGACCTTGGAATCGACCCCATGACCACTAGACCAACGCCATACCGGCTTTTGATATTTAGAAAACTACACATTTATCAAAACGAAAACGTCTGGATCCGGTGAGGAGGAGTTTTACTTGTACAAAGATGCTGGTGGAATCCATAAAAGAGAACTATTCTTCTTCTCCCGAATCGAAACAAGGCAACACCCATTTTCGCTTTTATTGTGTGCAAGCAAATTTCGCGTTGATAGGTATATATCTTCCCCATTACAGGCCTGTTTTCTACAAGAGTTCGACCATATTTCATGTAAGTATATACAATACTGGTATTTGGTATACCTACAAGGTAAACGGTTAGACGGGAAGCCGACCACAACATTGTAGGAAAAAGGATAGGACGATGATGATACCGATGTTGGTCCCTATGACGTATTTCAAACTAATTGATACAGTAAAAACCGTCAATGGCATTTAGAAGAAACGAGTTTTTAATTAATTTCAACATGAAACATGACCTCAAAAGAGCCAAGAGCCATCCAAGAGATTTTGTATGGTTAATATCTAATCTGTCTCGGGTCTGTAATTGCCTCGTTCGTCTAGTAATCGCAAGCGCGACTGCTGAGCAAGAGGTCCTGGGTTCGATTGCTAAGCCGGGTAAAGAGTAAATTCGGTTTGTCCAACGGGATTTTTTTCAGTAGCAGCCACGGAGTCTGGATCTATGCCCAGTTGATGGCAATAGGCTCGCCCTCTATAAAATGGGATTTTAACATAACTGGCGAAATGTGGGTGTATCACTAGGTACACCTTTGAATAGACCTTCGGGGATTAGAGACGAGATATTATGTTATGTAATACCTACCAAAATCTCAACAATTATTCTACTTAATTTTGACATATAGAGTTGTTGATGGATGGAGAAATAGATGATGTTGATGAATAGAGAAGGAGAGGATGATAAAAAAAAAACGCTGAATGGATTGTATAGGGAATGACATGAAAGAAAAAGGAGTAAGTTTTTTTTTAAACTTTGCTC
The DNA here is from genome assembly GCA_905163415.1 of Noctua fimbriata. Classification (NCBI taxonomy): domain Eukaryota; kingdom Metazoa; phylum Arthropoda; class Insecta; order Lepidoptera; family Noctuidae; genus Noctua; species Noctua fimbriata. The sequence goes on along the minus strand of LR990945.1, from coordinate 12,475,965 downwards.
CACACTAGGAATTTGACTGGCCTGTTGGTCTAGTGGTCAGTGACTCTGACTGCTATGCCGGAGGTCGTGGGTTCGATTCCCACCCAGGACAAATGTTTGTGTGATGAGCATGATCATTTGTTCTGTGTCTGGGTGTAATTTATCTATATATGTATGTATTTAGAAATATATAAGTATGTTTATCAGTTGTCTAGTACTCATAACACAAGCTCTGCTTAGCTTGAGACTAGACGGCGTTGTGTGATAGTTGTGGAATATTATTATTATATTATTATTATTAATTTCTGCTGTATCGTGGATGCGTTTTACAAACATTTAAACTCACATACACAAACAGCCAGACCCGGAACAACTACCTGTAGATCATACAAATATTTGTTCCGTGTGGGGATCGGACCCGCGACACGCAGCACAGCAGCCAATCGCACAGCCACTGCGCCAACCGTGCCGTCAAAATAGATATGCATGAGGGTTGACAGAAGAGAATGGAAGAAAAAAAAAAGTGATGCGCCGACCGCTAATAACATAGGACAAGGAAAAGAATATGATGATTGAAATACCGAGGTGTTAAGCTTAGGGAACGGACCTATACTATGTGACCCATTTTTACATTTTTTTATCCCCTCCCTCCCTCCTCGGTGGACGGGACACCCTTAGTAAATATCAAGACGCCGCTCCTCCCCTCTAGTTTTCACTTATTAAAACCATATTTATAAATAGTTTATCGCCGTCTGAAAGTTAAACAATAAATAATTTGGCTCATATTTGTCTTTATTAATACAGTGCTTGCCGCGTAGCGCCAAGAGTGCGATATACCTATAATATAGTATCGGCACAAACTCTCGTCAACTTGTTTGACAACTGCACTGCATTACAAACTGTTAGTTTTCAATCAACTGACGTCTATGTACGTCAGTGTTGGCACCTGTAAGTTTACAAAGCGCTAAACGCTGCGCGTCATATTTGAATATAGCTCGAAAAAAGCACAAGATTTTCCTAGACGATGTTTACTAGGTGGCAAAAACCTAAGCTGGGTGGTATTTTGAAGATCCCCCTCCTCCCTCAGAACGGATCACGTTGTGTGGGTACGTTCCCTTACTGCGTACCTGACCAAAGAAGATTGTATCACATCTAAACAAAATTATGACAAACGTGTTTTTCAAATTTACTAATTTAACATTTTTATCCTTGTCTGTCTCACCAAAGAGACTCACTTTGATAATTATTAGCAAAGAATAGATACCGGTTGGCAAAACCACAATTTTTTCCTCATAACAAACACAACTTATGCAGTTTTCTATTAGTTAACACCACTAGAACCGCCAGTTGCTTCTGACCGTTGGATCGGGTAGGTCCTGACTACGAGCGGAACCCAACGGGTTCAGTGTGAAGTGTTATTATTAAATTGATCTCGAAAATGTATATCTTAAAGGTTGCTGTGATTACTTTGTGCGCGGGAGTTGTTTTTGGACGTAAGACTGCTTTGGTTTTTTATTATACTTTAATAAGGAAAATGATTAAATACCTGTTATGTTTATAAGCTTGGGGTATCTTGTATCTAAACACGTTATACTAATTAGCATATTAAATACTCGAGTAGCTGATGCCCGCTCTTTCATAATGTTTTAATAGCGATGTAATCCGATTTTTTATATAATTTCGCGGCTCAATAATAACATCCGCTCGGATTATCCTTCAGATTAAGCTGCACTTGCCTCGGCTGGTCTGTGGATGGGTGACTACCTATTACATACCTAGTTTCCTCCGTACCTCGGAAAGCACGTTAAGCCGTTGGTCCCGGCTGTAATTTGTACACAGTAGTCGTTACAGGTAGTCAGTGACCCGAAAGTCTGGCAACCAGTCTTACTAAGGGGTATCGTACTACCATATACTAACTGGGTTGTGAAGGTCAGATAGGCAGTCGATCCATGTAAAATACTGGTATTCAGAGTTGCATGCGGTTAGACTGGAAGCTGGCCCCAAAATAGGAAAAGGCTAGGCAGATGATGAATTTTTATTTAAAAGAGAGTCCATGGAGCTTTCTGCCCACTCTTCTGCATGGAGATGTACGCTTTGGAATAAGCAACTAAAACATATTAAGTACTTCGTCAAAAGTGCCTTTTAAGAGCGTTTATTTTTTTGCATTTCATGCAAACTTTCAAGTTCTTTTTTTTCGAAATGACTGAACCGTTTTTAATGAAACTTCATACCCATAAGTAATAATAGTCTAAAAAGTTATAAAGGAACATTTTCGAAAACTAGTGTTACAGCTAAATTAGATCGACTTTAGAAAAAAGAAACAGAAATTTCCAATTATCTTTTTTTAAGAAACATTTCGGAAATGTTCTCTGATAATTTTTTAGACCCGTGCATTCTGCTTATGTGTATTAAGTTAGTAAGTAAAGTTCGTAAGTCGAATACGCTCTTAAGGCTGCCTGTCCATTGAAGCGGAGCGATGCTGCGGAGCGGAGAAACTGAGAAATATTAACCAATAGGATTGCATACTGGAGCGGAGCTGAGATTTTATGCAATCCCATTGGTTAATATTTCTCCGTTTCTCCGCTCCTCAGCCTCGCTCCGCTTCAATGGACAGGCAGCCTAATGGTTTAGTTGAAATTGAGTTTGTAGTTTAAATCCGCCGAGGAAATTTAAATGTGTAAAGGAAAGCATTGCCCATATGTTAGTCTCATCATCACTATTCCGGATTTACTGCTAAGGCTTCCTCTTTCATCTGCCGTACTTACCTCTCCCGAGCGTACCTCATCCATAGATGTTTCTCGCGACTTGTGGACGGCCATGGTTTCTTTGGCCAATCTTTCGTCAGCATTCGGGCAAAGCTACTTCGGCTATCTTCGTGTCTAGCCAGATAGACGTCCTGATGAACTCCACCTGTGGCAGGCCGCCCTGTCCCTAGACTTTCGTTCGACTACAGATAATCATAATCATATATCTTTATTTATCTCAACATCAGAAGTAACAAGTACTGGTATATGCACAATCTTAAATAGAGGGAAAAGGTGTCTGAAGTAGGTATGTCCTGAGGTACAGATCACCTCTCCGGTTCAGATATACTATTTTATTTACAGCAAAATTTAAATCAAGATTCTAGAGTTAAAATTGGAAGTAGGTAAGCAAGTGCTTAAAATTAATTATTTAACATTTAGACAAAAAATATAAAATTGACATAAAAAACAAACTACTGGTACATTATGTATGAAATACTAATAGCTCAAAAGTTGTACTACATTCAAAACATAAGAAACAAAAAAATAAATTTATATAAATTATGCTTGCAATCATCATCATCATCATCATTTCAGCCGAAAGACGTCCACTGCTGGACATAGGCCTCCCCCAAGTGTCGCCACATTGACCGGTCCCGTGCGACTCGCATCCAGCGGATCCCTGCAATCTTCACCAGGTCATCGGTCCACCTAGTGGGAGGCCTTCCAACGCAGCGTCTTCCAGTTCGCGGTCGCCACTCCAGAACTTTTCGGCCCCATCAGCCATCCGTTCTGCGAGCAATGTGCCCTGCCCACTGCCACTTAAGTTTGGCTATTCTTCGGGCTACGTCGGTTACCTTGGTTCTCTTGCGGATGTCCTCATTTCTGATTTGATCACGCAAGGAAACTCCGAGCATAGCCCTCTCTCCATTGCCCTTTATACTTGCAAGCATAATAAAAATATGTATTGTACAAAAAACTGGAATAGGATCGATAGAATAGGATAGAATAGATCTTAGTGTTAGGCCCGGTGTCGATCTGTGTTGTTTTCCTAAGAAATATTTCTTCCACTTAACTTCTTATTCGTGTTGCTGGCACGACAGTATTTCTTGTTGGCCACTTTTTAACTAAACTCATTGGAGGTGGGATAATCCTTTGCCCTATAATTAACGCCTTTTATGTATTGGCCCGACTTGGGGATTGAGAAGCTTCAATCCCCAAGTTGGGCCAATACATAAAACCTTTAGCTCAATGGTCGTACTGTGATTTCGAAAATGTTAACGTCGTCGTCTTATTTTCCTGGCTGGTCTAGTCTGCTAGTGCCAGTTCTGAATGTGGTCTGGCTTGTTATTGAGTGTTTCTGGATGTCTGGGCAACCAGAAAGGAAATATTTTATAGTTCTTGTCGAGCAGTGGTGGCCCAGTGGTAGTGGATTCGAACAGGGTTGCTAACTCTTATTCACAAATATGCGGGAAACCAGAAATTTATATGCGGGACTTGACAAAAAAAACGGGACCTGCCTCCAAATGTACAAAAAAGAGAGAAGAACAATTATGATAATTTTTCATCAAATTCATTTAAAATTTCAATCCAAATTAAAAACTCTTCGCTGTGTTAAAAAGAAAAGTGAAAATTACTTTGTAATCATCACTTTATTACACACATTCTTTTATAAATCACTTTGCTCAATAAATTACTTTTCAAGACGAGTACTCCTTGTACTGTCTTGTATTGTCATGATCTCAGCGCCCGACTTGAATGGGTTTCTTTCTATCCCAGGCAAGGTTTACCATAAAGTGTGGCAATTAGCGTCCCGCTGATACGCATCCCGGGATGTATTATTTCAGCCGTCCCGCCTCACGTGGGACAGTTGGCAACCCTAGTTTGATCCCAGACAGACGCTTTTTTTATTTTTAGTTAGTCCGTGCTGTCCCACTTCTGGGCAAAGGCATTCTTTCCACTTCTCACGATGGTGTGCTCCTTCTTGCCAATTCGCGAGGAAGCCGTCCAAGGCGTTCCGCCATCTTCTCCTCGGTCTGTCGCGACCCCGTCTAGCTGTCTCTTACTTAGTGTACTCTCTCGCAGACGCTTCTTTTGTGTAATTTATTTCATATATCTCTCAAAACGGTGAAAAAAAACCTGAAAGGGAAACTGCGTGTCCTAGACCCACTTATTCGAAGACACTCCTCTCACACCAAGGAAGCTTGTGTCCCAGTTTTGGTACCGTTCTAGGCTAATTGTGCTATGTTTATGCTTATGTAATGTTATGATTACAGAATACTCGCCGTGCCTGTCAGCAGATGGTACAAAAAGAGCATGCATACCGTTCCCCCAATGTGAACAGTTGCTAACTTTGGCCAAGAAGCCAGAAAGAACTGAGGAAGATACCAACTTACTGCATAGATCATTTTGTGGGTCGAGAGGAAATGTGCCACATGTAAGTAGCTTTATTATCAGCGTGGAAGGGAAACCGACGCACAAATGTAGTGAATACGCACCGTATTCACTACATCGTTCTGAGCCAGCGCGCAAAGAAATTTTTATATATCGATAATTAAAAAAACAATCTCCTGTTCGTGTTCACTATGACGTGAAGATATTGCACTTTTGTATGAAGTAGCCATTTTTTTTTTGCCGACCAACTCATGCTTGCGACCATTAAACCAACGAAGCAGTACTAATAAGATTCGATTTTGCCGCGAAAGTGTTGAGCGCCCAACTCTTGTCATTTCATAATATTGTGCTGTAGTGCGAGAACACGGTTATATGCTTGGTTTGTCTGATCATTGCCTCTAGCAGCGGTCACCGAGGAAGAACGAAGAATATTTTTTTTCATATTACATGGCCCTACTCTTGACCTCAATCTTGTCCTGAGGGCAGAGATGATGGCACGAGCAAACCTAGCTAGCATCTAGCGTTCTATGAATGTGTCTACTTGATAGATCGGTTGCAGAATCAACTTTTAAGATTTCCTTTTTTGCAGGTGTGCTGTCCAGAACCAAATACTAGTCAAAGAATTAACAGTCCTCCGCAGTGCACCACTCCTGATGGCAAGCTCGGCAAATGTATTAATCTGTTTTCCTGTCCGCATCTCACTAACCTGCTCCAGCCACCTGTACCTCAAGAGGCAATATCTTTTGTGCAAAGTTCTAGGTAAGTTTCGGTACAAAGACAGGCCTATACTATGTTGTGTTAATATTAAACAGTAGGTAAGTACCTACTCAGATACCCGGAATATAAAAATACACAACACCTTGAACTTATGCTAGCCTAGTACTTTTTGGTGGGTTATTTATATACACTTCAAGCACAAAGTACAGAGGCGGACTTAATGCCATAGGCATTTTCTACCAGTCAACCTTTGGGTGATGCAGAGACAAACAGTGGTAGGTGTAAATATATGCAAAAATTTAATTTATTATTTAGCTAAACTACAAGGATATATAAAATACTATAACGACATATCAAAATACTATAAATATATATCAATATATTATATATATGTAAATAGAAATTTACACGGATATACTAAAATAAAAAGACAAACAATGAAGAAAACATTAACGCTGTGACGAAACTGCCAGCTTTTTATGAATATACTCGCGAACTTTAATTTTGAACGATAAACGATTAGTTGCCATCCTGATTTCCTGGGGAAGCGCATTCCACAGAGAAATAGACTGAACGAAGAATGATCGGTGAATGAAGTCAGTGCGGTGAGAGGGACATTGAAGAATTCGGTTTTGAGATGAGCGCAGACTCCTATTATGATTGGCACAGATGTATTGAAAGTGGGGAGCAAGGTAACTAGGGGAAGAGGGAGAAATAAGGAAAGAAAACAAGGTGGTTAGCGCCCTTTGCTCCCTACGCTGACGTATGGGCAACCACTTAAGTAGAGACCGCTGCTCTGAGACATGATCATATTTACGTAGATTGAACACGAATCGAATGCAGTAGTTTAGAAGACGGTCAAGTTTGTCGAGCAGATCCGCATTCAGGTCAAAGTAGCACACATCACCATAATCGATAATAGGAAAAATTAAGGACTGTACAAGCATTGTTTTTGTATTAGGGGGTAGAAAGTTTTTCAATCGGTATAGAGCCCGCAACGTTATCAATGTATTATTAAAAATTCGGTATTACCGGATGAGCGAATTACTTTATTATTTTAAAACACAGCCGTATTTCGTTATTAATGTGTCGTACGCTGTGACAGCCAGCCATATCGAGATGAAACAATCCATCAAAATCAAGAAAAATCACAAGTCTGCGTAAAAGGAATCGACATAGCTGGAATGATTCCTAAAAATACCCCATTGTCATGCTGAAATCCTTTTTTTTTTGTAAAACACGAGCTTCTTCTCGAATCGATGACTCAGACCTGAGGCCCCGCGAGAACGCGGTCTAAACGTAACGTAAATACGTCAAAACAATAATTAAAAATTGTTTTTTTCTCCAAAACAAAAAAATTAAGCGACAAGATTAATAACTGTAATTGTTCATTCTAAAGACGACACGGTTGGCACAATGGCTGAGCGATTGACTGCTGCGCTCTGTATCGCGGGTTCCATTCACACAAATATTTGCGTGACCTACAGTTAGTTGTTCCGGGTCTGGCTGTTTTGTGTATGTGAGTTTAAATGTTTGTTAACGCCCCCACGATAAAGGAGAAAGTCCTAGTGTGGGGTATTTTTACAAAAAAAAGGCGTAGATCTCTATAGCGATTATTGGGCCATTTTAATATGGGACAAGCCCGTCACACTATTCACAAACTACTGCAACTCCTGACAGCCAGAATCAACAGTGGCGACCACCAGAAAAGCGCCGAGACAATGAACCTCGACGAAGTCCCAGAGAAACCAATTTAACTATCTTGGATCTTGCAACTGCAAATTAATAATGGGCCAGTCACTCCATGCTCACTCTTTTAAAGTTCCTACTGCTGGTTCACAGGACTTCTCTCCATAATCCGCCATTCGAGCCCAGTGCGGATTAATGGTTGTCAGTTTTTAGACTGGTCCTATGCTAGTTTTATAACGTTTTCCTTCACCGTTTTTAAAGCAGTGATGAGGAAGACCATAGAAACTATGGATGATCTGTGTGCGGAATGATATGGCAAGAAAGGAGGTGACTGCTGAGATGACGAGTAATAGAGAAGTATGGAAGAAGAAGTCATGCTGCGCCGACCACAAATAAATTGGGATAAGGGCCGGTGAATGATGATGATGATGACATAAACAAGTAAACCCCAAATTTACAATTTGACTTTGAAACGACTTTGCATTATGTTAATGCACTAAAAGAGGTGTAGCGGGTTATATAACATCCAAATCTAATTGGTAACAAAAAATGTCCAAAAAGTCTACATAACCGGTATGGTCTAGTCTGACTGAGTCATTTTTCAAACAGCAAAAAAATAAGAATCATGATTGCGATGTGTCTTTTTTAACCCACACATAGACACTCACAGTTACACCACTGACTGCTTCGCCGTTAAAATCAATGTGACCTTTATTCTCGACACTGTATGGTTGTTGTTGCGTTGCTCCCACTGGCAACCTGTCAATATTACATTCTCGTTGTCATAAGGTTGCAGTTGGTTTGCAGCAATTCGAGCTAAAAAAAAAATGGGGAACGGCTTTATGTGCGTTCTGTAGTTTCAGCCTACACCATGGACAAGGATGGGATTGTGTTGTGTATTACTTAGTCTTGTAATTTATTGTTTACTTTCAGATGCTTGGGTTCTGAAGAACACAGCGTATGCTGTGGCCCTCCGCCAACCATCCCCCGAACTACTACTCCCCCAACCACCAGAACTCCCCCAGAGTATGAGGACCCGGACGATTTTGCTGAGCCTGCTAGCTGTCCAGCCCTGATGACTGCGTTTCCACCTGATCGTAGCTCTGAATGCTGTGGTGTTTCGGTTGGTGTGGGTAATAAAATATTCGGTTAGTGCCATTTTTATTGATGATTACTAGCTATTAAACTAACTACCCTATTTAAATCGGATTTTGTTAAAAATTTCAAGGGTTTTATTTTTTTTACACAGAACCCTAACTAGAATTAGTAATAGCCTAAGTTACTCCTTAGTACATCATCTAATTTTCCAACAGAAGTCCCGTTAAAATCGGTCAAGCCGTTTCGGAGATTAAAAGGAACAAACAGACATTTATGTATGTATGTACTTCAGTAACTTGTATCTTTGTATTCCAGGTGACATAACTGGAATAGACGAGTATCCCTGGGCAGTGGTAATAGAGTACTCAATAAAAATGAGTACAAAAACGATCCTGTCATGTGGTGGAGCTTTAATCAGCGGAAAATATGTACTAACTGCGGCCCATTGCATCGCTGGGAAAGTACTGCAAACCTTGAAACCGTAAGATGGACTTTGATTTTTTGACACACGACTCAGCTTGTTCAGCTATACAGCGTAATTTAAGCGAATTCGATACACAAACGGTTACCATAAGCTCGGCACTTGAATCTAACCCGGCCAGCGCCAAAAATTTCATCGGGTGATAAGTATTCACTTTTGTATTTAACAGCTGTTTGCGTAAATAACCGACAAATACTTTTGGTAACTATCCAGGCAGACAACCAAACTGAACAATCTCCTGCATGAAACCAACACGCAATCGAAAGAAAAAATCAGGTGGCCCATATACACACATTCAATAGTTCATTATTTCTTTATCGTGTGGTTAGTGCCTAACCTGCCCCCGTAGCATGACCACCGTAGACACGGATTTCTTTGACGGAAGAATCGACAAAATGACAGATAGTGCAAAGAAATCGGTCATTGTGTCGACACAATCTGTCATTTTGTCGATTCTTCCGTCAAAGAAATCCTTGTCTACGGTGGTCATGCTACGGGGGCTAGTGTCAGATTGAGACCTGTGACTTGGCTTGACATGCCGTCGAGAAATATCTCTCAAGCATGCTCGTTTCCTTACGATGTTTTCCTTCACCGAAGCAAGTGATAATTATACAATACGCACATGAATCCGGAAAATCAGAAGTGCGTGTCTTGGGTTCGCACTCGAGACAGTCCTGTCTATTTACACGTTGCTTTGCGCGTTGCTTATCATTTGCGCGGTTCTTATCATTTGCGCAACTAATCACATCCACTGTTTAGTAAAGAATTGGTCATTTCTTGAATTTACGGAAAAAAGGCTTGCAAAGAAGACTATGCGTTGCATGCCATGCATTGTTTGGCCGTGACTTTACCTTATAAATTCATTGAAATTCACCGTCGTTTTCCGCACAATAACAGGTCAAACCTCATAATAACTATGTCTCATAATAAGGATAATTATCCATGTATTAATAAACAAGCCCGATGGAAATCCCAACGGGCAAATAAGACGAACTGTTGCAAGAACTTTTATCTAATTTTTTTCAAAAATCCTTCCTTAGCGCTGACTTTGTTACTCGATTACGGCAATCCCGGAAAATAGGTGTTTTATTTTTTTATAATATCATCTGTCTAACCTTTTTCCAACAATGTTGGGGTCGGCTTCCAGTCTAACAGGGCGCAGCTGAATACCATTATCTTACATGGAGCGACTGCCTAACTGACCTCCACAACCCAGTTCGTACTGAGTAATACTATATCCCTTGGTAAGACTGGTTGTCAGACTTTCGGGCCATTGACTACCTGGAACGACTGTCAAAGATCTACAAATGACGGCCGGGATCAACGGCTTAACGTGCTTTCCGAGCCTCGGAGGAAACTCGGTATGTAATGGGCGGTCACCTATCCACGGACCAACCTATACAAGCGCGGCTTAACCTTAAATTAGGCCCAAGCAGCTGTTATTATTTAGCAACGAGCTCCTTCTTAAATTTTTATAAAAAAGGGTATAAAAGTACCCTTAACGAAGCCGAAAGGCACTAGTTCTCCCCGTCATTGCGATATTTTTTTTGTTCTGTAACATTCCTGGGAAACTTCTAGTGGAGATATTTTTGTCAAAGTTCCAACTTTTTCACAAGTTTTTTTTTTATACTTACTAGTTTTTAATGTTTTATCTTTCCTTTTTTTTAAATCTGACAACCAGCCTTACCGAAGGTTATCGTATTATCCAATACTAACTGGGTTGTGGAGGTCAGATAGGCAGTCGCTCACTGTAAATCAGGTACTCGTATTCAGCTGCATCCGGTTAGACTGAAAAAAGGCTAGGTGATGATGTGTAACTTTTTCATGAAATAGTCGTGAAAATGTTCAGCATACAACCTGACACTGGCCGGTAAATTGCAGAACTCTTAAGAAAATTTGAATTCCGAAATATAATATTTTTCGAAAGTAACAGTGTTTTTGATACCTTTTCACTCTTTAACAGCTAAAGTGATTACATGCCATAACCTGAGTAAGACAAGGGGTACTTTCTATCTCAGGGATCCCTTGGGATAAAGAATATTCTTTATATTCTTGTAATGCGTTTCCGTGGTATAATAACCGACCTCCACGTAGACACGGCCATGGGCAAGTGCCATCTTCATAATGTGAGGTAGGAACTACTGATCCGAACATTGCCCCACTAGAAATTTCTCCTGTATCGTGGGTGCGTTTACAAACATTTAAACTCACATACACAAACAGCGAGACCCGGAACAACTACCTGTAGATCATAAAAATATTTGTTCCGTGCGGGGATCGAACCTGCAACACGCAGCGCAGTAGCCAATCGCTCAGCTATTGCGCCAACCATGCCGTCAGATATCATTAATAGGAAGCTACAATATCCTCGAGCGACAAAGGATATATACAACATTATTTTTAGTATATGCGAAACCTGAATATAGTTTGTTCAGAATAAGTAACTGAATCGATTCCAATCATTTTTAAACCATGTTATATTTTTTCCCAAAACTATTAAAAAAAGTTAAAAGTTGGATACCGAGCAACTTTGAGTAACTATCGAAATAATTTAGGCACCTGCTGCCAAATTATTATTATCAATGAGCTCAAGACGCGCTGCGTGGTGACCGCGTTTTTGGGCGGACAACTAGGTAACAGAACAAGCTTATAACTTTGTGATTTTTCATGATACAGTTTTGAAATTTTGTACATAGATTCTTTACATAAAAATACTAGACACGTGTATCAGGTTTCGCATATACTAAAACTAATGTTGTATATAAAACGTAGCCGTGGGATAATTTCCGACCATAACGCGAATAAAGCCGTGGTCAAAAGCTATATTAAATCATCTTTAAACTTATTTTCCAGGACGAAAGTTCGCCTCGGAGAATACAATACTACCAATGAAGGCAAGGATTGCATCATCGTTGGAGGGGGTGGTTCTGACTGCACTGAAGGGGCGATAAAGATCAGAATCGAGAAAACCATACCCCACCCGAATTACATCTTTGGGAAATCGAAGAATCATGATATTGGCCTGATCAGGCTGAGAGACACAGCTCCATACACAGGTTGGTAGCGAGTTTCATTATTTATTTATTTATTTAACACTTGATGTACAGAGGCGGACTTAATGCCATCGGCATTTTCTACCAGACAACCTTTGGGTGATGCAGAGACAAGCAGTGGTAGGTGTATATATCTGATAAACTACAAGGATATATAAAATACTATAACTATATATCAAAATACTATAAATATATATCAATATTTATATATGTAAATAGAAATTTACACGGATATACTAAAATAAAAAGACAAAAAATGAAGAAAATATTAACGTTGTGACGAAACTGCCAGCTTTTTCTGAATGTACTCGCAAACTTTAATTTTAAATGATAAACGATTGGTTGCCATCCTGATTTCCTGGGGAAGCACAGAGAAATAGACTGAACGAAGAATGATCGGTGAATGAAGTCAGTGCGGTGAGAGGGACATTGAAGAATTCGGTTTTGCGATGAGCGCAGACTCCTATTATGATCATCTGCCCAGAGATTTAACCCATAGACCTGCCCTCACCGTGCAAAAGTCACACGAAAACGTCTTTACACTGAGATGACATATACGATGTGCAGAACAAATAAGCGAGACAGTACTCAACACATAACAACGAAATGATACTTTTTTTTTTTGGGATGGGATATCATCAAATGACCCCCTCCCCCCCCCCCCGCTCTGGGCAGAGCGGAAGGGAGTGTCAGACTTGTACTGACTAAAACCCACCCATGTTCCTTCTTTGCCCTTTGTGTTCCAGGGCCGCGGTATCTCTTTCGAACAGTCCCGCAGCCCTGGCAGACGAAATAGATACCTAAGTGAATATTTTTTGACGTGGTATGGCGAATCTATGATTTAAATGTATGCAACTGAAAGCTTTTTGAGATGGGCTTCCAATTTAGCGGATGCCGCTAAATACCAGTCCGATCTGACTGCACATATCACCCAGATACTGGGTAACACAATCTCGCTTGACCTCTTGGCAGTTTGTAGCGAATGTCAATCTTTCGTATAGAAGCGTGTATTAGAAAGCTGTAATCATATTAATTAAGCGTGTGATTCAGACCCATCAAACTGAACAACGTTCTCCTTGGTACCATCATTGTATTCGTGATATAGTCAGCTGTCTTACATTTGGGTCTTTGTTCTTTGTATGAGACAGTTGATGATTTTATCGCGATAACGATGTGATGTCCCATGGAGAAAGCTTGTTTTTATCGCGATAACGATGTGATGTCCCATGGAGAAAGCTTGATTTTATCGCGATAACGATGTGATGTCCCATGGAGAAAGCTTGATTTTATCGCGATAACGATGTGATGTCCCATGGAGAAAGCTTGATTTTATCGCGATAACGATGTGATGTCCCTTGGAGAAAGCTTGATTTTATCGCGATAACGATGTGATGTCCCATGGATACAACCACACCTTGCTGATATACACTGCAAAAGCCGCGTTTTCTTTTATATTTATAAAGTTTTTTCAAAGAACCTTGGCAGGTGATTGAAAGTCACAAACACTTACTACATTGTTATTAACTTTTTAGATTTCATCCGCCCCATCTGCCTACCATCCAAAGACCTGACCCTACCTGAGAATACGCCTCCTTACTTCTCGATGTACGCCGTTGGTTGGGGCGCGACAGAAGACGGTACATACAGTAATGTCAAACGAGACGTTAACCTACCCTACGTCAGCATTGAAGTAAGTAACTGCATCGACTGGTTAGTTTTCAGAACGAACCAAAACTCGTGCAAAATAGTATATATACAACATAATTTTTAGTATATGCGAAACCTGAATATAGTTTGTTCAGAATAAGTAACTGAATCGATTCCAATAATTTTTAAACTATGTTATATTTTTTCCCAAAAATATTTAAAAAAGCTAAAAGTTGGATACCGAGCGACTTTGAGTACCTATCGCAATAATTTAGGTACCTACTGCCAAATTATTATTTTCAATGAGCTCAAGACGACGCTGGAGGCGTCCGCTGCGTGGTGACCGCGTTTTTGTGCGGACAACTAGGTAACAGAACAAGCTTATAACTTTGTGATTTTTCATGATACAGTTTTGAAATTTAGTACATAGATTCTTCACATAAAAGTACTAGACACGTGTATCAGGTTTCGCATACACCAAAAATAATGTTGTATATAGATTGTTCACAAGCAAAGGGATAACTAAAACAGTGACATATGTCAGGGACTCTTTATTGAATTCCTCATTGCACTCAGGATTTTAGTCAGAGAAGACTCAAAACTACCTCACTAGGTACTCTTTAAGTCAGACTCTTACTGACTAAAACCAAACGGTGTTCTTCGACTACCTTTGGCTTGGATCCTGGAGTACTTGCGCAAATATTCGACACGCTCCCCCGGCCAGATATTGACCCGTAATATGGCCAAGCAGACCCCGTCACCATCTGCGGCCGGGCTAGACCTAAAATCATTTATTTATTCATGTACACACAAAATACTTAACAGGAGATTACTTAAAGATAGAAGAGCACAAAGGTACTGCTTATTTCATGAGAAATCTCGTCCAGCAGACCTGCGAGAGGAAAGTAGGATTAGAAATGTAGACACAGTGAGTAGAAAAGACAAAACAGGAAAATTAGAATTGGAACTTAAAACAAAATTATACCTTTATAAAATAAACATACATACAAATATACACATATAAAATATATACTAGTACTGTAAATCTAACTATAATATATATCCAGAATATTACAGTACAGAGGAGAGGTCATGCTCTTTGACTTGCTTTTTAAACAGTAATAAATTTTAGAATCACGAATGTTAGGCGGAAGTGAGTTCCACAAACGTACTGCGTGAACAGAGAAGGAGTTAGAATAGAATTCAGTTTTATGGGATGGGAAATTAAGATGATACCTGAGGTGGGATCTACACAGAGCATCAGAAGGACGGGTAATTGAAAAACGATCGCGCTAGTAGCTGGGAGATGCAGGGTTATAAAGAATGTTGTAGGGGAGACATAATATTCGAGTGTTCCTGCGAAAACGGATAGAGAGCCACTTGAGTTCCTTGCGGAAGCGAGAAACATGATCATATTTCCTCAGACCAAACACAAAACGAATGCAAAGATTCTCCTCAGTGGCATCCAAGCATACGTTACGTTCTAAATTCAACTTAGCGCCCCTGACATAAGATACTCTTCCATGCCCTCTGTTGAATAACCTACTATTTTATCTCCATGCTAGTCGAAATATTTACACATAGATATCTGAAACGATCAAAAGGCTCCTCTATGATAGGTACACAGGGTGTAAACGGACCCTTCACGAAGCCGTCAACCAAGCATTATGTGCATACATCGAACTAAGTAAACCTACGCTACGATACTATCAGAATGTTTGATTTTCTGTGAGAAGAATGCATGACTGGGTTAAATAAATTAAATGTTAAATGTTAAATAGTGTAATTGGATTCGGCAGTTCTATTTAAATTAAATAAATAAATAAATACGCAAAAATTATTGCTGGGACCCAATTTTTATTTTTTTGGGTGCCAATTCACGTTTTACGACTGACAAAACTAAATCTTTTACAGAAATGCCAACCAATTTACAGCAAGCCTGGTCGTACCGTATCTTTATGGAAAGGCCAACTATGCGCTGGCGGCATAGAAGCCAGGGACGCTTGCAGGGGTGATTCTGGAGGCCCCTTAGTGTACGAGAATCAGGAAAAATTTGAAATCATTGGAGTCGTCAGCTTTGGATTGCTTGATTGTGGTGAAAAAGGTGTTCCAGGAATTTACACCAATGTTTACGAATACCTTGATTGGATTAAAAGTACTATTGTTGCATGATAAAGACGTTATACTTGACAAAAGTCGAAATAAATGTATCTTGTTAAGACAGCCCATTTCAAATGTGTTCTAATGTGTAAGCAGTTTTTAAAATGAGGAATAAAAATGTGATATTAAATGGTACAAGGTCTGTTATTCAGTGGTTGTAGAGTAGCGGCTATTCCAGTACAAAAAGTACATCAGCGCCATCTATGACGCCAAGGAAGAACTAACATGAAAATCCTGAATCACGATAATAAAGTTCTCTGCGAGATACGAAAAACCACAACACAAGCAGCAAATGGTCGGAGGTTCTTCCCTTTTTAATGGGGGGTGAAGAACTTTACACCCTGTTCTTCAAAACCTTAATGTACAGACGCCAGAATATCAAGCTACCTGAAACTGTCAAATTTTCCCAATCAACCAGCATATCAAGCTACCTGAAACTGTCAAATTTTCTTAATCAACCATGAACCTAATACTTTAGCAATAAAGTTGAAAATCTATTAAAGAAATTATTGTACTGTTCCCTTGCTAAAACATGACGTGTAAATTATAAAACACATGTGGTTAGATGCACAAATATTGTGCATAACTTAGAGAAGGTTTAAGTTTTTGATTCATTGTAATCGGTGCTCTCTATCAAAAGATGTATGAATTTAAAGTGTTCAAGAAGAACTTTTCATCATATAAGATACATGCAGCGACATCTATTGAAACACAATGGTACTAATGAATAAAAATGTGCTCACAAGATAACTTTTAAATCGACTGGCCAGTTTTTGTTAAGTTATGAAAGCAAAAAGTACTCTAGATTAGTCTACATGACGCCGCTTTGAAAATTTACATGGCTTTGCGTGTGTTCGATCGCTTTGCTTGCATTATATTTTAGCAGTTTAACTTTGTACGCGATAGATGGCGTTGTTCTTCGGACTCCATTTTCTGAATCGCGGTGTTAAGATTCTCCGTGAAACCAAAGGAGGAGTTCTTAAATTCGACGCGTATAATATAATATGTTGTTTTTATGTATTACCACGCACATCTTTTTACAGAGAAGTCAGATGTGCATGATTCTTTTTTGTAATGAAAAGCGTTTATCTCAAAGTTAGTCCCATTGAACATTAAAAAATCGTGTTTGGGCTCATTCATCATTTTCATTCATTTCATGACTTTTATCGAAGGTCTGACGAAGGAGACAGAAGGCAGTTGCAAGTGGTCCTGAAGAGTTTACAGCATCTATATCGTGTTTGGGCTCACTTCATGCATGCACCTTGATGAGAATTTTAGACCTAGCTGGAGTATGACTGTTATCGAGCGTCTAAGGATGAAGACGTGAGGCTGTCGAGGGAAGCCCTTATTTGGGAAAAACATAAGTAGAATATTTAAGCGATTAATTCAATTATTTCCGAGAAATTAAATAGTTACCTACTTGAATATATTCGCCGAAAGACGTCCAATGCTGAACATAGCCCCCCCCCCCAAGTGTTGCCACATTGACCGGTCCCGTGCGTCTCGCATCCAGCGGATCCCTGAATACTTGAATCTATACTAATATTATAAACCTGAAGAGTTTGTTTGTTGGTTTGGTTGATCGCGCTAATTTCAGGAACTACTGGTTCAAATTAAAAAAAATATTTTAATGTTGGATAGCCTATTTATTGAGGAAGGCTATAGGTTATACAACATCACGCTATAACTAACTAGCTGACCCGCGCAACTTCGTCTGCGTTTGGATTTTACCCGTTTTTGCAATCTTTTTCATAAATGCTCCGTTCCTATTAGTCGTAGCGTGATGTTATGTAGCCTATAGCCTTCCACGATAAATGGGTTATCAAACACTAAAAGAATTTTTCATTTCGGACCAGTAGTTCCTGAGATTAGCGCGTTCAAGCAAACAAACAAACAAACAAACTCTTCAGCTTTATAATATTAAGTATAGATAGGAGTATAAAAGCATAAAAACTCTGACACCAGGTTAGGAACTAACCACACGATAACAACAACAACAGTAGAGCATCAATGAAAAATGTTGCAAAAACGGGGAAAATATATCTATTCCTATTGAGAGCTTCCGTTGCGTGCGCTGCGTAAACGGTTAAAGTTACGCAACAATCATGTATGACGGAATTGTTCCTCTTAAAACTTCTAAAAAAATACGTGATATATAGAGCGTATAGACACCTTGTGCGAAGGTGTTTTTGTAAACAGGGTGTTTATCCTTATCCAAATAAATACGTTATTCATCAAAAGTATTTAATTTTGAACGAAATTACTCTTACATCATTTGATTTCAATGAATATCTTAGGAGATATCACAGTTTTAAAATAACTCCGCAGCAAAACAATGATCAGGTACCGCGCGCGCATTTTCATGCGGAATGATGGGTGTGATGTGTTAGAATTATACAGTACGTGCCTACGACCCACTCTCTCTAACCCTCTCTCTCTCATAAGTGACGCAGACGAAGTTGCGTGGGTCTGCTAGTGCTTAAATAAAACCATTTTATTGCATATTAATTGCTTAAATGTGTAATACGAAACACCATGGTTTGGAGACTTGAAGTGGCAGATCGTTTTTTACACGGACTTAGATACTAAGTCCAAGACTTTGGCAGAGAGGTAAATCCAGTTATACCAACTCCAGGGCTATTTTCTCTATGTTGCTTGCGTGCTCCAGGTACAAAATAATGCTCTATTTATTTTGTAAAAAACAATTTAGTATGTTTTCCATCACTAGTTAAATGTTGCTAGCAATATAAAATGTGTGAGTAAACATTTCGTTGTTGGCAACACTGACTACTTTGACGAATCGTGGGCTAGCGTTCTCTTGCAAAGCCCAAACAAACCGATTCCGACCGATGTGCTCGTCTGTCGCTTTGCCAGGTGTTTGCGCGTCTTCTAAAAATTACAATCGGATGTTTGTGTATGAAAACGAGTGAAAATACATGTTTTCTTGAATGAATGTGCGGATAAACGTCTCGAGAATAAAAAAAATCGTAGAACCAATAATATTTTGTGTGCTTTTATGTGATAAAACGACTTTATTCCCCCGTGTCTAAATAACGAAGAGGGCATTCATGTTTATAAATATTGATTTGTTACATATCGTGTTTTCTAACGTTTCTATTGTGTCTTAAAACGTGAAGTGAGATGTAGGGAATTTAATAACGTGTAAAAGATCCTTTGTATACGCAAAATGCAACAGTTAGTCCAAACTTACATGGACGCGATCGATGGAGTAACTCCGTGTTTGGTTTGATTGTGTTTTTTTTTTGTATAAAAAGTGTGTGTTTTTGACAATGGAGGGGACTACAGAGAAGGATTGTTCACCGTTATGGAATCTGTACCAGCAAATCGTTTCGGATATGAAGGTAGGTCAAATTGGCTGATTTTCTTTGTACACGAACAACCGGTCGCGCGCCCCACATTTCGCTAAGAAGTTGTCCCGGTAATCTGTTGGTGCTGAACCGACTGTATTTGATGCTCCGATAATTACTGCCGATCAGTTATTCTGAGCTCTTTTTTTAATATTCTTTTTTTGTGGGTACTCTATAAAAAAAATAGCTATATTTACCGCGCATGCTCAATTTCTAGAATCTAGGCGGCAGATAAATAAACAAATCATTATGATTTTTTTTTGTTCTTTCTAAAATAAATTGCTATCTTAGAATAAATATTAATTTATTTGTAGAAAAAACAGGTGGTTTATATTGTGAAAAAGTTTAAGAGTAATTATATTCAGTAAAGGCAATAAAGAATTTCAGTTATTAATGCTCTCTGGGCTTGTTCAGTAATACTTAGTTCAAATTCTAATAACACATTAAAACACACACAATAAATTAAAAAATCCAATTTGATACAACACAACACAAAAATCAAGTTATTAAAATTTTTGCTTCAAAAAGGTGACGTCTCGGAGAAATATTAAATCAAATAAAAATTGTTTTGTTGCAAATAATCGGCAGAACCCATTGTGGTTTAAACATGTGTTTTTCTTCCGTTCTCCCCTGTCAACCATTACACTATCATTTACTCTTTTTACTTACATATCCTTCTCACATAATCTATCCATTGTATAATCCTCCTCATCACATGTTCAGCAAGACAGACAATTCCTTTTAATTTTTTCTGTAACTGGTGCCACTTTCAAACTTCCTCCAATAAATTAATTACTATTAAGGTTTACAATCATAATAGTAATACAATGCAGCCAGCTGCCGTGCTTCTTAGCGGAGCTAGACTGGCTGATAGCCAGAACGATATGGTTGGTTTTGCTTGCTTGGTTCGGGCTGGCTCGTGCAGCGAATGGAATCCGTATATGATATTCCCTCCATAATTATTATTTGATATCACTTTATTTTAGTTCACCAATATAACCATGAAGATGGCTACCTACATACAGATCGGATATACTTTGAGTCCGTTGACAGACAAAGCGATGACAGTTGAAATTAAACTTAAGTAGTTTAGTTTTACTGGGATGAACCGCATAAAAGGAACATAATGTCTGAAACTCACTATATTAATTGCACAAGTGCAATATCTAAATGTTTGTCTGATGTAGCCTGTTCTATAGTTTAGTAGTGTTACCAAGTTCCTGACTATTCATATTTTTCTTGAACTGACAACCAAGACAGCACGCTTGTCATCCCCAAACGGTTAGGCAGAGGTGTACCTAAATAGTACACCCACCTTTCGCCAGTTATGTTTAAGTCCCATTTAGTAGAGGGGGAGCCTATGGCCATCAACCGGGCACAATTTCAGACTCCATGGCTGTTACTGACAAATTCCTGATGGAAAAACTCATCATGATCACCACTAGACCAATGAGACAGTTATGGAATACCAAATCTTGCATTTTTCATGTCTTATCCTCTCTCAGAGCGGATGCCAGTGTCCCAGCTATGGGAAGGTTATTATGCAAGAACTAGTTTCTCATGGATGAAACTTAGACCTCAGACGAAGTGTATTTTTTTAAATTTATAATAAGTGGCCTTTATTTGAATAATAGTAAATGAATGCCATCATAATGTCAGAGTCAACATTTTGCATTTCCATATCAAATTACCATTTATTAGTAACACAAATAAAGTTCTTTGAATGCATGTCATTCATTCACACATTGAAGTAATAGCTAAATATAAATATTGATTGAATCCAATTTAATCACATTGTTCTTGAACATAAGGGTTTGATTACACTGGCAATTAAACACATGGGTATAAGTATAATATGCAGTATTTCTGTAATATGAATATATTATTTCTTACTTTATTTTACACAGTAAGAACAAATAACAGTTTAGCGGAAAATCATAGACCACTGTTCCAGATGCTAGTTTGCAACAAGACATGGTCTATGGGGTTATAAATTTCAGGAAGTAGATTTTCTTGTACTATATGTATATTAGATGATGTGAGTGGAACCAAGAGAACATTTTAAGCCTATATTGTTGACACTGTTGAGTCAGGCGCCTTATCTCTGGTAGAGGGCTTGGGCTGTCATCCACCACGCTGGTTGAGTGCGCCGGGTACAGTTACATAACATAACATCACGCCCGTAATCCCTGAAGGGTTAGGCAGAGGTGTACCTAATAGTACACCTACGTTTCGCCAGTTATGTTTAAGTCCCATGTAATAGGGGGCGAGCCCATTGCCATCAACCGGGCGCAAATCCAGACTCCGTGACTGCTACTGAAAAATTCCTGATGGAAAAACCCAATAACACTTTGCCCGACCCGGGAACCGAATCCAGGACCTCATGCTCAGCAGTCGCGCTTGCGACCACTAGATCAATGCGGCATTAGCAGCGAGCAGATGGTACAGTTAGTTTCTATAAATTCTTGCCAACACGGGCTAACACCTTAAGTTTTTGTCAATATCGGTCCCTTGAGGCATATTTTCGAAAGCCTTATGTTAAATTCACCATTGAAATGAACGAACAAGCGGTCGTTTGTCAAAATCTCCTATCAGAGCTATGTAGAGAAAACATCGAAAATAGATTTGAAAGTAGGTAAGCTGTACGGAATCGCACACTTAAAAAGATCGACGTTCTGTGAAGTAAAGACCAATAAATAATACTCGTGAAATGCAGTTTTTGATAAGCTTAAAATTGTCGATGTGGCTTCCTTAGACATATGTATCCTGCTTATGCGTACGAAGTTTCATTAAAATCGGTTCAGTAATTTCGAAAAAAAATCACTTGAAAGTTTGTTTGAAATGCCGTAACACGTTATCGCTCTTAACTAGACGTTAGCTAAACCCTTGCTGAAAACTGGACAGAGATTAAACTTTGAGTTTAAAAGTATTGACATCTTGTGAATAAATCCTCTGTTTTATCAAACTTTGGGCTTGCTGCCCATGACCAGCTGTGGACATCTTCCATCTGAATGAAGACGATGATATCGTATGAGTTCTGGAGTAAACACTCAAGCGGACTGTAGGACCCAGGAATGGTTCGTAGGAAGCTAGTATGCTGTCTTTATTAAATGCCTCATGATAAGTTATGTCGATCTTCCTTAACAGTCTTTAGATTTTCGCAGTATTCCTTAAATAGGACACCTGTCGTCAGCTTGACATTTCACGATCACATAAATTGAGGTCTTTTCTATCATACATGGTTGACAAAAGTCTGTGTCATGTTATGTGGACCTTGTTGTTTTGGTACCAACGGTTGTGGATCCAGTAAAATTGCAGCAGCCGGTGGGTGCCGGCGGTAGCTTCATCCGATCAGACTGGATGCCGACCACGACATAGTTGGGAATAAGTCTGGCAAATATGTGGTGGAGGAGGTCGGATAGGCAGTCGCTCCATGTAAAACACCGGTATTCACCTACATCTGGTTAGACTGGAAGCTGGACGACGTTTGACAGATTGTGTGTGGATCTAAGGACCGACGAGGTTTGAGAGCAATTGAAAAATGCTTTGTTTTTTGCCAATTCTTACTTAGGTGGCGTGAAGATGGGACTAAGTAATAATAATCGAAGATCTAAGTAAGTCGCAATACATACAAGGACTTTGTGCTCATCAATGCAATTGAATTGTGGTCTGCATTTTAATCTAGGTATTAAAACTAAACATTGTGCTAAATGCTAGGCAGGTATCAATAAAGCGTGTTCAATATAACATCTTAGATCACGATTCTAATGCAATTGATGATATTCTGTTTACTAAAGGCGAAGATAGACTAAACTAAAGAAGAGCTAATTAATCAATATGAAAATACTACGGCAGGAAAACCAGCCGGAAAAATCGCCAATTTCATTGCGTTCGCGTTGTCATGCAGACGATTTCAAATCGATCGCCAAAATTGGTTCCAAGTAGTTTTTTTTACAAAATTGGACAACTGTGAAACCGAATTCACACTGTACACTACGGAAAGGATTATTATACGGCTTGCAGACAATAAAGAATTCCGTACAAAAAAATAAGTACTGAAATGATGCCAATATAAATAAAATTTTATCCAGTGTCCTTATCACGCTAGTATATTAAAAACAGATACAAAAAACAATGAGCCTTAAGCACTAGATTTTTACATATTCCCTGGACTCCACACTAGTGGTGGAGAAACCAATGTTTGATCTTTGTATTCATTAGATATCCAGTGACGTGCCTAGGGTCCAACAATACGGCAAGCCCTTAAGGGCAAGGAGATTGTTCAGAAGCCCATAAAGAGTTACTAGAATTAAGGGCAAGTCAAGCTTTTAGGTTTGTATGAAAGTACCGCCACTATTACCTATAACCACACCACAGCTGGGACCTAAGGCTCTGCTGCAGCTTTCTGCGAGAGAAGCAACCCCAGTGAGGATTGGTGGATGGCACATTATGTCTTCGAATTTTCGGTTCTAGGACATGCCGGTTTCCTCACGATGTTTTCTTAGCAAGTGTACAACACCTTTAGGCAATCAATCCGTATTGAAATTCACAAAAAAAACCGCAGTTGAATATTATTATACAACATTCGTTTAAGTATATGCGAAACCTGAAACGCGTGTCGAGAATTTTTATGTAAAGAATCTATGTACAAATTTCCAAAACTGTATCATGAAAAATCACAAAGTTATAAGCTTGTTCTGTTACCTGGTTGTCCGCACAAAATCGTGGTCACCCCGCAGCGCGCCCTCGCGCGGACCTCCAACGTCGTCTTGAGCTCATTGATAAACACAATTTGGCAGCAGGTACCTAAATTATTCCGATAGGTACTTAATGTCGCTCGGTGTCCAACTTGGAACTTTAAAAAAAAATTGTCTGAATATAACATGGTTTAAAAATTATTGGAATCGATTCAGTTACTTATTCTGAACAAACTATATTCAGTTTACGCATATACTAAAATAATGTTGTATATTATAGCTAGCCCACATTGTCCCACTGCTGGGCAAAGGCCTCCCTTCACTCCTTCCAAAGGTCACGCTTCTGTGCTATTTCTTTCCTATTCTCAAGGAAGACATCCAGTTCGACCCGCCATCTCCTGCGTGCCGCGACCAGTCACAGTTGAATATTAGCTAGTAATAAATATGCAGTCAGTTTTGTGATGAAGTCAGACATTCTTGTTTTAGTCATTTGCAATAATGATATTATTATGTCATCGTCCAAGGCTATCGAAAGGTCAAGTTTACTTTATTTAAATAAACAAGCAAACTTTTTGCTAACGAGTTCATAAATATTGGGCAATAGATTATATTATCGACTAGCTGTTGCCCGCGATCTTCGTTCGCTTGAAATTATTATAATAAACATTATTTCCCTTTTTTAATCAGATTTTGTTACCAATTTCTAGGGTTTTAATTTTGTTGCACGGAGCCTTAACAAAAAAAAACAAAAAAAAGAAAAAAAAAGTTAGACCTTATAACATCAGCTATCTCCCAGTAAAAGTCCCGTCAAAATCGGTTCAGCCGTTTCGGAGATTTACCGGAACAAACAGACAGACAAAATTTAAAAAAAATGTTATGTTTTTGTTAAAAGTGCCGTATTACGTTTTTCATATGCATTCAGTAAA
Source organism: Noctua fimbriata (assembly GCA_905163415.1). Lineage (NCBI taxonomy): Eukaryota > Metazoa > Arthropoda > Insecta > Lepidoptera > Noctuidae > Noctua > Noctua fimbriata. Next base: position 12,451,012 of record LR990945.1, on the reverse strand, counting down.
AAGCTGTTATTTTGATATTATAAACAGACACTTAAATTTTATTTATTTGTATGACTATGATAAAAAAAAATGCGGAGACTAGACTAACAGCTACAATAAGAGAGGTAAAAAAACACTAAGATACTTTAAGTGATGACAACGTAAAATGAGTTGTTTTCTTTTTAACGCTTTTATTAGCTTCACCTGTAACTATGTAAAAAAAATCTTAGAAGTTAAATTTGACCCCCTTCTTGGTTTCCGATTGATCGAAAATTTTGCATACATGTTTAGTTGGGATGACAATGCATGGTTAACTAAGTGAAGTCATTCTAAGTCTAATTTGGTAGACTATAAGATTGCGGAATATTTCGTTTTTCTTCTATTATTATTTTATTATATGAGTATCGAATGAAAAAAAAAAAGAAAAAAATGAAAAAAAAAAAAATGAAATGATGAAGAAATGATGTGAGGAAAGTTTTGAGTATGAATGTGGATGGGTATATGCGTAGAGGAAGACCAAAGAAACGATGGATGGACTGTATAAAGATGATATGGCAAGAAAGGAGGTGTCCGATGAGATGACGAGTAATAGAGAAGTATGGAAGAAGAAGACATGCTGCGCCGACCCCAAATGAATTGGGATAAGGGCAAGAGAATGATGATTATGATGATATGAGTATCGAATGAAAGGGTTTGCTGAGAAGAATAGTAGAAATAAAATGACGTCACTCTATAGCGTGTTTTTTAAACTATATTATTATTTTAATAGTCACAGTTTGTCGCCGCCACTAATTAGTGACAAGTATTTAAAATTCAAGAGGAAGCTGACATCCGGCATGAACACCTTATGTCGTTGGGTTTATCGGACTATTAAAAATAAGCCATTGGTTTGACTTACCAATCTTACGAAAGAGTATCGTATCACCCAGAACTAACTGGGTTGTGGAGGTCAGATAGGTAGTCGCTACATGTACAATACTGGTATTCAGCTGCACCCGGTTAGACTGGAAACCGACCGCAGCATAGTTGGGAAAAAGGCTAGTCAATCATCATCACATGATTCAAATATCTTTGGTGATGCTAGTTTAATGCAGCCGTATCAATGACACCATGAGACCTGTACACATAAGTCCACAAATGCTTACTTTTCTTGAGAATAATCTCATGCAAAGTTAGCATTTGAAACGATACCAGATCATAACAAGTAACTTGACAGCATATTCACACATAAACGAATTGTTTTCGTTCCGGATCGATGTGAACAGACCATGGCATAACACATAATAAAATCGTAGGTGTAAATAACACAAAAGTCAATGGTGCATTCTGGATAAGCACCTGAGAATTCACCTACGGATACTAGCTCAGTTGTTTGTTCAGTTGAAAAACACTGACATTGCCTTATGGCGTTTTTGCACGGTGCAAGTAACTTGAGCATATAAACAGGGCTTCTAACTCTATTGACACATGACGTTGCAAAAAGCAGGCGGCCCACCTGATACCAACTGGTCACCGCTGCCTATGGCATAATCAGCATATAACGTTCCAACTGCACGTGCTGCTGCTGCGTTGCTACTGCTGGTCTCCATTCTGTGAGAATGAGTAGATCATAATCCATCACGTGCGCAGTGTGGTGTGTTGGATATCGGTCCAAATTCCTCACGGTGTTTTCCTTCGCCGTTTTGGAAGCAATAGTGATGAAATGAATTATGCCGTATTAAGTAAAGTGACTGAATAAGTTCGCCGATTAGGCCATTAGCAGAACTTGTAGATCCATTGTTATCTCTTAGAGACAAAGCTAAAATGTCTCTTGATCCTGTTTTACGCTAGTGTTTGGGTATGCACTTCGAACCGGAACACAGCCGGCTGTTTGCCAGCAGATAAGTATGGTGGTAAATGTGGTAATACTTCCCCCGGACGAATGCCTTCACTAACGGCTGAGCGACTTTTGCTATTGTGCAGTCTAGCCAGCTGTCAGTGACAGTCTTTCAATGTAAAATGTCAAGGAACCTGACTCGATGGATTACTGCCTCGTTGGTCTAGTGGTGGCAACCGCGACTGCTGGGCATCAGGTCCTGGGTCGGGTAAAGTGTTATTGGGTTTTTCCACCAGGAATTTATCACGGAGACCGTGACCGATGGCAATAGGCTCGCCGCTTATTATATGGGACCCTTAGAACCTCTTTGACTTACTCTTCGGGGATTACAGGCGTGGTGTTATGTTAAAACGAATGCATGAAAATCAGCAGTCCTTCTACCTTAAAAAACTCAAGAAGAAAAACTTTTTTCATCTGAGATTGGTTTCTTGCCTTTTCTGAAATCTAACATTCTCGAACAGGCTGCGTCCTAAAAACAAAACCATTAGTGCTTTCCATTGGAACCAGAGTGTGACTTTACGTGTATTAACGCGAGTTCTTATCTAAATTGTTTTAATGCCGATCTGGTATGATAGCATTTGATAATCTTTGTGGTCGCTGTGTTTTACAACCTGATAACATTGTAGGTCGGTTTTCGCAATGCGATGGACCTCCTTGTCCGTTATTTCAATGAAGCATTTCGCCGAAAAGACTTCTATTTTGTTTTTCTTTACTAAAATGTTGTGCAGCCAGAATGTAACCACCTGGATACTTGTATCATTGTTGCTAGACCTCGTTTAAATCTTGGAAGATACATGATGGGCAGAAAAGGAGATGAGGCGTATCCTGTGGAAAGGCTCATGGCACTGTACTAATGCAGTGCCATTGTGATTGGACTAGGTCGAGAATTCCCCATTTGGTTAGATCGTTTCTGTAAAGCAACCAAACTGTGCCCGCAATGGGTTTAACGATTTGATTGTCTCACCTTTGTTGCATTTGCACGAATATTTATTTGTCTTCTATGTTTCGCTTAAAGACGTACCGGGCTTTAGGCTTCCCTGAATCCTCATCGCTTTGTCTCCCAACGCAAAACTATGTTGAGCAATCAATGAAATCTTTTTGATGTTCATTAGTTCAGAGCAGAGCACTGAACTGAAAGAATACAAAAAAACCTATCCCGTTGTTCTATTTACGTATCGAAATTCTCGGAGGCTCTTACTGTTGCTTTCTCCAATGTTATTCTGAAAGTACTCAAGAAAAGCTATATTTTACTCGTAATTGCCTTAATGAAGTATTAATCCTTAGTAACGAAACTGCCATTGTGTTCACAGTTCGCTCGTTTCGTGTGGAACTACAATTTATATGTAACACAGCGGCACAATACATTTTTATTCATTTCTCCTCAGCGTTTTGCAAGATGATTTTTTAAGGAGCAGGTGTGTGTACGTATGCTACAACGTTTGTTTTCTTTAAACAATGTTTTACTTCACACACAAAAGGATGTGAACTAGGAGCGCATATGACACCCACATTTTACCAGTTATGCTAACTCCCTTGTTATAAGAGGGTAGTTCGATAGTTACTGTTGACTGTGTATAAATGGCAATGGTAATGGTTGGTGTGTGTATGGTCGCTGAGCGATTGACTGCTGCGCTTCGTGTCGCGGGTTCGATTCCCGCACGGAACAAATATTTGTATGGCATACATGTAGGTGTTCCGGGTCTGGGTGTTTGTGTATGTGAATTTAAATGTTTGTAAACGCACCCACGATACAGGAGAAATTCCTAGAGTGGGGCAAAATTCTTTAAAAAAAAAAAACAGACTCCAGGATGGGATTGAACACCCGATGCATGACCTCATACGCAGCAGTTCGGCTTGCGACCACTAGAATGTTCTCTTGTCTCCAAAAAAGACTGGTCTACTGTTAGGCAGATTCTCCCAAAAACATTCCCTGCCTTCGCAAACGGCCAATCCAACCCACCTTCAGGTCGTAGGTTCAAACACTTAGAGGCGTCCCACGCGGCGTTTGCAACGAAAAAGGCAAATATTAAACGTATTGGTAAAGGGTATAAAACTTTCTATACATTGATTGTATGAACCGCACATAAATGGTATGTTATTCTTTAGGGATTGCGTGGGATTTTATGTTCAAACTTGTAAGTTTTAGAGCCGTGTAAGAGCAATTTGTCTAGGGAACTTTCTAGAGAATTTACCGTAATACTATCCGGTGTTCTTAATAATTTTGTACTGTGTTGTTTACGAAGTCACAGACTAATTGAACATCATGGTACAATCAAGCTTTCTGATTGCCCTCAAGGTATCCAAAATTGTAGTCCTAAGTGTCGCTAATTTCGCATTTATTTTGTTTTGAAAATAATTTGCTTTGAAACGAGATCGTCTTTAGTCGTGTTGACAAGAAGCATGTATTTAAGTGACTACCCAGGTAATTAACTCAACGTTCTAGTTACCCAAATATATAGTCCTACAGGCTTTATGTTCAATTGGTGGTATCTAAGCGGGTGAATGATGCAGCTGCCTCAGGCACCATTTCTGTCTGTAGTTCTGGCTGACGTAAAAATCTTTCGTTATTAAAAAAAAAACACTTCATTCGTTCTATTTTCAACATATTCAGGGATTGTTTCGACAAAAATCGATCCATTGAACTAGCCTCATAACAATCTGATATCATCAAAAGCCCGCCCCTTAACAGTTTTACCTCAACCAAACTCGATGTGTGTACAAAACGTATTATTAACGGAGAAATAAATTATACATCGTACGCTCTATTTACGATAAAAACAGTTGGTTGTTAGCACGATACATTAGTTATCGGAGTCGTTTACTGTTGAAACAGGCTAGTCGGGGCCTGAATTTATGTCTGATGGACTTGCACTTCCTGGACATGTCGAAAGATTTCGTTTTGAACTTAGTTTAGTTGGATTAGACCTTTGAGAACCTAATCTTCTCTTTTGGATTAATAGCATTCACAGGCTGGTGAGAAATCGAATCATTAGTTCCATAAATTTAAGATATTATGCATTGGCGTTACTGGCAATTTCTTGGGAAGTGCCTCTTGTGTTTCTTACTTCCGGGCACTAACTAGCATCATGAACAAAGCCAGTTAGATTAAGGTAAGTTACAAGACCATCAGCTTGGCCGACCTTTTTTGAATCAGTTGCAAATATGACCTTGATGATGAATTTTGCATTCGTCTTTTACCAAGAAGATTATTTAATTGCTGCTTCCATTCGTCATAGTCGTATAGTCTTAATACCCTTAAATGAAATACTTTTAAACTTCAACTTTAAACGGTGTACAACACCAACCGGCATTTACTACAGAACAGGTGGCCTACCATGACGTCATAGTAGCAGGAGTCATTCCAGTGTGGGAAAGGGATGGTAGATCATCGGCGATTAATAAAACCTTTGAACTTCATGTCCTTACTTAATTACTTCCTCTTTTAACCACTACTTCTATACTAATATTATAAAGAGATAAAGTTCGGATGTAGCGGCTGATCTTCGGAAATACTGATCCGGATCCTAAAATTCTTTCACTAATGGGAAGCTACATTATCCCCGAGAGTCATATGCTATATTTAAAACATTCCAGTGGGATCATTACCGATCATAACCCGAGCGAAGTCGCGGGCCAAAGCGAGTAGTTAACTTTTTCAATACCGTACCGTACCTCGAAACTTTCGGCGCTCAATACTGCTCCCGAGTCACCTTAACCTTTATGAGGGCAGACCTGAAGGGCGCACGTTGTATTGGCCGTCCAGACTTCGGTTGCGACAGTCCCGTCGGGAGAGTATTAAATTTTTAGGATCATTCAATGTCTGTCAAATGTTTGAAGCTTCTGAAAATTTGTACAGTCTGGGGAAATTGAATTTGGGCTTTAACACTTTGTGAGGAAATATATGAAAGAAAAGCGGGTGTATCATAGCGTGACAGCTGGCTGGGAGATATGAAGAAAAACATCGTGTTGTGCTGACCCCAAAATAATGTGGGACAAGGCCAGGAAGATGATGATGACCTTTCATGAAGCAAATGTTGTTTTGCCAGATTCTCAAATGCAACTCTACAACCGTCAGTATCTTTTTGTCACAAGGAAGGTTATTGTGGATTCAGAAATACTTCTAATGAACGTTTTAAAGTTAAAGGTTGTTGGGTTTAACTTTTAAACTGAATCTTTAAATTACAAGAAAGGATTTGACGAAGAAGCTTTTTGCCTCTTCTAATGCAACACTGCAGAGATTCTTCAATGTTGATTCAGGCGGATCAAAGGATCATCTTGGCATAATACCTTCATCGCCTTTTACGACACCAACGGCGAGATAGCCAGTGGATTATTCTTAAAAGCTCACTTAAGAAATACGACATTTTTATTTTCTTTATATTTATTTAATGGCTACGCGGATGAGGTGTAGTGTTCGCTCGTATACCATTTTTGGCAGTTAGCTAAACGCTGAAGTGATACACGTATTGTGATAGCAAATGCGGTGAAAACAAATGCAAGAAGTTATTTTAGAGCCCCGACTCAACTGCCTCGCTGGTCTAGTGGTCGCAAGCGCGACTGCTGAACACGAGGTCTGGGTTCGATTCTCATCTCGATAAGTGGCGAAATATGGGTGTACTATTAGGTACCTCTGTCTAACCCTTCGGGGATTACAGGCGTGATGTTATGTTATGTTATTTTCAAGCCTGCCACGAGTCACTGGTACGAAGCAAACAAGTGACAAACGCGCATGTTGCTTGCCACAACTGGAATCATCTGACGCTCCGTTCTCGACCCCATGCGGCTTCTTGCATTTGTTTTCTTCGCTGTTGCAACACGTGTAGTTCGTGGCCAAGCGGTGGGTTAAGCGTCAGCGGAAATACCGGGTGCAGGACGTGCCGTCCTAATAATATACTACGGAAATATCAGTCGTTTGTCGTGGATAGTTTATTATAATAGGTGGTTCAACACGTGCATACAAGAGTGATTGGATGACTGAATAATTTTTTTGTGGATGAAATTAATTTAAATGAAAAAATAAGTGTCAGTTCTTACAGTATAAGTTTTGAAGTAAGAGGAGTCGAAAATTCTTTGTCATAGTCTTGGCTTTCTTTCTCTCGCTTAAGTTGCTGTGAAAGATACTAGTACTTCGAAATTAACAGATCCATGTCACAAAGATGGATATAATTGATAGATAATACAGCGTTTGGAAACAGCAAAAAAGTGCTTTATTATAACAATCTCTGAAAGAATCAGGAATCATTCAATAGCAGTCACGGGGTCTTAATTTGTGCTCGGTTGATGGAAATAGGCTCGCCCCCTGTTACATAGGACTTATAACTGGTGAAACATGGATGTAACCGCTACGAAGTAGGTTTGTACACCTCTGCCTAACCCTTCGAGGATTTCAGGCGTGATATTAAAAAGATTCTAATTGCCTTCATTGTCATACTTGGGTTTTGCGAACTTTCATCATCAATTGAATGTGGTGACTTGCGATGCATTTGTATTTATTTCCAAGTCGGTCCCGTCAAGCATATGTTTTATGGTCCGCTTCGTTCCTCCCCATGCTCATACGGCACATGCTCAATTTAACGAAGATATTTATAATTGCTTTTATATCTTTTTGCACCACGCTTGGCTGGCCACATGTAACTGGTTGCGAAACTCACGTAATTCAGTAAATTGGTTCAGTAAACGAGTTATATCCATCCGCTTTTTGTCAGAAATAACCGGTTCTAATCGCGAATTTTACGTCAATTCCGAAGATAGTGTCGAAGCCGAAGTCTGTTTGGACTAAAACGGTTTTTGCTATAATTAATTTACGTTTGCCTCTATTAGCTGTTTTTCGGTCGTTGAACCTTGCTGTGCAGTTGTTACCGTTTTTTATGAGGATTTTATGTCCAGAGGTATAATCTAGATTTTAAATTAGCTGATTGTTTTTGTTGGCTTCTGGTCTGGTGGTTCGCATTCCGTGTTTGGTTCGACTTAAGCCACATTATCTGATGATTTAGAGATCGTTATAAGAGAATTGCCTTTGAACGTAGAACTACTGTTAGGATAATTCTAAGTCTTTCGCTAGCTCGCTGTCTAGTACCTAGAACAGTGGTGGCCCAGTTAAAAGGGACTCAGGCAGTTTGTGGAATTTATTTCGTCACCACTACTCTCAAAACAGTCGAGGAAACATCGTGAAAAAACTGGAAAGATCTAGAACCAAAAATTCGAAGACATATGACTTCAACCAACCCGCACTGGACCCGCGTGGTGGTATATGGCCCATTCCCCTTCATAGACAGGAGGCCTGTGTTCTAGCAGTGGAAGGGTTATAGGCTAATTATGCTGTCTAGCATGGTATCAAGGTCTCATTTCATTCCTACCATGCATTACGTTCGACATGGTTTACAGTCTGCCTTCTTAATATTTAATTTTGTTATCTTGTTTAAGCGAAGTTAACGAACCAAGTTTTAAGATTAGTTTAATTAATCAGACATTCTTTCGTGCCTTCCTAGTTTCGTCACTACTTCTAGTTATAAGGGGGGAGTTTTAACAGCTTTAAACCACAACTCCAAATCGTAATCCTGTCTATTTCAGAGTTGAGCTCCGCCTACATTTCATAAATATGCAACTTTGACAATTATGTTGACGCCCCCTCTCAAGAAACATGGTAAACGGTCCTAAATCTTTGAATATGATGTCATAAGATGTTTCGAAATAATTTAATAAAGATAAAGAATGCTGGCTGCTATATTTGGTTTGCTAGCGCTTGATGGCAAGGGATATGAAAAAAGGGTGAGAAGATAATAATAATATCAGCATAATCAGCCCACAACATTCCTGCTACTGGAACGCAGGCCTCCTGTCTGTGAGCGTAGGCCCTAATCCACCACGCGGGCCCAGTGCGGGTACCAACCCAAACCAAAAATTTTAAGCCTTCTACCAAGATGACTTCGAGTTTTTGATTGTGGGACACACCGGTTACCCCATAATATTTTCGTATACCGCTTTAAGAGCAGTGGTGATGAAATAAATTACGCTAAGCAACACGCCTGCTTGGGTGACTACAATTGTTAAGTCAAGGCGGTTCCACTGGGTCATCAGGTCTATACTAAATAGGCGACCCGGTCTTTTGGATTGGCCTGGCTGAACATTTACGAAAGTCACCAGGAACTGCAGAGCATAATTCGCATCACCTAACTTAACGACGTAAACAATATCCAATACCAATCCAACTTTGCTTTGTCTCCATGCAACTCTCCTATTGCCAAGACATAACAAACGCACAATGACTCGTCTAACTATCACCCCAGACAATACTTAACAAGCTTATATTCCAAACTGCATTTACAGTACAACTTATGAACCCAATTACACCATTTCAAACTAGGCAGATGTTCAATCGTTCACTGTACAAAGGCGTAAGACCTAGGCCAGAGAGAACAGCGGTGACTAGGGCAGTAGCGGGTGCGGCAAACGCCTCAAAATTATGATTAGCTTAATTCTAGATTGTTAAATCCGTTTATTGGGTGAAGCTTGCCAAAAACCAATCTATGGATTAAGTTTTTCATCTTTAAAATTAGTCCAAATCCTTAAGACAGCGGTCCACACAGATGTCCCTGTGTTCCATGACAGTTTCGACATTGGGATAATCCAGTTCAGTTGGCTACACGTGAATAGGAAATCGATCGAACGATATGTAGTCAAAGTCAGTACCGAGATTGGGATTAAGATTGATGATTAATTTCGAGCGCTATTTACGTCATAGTTTGTCAACCAGTCTTACTAAGAGGTATAAGTACAGCAACTGGGTTGTAAAAAACCGGTATGCAACTGCATCCCCCTAGACAGCAAGCAGAGCCCAACATAGTTGTGAAACGACTAGACAGATCTAAGTCATCGTTTCATACTTTGATGTCGCTCCCGCTTCAGCACCCGCGCAAGCCTATTACTCTGTCCCAACACTGTTGGCAACCTATTTCCATTGTCTACTGCAACGTCCTAGTTTGAAACCGGTGCATGTAGGCTTCGGAACAGGTTACGTCTTTGTAATCTTGAACTTATTTAGTACATCGACTACACACTTATCTGTACAGTTATGTATTTGGCCCTGTCGAACTATCTTTGAACCTTTACAAGGGAAACTAGATTTGGTTCAGGGGCTGTGTCTGTACAGAAGTGTCAAGTTCCCATGTGATAGAAGGTTTGTTGCTTACATTCTGTATGGTTCCATCTCTTACAAAATCTTTCAGTGATGATTTTACCAATTCTCCGTTTTGAAGTTGATGAGTTGTTTTAAATCAGGTCAGTCATTTGACTAAGAGCACCTTTGAATCAAATCTCATCATCATCATGTTGTTCACCTCGGTCTGTACATTTGTAAAGCCTTTAGTTACTTTGGTAAATATCGCAGTCTATTGTCGACATTAGTAGAAATAGACACGATTGCTTGGAAAATATTCAGTGGCTAGGTCCTAGTTCTACCCATTTTCATTGAATTGCATTCCACAATTTAGGTAAAAACGGTGTTACAAACGCTAAGAACAACCGTGGAACCTGGTAGGGCACAGCAATTGGAAGCAGACATCGCCAAACTTGCACTTCAATCCAGTTCAAAGTTACTATCACCTGATCCTGAACTTGATAAAACACTCCTTGACCAAAAGATCGTTAAGTTACAGCCACTCACTACCACTGCCCGCCACGATGTCACCATTGTCTGCCACTATGTCTCGTTTCACAAACCGGTGCCATTGGACTTGAGAACTGGTTGTCTTTATGTTTCTGAACTTAGTCAGCTGACCTGTTGAATGTAAGTACGGAGATAAATAGTCTTTGATAGTGCAGTCTGATTTCTACGGGAATCGTGGTATTATAGATGGAAATTCTTACGTTTTTTCTTGCAGGTTAACAAGATTTCAAAGGTTTGATTGTGTGGTTTCAAACAAACTATGAATTACCTGCTCTGAAAAAAACTGGGTATCATACTCTTATGAAATATGAAGTGTGTATCTGATAATGCCTGCACTTCTGTACATAGGGATACTGTTCCACAAGAAAGTCATCATCATCGTTCTCCTGCCCTATCCCAAATTATTTGGGGTCCGCACAGCATTTCTTCTTCTTCCATACTTCTATTTTAGCCATAATCTCAGCTGTCACCTCCATTCTAGCCATCTCATCTCTCTTATGTTCCACAACAAAGTATTTACTGGTAATCAAACCACTTGGTAAGCCTAAAAATTGTTGTCTGAGTTCGACAGACAGACTTACAATAGCTGCTGATTCTAGACTTATCAATTTAAAGAAGTTTTTCCATGCAATCATTCATAACTCCAAAATATGTATCACTTGTTTACTGTCTTTTGCAACACCTCAACGCTCAACCTTGGCAACGGAACAAAAACCAAAGGGAAGACGGCCCAAAAACCCATTGAATTTAAATAATATATTGCGTTCAGAAACTGTACCAGAGGGTCGTTGCCATGATCGTCTATTCAATATACTAATGGCGTAAGGGTGTGTAGCAGGGGTGTGTATTGATTTTTCCAATGCAAGGTTAGGGTTACATTTGCACTTTCGTTTTCGTTGGCCGGGACTTTTCGTTTTGATGTAGTAGTTGTTGAATCAGAGTTGTACGGAAATATATTTGGTCAGGTATTTTTTTACTATAGGATGGGTGGACTGTGTGAAAGATGATATGGCTAGAAAGACTAGAGAAGACGACTAATAGAGAAGTATGGATGACGATGATGTGATGCGCCGATCCGAAATTAATTTGGAGAAAGGCAGGAGACTGATGATGATGATATCTTTTATTTACTGTCATACGTAATGTCCGAAGCCACTACCAACGCCGTCGATGTGGCAATACAGCTAATAAAGGACAATCATCGACGCGATGAAGAAGAAAACTATGATAATTACGACCAGGAAGAAAGCCCTGAGGTGGCGTCTAAAAGAGATGTGGGAAAAAAAAAGTTATGCAAACTCAAATAATTTAAGATAAGGGCACAAGGATTATTTTATGCTGACTGAGTAGAGCTTGTCGTAAGATATTTTAGATTACTGACAAGTAAGATCTAAACATATATTTTAACTCGACATGTTTATCACCGTTTTTATGTCTGAAGACAAGAAACTAGTTGTAAAGTGGTTGTTAAACTGCTTTAGAAATTAATTGGTTGCCTTTTCTAAGTGGCTTCAGAGAAGTAGGAATTACGAGAAACTCATAGTTTGAGCTTAAAGATTTCTGACGACTGGATTTAGTAGAATTGATCAGCTAATATTATTGTAGATCATCCACTGTCAGTATGAGCGTCGCATATGAGGTTTGGTTCTGGAGTTGTGTCGCAAACTATGCTCCACCTCCTACCCTGCCTTTGTTCAAAAACATGCAGCCGAAGTGACGTCTGCGCTGCCACAGACAACGACGCGGTGGGAGTGGAGAAGTTCTGTTCTAACAAAATTTAAAAAAATGTCGTTCCAGCCAGTATGAGTATTTCATACTGATAGCTCTGTGTCTCTTTTGTTTAACTCTGACTGATCCTTTACTCAATTTCTTCCTCAATAATATCTTCAGTTATTTTTAGTTTTTTTCAGCGACCATTGCGGCAATCTTCTTCTTCCAACTTGGCGTACCAATGAATCGAAATTCGCAGAAAATTTCACAATACAAGTTTCGCTACAATACTCATCCGTATTCTTTGTAATCGATTTATGTGACACGAAATTGATTAGGTTACGTGACCATTATCGTTTTGATTGGTGATTTATATTGAAATATTCTATCGATTATTTTGGTGAATTTGCATAATCATTGCGTTTATGATCAAGGTATTTCGCTATAATTTATTTCTTCTATTTTCCACGAGGTTCCAGTATTTGCAGGCATAGTTTCTTCTTTAGGTCATCATTTGCCTAGCGTTTTTCCAACCATGTTGAAATCGGCTTCCAGTGTAACTTGATGCCGCTGAATGTGGAGTGACATTTGTTTTTAGTACTTTCTTTGGGAATGTTTAAGTAGCACACAGTAAGTCGTGAATAATTCATTAATTGGTCCATCTTCTGAAAGACCAAAGAACCAAAGAAATGTATAATCTCCTTTGATGATTTTCGCACACCTATCATACAAACATGTTTTAGCATGAACAGTTTTTCCCCCACAAGCATTTTTTCAATCATCTTTCGCCTTTGAATGCGTAACATTGAGCTCAGAAAGCGTGAATGTTCGGATTAATTTTAATTAAATTGTAATCAAATTGTGAATAAGGTGGTGCTAGAATGCAATAGATTATTCTAGAAATAGATACGGTAGTACTAAAGTATTGTTGCTGGTGCTATGAATAATAGCTTAGCAAATGGTTGGTGGAGTAGATGCTTATTCTAATACTACTGTTGTATTGAAACGTTGCTACACAGGTAGGGCTTTTTGCCATAACTAGGATTCTGCTTGACATCGAATTTTGACAGATACTACTCTGCCTATCCTTTTCCCAACTATGTCGGGGTTGGCTTCCAGTCTAACAGGATGCAGCTGACTACCAGTATTTTACATGGAGCGACTGGCTATACAGTACCCCTTGCAAAGTCTGGTTGTCAGACTTTCGGCCCTCTGACTACCTATAACGACTTTCAAAGATCTACAAATGACAGCCGAGACCAACGGCTTAACGTGCTTTTCAAGGCACGGAGGAAACCCGGTATGTTGTGATGGTCACCGATCCACAGACCGACCTAGGCAAACGCGGCTTAACCTTGAAGATCAATCAACCTGTGCGGCTGTTATTTTTTTAGCCACGAGCTACTTCATTATGCTTATGCAGTGCAATTTGGATTAAAAATGTTCTTTAATCAGGAATATTATAGAGGTTATTGTCGTAAAATTATGTAATGCGTGTGGACTGAGTCGAGAAAGGAAAAGTTTACTCTGCAAAGCAAATACTTTTACGTTGAATATTAATATATTAATCACGCCTTTTTGACACGGTTATGAACGCTTTCGGAGCGGAAAACTCATGTTTTCATACAACTCTTTCATATGGTAATTTTGATTTATTCGGTCTGTTGTATATGGCGCTAACGTACTTAACCTAAGTTATCTAACCTTATGAGATTTTTTGTTTATAAAAATTTTAAGATAGCAAAAAAGACTTTTAGAGGATTAGAAACTATGTCTGTCGAACTTGTATCATCGTAAAGTGTCAACGCATAGCATATCACCACCACCACCGCCACCGCCACCGCCACTCACCATCTGCAGACCTTCTTGAAAGAGGACTTTTGGCCGAAAGGTGTCGTATACCGACGATTCCGAGGACGGTTACGCGACACCACGCAGCAGAACACGACGCCGTCAACGATTCGCGTCTAGTTTTAGTTAAATTAGGTTTTTTATATGTATTAGTTTATTATTTTATAAGATTATTTTGTGTGTTTTTATCTATGGGCCTCAGTTGCCTGACAATAAAATTATTGATTGATAACATCACGCCTGTAATCCCCGAAGGGTTACGCAGAGGTGTACCTAAGACTGTAAGAATAGTACACCCACATTTCACCAGTTATATTTAAGTGTTTATGTAATAGGGGGCGAGCCTATTGCCGGGCACAAATCCAGACTCCGTGGCTGCTACTGAGAAATTCCTGAAAGAAACACCCAATAACAATTGGCTGGACCCGGGAATCAAACCCAGGACCTCATGCTCAGCAGTTGCGACCCCTAGAGCAACAAGGCAGTCCCGCAACGCAGCGTCAACGCACTGGCTAGATTAAAAGCCAAAATGGCTGTTGGGAATACCTACACTTTTGTTTGTTCTTGCTGTTGGTCTACTGGTCACAACAAAAGAGGTTGTGATCGTTTCTTTGGGTTTGACACCATGATGATATGCTTCACCTCCTGTCCTGCCCATCCTGCACAACCACTTGCACCCACCAAGATTTAATCAAAGCAATTAAAGCTAATACAATTTGTGTTCATCAACACGTAAAGAAAAAGACCACGAGCCAAAGTATCTAAAACATGTCTTACCCAACGAAATATGCCAGATATAATCTGTGGCAGGTATTATCATAAAAATATCCTTAGTAAAGCTCATGTACATGAAGCTAATACTGTTTTTGACGGTAACTCGGTATTACCGTAAACACGTACACTCTACGTGACCTGACTGCTAACGGATTAGAATTAGACCTTCTAGTTCCGCCGGTGTCTTTTAACACAGATTTTTTTAAGCGCCTCGTCTTTCTACTTCCCTAGTCACTTGGGTTCAGTGCAGCTCGTCTTTTTGCCACACATCTGCCTAGGATTCTTCCAGGTATGTTAGAATCGGCTTCCATTCTAGCTGGATTCACCTCATCATCATCTGCCTAGCCTTACGTTGGGGTCGGCTTCCAATCTTACCGGATTCAGCTAAATATCAGTATTTTACATCGAGCGTCTGCCTATCAGACCTCCACAATCCAGTTAGAACTGGGTACCACGAAACCCCTTGGTAAGACTGGTTGCCAGACTTTCGGGCCACTTACCTGCAACGACTGTCAAAGATCTATTTAAATGACAGCCGGACCAACTGCTTAGCGTGGTTTCCGATGCACGGAGGAAACTGGGTATGTAATGAGTGGTCTCCCATCCACGGACCAACCTGAAAATCGACCCGAGCGGCTGCTGTTGTTAAGCCAAGAGCTCCTGCGCTGGATTCATCTGAGTACCAGTATTTTACATGAAGACACAGATTCAAGTTATAGGTAACCAGAACGATACCCCTTGGTAAGACTGGTTGACAGATTTTCGGGCTTCTGACCGCAGCCATATCATCTCACACAGTCCGTTTCGTATATTTTCTTTATTCCGATTCTTATAATCCATATTGATGTAACACTTTTCTTGTCATCTCCGTAACACATGTCCATACCACGACCATTTTTTTTCTTCTTAATCTTCTACAAGCGGTACTTTCAAACTCCCGATGCTTACACGTACAGTCTACGTGACTGAACTGATAACGGACTGTCTAGTGTTGACGGTCTTTCGTATCGGGAATTTTTGAGCAGCTATTAGTTAGTTTTATGGCTAGTGTTTTTTGATAATGTGTGTTATGGGTTTGTTGTGTCTTATGTTTTCAAAGTTGTTGAATACTGCTATAAATATGAGATATATCCAATAGAGTCACAAACCAGTGTACCAACCTCCTACACGTAAGCACATCGGTCCTTTGGGACTTGCACACGTCTGTCACTTACCTGTTGATGTAGGCATATAGGCACAACCATATAGCATGTGATTTCCAGAATGTCATTTATCAGTTTATGCCAGACCAACAAAATAGCCATGATTTCAATCCTCTCACACCAAATTACCAAGTAATTTCGTGTTATTCATAAACCTATGAAATAAGCAAAAGGTTTAGGCATTTATCTAACTTCATACGTCGTTTCCGCGTTAATACGCGAAATCTGGCTGGTCAGAACAGACTTTGATGTCCATGCAGTAAAACCGTCAAAAACATCATTCGATCGGGCAACTCGACACCGCGTCGGACTATTCACTTCCGCGACGAAACGTGTGGTCAATTCATCAAGCGAATCTCCACTGTTTTCCACATCGCAAAACCCGAATCCTCCACAGAACAATTTAAACAGTAATTTCGCAATCTCTGTCACTAATTTACGCTCTAGTGCTAGAAAGTGTACAGACAACTGAGTTGCAAAGAAAGTGCCATTATATTTACGCAGCATGACTAAGATAATAGCATTATAATCATATCATTGTGTCTAAGATAAGAGTATAATGGGGAATCTGTTTGAAGAACAATTTTGAATAATGGAGGTCTGTCTCGATAAGGAGTTTCTGTTATCGGGGTATTGAAGGGTTCTTTCTTATAAATTTTGATTAAACGTCGAAAAACGACGATGCTTTGGAAGTGGCGCACTTTTGGGCTAGCTAAAACTAAAATAATGTCATGTCAGTGGCAAGAAAAAGAAGACTGCTAAAATTGTTTTATGTGGGAGGCCTATCCGTGTATAGTTTAAGGATGTGGACAGGTATGGTCATTGAGTTGTAAATAAAGATGGAAAAATATTTTATTGCAGGCCTTAAATCTTGAAATATTTTGTTTATCATAATTTTAGGTCTCATCGCCTAAATAAGGGGCTTTATATCATAATCAGCCTAGTAACTGGGTTTTGGAGGTCAGATAGGCAATCGTTCCATGTAAAATACTCGTATTTAGCTGCATCGGGTTAGACTGGAAGCTGACCCCAACGTAGTTAGGAAAAAGGCCGGTCATAGATGATGATGATATCGTAATCAGCGCATAATGTTCCACTGCTGGGATACAGATCTCTGTGAGAGGGAGTGGTGTGTAATCCACCACAAGGGCCTAATTCGGGTGCGTAGATGTCAAATTTTTGTTCTACTAGAGCATGCCTTTTTCCTCACTGTGTTTTGCTATTGCTCTACACGAATAGTCTGCTAGAAAGAATCAGCTATTGCCGGGCATCTGTTGCGCATTAGACAAAATTACATCAAATTGTATTAATATCTTTACCAAAAACAGCATTACTATAGTAAAATAAATACTAGAGCAACGGGTAATGAGGAAGAAGCAATAAAATTTAAATTTAGTTACCATTTTCCGAATTAAATAATATTGTTATGTAAAATTTTACTACCGTAAAGAGCATAATCAGTCAATTACGAATTTGCAATGCTTTTTGTGATTAAGATTAAAAGAGTGTTGGTTTTAATTTACATCACGTGAGCGGAATAAAAAATTGCAATTTTATTACTGGTAGACGTCCGTTTGTAGGTCGTTAATGATATAAAGATCAATGACGGTAGCAATTGAAAGACCTTGGCAATTATGATGCATTTGATATTTCCTTTTCAACGTGAAGAAACTGGCTTGTCCTAGAACCTATCATTCGTAGATAAGTGGCAACCTCCAATCCGCACTGGGTCGATTTGGTGGATTGTGGTCTATTTATTATCACCCCATACCTCTAAAGGCACGCAAAACAGTTAGTCCTAGCGCTCGATCTCTCCCCAATCGTGTGAGATTGGTTTCCTGGTCCTAGCGCTCGATCTCTCCCCAATCGTGTGAGATTGGTTTCCTGGTCCTAGCGCTCGATCTCTCCCCAATCGTGTGAGATTGGTTTCCTGGTCCTAGCGCTCGATCTCTCCCCGATCGTGTGAGATTGGTTTCCTGGTCCTAGCGCTCGATCTCTCCCCAATCGTGTGAGATTGGTTTCCTGGTCCTAGCGCTCGATCTCTCCCCAATCGTGTGAGATTGGTTTCCTGGTCCTAGCGCTCGATCTCTCCCCCATCGTGTGAGATTGGTTTCCTAGTCCTAGCGCTCGATCTCTCCCCAATCGTGTGAGATTGGTCTCCTGGTCCTAGCGCCCGATCTCTCCCCAATCGTGAGATTGGTTTTCTAGTCCTAGCGCTCGATCTCTCCCCAATCTTGTGAGATTGGTTTCCTAACAGACTATGAGAGTAAAGGAATAAAGTGTGCACCTTTGTGAGCGTTCGCTGTCACAATAGCATCTGCTAGTAAGCTGCTTATTTTTGTTAATTTTGGCCTTTTGGATCCAAGCATTTTCAATTTTGCCTATAACTCTTTACAACAAAATGCAGCTAGTAAAAATAAGCATGAATATTAAAATACGTCTCCCAAAAAACCTTTTAACATCTCGACTACAAAGCCAATACTTCAATCTAAAGAATGATTAATTCAAACGAAGTCCTGAATTTGATTTATTCAAAACGCTGTCGAAAGCTAGGATTGACGTCCAAAACGGATTTTGATGAGTTTGTCAATCACTTTAGATTAATGATTCTGGACGCTTTTTGGGCCAATGATAACTGGACTACAATTTAATTTAATGTTTTGAAAATTGAGACTAAATGTTGGTACAGACCTCGGAGATTCTAATTAGGGAACTTGGAATTAAATTAAGAAAGTTGTATTTTGATTCAGAAGATATTGAAATAATTTTGTCTTTGTAATTTTAGGATGAGAGTCCGCTTCTGATATTTAGTTTAATTTTCATCGTGTTTTATTTATTGGTCCTTTTGGTACTATTTCTTTTTCCAAGGATACGCCTCGTTATGTTCTCCTGAATGTTTTAATACGAAATAAATGGAGCAATTATATTACTTTTAGGGACAATTTGTTTCGCTCAGAATTTTATTATATTTCCGTTGCTACGCACGTTATGGCAAAGTAATTGATAATATTTGAGCAAAAAATTTTTGCCTTGCAATCAGTCCTTACTGGTTTTAAATGCTCCTCATATGACTTGACCAAGATTATGTCTGGACTCTAAAAAACTGATTTTGATTCGGTGTTTCTATCCGACTACTCTTAGGATAAATACCGTCCCCGTTTTTTATGACTTAATTTATTTTTGACATCGGAGTGTTTTTTTACGACCAATTTACAGAAATTTTGCAAGCTTACATAAAATTGTTTTCATTGCATAGTAAAACAGTTCTAATACGATAACTTCAAAGCATTGGGCCTGCAGAATTTCATTTAACTCGATACAGATCCATTATAAATCAATTACCTCTGTACTTCAATTGAATCATGCAATTGTATCTCAATTGCTTTTTCAGTTTGGCATGGATTCGTTCTGGTATTTTTAACGAAGATTCGGTTACTATGCTTTTGTGCCCACGTCTAATTGATTGCTTCTAAGTTTATTCTATTGGTTTTGTTTCAAATGTTGTCTTTTTTATTTCAGGTACGTACTGATCAAATGGTGTTGTGAACTGTTAAGGTATGGAGGACCCTCAGAAGTATTCGCTTCATGCAAAATACTGGTTTGACTGGAAGACTAACATAGATGGGAAAAGACTGGGCAGATGGTCAGACTATCTGCATAAGTGTGTGCTGTGTGTGCTGTGTTGTGTGTGTGTGTGTTGTGTGGCTCTGTGTGATTCTTTCTAAACGCTAATCCTGTATTATTCGATTACCGGGTCGGACAAAGTGCTATTCGATTTTTCCATCAGGGATTTCTCTGGCCGCTTCAGAGTCTGAAATTGTGTCCCGTGCTTAACCCTTCGGGTATTACTGCTACTCATATACCCATCCACATTCATACTCAAAACTTTCCTCCAAAAAGTTAAATATATATACCTGTTATTTATACTCTTAACTTTTTTTATTGCACTCTTAAGCCGTCACAAACATGACTGTGTCAGCTCAACTTTTATAACAAGATATCGTTAGTACACAACTTGTGCCTGACACTTCGACAACTAAGCACTTTTGCTAATCTTCCGATCCTATTACTGCTCCTATTGCTGCTGGGGTGTTTTAATGCTAGAACTGCGGGACTGTTCGGAAGAGATATCGCGGCCCTAGAACACAAAGGGCAAAGAAGGAACATGGACGGGTTTTAGTCAGTAGAAGTCTGACAGTCCCTTCCGCTCCGCCCAGAGCGGGGGGGGGGGGGGGGTCATTTGATAATTTCCCATCCGAAAAAAGAGGGGTGTTTAAATACGAAATTTATATGGGCAAGTATTGTTATTTCCAATCGATTGTCTTTTTTAGTAGTTTTGAGGGGGTGAGTCATGAGGTGATGACTAATATAGAAGTATGACAGAAGGAGACATACTGCGCCACCCCAAATAGATTGGGATAAGGGCAGGAGAATGTTTTCGACGTTTTATAAGTGCCCATCTAGGCCTATGTGAAATAAAATATTTTGATTTTGATTTTGAATTATGATGATGTTCTTTACAGTTTTTTGCCCAGTAAGTTCATGAATGATGCGATACAAACTATACAAATAGCATGGATCAATTTTCTGCCCAATTACACAAACAAAAAAAAAAAACAAAACAACAAATAAACAAACACAACAACAAACAAATAAAATAAGATGTCATTTTATTTGTTTTTTTGACAAATTAAATTTTACTCACTTATTTACTTACTTAATTAATTGGGATCAGTGCAATTTATTTTATTTATTTAATTAACTATTTATGTACACACAGAAGACAACACAGGAAAATAACATTATAATAGATGAGTACAAGGGTACAGCTTATTTCACAAGAAATTTCTGCCAGCAGACCCGCAAAAAGGAGAAATGAAAAAGAAATGTAGACGATAGTGTGTAAAGGAAGAGAATAAAGTTTATATGTGCCTTAACTAACTTAACCTAAAATACTATATAAATATACATAAAAGTAAATATTAATATATACTTCTATAAATACATAATGCTAAGATATATAAACCAAAAAAATATATATGTATATTATAAATCATAATTGAGAGGAAAGGTAATGCTCTTTCACTCTGGTTTTGAATAATGAAATGGTCTCCAGATCACGAATGCTAGGCAGAAGTGAGTTCCACAACCACCAGCAATATGTATTTTTCTTCCATACTTCTTCTAGTCACTCTTCTCTTTGAGCTGTCATGTTAGTAGTACCTCCTTTCTAATATAAATCTAATTCTCAGTTCCCGAACAGTAGAACAATGTTCTTTTGATAATAATGTAGGGAGAAAACTTAATCCTAGCTCGGCTTACTCTTAGAAGATTTGCTGTAAAAGAGGAATAGTTAATTAGTAAGGAAAGATTAGTGAAGCCAATCTGACGTAATTAGTATTCTATAGAGGTGGGCCGACTAGCCGACTGGCCGGTTATAGTCGGTTGCAATCGGCAATGTCCGTGGCGATTCGTGTACAGCTGAGTCGTTCGCACATCATACAACGCATAGGGTCGCCGTGCGGTCATAGATTTTCCGTTATAAGTTGAACTTTATGTTTAAGTTCAATTATTAAGCAGCCACAGGTCTCAAGTTCGAACCCAAGGTACGCCATCTCTTATTTTCGAATTCATGTTCGCATTGTATAATAATATCACTTGCTTCGGTGAAGGAAAACATCGAGAGGAAACCAGCATGCCTGAGAGATATTTCTCGACGGTATGTCAAGCCAAGTCAGAGGCCCATGGGCGGCATAAAAACTCTGACACCAGGTTAGGCACTCACCACGTGAGAAAGAAGAATAAGTTCAATTATTGACTACCAAGGGAAGAGTTCCCGATTCCTAGATTATGTAACAAACTGTAATGCAGATTATAAAATAAAAATCATGAACAATAAAGGTTTTAATTTCATTTCAATTACTCGAGCCGATTAGTCGGCGTTTTTGCCGACTATTCGCCGATTACGAATATGGCCTGATCATCAAATAAAGAAGAACGAAAAAATATTTATTTTTCGCAGGGACATGACGAGCATCATATGAAATGCCAAAAAAAATAACAATAAACGCATAACAAATATTTATAAATTCAACAGGACGGAATAAAAACAAAAAGTTATCAGCTTGCACGTCGTGACTGCGACAAGCAGGTTACTCAGCATGATGCTGTACTAAGGGGGGCAGCACAGCGCTGATTTTCAGTGGTAACCTGTGAAAAAACGTACGGAAGCCAAGACAGCATAAATATAGACAGGAAATAGGATGGGCTTTCCCTACTAGTTTGTATTCGGCATGAACGTCTGGATCTAGATTTTTTCGTAGGCCTTTTATATCTCCATCGAGAATTCCATTCGGTAGCAAAGGACCAATCTTTTTTAAACATATTATGGTAATAGCATAACTTAAATTAATACGTTTCTAATTTTCCACACTACATACGCCTCGGCTTTTGACTCAACTTTCCTTTTTCTACTTTAAGGTTGCTTGAATTCTTATACCGATAACTATAAGTTCTGAAAACTCATTATTAGTTATCATTAACACTAAAAAACGGGATATTTATTATTTGTTTTGAGTTCCTGATATGTCGGCGCTGTTGCAAGCACCATGATAGGGATGGGTGTTTATGAGCAGACAAATCGGTTGGCCCTCTTTTTTGAAAACGAACAACAAAACTTATATCATTATTAGTTTTGTGTCACCACAGAAATACCAAACATTTATATGTCTCTTAAATCAAGGTCACCTAAAATAAACAGATACGGTAGTCCTAACTCGCTTTTAATACGTTTATTGTGAACTTCCACCGTGGGATATCGACCACACCGTTACTGGTATACAATGGTGTGTAGTTAAAGCACATCAGTTGTAACTATTTGACATGAACAGCATCTTTAAGTCGTAGTAGCAAAGGTGATTTTAGCAGTGGAACTGATGTGGGGTAGACTGTAAATTGTTGGTTATAAGGTCAGATCCGGGTGATAGTGAAGATGTAATTAAAAGGAAATGAGGTTGGTTTACAAATGGGTGAGCTTATTGATTTGTATGCTGTGGTCGTTTTGGGAGACCGTTTTGTGTAGTTTTTAAAGGTCAAAAAGTGTTGATTTCTGGCCTGATGACTTTTGATTTTGATAATGTGTCGTTAAGGCAAGTTTTGCTATCGCTCCATATAAATGAAGTTCGGTTCTAGTTTACGAACATTGTCGTCTCTGTTGCTTCTAGCTTTCAGAAGTTGCAGAGGTTGGGGATAGTCAGACCAGCTTAACCCAAAAAGAAACACTTTATTTGAAGTCATTGTAATACATGCAGGTTTGTTTTAAAGCAAGTGAATAGCCCCAGCCATGCCTTTTCCAAATCCATCGGCATTCGTCACAGACCCTACTTTTCTCCATAGCGATACTTCCATCAGAATCAATAAGTACACTGAGAGTGCAGATACGATCGGTCATACGCTGCGGTGCCGTAACGTCTCCTAGAAGTAATTAACCACGCTACCCTTTTCCAAATACATTTGCTTAAGTTGCCGACCTTATTTTACTTCAAAGAACAAACTTCTAAATCAACAAGCACACACCATAGATACGATCGGTCATACGCGGCGGTGCCGTTATGTTTTCTAGCGGTAATTAGCCACGCTGCTGCGGCGATACTATTAAACTCTTACAAATCCAAAACCATACGTAACAGACCCTTTAGTTTTGTTTATGACAGTCATGACCTAATCCTGCAGCTAGGACCGTCTCCTCACTGGAGAACTCCTCAACGGTTAATAGCACGGACACACGAAACTTCGCACACACGTTCAATTTTAAAAGATAAGTGTGGACAAGCGTGAAAATAAAAGGGGAAAAAGCATAGGCGACAAGCAAAAAAAGAACAGTTTACGTAAAAACGAAAACAATTTTTTTTCGTTTTCATGTATACAACGTTATTTTTAGTATATGCGAAACCTGAATATAGTTTGTTCAGAATAAGTAACTGAATCGATTCCAATAATTTTTACACCATGTTATATTTAAAAAAGTTAAAAGTTGGAAACCGAGCGACTTTAAGTACCTATCGCAATAATTTAGGTACCTAATGCCAAATTATTATTATCAATGAGCTCAAGACGACGCTGGAGGCGCGCGCTGCGTGGTGACCACGATTTTGTGCGGACAACTAGTTAACAGAACAAGCTTATAACTTTGTGATTTTTCATGATACAGTTTTGAAATTTTGGACATAGATTCTTTACATAAAAATACTAGACACGTGTATCAGGTTTCGCATATACTAAAACTAATGTTTTAGACGCCAGAACATCAAGCTAAACGAAACTGTAAAATTTTCCCAATCAGCCTTGAACTTAATGTTTTAGTGATAAAGTTGAAAATCTATTAAAGAAATTTAACATATTGTAGTAGCTTGATGTACTGGCGTCTGTACTCCAAGGTTTTTCTCCAAGCAAAACTTCTATCAAAATCAACAAGATTACAAAGACCAAAGATACGATCGGTTATAGCCGGTGGTGCCGTTAGGTCTCCTAGCGGTAATTAGTCACGCTCGTGTGATGATGCACGCACACATGCACTTGACATTTAAGTTATTTATAAATAGTGGTTAAATAATAATAGCCGCACTCATCGATCTTCAAGGATAAACAGCGCTTGCCAAGGTCGGTTTGTGGATGGATGACCATTGCATACCGGGTTCTCTCCGTACCTCAGAAAGCATGCTTAGCCGTAGGTCCCGGCTGTCATTTGTAGATCTTTGACAGTCGTTATATGTAGTCAGTGGTCCGATAATCTGCCTATCAGTTTTACGAAAAAGGTATAGTATTAAACCCAGTAACTGCGTTGTAGAGTCAGAAAGGCAGTCGCTCCATATAAAATACAGGTATTCAGCTGGATCCGGTGAGACTGGAAGCCGACCCCAACATAGTTGGGAAAAGGCTAGGCAGATGATAAAGTTATTATAAATAGCATTTTGAAATTATGGCAGAAGACTAGTATGTTGAAAAGTGCCTGAAATTCAGTTTTATCTAGGTAACAAGTCGTGCACACGTTGGGGATGTGCAATCGCCATTAAATTACGTACTTCCGTTCTTTAAATGCTCCGTTTTCTTATATTAGGAGCTCTTGTGCACTTCATACTTGTATTTTAGACCCAACAGCGCCAGTGAATTTAAGATTATTTTTTAAATAGGTTAACTTTTACTGTCCTAAAACGACTGTTATTTAAACAGATGTATACTTATTTGATTTTGGTCCTTCGATCCGGATATTGCGTTTTTTTTTCAGTCAAAACAGTAAAGATTTGAAAAATTTTATACTTCGCATACAAAATCCAAACAAAATATCGGTTTCTTTCAAGAACGACGTTTATACGATAGTCGCAGTAAAAGATAGCAGTGTATAAACTATGGACGTTCATCAATCGTTTCCAGGATGTCCTTGCTTATTTTTGGAGATGGACTCAACGAATGGATCGCTTTAGATCTTTTTAGAAGTGTTTAGTGATTACTTCCGTGTGGCTCGAAGAGTTGAAAGATCTGTGTAAGGATTTTTCTTTGTGTGTTACGATTTTTGTGGACATTGAGTAATGAAAAGTCGCAAGTTTCTGTGCGTGTTTGTCTAAATAACATAACATCATGCCTGTTTTATCATTTTGGGTAGAATTGTGAAACCTTTTGTCTCCAGTCATGTGCAAGTCTTATGTAATGACATAGCGAGTCAATTGCATCAACAAATACAAATCAAATAGAAATTTCTGGAAGAAAACCCAATAACACTTTGCCCGATCCGGGAATCGAACCCGGGACCTCGTGCTCTTCAAGTAGTGTCTGGGTCTGTTTTCTTCGTTCAAGTCTTCTTATAATTATATTACTTAAACTTTATATTATCGAAGTGTGCAATGCAAACTCAGCTTCATCATGTATTATTCAATAAAGAAGTAAAAAAATACATTAAATAATAAGCTGATAATTATAATGATTACATCGCACGTAAAAACCTTAACGCTACGCGCTACGGCAGATTCCATTATTAATTAAAGTTAATTAAATCTTTCCGAGCCCACAGACCCTGAACGGTTGGAAATTGAAATATTGCAATATGAATTTTACATGTAAAATATTTTCAATATTGAATCTACGTCGTTGGCCACTGTGTAATACAACATCATCAATAAACTTAGGCTTTTGCTGTCCACTGCGCGACACATGCCTCTCCCGAACACTATAAAACCCTGTCCTTTTGCCTTCCACGTCCACAGACGCAGCTACCTTTTTGATGTGGTCGGTCTATCTAGCTGGGAGACATCCCAACTGCCAATACGCAGTCTCTACTCCAGGAGTCTTGCTCCATCGACCGTCGGTTTTCCAACTGACAGCATCATCATTTCAGCCGAAACACGTCTATTCTTGGACACTGGTGATAGCCTTAGTGACTGGTCCTAAGCCTTCTGCATTTAGCTAATTCACTCAACCTTCACCAGAGGGCCAGGTGAAACGCTTCCAAAGCGTTTCGTATTTGTACAATGACTTTCATCCGGCTTTAGGTAGCTTATCTCATCATCATTCTCCTCTTGTACTTATCCCAATTCATTTGGGGTCGACCCAACATTTCTTCTTCCATACTTCTCTATTACTCGTTATCTCATCAGACTCCTCCTTTCTTGCCATATCATCCTTTACACAGTCCATCCATTGTTTCTTTGGTCTTCCTCTACTCTTAAACCATATGTAAATCCAATACAATTTTGACTTTCCATCATCTTATTGCTTATATTATGTCACTTTGTCTAGGCCATCAGGTCGCAAGCACAAATTGTAGAAGTTCTGTCTACACAAGGACAGGGTTGGGTCAAAAATTATGGTAGCAAGCAAAAATCTAGCAATGCAACTACTCACTTTCCGCGCAATTTCCTGTGAGCTGTCCAAAGTCAGTACTGTGGGTTTCCTCAGTAGGATTTTACGTTCCAGGGTTACGTTAGTTTGTTGTATTTTCGTCTACTGTTTTTTGACATTCTGTCAAGTCTTTGAAAGGCTACCGGGGGAGTCAGGATCCTAGAAGAAGTTTCGAGAACTGTCAAGGTGGACTAAGTAACATCGACCCATCATTGGACCGTTTGTAGCCATACAATCACAAAGTATTCCATAATTCGACAAATATTGTTTCGATACTTAAGAAAACCTTGGAAATCCATTACAAAAGACCGTCTTCAGAATTATGGCTATCGGGTTTCCACTTAGCATTGAACAAATATTGAAAGATTTTGCTTAAAATTGTTTCAAATTCTTATTTCAAATTGTTTCAGAAAATGTTTGTATTGGTTTCCATTACTTTTGCTGGTGTTTGGATCAGAATTTCTTTGTAATTTTAAGGTGGTCTTCGGCCCACTTGCTTTTTTTTTGTAGAAAATGTTGGACGCTTGAATTTTTTTTTCTAATGAAATCTTTATTAGGGGGCCACTTATGAATCCAACAGATTAAATAATTTATTCAAATTAGCCTTAAATTGGTTCTTTTTGACGGACAAAGTACAGTAAACGCTCAAAAGTCCAGTAGCATGCTAAGGATTACACTGCTATGAACTGTGCGAGCCCGTTACAGCAGTGCGTGTGCGTGTGCGTGTATGAGTGATGTCTCAACATTCCACATTCTCAACATATCTCATCGGGTCTAGCGTATCGTTCATAATTAGAACTCAAAAAGTGTGATTGTCACTTGGGTTCGAACGCAGGCTGGCTACAACGTGCGAGACATTTTAACTATAGCGTTAACCGCTAAGCCAGATAGGCACATAATTATTAGTTTGAAATTAAATATCACTAACTTAATACGCCGTTTCGACATGACAGGCTTGTCACTAAGGCAAATGATCATTATATCGCACTCTTTCTGGCTAGATAATGATGAAAGAGTGCGATATACGAGATCGTGTATATGTGCAAAATGTTTGTTATGGAAAAAGGTCGTAAGTGTGACTTGTTTTGATGCGATCGTTTAGTGAAACTGCTACTGGACTTATGGTACCTACTGTACATATGATAGTCCCCCAAGACACCCACCCTGGACCATATCCGGGTGTCTTGGCTGGGGTGAAGAAGTTACGGAATAAAATTCTTAGCAAAGCCGTTGCGTTAATTTAACAAAAGCAGTATTCAAATATTGCACAGTCATCGCATACATCTGCCGTGGTATGTGATGCCTTTGCACTATCACGCAAAATCCTGCATCGCGTAGTCAAACTTATCCGCGCGATTAACCTACTGGTCGGAGGATCCTGTATAGAAGATGATAAACTTTCCACTCTAATTCTCATACCTCTAGACATCATTTTATACACACAAAATACTAACGTATAGGTTTATCAATCTGATCTCCGCAAAAACCATATTAAAAGAATATTACCCTCATACTACGTCTCTCCTTTACGACATCACGGGAAGTGATAAACTGATAACTGTACCGCGCAGACTAGAAATATTATGATTATAATCATAAAATATTTATGTAAGACAATCTTCCCGAGTTTTATGTTAACGCGCAGTTTGCTTTACGATATCAATCTCGATTGATCTAGTTTTAGTCTAGTTGGCAGGAATTATACGATAGAACCGTTAGGCAAACAGTTTCCAGCGAATGGTCGGGTTGAGAATTAGCTAGCTGTTTATTTGAAAATTAATCATGATCCGGAAATGACTAATCTAATAACATAATGGGCTTATAGTTTCTACTGTTGGAACATAGGCTTCGTCTCTATGAGAGGGCGTGAGTCGTGATTACGACTGACTTCCAGATACGGGTACGATGCAAAATATCTAGTTTTATTTCCGCGGAAAACATCCAGACTTGGATACGGGATGCAGCATCCCCCGCAAAAAATATGCAC
Organism: Noctua fimbriata; assembly: GCA_905163415.1. NCBI lineage: Eukaryota > Metazoa > Arthropoda > Insecta > Lepidoptera > Noctuidae > Noctua > Noctua fimbriata. The sequence continues at coordinate 12,422,078 of LR990945.1, read as the reverse complement.
ATGCAGGAAAAGATGCAATAATAATTAGCATGCCATGCACCTAAACCTACTTATACAATAATTTGATGCTGCATCTTACATCCAAGCCTGAATCTTTTTCCCGTAATTAAAACAAAAAAATTAGTATCATGGACTTTCGCGAAGTAACGCCCGATTCTATAACGTATTTTCATGTATCTTATAAATCCACACACAAAAATTGATTTCTTACTCTCCTCAGACTGGCAGGTGGATCAGATGCTATTACAATTTTCTGATAACCATTGTTTTAGACATATGTTCCATAATCTAATTCTCAACATGAATGATGTAACCAAGATCATGTAAAAAGATTTTGATTTAAAAGACTGTCCATGGAGTTTTTTGCCCATTCTTCTCCATAGAGATCTACACTTTGGAATGAGCAACTACAGTACTTTCACAAGTTATAATGACTTCTGACTGGGACTGTAGCTTCATGCTTTTGTTTTTGACTTTCAAAAGTGCATGTAACAGTCGAATTGATATAAATGCTTTGAGTTTGAATCGCTTCTGTATCCTACTTGCATAGTCTTCATTCTCCTTCCTCGTGTCGCTGGCACGATACTTCAAATTGTGTTGGCCTAAACCGTCACCACAGTCACTTCGTTTCTGTATGTAACTACTAACATAATACCGATACGCCTGTGTGGTCTTCGATATTCGGGTTACCATCACCCAATAAAGGTGTTACAGCCAACGTGCGAACAAAATTGGCATACCCATAAAACAACACCCAATCAGACGAATTCCGTTTTACAATGTTCCTAACCTACTTTGTTTGTTATTCGCGAAATCGTAACCGATCGTGCCTACCAGCACTTTGCTCGAGTTAATTTTGTATCTAAAACATTTTGACGCTTTAGGTTAAGGAGAATGATGTGTGTGAAATTGTTGTTAACTTCTATAATTCGTTTTTGTTACTGCAAAATTTTATGCTATGGTTTTTAATCTTTGAAATAATAACAGCTGCTCGGGCCGATATTTTGGTTAAGCCGTAGGTTGGTCTGTGGATGGGTGGTCACCCATTACATACCGAGTCTCCTCCGTGCCGTTGGTCCCGGCTGTCATTGGTAGATTTTGACAGTCAAGGGGTATCGTATTAGCCAGTACTAACTGGGTTGTGGAGGTCATATAGGCAGTCGCTCCACGTAAAATATTGGTATTCAGCAGAATCCGGTTAGACTGGAAGTCGACCCCAACATAGTTGGGAAATCATCATCAAGCTAGGCAGATGATGATGGATTTTAATCTTGCTGCGTCTGCTGACCTTGTCATTTCAATCGAATATTGGAAAGGATCGCATGAACTCCAGCATGGATACTCGACTTGTACTGTATTGTATTTTATATCGGGCTGCGGTCCGCAACTGCAAGTCCATGGCGCGTGTTTTGCGTACTTGCCTTTTGTTTTGTAGAAAACGGAATCGATGACTTGCAGCTTCCTTTTAGGCTCTAATGACAACACTACAATCAGTTATTCTTTTGTCTAGCGTATACCAGATTTACGCGAGGCAACTGTTTCATCCATCGACTGTCCCAGCGAATGACTTCGTATATAACGCCAATGTTTCATCGCTGAATGGAGGCCTTATTTATAAGGCATCCTCAGCAGTTCCTAGGTCGAGTGTTGCAAGATGCCATTCCAAAAAAAAAAAACAATGTTTTGTCAAATCGTTTGGACAATCACGTCTTAACCCCTGCTCTTCTTTCGAACTCCACAAATATTCTCCTCACTTCTCCCACTAACCGTATTTCTAGTACAAAAAGACCAGCATTATCAAGAATGTAGGTGTGTCTCTATACGCGATCTGACCCAAATTATCCCTCGAATTGCGCCAACATAGTTGCAATATCTAAAACCCTAGACACCTTGCGTAGACACATCGTCTCGTTTCTCTTAGTCGTCTAACTGGTTTAGCTGGCTGTGATATTCATTCACCGTAATCATTGAGATGTTAACAGTATCTAGTATGTTTGTTTTGTAATACGACATTTAGCACCTTGACGCTTTTGGTGGAAATTGTAACTGTGTATCATCTAATTTTAGAAGTTCTAATGGAGATTATTGTAACAAAACGTATGATTCTACCAGTACTAGGCCACGTGCGTAGTACTCGCAACCAGCGTGTGTGTATGACCATATGTATGAACGTGGACTAGGCGCAAGGAGAATGTAAGTATCGTACGTAGTAGGTGGCGTTCTATAGTTTTTGTCTACCCGCATGTGAAAAAGGCGTAAGTTTATGTATGAATGTTTATCAGTACTAAGATAAATCGGGGGAATTTTTGTCCCAAAATAGATCACTTAAGACTGCTGAATATTGACTAACGCACACAATGGACTAAAACTACCGCTTACAAAAAGTCCCCCGTTTTGCCGAGGACATCGCTAAATCGGACCGCATAAAAGTATTGGGAAGTCCCCGAAAAAAGGCTAGGCGAATCACAAACGTCTGCTAAAAAAAAAAACTTTTTACAGCCATTGATTGATTGCCATTGACACGTTAAGAAGCGACATAGCTGCTGACCAATTTACCTTTTATTTTTCGCTGAAAAATTACATCGGATTCCATTCGTTTTCATGTAAAATATGTATTACATGATTAAAATTTCGACTACAAATTGCAATACATGTAGTTACCAGAGGCAAAATGAGGTGGAACTTCGCATCATTAATTACCGAACGCTCGCATTTTATAATTAAAATTAATATTACCACTACTCATTTGCATCGAGTGGGTGAGGATGTACCTTAACTGTATTATGGACGGGGAGCGGACGTAAAACGGTATCAGAAAACAATAAAATTGCAAGTTTTGCCGCAGAGTTGTCGATCGAGTTCTATGTGGGTCGCTAGAAGTCATCTTTTTTAATTTGTCTTTGAGTTTAGAATTAATCTGGTTGTAATTTCTCGAAAATATCGTCAACTGATCATTATTTGTTGTCGAATAGTTCTATGACTTAGTGTTTCTACCGAAAAACTCAATCCGCTCGAAATTTTCGTGTGTAGTTTAAGTCGTTAATAGTCTGACAGTGCCTTCCATCCACCACAGTGTCTATCCTGTGGTGCATGGAGGATTCTCTCAGACTATCATTAAGAGATTCTCATGGATGTCCTGGAGGGAGAGAAATAGGGCTAAATATGGTTATCTTGATTTTTTTTTGCATTGAATTCAAAACATCACCTTTTGGTTTACAATGTTATTAATCCAGGTTTAAGCTACATCCGTCATCTACTCCCGTCGGGACGGAGAATGGAACCGGCGACAGATGTCGTGCGGTGTTCCACAGGGATCGGTTCTGGGGCCGGCCTTGTGGAATATCGGTTACGACTGGGTGCTGCGCGCCGACTTCCCTAGCGGCGTCAGCGTAGTCTGCTACGCTGACGACACGCTGGTACTGGCACAAGGGAGGTCGCACGAGGCGGCGGCCGAAAACATGACACGCGGGGTTGCGATAGTCGTGGAGAGGATCCGGCAATTGGGTCTCGAGGTGGCATTGCACAAGTCCGAGGCCATGTGTTTTCATGGGCCTCGGAATGCGCCACCGTCGGGATCCCTACTGACGGCGGGAGGGGTTTCCATCGGCGTCGGGTCGACGCTGAAGTACCTGGGACTCGTCCTCGACAGCCGGTGGAACTTCGTGGAGCATTTCCGACGTTTGGCCCCCAAACTGGAACGGACCGGGGCTGCCTTCAAGCGGCTCCTGCCCAACCTGGGGGGAGTCCAAACGCCTCCTGCCGGAGGCTCTACGCGGGGGTCGTGCGGTCCATGGCCCTTTACGGGGCCCCGGTGTGGGCGCGTTCTCTGAGGCGGCAAGCCGCCCGCTACATGAACGCGCCCCAAAAGGGGATAGCCCTAAGGCTAGTCCGGGGGTACCGCACGATCTCCGGTGAGGCGGCGAGCCTCCTTGCCGGATTGCCGCCATGGGATCTGGAGGCTATAGTCCTCGCGCGCCTTCACGAATGGCGCGCGGAGGCACTACGTCGGGGGGAAACTCCGCTGCCGCGGCAAATCGCCGCTCAGCGGACAGACCTCCGGCGCGATCTCATGGTGACATGGAGAGAGCGACTGTCGCAACCCCGTGCAGGGCACGCCACCATAGTGGCGATAAGTCCCCTCTTTGAGGAGTGGCTAGGGAGGCGCCACGGCGCCCTCACCTTCCGCCTGACGCAGGTCCTCACCGGACACGGTTGTTTCGGGAGGTTCCTGCACCGAATCGGGCGGGCGGAAACGCCCGGGTGTTTCCATTGTGAGGATCGTCCGGAGGACACGGTGCAGCACACTGTGGAGGTCTGCCCCGCTTGGGCGGAGCAGCGCCGTGTCCTCGTAGAGGCGATTGGCGGCGGCGATCTCTCGCGCCTGGCCCTGGTTCAAGCCATGGTCCGGAGCGAGAGGGAATGGGAAGCCGTCACCTCCTTCTGCGAAGCAGTCATGCTAGTGAAGGAGGTGGCGGAACGTGAGAGGGAAAGAGCCTCACGTCCCAGCCGCCGCGGGAGACGCCCTGGGCGTCGGGGGTCACGTGGTGGCCCCCGGCCACCGTAGGCGCGGGCCTGTGGACGGCGAGTTATGGGCTAGCTCACCGTCCGGCCGTCTTATGACGACAGGCCGTGTCGACGGCGCGTTCGTGTTCCACGCGCGCCTCAAAGAGATGTCAGCAACCACGTAGGGGTCCGCACGGGCCGATGCCTGCCAGGGCTGCGGGACTGTTCGAAAGAGATACCGCGGCCCTGGAACATAAAGGGCAAAGAAGGAACATGGATGGGTTTTAGTCAGTACAAGTCTGACACTCCCTTCCGCTCCGCCCCGAGCGGGGGGGTCATTTGATGATTTCCCATCCTAAAAAAAAAAAAAAAAAAAGGTTTAAGCTACATTTAACTCACTCTAAAAGAATGAAAAGTTCAGTTACAAACCAGTTTTAGTCCTGCAATACGGAACAAGCCCTACAGATGACTCGGCCTTAAAACGACTGACCTATAATCAAAGGATTATTAAATCGGTGCCTACAGTCGACGCTTCAACAGCTTAATCTAATTTGGGGACGTGTTTCAACAACAGTGCAGTTAAGAGGGTCAGTGTATCAACTATAATTATGTGCTGTTTGGGCTTTTCGAAGGCAAAACATTCAGATGGTCGAAGATTTGTTGGTGATTTTTGTTTAGCATATTGGCTAGGTATTTATTTGATTGTTATAGGAAAGCAATATTTGAAACCTCTTAGTTATTTATTACTAGGGGCCATTTTTCAGTTGCGCTTACCATTTGGGGGGTTTTGCCCTAATCGCCACGCTTGGCAGGCGGGTTGGCGATCGCAGTATGGTTGTTGTAAAATCAGAGAACGCTGCTGCCCATTCTCTGGTAAGTCCCTTAGTCGCCTCTTACGCCACCCACGGGAAGACATGGGATGGTGCTATTCTTTACGTCCGGACACCATACGGAACAATGCGTTGGAAGGCCTCCCACTAGGTGGACCGATGACCTGGTGAAGGTTGCAGGGATCCGCTGGATGCGAGTCGCACGGGACCGGTTAATGTGGCGTCACTTGGGGGAGGCCTATGTCCAGCAGTGGACGTCTTTCGGCTGAAATGATGATGATGATGATGATGAGTTATTTATTTAAAATAGGTACGCCAAGAGTAACCACATTCTATTAATAGGTTAAGGTTATTACGTAGGGCCGAATTACAGGTGCACTGTTGAAGAAGTTGTTATTATTAATACAACATTAGTTTTAGTATATGCGAAACCTGATACACGTGTCTAGTATTTTTATGTAAAGAATCTATGTACAAAATCCCAAAACTGTATCATGAAAAATCACTAAGTTATAAGCTTGTTCTGTTACCTAGTTGTCCGCACAAAAACGCGGTCACCACGCAGCTCGCGCCTCCAGCTTCGTCTTGAGCTCATTGATAATAATAATTTGGCAGTAGGTACCAAAATTATTGCGATAGGTACTCAAAGTCGCTCGGTATTCTACTTTTAACTTTTTTAAATATTTTTGGGAAAAAATATAACATGGTTTAAAAATTATTGGAATCGATTCAGTTACTTATTCTGAACAAACTATATTCAGGTTTCGCATATACTAAAAATAATGTTGTATAATATAATATAATTTAATTAACCAATTACGTGTCACGCTTTCTATCACAATCCGAAGGATTCAAGAAAATTCACTGCTTCATATGTTTGAATTTTTTAAAGGATGGTATGCCAGGAAAGGAGATAACTGATGAGATGACGAGTAATAGAGAAGTATGGGAGTATATGACATACTGCGCCGACCCCAAATGAATTGGTATAATGGCAAGAGAATGATGATGATGTCTTGGCACTTTTCTAGTGGTCCCCATTGTCGATTCTGGCTTTCAGGAATTGCAGTGGTTTGGAAATAGTGTGGCGGGCTTGTCCAAAAAAAAATATATATTCGCGAGCGTTTATTTCTGAAAAACGTTGCGTCAATTAATGTAAATACTCCAAGGCAAACTTCATTTCCTTGCAAAACTGATGGTAATATTATGTAAGTCCCACATTATGTAGATCCTGGAGTAATATTTCAAGCAGAATATTTTTATTCTAAAGAGGATGCATTGGTCGTGTGCGTTGATGAAGAATTTAATAAAGTCTTGTAACTTGTGTTCGTGCCAAGTGTGTTACACACCAACCTAGTTCTTTTAGCTCATTTTACTACTTCCGTAGCGTGATTATTAATTCATATCCCGTTCGTGAACATCTTGTGTGAAAGATTGCGTTTTGATGTCTTTATTGTAGCCTTAGCTAGTTCTCTGCTGCACAAAAGCTTTTTTGGGTGCGTTGGCCCAGCTAGTCCGACTAATAGCAATGCCTCCACAGCGAGATGTGATCTCTGGCGAGAGCTGCTTCAGCCGCCTGACGGCTTCATCGAGCCGTCTGATAGCCTTCCACCGGGCATGCTTTGCCGTGGCCGACTTGGAAATCTCTGAATAGACTCCGAACCCAAGTCGGCCGTAGCAAAGATAATCTCTTCAGATGGGGGTTCATGGACGGCTCAGATCTCAAATGTGTTTGCGGCGTGTCTCCACAGACAATGGCCCATCTTCCATCTTGCGCTGCATGCCCTAACACCTGCACACTTGACGATCTTATGACTGCTACAGCGAGCGGAGTTCGCATAGCTGAATTTTGGGCCAAATATATTTAATTAAAAATTTGCCATCGACACGCTAAGAAGAAGCTAGTTCACTTTAAGTTGCATTTACTTGAAGGGGTGAATTCATAAACGCCGTTTAATGTGAACGTGTTTAAAGTAATGATTACTACTGATTTTGACTTTTGAATTTTATCCATTATTTATGAATAAATCCCATATTTTTTTGCATCCCAAAAGTGTAACACGATTTCTATTACATATGATTTTGAAGGAAGTTCCGTACCCGTTGCACCGTATGTTATAAAAATGCATCTGTTGTTTTTTTTTACTTGAATGTCCCACTGCTGGACAAAGGCCACCCCGTCTGTTGTTTTTTTTTCCGCTAGCCTTTTTTTTTTTCTATTTTTTTTGGATGGGAAATCATCAAATGACCCCCCCCCGCTCTGGGCGGAGCGGAAGGGAGTGTCAGACTTGTACTGACTAAAACCCATCCATGTTCCTTCTTTGCCCTTTGTGTTCCAGGGCCGCGGTATCTCTTTCGAACAATCCCGCAGCCCTGGCAGGCATCGGTCCATGCGGACCCTACGTGGTTGCTGACATCTGTTTTTTGTGCTAGCCTGTCATGTGTTCCACTACTGGGCAAAGGTCTCCCCTTTTTCCTTCGAAACCTCTCTCTCTATCCTGTGCGATATCTAGCCATGTTCGCCCCGCAAACAAGATCAGATCGTCACACCACCTTCGCCACAGTCTGGCGTCTGTTGTTAAATTGTCTAAATGAATATTGAATGCCCAATGCATTCAATATTACGCATTTATTCCACTGATCAGTGATCATTCTAATGCTACATACACAATACGAACCTCTTCCTAGACATTGAAACCAGCATCATTGTTTTTAATACGTCCTAAATTATAAAACCTCTTTTCTTATTCAACAGCATATTTTTTTATGCTGTTTGTTATTTAGCAGCGTTCCTTTAATCGATAATGATAAGCTGCTCAGCATCTAGCTGGCTGACTGGAGGCTGGTAATATTCTCATTACCTCGTTAATAAGATTACTGCTTAGCTCTCGCGTCGACGGGTTCTATTCCTGAGGGAGTAACGAGAACTGCTAACATTATTCCTTTTGACCTAATTACAATATGGCTGCTGCTAATCGTGGAACAGTAAAAAAAAATCAGTTGTTGACGACTTTAAACTGGAATGTAAGGGCTTCAGTAAACTGTCTTGTATAGTATTCTTTCATAGGGTGACAAAAAGGAAATAGCTCCTGTGACCTGATAGTCTGTTCATGCAGCTTTAGCATAGTTGGCGAAACGGGAAAGTTACCAAACGGGATGTACCCATCATTCCCATGCCTCCGTGAGGAGAAATGTGCTGTAATCGACACGGGCGCAATAAGGTTTGCCAGGTGTCATACGCTTTGAATTTTCAAAAAACTTTTGCAAGGAACTGATAATATCTCGTCGAAAATGTAGTAAATTAAAATTAAATTTTCGAGCATTTATGATGCGTATTTGCATTCATATTTCGACGATTTTTAAGTTGCTTAATACATATAATCTGGTCTCTATTTACGCTCCTGTACCCGCAGCCTGCAAACTAGAACACAGGTTCTGTGGCAAAAATTGGTAAGGCGGTAGTACTTTCAGGACACTCGGCCTTTTTGTCTCACAAATACCTCCACAACTACTAATATGTGTTTGTAGTAGGATATTAGAAACGTTATCGTGTTCCGCGATCCGGTTCAATAACGGCCCGGGTCGGCGCCCTGCATGTCGGTCGAGCGGCGAGGGATGGGGGCGACTACAGCTGATTGGGGGACAGGAAACGCTCGGCTTAGTGACGTAATGGGTGACTTTTTGGCGGTGTGCGTAAAACACAGGCTGGTTTTGTGGTAACAGATGATGGAATGTTCAGTTTAGGTCTTATAGACCTTCTTAAAGCATACAAAGAAGATTTGGCCACAGAAACAAATGAAGATAAAATAATTATTTTTGGAAGCAATTTTCTCTTTTGTGCGTAGCAAATACGGATTCAGACTAACCGAATCAAAACAACCCTGAAGTGGGATTCGGGCATATGGAAATCTAAAGACAAGTGATGGATACCATCATTGCTTTTTGTTAAAATATCCAAACAAAACCGTCGTCCACATAGGCTTGAAAGTAATTTAAATACCTATCTGATGATACCCATTAAGCACATTCAATACTTTTTTCGACGAAACGAAATTTCCGCAGCTGGCACATGCGTACATGACATATTTTCTTTTAAACCTTACAGAATGAAAAAAAATATAACGGGAGTCATGAACTTAAAGTGGGTCAGTCCACATCCCTTTCGGAAGTCGACTACCTGAGAGTGTGCCTCGTTCTCAACTAATTGTTTCTTTAAAAGCTATTCATCCGTGTAGGCAAGTATTGATGTTCAGTCGCATTTAGTTAAACGCGATGGTGAGTGTGGCGACCCAAACTTGGGTGAAGGTTTTAATAGAAAAGGGATGTTACGTGATTTAGGTAATTTTGAAGTCTTGAAATGTAAGGATTCCAAGACTCCTGCAAGGTAGTCACGTATCACTCATTATGGCAATCTCTTTGATTATTGTTCAAACAACATTCATCACGTTATTGTCGTCGACTATCGTGGTATGGACATGTGATGCGGAGGAATGAGGAAAATTTTGAGTATGAATGTAGATGGCTATGAGAGCAGAGGAAGACCAAAGAAACGATGGATGGACTGTCTGAAGGAAGATATGGCTAGAAAGGAGGTGACTGCTGCGATGAGGAGTAATAGAGAAGTATGGAAGAAGAAGACATGCTGCGCCGACTCCAAATAAATTGGGATAAGGGTAATAATCATGATGATTTACGTCGTTGAGAAAGCGAGTTTTTCAGTAGGGATTTCCTTAAAAATCCTTCAGATTGTGAAAGTGTCTTACCCAATTGGGGTGCAGATTGAACAAAACGAATAAAACCAAATGGTTATTGGTTATTGAAAATTCAATTTGTTACGATTGTTATTCATTTTATTTTAGATGGAGCTGCGTCTATCTAGATTACTGTTTAGACGCTGCTTCATCTAGCTTTTGCCTGCAGCTTCGGTCGCTTTATGGTCGGAAATTATTCGACGGGAAATTTTTAAATAAAGAGATAGAGTTTTTGGGTAACGGATCAGAAGTTTTGGGGATTACCCTCTACATCCAAGATAACTAATTAAACTTTACCTCTTTATAATAACAGTAAAGACAAGCTGTTGCCCGCGACCTTCGTTCGCGTGAAATTATTATAAAAATATTACTTTCCTTTTTAATCGGATTTTGTTAACAATTTAAAGAATTTTAATTTTAACCCTAATTATTTTTCCAAAATAAAAGTAGCCTAGTTAGACCTTATAACATCAGCTATCTGCCAGTAAAAGCCCCGTTAAAATCGGCCTAGCCGTATCGGAGCTTACCCGGAACAAGCAGACACAAAAATTAAAAAAAAACGTGTTTTCGATTTAGGTGCCGTATATATTTTCATATGCATTCAGTAAAAAGCTGTTATTTTAATATTACAAACAGACACTTCAATTTTTTTTTTGTTTGTTTAGATGGAGCTGCGTCTAGTAATATTTCTGTTATATAACCACAGCATTCTCAAGATTAAGCTAAGAAGGTAATTCAAACTTCATTATGGTAGCGTTTTTGCGGCCAGTTGCCCCGTTCCGGCCCGCAAGAAACTAACGGCTTGTGCGCTCATTAGCAAATGCAAAACATGCTTCTTTATCGAAGATGTGACTAGTTTCTTGTCTAAAGTGAATTTATATTATCATGTCTTTATCTTCTTGAATGTCTTTGAATGATATTTAAAACTTAAGATTTTAAACTATCATGGTCACTAACATTATTATTTACACAAGGTTGGTTGGTTGTTTTGGTTGGTTGGTGTTTGTGGTAAATATCTCGTTTCTAGTGTAAATAATAATATTTAAAACTTAACTTCAGCACAACACACGAAGAAGAAACAAGCATTCTTCAGCACTTGATGAGTAAATGTGGTCTTTTCCAGGACCTACAGAACCAATTGGTACGAACGACCACCTCTCCTGATCCTTAAAGGGTCCTTTTTCTACATCCACGTTCATGCATCTGGTCATACCCGCACACCCGTTGAGAGTACTAAGCATTAAGCACTTATGTATGTGGCGAGTTTGTTTTTGCAACAGCCTTGTATGTCCCACTGCTTGTCAAAGGTCTCCCCTATATGTGTCTATTAGTGATTGTTATAAATCTATCTTCTTCCATTTCACTCATTTTAAATTAAAAGTTCCTAAACCTGTTGTTCAAGGAACATTTTGTTTATTCCTCTGTGTCTAAGTTTGCTTTTAAAATGATCTTTAGTTTAAAATGCATTAAAAGATCATCTCCACAAAGTTAGTCTAAATATCTTAGCTTTACTCGTAGAACTGCAGAATGTGTTTGCTGTTATTATAAAATTCGATCTTTTACTTCTTTCATTTGCATTTCATAATTTTCTTCACCATAAAACGAGTTAAGGGATCATTCCCACAAATTTAGTAGGTCAAGATATCTTAGCGTTAATAGCTCCATAACTGGGTGCATGTTTGTCATCAGGTAGCGTTCGCAGCGAGCTCGGAATTGCTTTATTATTGCATTAGTTCCGCAGCGAGATGGTTTCATGTCACCACGCTTTGGAGTAGGGCTTAAAATAATTTGTGTCCTGCTGTCTCTTCTCTATTTACTTTGTTACAGTCGTTTGGTTAAGTGATTCTGAAGTGTAAACTGCATTTGTTTTTATTCCATTTTTGATGGGATTTTCGAGCAAGAGAGATAGATTCGGGATTATACAGGGTGTAAACAGACCCTTCACATAGCCGTCAACCAAGCATTCTGAACATCAAACTAAGTAACTTTACGCAAAAATTATTGCTGGGTATCGCCTTTTTTTTTGGGTGAAAAATCACGTTTTACGGTAGGACTCGATAGAAAGCAATCAAAGCATTGTGCTGATGTATGGATTGAATAGTACGGGGGTCGTGGAGCTGTGTAAAGTAAAAATCTAACATTAAAAACATGAATTTAAAAAAAAAACTTGTGAAAAAGTTGGAACTTTGACCCTTTATATCTCCGTAACTAGAAGGTTCCCAGGTATGGTCTAGAACAAAAAAAAATATCGCAAAGACGGGGAGAACAAGTGCCTTTCGATTATGTTAAGGGTTTATTTACACCCTTTAGATGTCGTTGTAATTGGTTAGGTTCCCTAGGAAGGTAGTAAATATAAGAATTTGCTTAGTAAATGTGTAATTGTGGTCCCATTGATAGAATTATAAGTTGTTTTTTTTTCTATTTAATAATTTGTTATTTATGTACCTTTCCATGTGCGGATCACTCACATCTGAAATTATTAGATAATAAAGCTATATCCATCAACAATAATATCTCCATTCTCCTTATATTTGCCTTCTAATACAAACAAACTAATATCGAGGGAAACGGTTTCCTCCTCGTTTCCGTGGAGACGCCCTACCCTGCCATCAGTTAGTCGGTAAATGGGTTGCGGTGGCATGTTGCTAACCGTTTACAGTTCACAACTGTTTTGTTGCACTACTTCTCTAATTTTATACATCGATAGATAAAGTACTTTATATTAAAAGGGCTGGCTTTTACCTTGGCCAAAGGCTTAGCGTTGCCATACAACGTGGCAACGCCGCCAGTCTTTTGGGTACATTACCAGTTGACAGCGTTGAGGAGTTTTTTGATGCCATTTTTTAAGTTTATTTTTAAGTTAGTTAATATAGGTTATTTTAATTTATTAATGTATATAATATTTACTTCTACAAGTAAAGCTTATTGCTCTTTATTTTAAACTTCTTCTATTTCCATATTTTGTGAAATATGACCTGGGAGACGGCTTATAAAAAAATATTGGAGAAAAAGATTACGCGTCGACCTCACCTCTAATTAACTGGGATATGGACAGTAGGATGATGAAAGAAGATGGATGGCCTGGGTCAAAAAATATATGGCCAGAAAGGAGGTGACTGCTGAGATAACGAGTAATAGAGAAGTATGGAAGAAGAAGACGCTGACCCCAAATAAATTGGGATATGGGCAGGAGAATGATGACGATGGACAGTAGGATGATGCTCTACTCAAACGGTTATAGATAGAAGATTAATGAGAAAAGAACAGAGCCTTACGCACTGCAGTGGAAGATTACTAGTAATAGCTGTGGCGTGCTTAGGGGCCAACAATAAGGCAGCCCAAGGCTAACACCCTGTTCAGAACTTCAGAAACCCTTACATCTTGAAGACTGATGGGGTTATAAAGGCAAGCTTTTAGGTTTGTATGAAAGCACTGCCACTAGTAATAGTTATGTAAATCACTTCAATTACCTAAATGCAACATTTGGTTAAAAGACAAGTAGATCATGAAAATGTTGCAACAAAGATTATAATGATGATATTTTTGAAGAAGATACCATGGATTGCATAGACTTTGTCAAAAATAGGATATCTCTTGAAACATTTAGAATCGACGAACTCATAAACTCACGCCTTTTTTCCATAGGGGTAAGCAAAAACTACTAACGCCACCTGCTACAATCTTTACATGTTCTTTTCGCCTCGTCCACGTTTATACATCCACTGGCTACCAAATCCGTAGCATTACTATGTTTTTACGTCAGTATTTAGAAAACAAACAGCTGGATCACTATCTGTCTTACGTACTAAATCTTTTAATCCACCATCAGCATATTTAGCTTGAAAACCCAAACATTTGATACATTTCCCACATAGCTGACCAATTTCTCTCTCACACACACATATGTATACCACCACATAATTACCTACGCATAAATAAATCCTACTACTCGAAAAAACACAGACTATTCAGGAGCAGTTCAAAACAGTCTTTACTATTTCTGGATAGCGTCCAAGATTTGTAAACAGAAAACTTCCGGAGTTGCCATAAATTGTATGAATTATTTTACGAGTAATGGCGTCTGGCCAGTGTTTCTTCTCTGAGAGAGTGGGTTAAACTTTGTTATAATATTTGTATTGTTGCCATGGTAACCAGGGAGGGAAAGTATGGAGATACAACAAAGATATTTAAATAGAGTATGTTTAGATGGTTTGGTCATGGTGTGATGTGAAGTTGAGCGACAGGCGAATAATAGACAGGTAAACAAAACTGATGTGAGTGGCAACGCCGGGAGCGGACGCCCTAGAAGGGACATCACTGGCCTTATTAATGACGTTATTCAGACAGGTCCGGTGCTTAGTACTCACAACTGGCGTGCGTGTGTGATTGATGAAGTCAAAGGAGTATTTCAGTATTGTAGCAAGTGGCGTTGAGAAAAATTCGTGAATTTCTGTACATATGACATAATTACTAATTTTGAAATGTTATAATTGTACCGACAACAACCAGTTCGCTCTTGCAATTAGATTACGTTTTGTTCATGTTGTTCTTCTATCGTAAGTTTATTTAAATGTCTTTGCTTCCAAACTAAAAATAGTACCGAATCTTTTGCTGGGTGTTTCATAAGAACCGATTAAGGGATTAAGAATGCCGCGTGGGCTTTAGCGTAGCACTGATTACATCATACTGCGGAAACCTGGGCTTTTCAAAGGCTTCTCTCTAGTTTCGTAGTTGCTAACGGTGAAAATCGTTTGCCAAATTAATTATTTATTTAACAAACAGCTGTCATTGAAAGCTAGCTCTGGTGTTAATTAGTTTGGAGCGAGAATTTCAGCGAATATGCTCTTTGATCGTTTGCCTTTGGTATGTGATTCCCGGTACGTGTTATGTATTCTTATATAGTGCAATAGTTTAATCGTTAGTATTCCCTTTCGACTGTTAAATAAATGTTCAAAGCCTTGTGTGAAATTGAAATAACGACGGCATTTCGTGGAAACGCCATAAGGGATGCCCTAGATTCTAGGGCCTAGAAGGACACATGATCATTATAATCCTGCCCTTATCCCAATTTATTTGGGATCGGCACAGCATGTCTTCTGCCCTAGAAGGACACAGACTGACCTTAATGGTGATGTTTTCCAGATAAGTCAGGAGCGTAACTCACAACTAGCGTGCGTGTATGAATGTGGATGAAACAAAAGGAGTATGTAAGGTTCGAATGACTTTGTAGCTTCTACATTCCCCTAAATTTATGTATATTCATATCTCGATAGCTCTTTTTTTGGTTCTGTGCTATCTTCAGTATGGATCCATGCGAGTGGCGTTAAACAATTTCGTACTGCGATTCCGAACACCCGGTGCACCCTGGACAGCTAGCACTCGGTAACGCTGAGTCTGACTGACTAATCCTCTCACCACGATGACTCAACCTCAAACGACTGTAATAAAAAAAAAGCTTGTTAAAACTCATTGACATTCATTACAAATTGGTAGCAATCACTTTCACAAACCTAATAGTAAACCCAAAACAAGGAGGAAAGTGCTGTGGTCATAAAATCATCAAACTCAAAGCATGAATTTCAAATAAACCGCAATTTCAAATATTCAAGGTGTCGGTCAGTAAATCAAAAAGTTGAAGCTTCTTGCAGGTTCCAAAACATAGACCGCTATGCTATGGAGACGAACGGACCAGAAACTCCTAACCTTCGAATCTTCATTATGTCTACCTGTAGCTAATCATCTCCGAAGGCCCAAGGTACCTTTAATATCGCGTTAATTACTCCTAAATTGCCACTTTGTTCCATACCACTTTGTGAACGAGAAATTCAAAGTAATTAAGTCAAGTCACTCTAGGCAAAAATATCGTTTATCGTAAGGGGAGGATATTATGAAAGGTCGAGATCGATTCCGAAGGAAATATGATAAATATCAGTAGGAAGTATTATAGTAGCGTATCAATTTGGAAATTGGCAGTGTTCTGGAGTTTTCCTGTCGGGAAATTCCCAGTAGCAACACGTGAATAAATAGCTGCAATACTTTTGATGATGTCTTTGTTGGTAACTGACATCGATGATCTTACCAAGGTATGTCCTTTTCCGATCTGCCTTAGTGTCTAAGCTATTCTAGTTCAACAGTACACACACTGTCAAATATAATTTAAATTAAAACGAACGGTACATAAATGTCCCAAAACTTTGAATAATCCGGCTCCTATAAATTGTAAAACGTAACAAATCGGCTTAACTAGCTTTAAATTCCGTTTTACAACACGAAACTAAACAGGTGTCTAGATAACAAATCGTAGCTGAAACATTTTCCCTTCGTATATTTTCCTCGAGATTTTTATCGTCTCACCGTGAAATATGAGGTGTCTTTGTAGATTTTTATGAGCTTTCCTTGTTTGCCGGTCGAGGCGTCCGCGTCCACAGAAAATAACACGATTCTTTATACCCCATTTGGAAACTCACGCTTGTGATCCGTCTATGGAAAAACACGATATGAGATTTATTGTATCGGGCGCTCTATCATTGTTATCGACCGGCTATGAGTTTCGTTCATGGATTTCCACAAGGAGCGTTTCTGTGTCTTTTATTAATTGGGATCTTTCACGCCCGTCCACGACCTACTCCATTGCACAGAACGGAGGCCTGGGACTTAGCAGTGGAGACATTATGCTACGCCTAACTATGACCAGATGGACTTCCTTCTGGTCATAGTCAGGTTTTGAATTTTGTGGTCCTAATTCTCTAGACTTTACATCATGATGTATACAAAAAAAACTTCGTAACTTAAATATTCAATTCTAATAATGTTCTTTTTCTTGTTTCAGGTAATGCATTTTCCAGAACTGCTACATCTCCCGACAATTTATAAGTGGTACCTACTACTTGCAAAGTGGTTTTGATAAAACGATTTTATTCGCCAAGGGTGTTGTTTGAAATGTCAGTTTTCCTGATAGCTTCACTATAATCTTTTTCATTTACAATTGAAGGTCAGTTGCCTTACTTCTTTTTAGCGTGTAGATATCAATCTATATTTAATGAAGCTATCGCAATTAGCACTTAATATGATAGCAGGACATTCACGGAAATGACGAATCGATCGATGAATATTCCCCCAACATCCATTGTTATTCCACCAAAACAATTAAAGTGAGATTACATCAATCCATCTATCTCCTCGCGTGCGTCAGTTAAATCAATGTCAATGACAGTTTCCCACGCATCTCTTATTCTCTAATCATTCTAAATTGTTCTGTTACGTCGTCTATGTGAAACCACGGTCACTGGTCATGAATGCACGTTTTAGAAATTGTCTTTTTCTTTGCGTTTGGTTCGGTTTAAAGCAAAGCATATAATGTCAGTAATGGTGGATAATTCGCTTTAAGTTGGCGAGACTTTCCTACTTGGCTATTACGCTACTGGTAGCGGAATTGATCTTAACGCTTACCGTCATATAACATCAAGCCTATTTTTCGCGAAGAGTTAGGCACAGTGTACCCATATTTCGACAATGACGTTAAATTCTCTGATAATAAACGGCCTATTCATATCAACCGGGTCCTAATGGAGTCTCCGGCTCCGGCTGCTACTGAGAAATTCCTGACGGAAAAACCCAATATAATACTTTTCCCACCCTGGGAATCAAAGCCAAGAGCAATGCGTATCAGATAATTGAGTATGCCCCAGTAACTGTTTCCTTGTTATTGTCTGAGTGTACTAATGAAACCAAAGAAAGAAATAAGATCTCAGTTTGCTTTATCCAAAGTCTACCATAACAAACCAGTTATTCTTTCAAAAAACAAACATTTTGGAGGGTTTGTGTTAGGGTTAGGTTAGTTCCGACAATCCTGGAGCATTGTCGGAACTAACCTAAGCACTTGGCATTCTAGCCTGTCCAACATAGTAACCAAAGCGGTCAGTCCCGAGAATTCCAAAGCGTCCATTTCAGGGAACCTTTAACCTAATACTAGTTGCACAGTCAACCGCACGCCTGTAGCAACAGTTTGTCATTGACAGCGCCTTTATACCGAAACAGTAAGAGCGATTTTCGCAGTCAACTGACATGCAGTTTACTGCAGTATTAGCGGTTTTCGTAGTTCCAGGATGGGTTAACAGTACCACTCTGAAACTACTTGCCATAGAATTTTTTATTAATGCAACTGAAAGTCGAGCTTGACTTTGATCTGTACTGTTGGTTTATACGCTGCTAGACGCGAGTAGCTCTCACAGTAGTAGACTGGCAGGCTTCCCCATCCAGTCTCCTTTGTTAATCCTTCGGTACAGTATAGCTTCGTTACTAAGCCCGAGTTGAATGAAATGTACTGGATTAGCTGTTGCAGTCTTGCTAGCATGTTCTTGTTTATATTCTACTATAGTTACTATGAAATGATGAGTGAATATTACAGTCAGCTTTAGAACTAATCGTTTTCCAACTTGCATCATTTCAGATGCTTAATTGTTTCTATTTTCCCGTCTTCTGCATATCGTCTATTCCGTATCTTTTTCTTACTGATGGAATTTGTTTATTCACTTATCTCGATTGCACTGTAAGGTTTTTTCTTTTGTGATTATGATCTTCTATTTTCAAAATTGCATTCTGAAAAGGACCTTTTCCCATAAATAAACATTTATCTTTTTGAAACAGTTCTTGAGATAAAAGCAATATCCGCATTTTTAATAAGCCACTGAACAACAACGGAGTTAATGGCACCATAGCAAGTCTATTTCAATTCTCTTCTAGATTAATAGCCTCATAAGTATCTGAAAACAATAATTTTCCAATGTTCCTAGCGTTATTTAATGTTCTACGAACTGTCTCAATTTCCTCGCGGTTATAACTTCCGTGGTTTAATGTCCATATATCGTACCATTTCCACAAGATATTAAATAGTTTTGTACGTAACGTCTGGACTACGCATTCCTGCTATAGTGAATGACGAGACTATTGTATTGTTATTGGAGTTTTTGCTTGTTTTGTCCTACTTGTAAACTTCTTTATCCATATCGTTTGCCTCGGTCCATTCACGATCTGTGTCCTAAATGTCAACTTCGTTCATCGAATTTATCGACAAATCTGAACAAGCAACTCGTGCCTCCATGATCCGTGTGATTACGTACTTCAAACATAGTCTCATGTACGTCAACACTCGATCGTGCATACGGACCCAAATGATGCAAATCACGCCGCTTTAAAAAATACAATTTCACGCAATACTTTGCCTTAAACCGCAGGACATAAGGCTTAAATTCCCATAAAAATGTCTGTAAAAGACACTTGGGATGTGAATCCACTTTCCTTGATTGGTAATTCGATCGGCGAGTAGGGAAAGTGCAGGATATGAAGGCGATGAACCTCATGTCTTGGTCGACGGTGTCGAGGGGACATTTCGAGGGTGACTTATTTGGGGCTGTCGATATTCAAATGTGGTTGGATTCAATTTGCAGAACTAATAGGGCGAAATAAATTTGTCTTTTTATCAGATGGGATTTGGTGCTGTATTTTATGGGGTTACAATTTTCTATGTGGTGTTTATTGAAAGCGTGATCAATACAGCTGAAATAAATGTAAATAATTTATCAACGGAAGCGAAAAACCCGTTATCCGATACCGCAAGATCCAAAATTATTCAACTGATTCAGACTGATATAGAATTTAAAATCGACCCTGCTCTGACCTAAAATAGAAAAACCGTTATGAAAACGTATATCAAATATCACAGAAAACAAGACACGTATCAATAGCTCGGTCAACAAACATTTGATACACTTTCTCGATCTACAATTCGCGAATTCTCGTTCCAAATGCATAGGTAAGGAAGTCATAGCGGTAACAATAGAAGGAGTCAATGGAGCCACATCTGGCCGCAAACCACGACACTGATACTAACGGGTTTGTGATATTTGATAGTGCAGATACAGGGTGATTAATTAAACGTGGGCAATACTTTAAGGTACCAATAATGTTAGGAGCAGCTGATATTTTCTTCGCGATATCATATTCAATCCCACTATAAAAGTTGTTTATTTTCATGAGTACACTCCTCTACTTTTAACAAAACACCCGGTATAAGACTACAAGATTTTCTTTAGGCAACGTCGTAAGACATCAATGCGGTATAAGTTCAATCCGGTAAATCTGATCTGGGACTGTACCACCATAATAGTATTATTTTAGTGTAGCTATAAAAGTATATCTCCCTGTCTTTCCCACACTCATCATCTGCCTAGCCTTTTTCCTACTATATTAGGGTTCAGCTGAATACCAGTATTTTAAATGGAGCGACTGCCTATCCGACCTCCAGAACCCACTTAGTTCTGGGTAATACGATACCCCTTGGTAAGACTGGTTATCTGGCTTTCGGGTCACTGACTACCTGTAACGACTGCCAAAGATCTACAAATGACAGCCTGGAACAACGGCTTAACGTGCTTTCCGAGGCACGGAGGAAACTGGGTATATAATAGATGGTCTCCCATCCACGGAACAAGATGGCAACCACGGCTTAATCTTGAAAATCGACCCCTGTGGCTGCTATTACTTAAAAGTGAAAAGGCGTACAACCCGACACGACATTCAAATTAGATCATATTCATGCGTAGTCGTTTTGGAAAAGTTTGTCCAGGTGTTTTATTTGAATTTAAATTGTATTGAGGATATGTTGCCTCATTCTGGCATTTCTCGATCCATATGGTGTCATTTGTATCGGGGTCAATGATTAAACTTATACCGGATTTATCGATTGTCAGTGGTGACCTTGCAGTAAACTTTTGTCTAGTTATTTTCTTTCAGTCAGATCATGCGATTCTGATCTTAATCACTTGGCATTTCGCAAACATTTTCAGCTTCCAGACTAGTTCAAAGGTGGCTTAGTATTTTACACGGAACGACAGCCGTTTGACCTCCACAACCCGTCTTGTGCAAGCAATAATGTACCGTGGCAATTCAGATAAATTTTAAAACCAACATAGACTTCAAGGCTTTCAGTATCAGCACGATGTATTTCTAGTCGCAGTTCGTTTAATACATTTTTATGGGTCATTCTCATGCAAAGATATTGCAACTGTAGTGACCTCGTAAGCAAGAACGATTTTGCTTGCTGTTGAATTCATAGAAACTTTGAGAATTTTTCAATGTTCATCATCTGCCTAGCCTTTTCGCAACTACGTTAGGCGGTCCTGGGTGAGAACCAGTATCTTACTTGAAGCGACTGCCTTTCTGACTTCCACAACCCAGGTACTGGGTATACGATTCGCCTTGGTAAGACTGGTTGTTACTGTAGTGTGTTGGTTGTTAGACTGACTACCTGTCAAAGATGTACAAATGACATCCCGGACCAACGGATTACGTACTTTCCGAGGCACGGAAGAAACTCGGTATGTAATGGATGTTCACTTATCTACGGACCGACCTTTGCAAGCGCTGCTTAACCTTGACGATCGACCCGCGCGACTATCATTATTTAGCCACGAGCACCTCAGGGAATATTCCAATGTTGTCTTTAAAAAAAAATATAAACTGCATCTGTTAGGGCCCGGATCCGCTTGATTGATTAATGGGCCAATCAAAAGTTAGTATCGTTCTTGCTGAAGACCTTGAAACTTGAACGGTCCATTAAGACGATCAAAAATTTCCAGAAGCCATTTTAGTATTAGGTTTTTGGGTATATTTAGAATTTGGTAGAATTCTATAGAAGCATATCTCCAAAATGAAGTTATTGTATGTAAATAACAATCAAGCTTCTGCCTGCGACACCCATACCCTGTGACACTCAATATTAGTGTCGATTTACATCAGTAAAAGAATTGTTGAAATTGGATGAGTAGTTTCGGAGAGTACCTCCTACATGCAAACTTAAAAACTTTACCCGTTTATGATATTCGTGTAGAATATAGATGAAAGTTTTCTTCTAGGATGCCTCAAGGAGTTGTTTTGGGCCCCGTCTTAATTACCCCCTTTCAATAGTTTCAATTACCTAACATAAATAAGATTGAAATTGTCTTAATTGCTGAGAGTTGCTATCATGTTTGTTAAGAAGACGCAGAGAGCACCATCTTCAATATATCTTACGCATTAAAACCACCTTTTCTATACCACAATGTCGATATGCCCCAGTAAAATTCTACATTAAAAACGATTCACGTTTTATCCGAACAAAATTGCAGCTTTGTATTTCAATACAAATAGCAGTATTAAATGGATGAGTTTCTATTCTTATGTGTCCTTTCGCTTTCCCATTGTCTTTGTGGGCATTTGCATGCACGTTTGTGGCTCGACATATTATCCAACTCTCCATGCGTATATTATGTGTAATCAAAATCATGCTAGATGAGAATTTCTTTGTGTCATCTATGGCTGTATTATACATGTCCGTTTTGATGTTTTAAAATTGTTTTATGCGCTATGCTATACAAAACGATAAATAGATGAATGGAGAGGGAGCGGAAGACAAAACAATTGATGGGTTGTGTGAATCATATCAAAGTCATTCCATTCGATATAAACGGAAAAAGGAATGAATAACAGCGTGACGGTAGACAGGGGAAAATGGAAGACGAAAACGTGTTGTGCCGAGCCCAAATAACACGAGTCACAGTGGGGTCACTAATATATCCTATATATTACACTATTTGTTATTAAACAGAGAAAATAGAAATAAGAAACATTACGAAGATGGTTAATATCTGATAGCAACATGTTATAAATCAATGAAGCTACAAAAGCGAAATGTTATTTCTATTAGATATGAAACGATATTTTTTCCATAGAATTTACTTCAAGGTTTTTCTTCTTATGTGTGATCGATGTTGATTAAATAACCTCACCAGAAGGAAGCCCTTATTCCTAATACAATTTATCAATTGCTCCCAAAACAACATTTAGGCTGAAATCAATCAGGCTCAGTTAAGGCAATCCCATTCAATCGGAGTTCGCAACAAATAAGCCTGTAATTTTTCACGGACGATCTTCCTTTTATGGGCTCTTAGAGAAGGTAGAATTTTGAATTAATTTGCACATAGAAAGTTGAGGATGTTTCGTGTTCCCAATTTTGCGTTAGTGACGAGTTTTCTGTTGATATCTGAAAAGGATAAGACTTGCTTTTTTAATAGTAAAAGTATTAGGTAAGTTTTGGGAAGCAAGATTGTGCGTAACCTCAGATCTTTCTTAAACTTTAATCAAGATCAAAACTAACGGTTCTAATGAGTAAAGTGAAAAGTTAAGAGGAATGACTGCGATGAAATTGATAAGGAATTTCTTAGGAAAGAAAATCTTCGCAAAGGTTTCACTTCTTAATTAAATGGCTTTTGTATCTGCTTCCGAACTGGGTAGATCTTTCAATATTATCAGAGGGCCTAAAGATGACCGGTTTATCAAAATTATATTAGGAAAATGATATGAATCACGTAACGCTTTTAAATGCCGTGTGACTATTTTACGAATTGCCCCAGCATGTAATTAAAACACAAGTAAAACTTTTTAACCTAGCTGTAGGCTGCTTACCAACCTGAATAATAATTTAATTTTTATCAAATTAGTCTAAAATCAACTATTGCTGGGTATAGGCCTCCTAAATTAGGGTAGATCTTTAATAAAACTAATCATTAAAAAGCCACACAAATCCAAGAATAGAAAGAAATCTATAAAAATCCATGCTTTGCCATGGAGCAGTAAAATTCATAGAAAACAGTCCCGCTGTCTAAACAAAGCATCGTATGCTTCCTTCAGATCCAAACGGTCCGATTGAAGAAAAACATTGATTTTGTAAGGTTTATGTAGGTCGGGTTACGAGGAGGAATCTTGATGAAAACAATCCTGTTTGTTTACTTGTTTACTCATTGGTTTTAAATCGATATTGTGTTACAGAACTTTTTTGTTTGTCTTGTGAAAATTTGTATTCTTCTAACTTAGCAGACAGAGGTTGGCAAAAATGCGCATTCTCAGCCGAATTTAAATAAACGTTTTGTGATTTGATTCTTTTGTAACGGCTTCTTGATGATTTGTGTTATATGTACCGCCAGAAGTAGTTTTTTTCTTTCTGTATTATTTATGAAGATCTTTTCTGTTGTTCTGTCTTAGATCTTCGTCATTTGAGTCACTACAAGCGTGAACTTTTTCCATTTGAGCCATTTGCTGTACTAATTTACGGAATCTGAAATAAAGACTGCTATCTAAATAAATTTTTGTTACAATTTCAAGAGTTGCCCCAAAATTTACCTTATAGTGTCTACTCTCTCCTCTTTGCCCAACAAAGCCAAGATTCGGGACAAAACATAAACTCTCATATTTATGTGTCGTCTTCTTCAAATTGCGTTCAAAACAAAGTAATACAATTTCCTCAGAAGCTGTTCGAAGGGTTATCCGAAAATATTTTGCATTATCTTCACGTGATATTGGGTACGTTAAACCCGATATATTAGGAGCATCGAACTCATTAATTTCGTTTCTATCGCGATTATAAGCATTGTGTGTTTTTCTGAATTTTGTTTTAAATATTGTGGGAAGATGTTTTCTAGGTTAATGAGCTTTGAATTGTTATAGTTTAAAACGTTAATGATGTTTTTCGTGAAGCTGAATTTTTTCACTATCAATTTAACTACAGTATTGATGATGAGAATGGTCTAAATGAAAGATATTTTGTTACATTACTTATGTAAATTATATTGGTGGTTTAAATAACAAGATGGTTTCAGAGTCAACTAAATTATTCAGAATTCCATACTGAACTAACGCCCGTAAAATCTAATGAATCATCCAAATGTTATCATCGTCATTCTCTTGCCCTTATCCTAATAATTTGGGGTCAGCGCAGCATGCCTTCCTCTTCCATTAGATCATTTCATAAGCATAATCTAAATATGCGGATGTAAAAAAAATTCTGCTGTCATATTTGGTCAAACTCTATAAAAGTTTTATTTTGCTTTACGATTGTTGATGTTTTATTTCCCATTTCATTTTATTGGCACATTTGTCAACTTAATTTTTTATTAGCATAGGAAGAAAAACAGCTGCCGGAAGTAAATCCCCACGACTTTTGAAATTACGAAAACCCAATATTTTATCTGCCATAAAATATTCCACCAAAGGTTTGGGACGAAAGTGCCATAATTCTATGTCACCATAAAGTTCCATAAGTTCGCGTCCATTTACCTTTCAAGCGACAATTTAAAACAGATCACGATCCACGGTCTCCCAGGAATAGACACTGCCGTATTGCTCGTAAATCGTCGGCAATGTAAGGCGTTCGATGTCTATGCTACAGAATAGAGAGCTACAGAAGGCTGGGTCAATACAACGAGCGAAAACAGTCGCACACATAGACGCATACTTACCTACGCGTCTTTGTGGGCAATCTCAAACAAATGACAGTCGCGCAGAGTGCACTTGCACTCACTGTACGTGGGGCTTGCCTATGTCAACTTACTTATTTGCTTGCGCTATTCTTCTTCTTTCGTGAAGATGGTAGGACTAATCTATAAAATTCTTGGGTCACGGCGTCAGTAGTGTTTTTAAGTCCTCTAATTTGCAGGTGTCAGGACACTTTGGCCATGATATGGCATGTAAGTATCGGTGCATGTATGTTGCTGTACCTTCTGTATCAACTATATATTTTGTGCCTATGCATCATTCTCTTGTCGATTGCTTACGTGACTTTCGGTTCCATTGTTGTTTTGGATCACGAATGCCAGGGAAAGTCTGTCGTGACATGCCTTGGATTTGTTTGAGATATTGGGCGGTTTTGTCACTGTGACGCGGATAAGGGATTTGGTTTTAGATTGATGGCAATTGATCTTCTAGTAAGAAAACAAGGCTCAGGCTTTGTGGTGTCGAAGTTTTGGAATTCCTGCTTTTAAAAGACTTACAATCAAGAATTTTGTTTGGTCCTAGTTTTGTCGTGCTAAATACTAACTGGATATCTGCGGGATAGTTACAATGACAAAGCTATTGATTTTTGTAGTTAACATTTTTTTTCCTTATTTACGTTGTCTAGTAGGCGAATTATTAAAACACATGAAGCAATGATGTAGGACATATTTTATATTCCTTCAGTTTTAAAAGAGTCTCTGCTATAGCCAATATCTCCGTCAATTTAAGCTGATACCAAAATAGAGACGTCTTCTCGTCTAATCTAATTGGAACCCGAAACCGCTGAAGTTTGGCTACCTCCTTGCTGTACCCCGCGGTAATAAAATTCGGAGACTCAAATTACAGAAGTTTTCCCTTTGAGGACCGCAGACGATGAGCGAGTGAAGCATGCCAAAAGCAATAATAAAAAGCAAAGAATAACTGTGTAATGCTATTACATTATTCTGTTAGATGTGATCTTTCACCTTGCACGTTGGAATTGGACGTGGGTTCAAGCGGTGCCAATGTACCTGGTGTTGTTGCACCCTGGTCGAAGGCGAGGGCGGAAAAATAATAGATAGATGGAGAGAATAGCTGCATTGTACATGAATATTTAAAAAAAAAGCATATTTACAAAACGGTAAAGGAAAACATCGAGAGGAGTTGTAGAACCAAAAATTTGAAGACAGATCAGACAGATTAGGAGACACTACTACCATTCTGCTCTTAGCGAGCGCAGCGTGGCGAAGGAGGCCTGTATCCCAGTAGTGGTAATGTTAAACGCTATTATGCATGCATTTAAGAATACATTTACAATACCGTTATATTCATGGTGCAGCGGCGGACTTAGTCTTTCCAGCAATGTCTACCAGATTAGTTTGGATTGACAAGAAGACAATAAATGAACTATGGGTTACTTCGTGGTGTACTACAATTAACATACCTACAGGTGAGTATCATAACATAACGCCTGTAATCCCCGAAGGATTAGGCAGAGGTGTACAGGGTGGTGTAGGGTGCAGTTATGTTTAAGTCAAACGATCCCGTGACGTCATACTTAGCAGTCGCGATTGTGACCACTAGAGCAACGAGGCGGTCAAGGTAACGTATCATGTACACATCACATATCTACAGCTGTAGGTAAAGAATATCTCACGTAGGGGTTATAATTTTCAAACGATAAATTGGAAGAAAATCATGCATTTAGTAAATTTTTACAAAAAAATATTTCATCATCGTAAAAACACAGTTCCTTTAAAATTCTCAGCAGAAAAAGTTAAGTTTGCTATGTTCAAATTATAATGTAACAGTGTACTCATTGTTGAGAAGCCTAATAAATAAAAACATCTTGTTGAATAATCCCCCAACAAAGGTATTGCCAATAAAAATCTCAGAAGCGTTTCATTGTAGATTCTAGCAAAGCTTTTATACTATGAGACCGGTTCCAATTTCAATTTAGACTTTGCCACCGTTGTCCATCCGTATTTTTTCGTATTTATTGGAACCCGATATTTTTACTTCAAAAATATGTTGCTCTGGTCTCTATTTTTTTGCTGAAAACATGAGCTGTTTCTGTTTCAGTTTTTTGGGAGTTTTTTTCGTCTGTGCCTACGGGCAGGGTAGCTTGTTAATTTTGATCAGCGACTCGTTAAGCCGAAGCCTGAGGGATAATATCATGTTGGGTGCTTGTGAAGTTTAATTCTTTTTCCGTGTATATGTGCCGTTCGTGAATATTCACAACATATTGTTCATAATTATTATTTATTATTATGAGCCTGATGTGTCCCACTGCAGGGCAAAGGCCTCCCTTCCCTCTTTCCATTTATCTCTGTCTTTGGCTATTTGGGCCCAATCCTTTTGATGAGTCCAGCTCGTCACGCCATCTCCTTGTGGGCCTTCCACTACGCCGAGTTCTGTTGTTCGGAACCCAATCTGTTGCCACTTTGGCCCAATTTTGATGTGACATGCGGCAGATGTGACCTGCCCAGTTCCATTTTAATTTGGCGGCTGTGTTGCAAAATTGTTCATAAACTAGTAAGAAATTGAGTTGGAGTGCCGCAGCAATACTTCGTCATATCATCAATACTATTGTTCATACTATCCTGACACTTACATTACCCAGGTTTGTTCGTTAGTGTTTTCATCAAACCAGGTCCAATTATAACTGTATATTATAAAGACTCCTCCTACCAACAAGCAATTACCGTTCTACCAATTAGCTCAACCTATCGCAAACTACTGTTGGACATTACGAAGTTCTAACACTACGTAAGTCAAAAATAGCAAATTTAGAGGAGAGCGAAAATCTGCATAATTATACGTAGGTAACAGTACAAAACCATTTTTTAATTTGTGTTCACTTCAAGTTAGATGAGACGTTGCTTGTTTCTGATTGCCTGAAACAACGCGTCTTCCGCTTGTCTAGCAAACGGCATCAAAATGTCAAAAACCGCCAAAAATTTACTTACGTGGTGTTGGTACTTCTACGACGATAGGCCTTTGCCAATCTGTCCTCCGCCTTCAGCATCGATTCCATCCCAGCCACTTCATAAGATCGTCAGTCCATTTCCACTCCAGGACCCGTTCACTCCATCAGCCATCGGTCCTTCAACAAACATGACCAGCCCACTGCCATTTCACTATTCTGTTTCAATAAAAGACCGACTCCACTAATATTTTTCTTTAATTTCTCCACAACTTCAATTTTCATGTCATATCCAATATTACACTCTAACCAAACATAGTATTCTATTCGAAGGTCATGCAACACAACTCAACAAAACGTAATTGCCTTTCCTCAGTTGAACCACTTAAGTCCAGTTATAGATCGTCTTGACACACATACATGTAGGGTGATAACTCTAGTGGTAGGTCATGCTTGTAAACTAGTTGTATGTGATGTTCATGGTACAGATAGATGGGTAGAATATACTTTATTGTATAACAAACACCTTCTTCATTGATGATTGTTTGATTAAAATTTAGCTTTCGTTCGTTTACCTTCAAGTCTTGTTCGATCGTTTGCGCTGAACGGTTGCTATCTGGTAATTTCGGCCGGTGGGCAATATTTAAACAATTGACAGCATATGCAATCTTTTGGTTATTATGATACATAGTCGGAACTATGTAGTTTTGTCTTTGTCGTTGCAATGTTTTTTTTGCTAGATGAGCTTCAACCAGAAACTCTGCTATATCGTCAGTCTTATCAAGGACTTCGGACAGATCCCTAAAGGTGCAGGCGGTTCACAAAAGGCGCGACAGAATTCTCATCTTCTAATGTTCTGTTTTACACGCTTTTCTGTTGTTGTGTTGTCAAACTTAAAATACTTCCCTGTGAAGTATTTAGTTAGGAATTCATTTCAAGTTTGTAATCTATGAATGATTATTAAAATAGTATTTAATTCCTGAATGAAAACGCCCACTTCATTGCGATTTTATCTGTACAACAGGAAGTGACATGATGATCTCACAAATAAAATAAAATAATAACTCGATAAAATGCTCGAACCGTCCTTCACGTCCCGTCGATATCTGAAAACCTAACTACTGAACGATGATAAGGGAACACGAGTAGGTAGAAATTTTACAGAACACAAATAACTACTACTGCGATAATTGTAGTACCTACGAATTCTAAATCTATGGGTAGGTTGTCCTAGTAAAGGCAGGCAACCTAGCACAGTCTGCCAAGATTGATAATAAGGGTTCATCATCCTCTGCCCTGCCTTTTCCCAAGAAACTCGAGAGCCTATCTGACCTCCACTACCCAGTTACTGAGTACCTATATCTTTTTGGTTAGACTAGTTGTCAGACTTTTGGGCTGGGCACTCATCCGTAACGACTGTAAAAGATTTACGAATGTCAGCCGGGCGGGACCAACCAATTCTAGTGTTTTCTGTGGTACGGAAGACTCAAAAGAGAGCCATTCACATACCATCTTTGGCAATCGTAGCTTAACCTGAGCGATCAACCCGTGCGGCTTCTATTACTTATCCACGAGCCAACGGTAATAAGGGCTATACTCCCATAATTATTCATCATTACACCTAGCACGGGATGTCTACAGCCTATCATTAATGCCCATAACGGTATTGTTTTTATCCGGTCAGCAGGAAGTCGCCGAACGATCTCATAACTGTCGATAAAGATGTAGGATGCTGCGTCTTGACGGAAGCGCGTGTACACGAAGCAAAAACTTGAGCCATGCGCCGTGTCGACGACCTGATAGTGATGTGGGGGTTTCGATTGTTTGATTTCGATGTTTCTGATATACCTTAATTTAATTCATCCGCATCATAAATTGAAATAACATTTCTTTTGTCCCTGTGACCGACTTGTAAACGGCATAACAGATATTGATATGTTCGTCACCATCATTTAGCCACAGAACTTATTCCGGTAGTTTTATGTGTATGCCACTAATAATTACTAAAGAAATCTTAATGTTTTGTCAAGCCCTGAAACCGGCAAGTAAATCAGGGTACCTTTTTTTGCTTCGAAGATGCACTGTTGACAAAATAATGGCATATTGGACTGACCCATCATCTCAATATCTTGTAATCGAAAATTCCAAGATGGTGCATGTTACATGCACCAATCTAACTGCGGGGGATTATGCCCCACCCGTCCTGCTCATAGAGCACAAGGCCTTTGTCCCAGCGATGGGAACATAGACTGGTTATGCTCTAACCAAGAATGGGAAAAGCTTCGGGGAATCCCTTGGTTTGGCAGGTTTTGCAATTTTCACCTGGTGAGATTACATGTACTACCGCGCTCAGTGGCGGTCGATCACTTCTCAACCTTATAACTCAGGGCATAAGGGTGATAAGTGGTCGATCGCTTGTGTTTTCGTGGGTACGGCTCTTATCCTGTCTAATGAATTTATTTCTAAACATCGCGCTATATTTAATCTCTGCGTATTTTGTAACGGTATCGTAGCGTAGCATCACTATTGTGGTCGGTGCGTGACAGCGTGCATCACGATCAAAACCACAACATAAGATGGTACAGAAAGGCAACTCTTAGCAGTAATGGAACACTGGACAAGGAACTTATATTAAATAAATAACAAGCAATCATTATCTAATTACCGGGCTTGTTGGAGATTTCCGAACCTGTGGTGTTCGTATACAGTTGTAATGATTCCTTTATTAGGAGGAAGTAGCATTTCTTTTGCTATCATCTCTTCACCATCTTCCTGTACTTGTCCCATATTACTTGGGGTCGGGGTAACACGTTTTTTTCTTTCATTCTCCTCTATCAACCGTCACGCTATCATTTAATCCTTTTTCTGTCATACCATTCCTCACACAATCCATCCATCGTTTCCTTGGTCTTCTTGCCATCAACTCTTGTTCCAAATTATCACTCGTGCAAGAAATTTACCAGCGAACATATGCAGTGTTTGATATTCTACAGTCAACAACTATCAATCACGGGCGAGGTTACTAGCCTTCAATACCATCTCCTTGCCCTTGTCCCATGTTTCTTGGGGTCGTTGCAACTGTGACCCGATTCGTCATCATCATTCTCCTGCCGTGATCCCAATTTACTTGGGGTCGGCGCAGCATGTCTTCTTCTTCCATACATGTCTATTACTCGAACTGTTACCTGATTGACTGGTTAATATTTTTAGCAAATCAACCTACTTTTACTAAGTTCACCTTCTGCGTTTCTCTATCCTTGCCACCAACTCATCGGACTGTGTCTAGCCCAGTTGCTCCTACAATGTTTATGTTGCTTAATTGATGATTTAACACGGATTCAACACGCTTCTGAAATAATCAGGAGTAAAAAAAGAATGTAGATCACCTGCTTGTACACTGTACACGCAGCTATATTACATGGCCTAGTAATCTGTCATTATTTGAGAGATTTGTACGTTATTTTAATGGTAATTGTCTTTCTTTTGCGCTAATTGGTGCAGTTCTGCAATTTATATGACTATGATACTTACTTCTTGTATCGTATCGATGGCATGTACTAATTTATCCGCTACATGGATAGCGATTTTGTATGCGTTTACCAGGGCATCATGTAGAACTAATACTATATGGAATGTTTGAATCCTTAGTTATGGAACTGACTTCAGTCGTATTAACGTAGCCATAACAAATACATCTGTCATCAATGTTACCTTTCAAAGGTCGCATAATGGTAGTTTAGTTTCCCACAATATTTTTTTATGCATTGTTACAAGTGTGATTTAGTCAAAAATCATTCCAGTATGTAAATGGTTCATAGATCCTAAAATTCTACTTCAGTATCTTGATTCTCAGCTAGGTCACTTTTTTTAGATTATACCCTAATTTTTCATTGTCACTTTCAAGATAAGATGCTCTCGTTTTGATACAAACTATTCAACGGATATTCTTATCCTTTCTTTTAAATGAGGGATTCACCAATGTTTATAGCAAAAGTGACTTCCCAAGGTTTACAGTTGTACCCACCTACGTGTTTGAGTATCGTTGGTATCTCTCTTGTGTCAGCTGATTCATAAAATCCCAAATAATATTGAGCATGCTCGTACCTGCTCACGCGAAGCATCCCAATTTTCCAAAAAACCAGTCACGGCTATTTGCTCCCATCATTTCCTATACCCTACCATTTCACAATATGTCTGTTCAGTAGGAGTGTCCCCCTCTCGCATGGTCCTGGCAGAGGGTGACACAATGGCATGGATGTATGAGAGAGAGTGCGCTTTGTGCCCGCGCATTGGCCTGTGGACGCTTTTGTTTCCGAAAATATATATCGAGAGTATTTTTTTCGAGTTTTTGATTGCAATGGACTACGTCGACGTACCATTCGATACGTGTGCATACGTTGTTGTGTCTTCAATGGCTGCCCCGAACTGAAGAATGGGTTTCGAATATCACGTGTGTGTCGGCATTGAAATGGAATTCGTAATTGGAAGTCATTAAGGGTTGAACCTTACCTGCTAGAGCGAGACACAGAGCCGGACAGCATCAACGACGCGATCGGGAGCATGCTGTTTCTCTCTCCAGCAAATTACGGTTCTGAGCGACAGAAAAGTATAGGAGCATGGAACAGTGCGTTTTCGTGCTGCCAGATGAGGTTCAACCCTAACAGCTGTAGATCCCGTGTCAGTAAAAGTGATATGTATATTTGATAGCTGACGGTCCCCACCACCAGCGAGAACTCCAGATGTTTTCGCTTCAAGCTCTTCTGGCTTTTCGCTAATCGTCAGCGGTGGCTACCCAGCAGAGTGCGCTCAAAATATATTTAGGTATCTTTCATCATCATCTGCCTAGCCTTTTCCCAACTATGTTGGGGTCGGCTTCCAGTCTAACCGAATACAGCTGAAAACCAGTATTTAACATGGAGCGACTGCCTATCTAACCTCCATAACACATTTAGGTATCTTTATTGAGTCTATTTCAAAGTGACGTCACAATAATATCATATCTTCATAATAAAGCCCCTTTTACATCCATCAGATCAACACATTACCACACAACAGAAGCTCAGTGTTCTAATGAATTATGTCATTCATGCGAGCTCGTAGATAAGCGTTCATTAATGGGCGCTTCAATTTAGGTTAATAACACCCAGCGTTAAAGGTCAGCTCTGAATTGATTCGTGGGCTAAACCTTGTTAGTGATGGGTTGGCTTGTTAAGTGCGATATAAGGGCATTTTAGTAGTCGCAGGTCAGGATTGGATTAAAATGCAGTAGAAGAAAAAACTGCCTCGTTGGTCTAATGGTCGCAATCGCGACTGCTGAGCATGAGGTCCCGGGTTCGATTATAGGGTCGGGCAAATTGTTATTGGCTTTTTCCATCAAGAATTTCTCAGAAGCAGCCACGGATTCTGGATTTAGTCCCGTTGTTGGCAATAGGCTCGCCCCGTTACAATGAACTTAAATATAAAATATAAATAAAAATATCTGAGTACTATTAAGTACACGTAGCCCTTCGGGGAATTCAGGCGTAATGTTATGTAGAAGAAAAAAAGTTTCAAGTTAGACAAGTACAGTCCTTTCATATTTTTTTTCCTCTAAAAGTAACAATCCAACAGCAACATTATTGTTACAGTAATAAATATGACTGATGCGAAATCGAATGTAAAATAATTGTTAAAGGACTGTTGTTTGAGATGCTGTCATTTTAAAACAGTAACCGCAACTTGCGGAGCGACGCTGTGTTGCTGGGGAGTTTGTACCGCCACGTCTTCCCAGATAAAACTAGTGTTTAAATAAAATCAGCTGCTCGGCTCGATCTTGACGGACTCTTGGTTTGTGCCCAGTTGATTTCAAAACTCGCCCCATAAACATAAATGTGGGTGTACTATTCGGTATACCTCTGCATAACCCTTCGGGGATTCCAGGCGTGATGCTGTGGCCGTCTTATGACGACAGGCCGTGTCGACGGCGCGCTCGTGTTCCACGCGCGCCTCAAAGAGATGTCAGCAACCACGTAGGGGTCCGCATGGGCCGATGCCTGAAAGGCTGCGGGACTGTTCGAAAGAGATACCGCGGCCCTGGAACACAATGGGCAAAGAAGGAACATGGATGGGTTTTAGTCAGTACAAGTCTGACACTGCCTTCCGCTCCGCGCAGAGCTCCGCTCGCATGCAAGAGCTCCACACAGCTAAAGGCTCAGCTCCCGACACAAGTAAAGTGTTCTACTACAGCAGTACACTCGACACTTACACTTGACACTCTGCCAAGCGCGTTAAGTTGTTACTATTGTATCGGCGACGCTCGTAATGGCTTTGTAGTACGCGTGCTTATGTTTCGTAATAAGTGGGTTGATGTTCATTTGTTGGAATTGCGTTATTGGACTGAGGTATTCTGCGAAATTGTATGCTAGTCCAGCCCCCGTAGCATGACTACCGTAGACACGGATTTCTTTGACGTAAGAATCGACAAAATGACAGATTGTGTCGACACAATGACAGATTTCTATGCACTATCTGTCATTTTGTCGATTCTTCCGTCAAAGAAATCCTTGTCTACGGTGGTCATGCTACGGGGGCAGAAGCACCCAAAAGCGAGAACACCAAAGTGCATAATTGTGGAAGCAAGAGGAATGACTATTGCAGCGGTTTCCTTTCCAACGATAACATTACTGCGATTTGAGTCTTCGGCCATCCTTACAATATGGACAATGACGTGTTATACGACGCCATACATAGAAATAGGCTTCATCAAAAACAAATCAATCTATAATATTTTTTTACAATGCAGGTAGTCGTGCGTTTTTAGTATCATTGATCTACAATCCTCATACATAGCTTTGCTTAATTTTTGGGGACTACCCTATACAACAATGTACTAAACTTATACTGTCACTTACGGAATATCTTCCGTGATTGTTCATTATTTTCCGTTCAATCACGGAATATATCCCGTAAGTGACAGTATAAGTTTAGTTGTAAACTGTGAAAGCTTAAAACAACACTGTACTAAATACTTATAAACTTAACGATACAAGCACTTACAATTAGTGCCAAAGCTAACAGCAACTACTTGATTGAAATCATGTCTGACACAGGTGCTGTTGTTGACATTGTGCCAGCTTACTGCATTCGTAACGTTATGTAAAAGGACAACTGGATTCTTTTTCGGTTTTGATAAAAATATGCCTCAGAATACGTTATAAGAGTATGGACTGAACGTATGGGATATTTATTGATGACAGGTCGCATCCTGTGTGGATACAATGCGCTCAATATGGCTCGCTTGCAAGTGCATAGTTTATTTACATCGTGCAGTTCTTGATCAAATTAGGAGTTAATTTTTCCTCTTGATATAATGATATAATCATTATCTTGCCCATATCCAAATTGAATAGGGGACCGCTCTACGCCTCTTTTTCCATACTTTTCTTATAATTATCATCTCAGTGATCATCCTCTTTCTAGCCATTATGATGCTTTCGAAAATATTACGAAGACTCGTTTAAAAGGTATCTTGACTGGTGTTGTAGTCCTTTTTTTTTTCTTGAATGGGAAACAAATGACCCCCCCCCCCACTCTGGGCGGAGTGGAAGGGAGTGTCAGACTTGTACTGACTAAAACCCATCCATGTTCCTTCTTTGCCCTTTGTGTTCCAGGGCCGCGGTATCTCTTTCGAACAGTCCCGCAGCCCTGGCAGGCATCGGCCCATGCTGATCCCTACGTGGTTGTGGCTGGGACGTGAGGCTCTTTCCCTCTCACGTTCCGCCACCTCCTTCACTAGCATGACTGCTTCGCAGAAGGAGGTGACGGCTTCCCGGGTGTCTTAGTCTAATAGATATAGCCACTGTTATCCTTTGTTTGTATTCATTAGACCAACTACAATATTTACTAATTATACATACTTGGCTAGACTAAACCAGATACGATCAATTTTATAACGCTCCAGCATTGTATAAGCTGAATGGATCAACATCTATCTACAGACATAAACTTGGCAAAGTGACAAATATGTCGAGAGTACGCTTCGTAGTACTACAAACGGAGCACGAAGGAACCACTACTACACCACTGGAGCAAAAAAGATAAGACAAATCTATAAAAAGGTTAGTACCGAATCGGAGGATTTAAATCTAAAGATTGAGATTTATGCTTTAATATAGAAAATCCAGGAACCGATTGAAATAATCACTTTCCAGGATAAGTAGGTACAAAGTAACAAAAACCTTTTCATACAGTTGATTCCAATACTCAGACGACGAATGAATGGGAATACCTTCAAAGCATAGCGGTACGCGGTGCGACCTCGTGAATCAACAGCGATGTTCCAATTTAAACTTCAGTGCTTGTACTGAAACAGGGACTTATAAACTAGAACTATCTGGAACGAGGCTAACTATAGAACTAGCCTTTAGTTTTAGTTCAAACAAGCTACACTGCAGTTGGGAAGGCTCTGAATAGGGGCTCTATTCAAAAGTCTGAATCAGATTTTAGATGAAATCTCTCAATGGAGGACTAAAATAGTTACGAATATTGTGTATAAATCAAAGCTTTTGATCATGTTTGAACTTCGACTACCTAAAGATAGACAAATACGAAAATAAAT
This sequence comes from Noctua fimbriata, assembly GCA_905163415.1. Classification (NCBI taxonomy): domain Eukaryota; kingdom Metazoa; phylum Arthropoda; class Insecta; order Lepidoptera; family Noctuidae; genus Noctua; species Noctua fimbriata. The sequence continues at coordinate 12,385,130 of LR990945.1, read as the reverse complement.
CAAACCTCTGCCCGATTGATAGCAAGCTCGCATCCTATGCGATGGAAGTTAGACATAACTGACGAATAGTGAGTGTACGATAGGTACGGTACACCTTTGACTTGACTTTCCGGGATTTCAGGCGTAATTTTACGACTATAATGAAAGATTCCTTTATGATTCGGTTTCGGTCTTATATTTCCAATCTCTGTCTGCCCGCCATCGATCCCTATATCCCAAAACTCCATCGAATCTCCAGCTAGCTACCTCCCGTTATGGTACATACGAAAACAATAACATTATTTCTAGAAATATGGATGCCAAACAAATGTAAGTGACGTGCGTTGAATAATAAATGTCACCCGTCTAGGCCCGTACCGCGGTAACCCTTTGTGTGCCCATCTGATGGTGTTACACCAAATTGGGTTGTAAATGGTGTTGAAAAAAACAAGGCGCCTTTGTTTTGTTGCTTGGCTTCTAAATTACGTTGCGGTGGTATGTTTTTTTGAAAGCACATCATCATATTATACGTACCTGTGGTGGTCCTTGCTGGGCTTCCTTATTACCCTTTGTGATACTGCTATTCCGTATTTTACAAACGATAAGCTTCTTGAATTTTTGATAGTCTCCCTACCATCGCATTCTTAGTTTTGTCTGCATAATTTCACGACTTATGATCTTGTTTTTCAAATAAAAGTCGCCGTGTCGTCGTAGTGAATTCAGTTTTAAAGTCGTGCATTTTATGCCGAATCCCGATGAGCTTTTTGATAATATCTTTACCATTGACATGTTCCTGCCTGCATTATTCTAGAGCAATACTCATCTTGTTTTTCACTAAGAAACATCGTTGTTATCTATTCAATTTTGAGCCTGGCATTTGGCACGGCAAGTTGCACAGCGTCTATTACAGAAGCAAAATCAGTCCCACCAGTATCAGTTATTCAAAGTCTATTCAAGCTTTATTAGAAAGCAGTTCCCTCTCATATTGTTTGTGACTAAAGCCTCAAAATTGAAACCTGGACACGTTCCGGCTAGTTTTGAGGCTTACCTTGTCGCTTCGGCTAATAGAGATGGCAGGTAAATGACTAGATATAGCTTTCATACCTTCAATATTGAATGCTTCTTGTTTGTTCATAATTCCCTGGTATTGTTTTAGCAGCAACTGGTTTCAATGCAGCTGAATTCTTTAAAGTAATATCATGATATATTAAATATATGCGAGCTTTGGTAATTTAATCGTCAAGTGTGTCAATTTATTACATGTCGCTGCAATCCTTAACATCTTAACGACCGAAAGTTGTATGTACCACTTCAGTCATAACTTCAAGTAAATTACTTGTCACCGAGTCTCACGATTCACATCACAGGCCGCAATTTGCACAAATTCTCAACCTTTTACCACCTAACATTCAACTTCTATAAATCTAGGACCTAATTGCGCCGTCCTCTTTGGAGCTCAATAAACTAGCTTCGAATACAGCATGCAGTTCTACGTTCAGGTCTGTTCACATTCTACCTACCCTCATACGGGATTACCGCGTGTGACCCAATGCATTTAATTGCTAGTTCACATTCGGTATCCATATTCGGAACCCTACGGTTGTCTTGTAACGGAATTGTAAGTTCCTTATCTGGTGGTTTATTTTTTGTGTTTCAATCTTGTTTGGTTCTGTTGGTAGGATCGCGGGGATATTAAATTGTTGGAATATTTTTTTCTTTGTAACAGTGGCTTTCTTGTTTCGTGTGAACAATTAAGTTTTGTTTTTGTTTTTTTTTTTTTTTTAAAAACGTTGCCCCACACTAGGAATTTCTCCTGTATCGTGGGTGCGTTTACAAACATTTAAACTCACATACACAAACAGCCAGACCCGGAACAACTACTTGTAGGCCATACAAATATTTGATGCGTGCGGGAATCGAACCCGCGACACGGAGCGCAGCAGTCAATCGCTCAGCCACTGCGCCAACCGTGCCGTCAAAGTGTTTTGTTTTCGCTTCGTCATGCTTTTAAGGAATTTGATAATTTTTTCATCTTTGTAGATAATCTTACTTTGCTCTCTTTTACCGTATTCCTCTGTATAAAGACGCAAGTTTTTTATTTGTTCAGGTTGCTCAAATAGAATAACCAACCGCCAGTGCACCCATTGCTGGAACACAGGCTACCTCTTTGTTAACGGGAGTTGGCCGTAATCCATAAAGTTGAACTTAAATTATGTCCAACCAAAGTTTTGGTTGACAACTAATTTATTTGAATTCAATTTGTGTAACTCCATAATATTTTACTCGTGAAAACTATTACGTGATTAAAACAGATTTACAACGTCGATTGTACCATCTGATCTCGGGACTAAGATTTATCGCAGCCATACAGTGGCGCAAGTATTGGTTACACTAACGAGTGAACCCACTTTATAGCCAATAGAATTCGCATAAATTATTATCGGATGTACTAAATATTCGTTGGCAGTTATTGGAAATATTTGCTTGTAGTATCAATAAGGGCATTGCACGCGAGGATGTAATTAAATGTTTTCTTTATTGGTTTGTTTTCCTTGTTCCTGTGTTTCGTGTTGAAAATTCTAAAATGGAATACGTGTTTTGCATGCACAAATATTGAAACACAAAGTTTTGAAACTCTTTAGAGAAATGCTTTTGCATGTTAAACTGAATACCTATTTGTTGTAGCCGTGAAAGAGAAACACGATTTATGGATTCCTGTGACTCATGTTAATTGTGTCTCTGTATGTTGCAAGAAATAAATATTCCTCATTCAATCTTGGGTTTGTCACTGGGATTGCTTGTGAATGAATACCTACACCTTTTTTTATTTATTTCTTAGTCATCTTTGACTGGCAATAGATCGTTCCATCTGGAATTTGTTTAAGTGGTCCTATGATGGTAATTTTAACCGACTGTTAAAAAGGAGTTAGCTATGAATTCGACCAACATTTTTTTTACATTTACATTGTATGTAAAAGATAACTTTACTTGAAGTGATGCCAAAAACCTCAATGAAACAAACAAAAGTTATCGGTTTCCGAGAGGAATTTGCCATGTTTTTGTGTTTTTTTTTCTTATTACTATAGAACATCATTCTCCTGCCCTTATTCGAATTTATTTAGAGACGTCGCTGTAAGTCTTCTTCTTCCATTCACCTCTATTAGTCGTCATCTCATGAAACACCTCCTTATTAGGTAAACATGTTATGTCTATAGATAATTTGAATAATACTTTTGAAGTTACAATATGTTTTTCATTCTTCTTCTTCTTCTTTGCGATAGACTCAAATAATACCCGACCAGTATATTGCCACCCGTACAGCTCTGTCGTTGGCTTCGTTTAAATCCTGGAAGGTGGAGGTGGCTGTGCAGGATGGGCAAGAAAGGAGGTGGAGCATATCCTGCAGAGGGGCTCCACACTGACATTGTATTTGGGACGGGTCGATGATACCCCATTTGGCCAGATTATTTATTATTATTTTCATTGAAAACATTTTACAAGTTTTTATCTCTTTCGCCGGTCCCGTTCGTAATAAAACCTTCGTAAATAAAACCCTTATATCGGTCACTAAAGTTGACAATCCGACTGTGACGTAATACACATAACGGTAGTACGCGGTCGAACAGACGCTTTGGCGCCGACGAGGCTGGCATAGCGGTGCTGTGACCCTTTTGCAAGGGCGTCCAAGTTGTAGAAGCGAGCGAGATTTGCTATGCCTGCATTTATTTGGGTGATTCTTATAGTACAAGTGGTTCATCAAATTGACTCTTTAGATGAACAGTAGTACTATTTCCAAATGTCAACGTATCCCCTAGTTTCTATTGATCTGCAAGTCCAGTTCCTCAAAGTTCCACAACTGGTGTCTCTATCCCTCCAATACTTAACTTACTGCCACGTAATGTTGATGAAAAATGTCAACTTTGTGAATATTATATAATTATTGTTGTTTATTCATTTGGAAGGAGGGAAGGGAGGCCTTTGCCCTGCAGTGGGACACAAATGGCTGATAATAATAATAATAACCGGTAGCTTGGACCCTGCTCCCGCTACCGGCGGACCACTATTTTTGTTTTTTTATATGGTTTTTTTTTAAGAAATGTTTAAAAATATTAAAAATAAGTATAAAGATGAATAAAGGAGATAATAATAATTCATTTGGTCAAGCTGCGGTTCGTCATAAAGAATGTTGGACTATTTAAAGGATTGGCACTACGCTCCTAAAACCACATTTCAAAATACAAATATCCATATTTTCAGTAAATACTTTTTGAGCATTATGTCCACAGCCAAGATTCACAGAATTTTTTCAATCGATTCTAGGCTGTCTCCCACCTTTCATACCATATTAAATATTCACACTATCGCAGTCAACTTAACACTTCGCCCACATTGAGAGATATAATTGTACACAGTTTGACGTTCACGAGCATCGCTTATTTTATTATAATGCTTCCCGCATGTACGGGGTCCACCACTTAATGTAGATTAGTTTATAATTGTGTGGTGTGCTTATCTTATGCATATTATAACTGTCGCGTTATTAAACCCTTCTGTAGCTTCAAACTTATTTCCGTGAATAAATTTTATTCATCATCATAACGTGATGCCTGTGTCCTCTAAGGATTAGGAAGAGTTGTTTTTAAAGTACACCCTCATTTTTTTAGCTTGGTTTTACGTTCTTGTAATCACACATTTATTGAAACCTGAATTTGATTGGATTGGGATTCCAGATTCTAGAATTTTCTTATTACTTGCTTCCTGCGAGTGCCTTTCTTGTTCGGAAAAGTCATTCGTGCTGATGAGCTTTTCGGATCTTTCGTTCATGGGTATTTCATTTTAGTCTTTCATTTCAATTCGTACTATCTAACACTAATACAGGGAATTATCGGTATGCAAATAATACGGCTATTGCCAGTGTTTCAGAATATTTGAATTTTGTCGTTATCAGAGTAGTTTTGATAGCGTGTTAGTTTGCATTGTTTCTGCTATAACAATAGTTAGTTATCGGATTAGTGAACTGTACTATTTGCAAGCTTTGAAAGGCTTTAAATTCTTGTCTCCAAGCGATATATGAGCAGAAGGGCAATGACACAAATATTTAGATTCAGTGTCCTTAGAATCTTCACTTTAATCAGCTTATATTGTTCCTTCTCCTGGGACACTGGCCTCATCTCTATAGTGGAATTGGGCTGTAAATTACTACGCGAGCTCTGTGCGAATTGATAGATGTCGCATGTCTTCACATTTTTTGCTTCTGGAACCTCATTTAGTTTTATTTTTGCTTTATACCAATATTTTTGGGCTTATTGACCAAACCTTCTGTAAGTTTACCTTGCAAATTATCTTCAAAAAATGAACGGAATTAACTGCTATAACAGATTTCCATACTTCAACTAATAAATTAAACCACGTTGCTACTGTATCGACTATGAATAACAAATTGACCTGATTCCCTTCCGTTTTATTTCTTGTGTGGGAATTCAACACTCTCGCTACTTTGTTGTCTTTTTATTAACAGATGAGCATAAAATTAATGTGTTTTCGCTTTTTTGTTGCAGGTAAATTGTGATGAAAGGTGATATTTGTTGTCTCCTTAAATTCTTCGCGCTTTGGTAAGATAAGCTTTTGTGTCGCTGGTTAAAAAGTTTTTAATTATCACTGTGTAACGGACTTCTCTTTGATAATGCAAACAAAAATGCTCAACATACCTAACTTTTTTAGCTCCGTAAAGAGCGTTTGACACAGTTTTAGTATCGATTTGGATTTCAGATTCGTAGTCAACATTCTAGTAATGACGGTTTGAATTAATGATTACTCAAATGCGCCACTGAAATACAGGGTTATAAATTTTTAAATCTATTTGTCTGGGGCATGTTCATGATTGTGTTCAAATCGAAAAGATAATTAAAATCTTATTGTAAGGGATCCTTCAAGGCACCTTAGTTGGCCCTTCATTGTGTAAATAAGTCGATATTACTACTCATTATTATTGACGAATTGTCTTTATGTCATGAGAATAGTGCTGTGACCTATAAACGAAATTGATTCCAGCTCAGGATGTCAGTGTTCCGTGTCGTAAATTCAACCACGAAACTGACATTGCGTGTCTGCAACCGCAAAAGGTAGAAACGGTATTATTTATTTACAAACGTTCCCTTCCCGTTGTCGTGTAAAAATTGCGTTCGTCCTTACAAGAAATGTAAAGGAACTGCCAGTCGGTACCGTGACCGAGTATATTATGAATATAATTACACAACGCTTCCCAGCTGGCTTCCCTTGAATATATCAATTTCATCAAACAGGATGATTCGTTTGTTAGTGCTAATTGAGGTTTCACTAAGGGCGTTAACACACAGCTCCTGTGCTCTTCGTTGTGCATTCAAATTATTCTGAATTTCCTCTATACCACAAATCAGTAAATGCTTTTAGTGCTATAAGAATTTAAAACATCCCATAGTTGACATCGTTTGAAGATCACAGAGACATAAATATGTTTTAAATATGTTCATTCAATGTCCATTTTTCCGCCAAAATAAGAGGGAGTTTCCTTAAAACTTTTCTTTAATGATCCATTCTTGGATGACTGCACTAACATCCTATTGAATATAGATTTAATGCTTACCAGATGGGACGCAATTTTCTACATACGTTTCAGTGCTCCATTACACATTTTATCGATATATGTCAATTATTCACGGTCTTATTGTCATTTGTGTTTCCTGATCTAAAGCTTAACACTGATCCAAAATGTCTATGTACTTTCCCTATCACATAGAATGTGTCCCAGTAGTTGGAACATAAGTAGCTTATCGCCAAATTCTAGACCGACTCAATTTAATTATCATCGATATGTGAAAAAGAAAACGGAGGAAAATGATGAGCTGATTGTTCATGTATGTGGTTTTCTTTGAAACAGATGTTTCGAAATTCCTAACTATGTACTTGTTGCCTCATATTTCTGCTCACGTGAACACAATAACAGCAATGAAAACCCACACACTTAAAATTTGCATGTACTTACACGACCGCTTACGACATTTCGGGAAACAATGACATGGTCTCATTAGTAACCAGGAACCTTGTCTTATACAATGCTAATTACTGAAATGTCAGTAGTGTGGCAGAGCACTTAGGTAGCTGCTGTGTGCAAAGGCAATAGTATGTCCGTTCCGTTTCGTTACACCGGACTGGCTTGCCGAAATATTACGAAATGTAATACGCCAGTGTAAGGGATTCTTGTTGTTGTTATCCGAGTAGGAACCGTTATAATAGAAACTAGCTTTTTATCGTCGCCTGTGTGATGACAGAAATTCTGCCTTGAAAGCGTACCAGGTTAAGAATATGCCAGCCCAGACCATTGTCTATACAACATTAGTTTTAGTATATGCGAAACCTGATACACCTGTCTAGTATTTTTATGTAAAGAATCTATGTACAAAATTTCAAAACTGTATCATGAAAAATCTCAAAGTTATAAGCTTGTTCTGGTTCCTAGTTGTCCACACAAAAACGTTGTCACCACGCAGCGCGTGCCTCCAGCGTCGTCTTGAGCTCATTGATAATAATAATAATTTGGTAGTAGGTACCTAAATTAGTGCGATAGGTACTCAAAGTCGCTCGGTGTCCAACTTTTAACTTTATTAAATATTTTTGGGAAAAAATATAACATGGTTTAAAAAATATTGGAATCGATTCAGTTACTTATTCTGAACAAACTATATTCAGGTTTCGTATATCCTAAAAATAATGTTGTATATCGTGAAAACATATCAGACAGAAAGACAGTTTCTTTCACATTCATAAAATTAGTTTGCATATGTTTGGGAGAACTGCCTGTCCCGCCTGTTGATTGAATATTGGTGTATGATATGGCAATACTTTCCAAATAAATTAAGTTTCTGCAAGAACCTAATTTGATGCAGAGAGCAAAGGGTCTTTGACTAACCAAGGACCTTGTTATCATTATTTATATTCTACGTCTTTCCAATATTACAAACAAGCTTTTTCTCGAGAACGCCTGTTTGTAAAGTAAGTTTCCCAGAAGGAAGAAAAATCTTTTAAAAAGCTACCAAGAGCTGCCTTTGATGGATTTTATCAGCAACCATTGCCTGAATTCCCTTTCACGTATTTGTTTGGATTCCCCATTTCACTTTCAATTAACAACTACGCCGTACCCTCACTATTCACATTCAGGATTGTAGGCTTCTTATACCTAGGATTCTCCAAATCGAAACATCAAAGCTAAACTACCTGGAATTCCCTTTGAACTATCGAAAGGACTTCACTAGCCACTACAATTTTCGATCCTGTTATTATTCTTGGAACGGAACTTTCGGAAAATACCCATATTTCCGTTACTTTATGAAAGGGTCGACCCTAAAATGGATAGTAAATATTACCTGAACATTTCTTACGATTACGAAACTGGTGAGAAATATTGCTCACAGCGTTGGCATTAATCGGAAATACAAGGTTACAATGTAGGGACACGTGTAAGAGATACAGGTAATAATTAAAGGGAGGAAAATGAACTCCGAGGGGTTGTGTAGCTTCCAGATGAGGTCTTATTCATTAGGAATTTGTGTGAGATTATCTATCGCTTCTAGTAATGTCCATGGCGACACATTTCTTAATGTACAGTTCTTTCCAAAGCTTTGTTAAGTAACTACCTACGATAGCCGATTGGGGGAACTCAAAACAATTTTTAGAATAGCTAAAGTCTCATATCTAGATTGTGAAAATTAGATGGTAGTTAACATGTCAGTATCCTGAAAGACTTTCTTAAGAGTCAGTAACTTTAGTTGAACTAAATACAGGTATACATCAGATCAACTAAAGACACGCGACTCTAATGAGAAAACTAAATATAAAATAAAATAAGACATAGTTTCTTTATAAATCAACAAATGTTGTTAGCGTTGTTGAGTACCAGGCCAAATAAAAATAACTTCATTTAAAAAATATTTGCCATCCCACATGAAGAATCTAAGCCAGTGTAAGCCACTCTCAAAACGTTACAAATTTATCCACGAAACATCAAAGAGTACGGAAACACTGCAGAACTGTAGACAATAAACCTGACACATGTTTGATGTGCAAATAATTGAGCATAACACTGCCATCTGTCACACCAGACAGTTGTGTTTGAGCGAAACGCCGCAATTTTGACACAATTACTTCGTCTTTGCGAAGAGGACAGTTTGGAGGAATTGTAATGGATTCAGTTCAGATGACTGTTAATGGTAAAAATGATAGTCGAAACTATGAAGGAAAGGATGATATTGCTAGGAAAGGGTTAATACCGAAATGACAGTTTGTAGAGATGTACCGCAGAAGATGACATTCTGAGCCGTCACAAGACTTGGGATAAATAAAAATATCATGTTAGTGGTCAAGAGGATTGTAAAAACGGTTACAGGTGATAATAGGGAAATAAACCTAACACATGATTGAGGCGCAAATAATTGAGCATAAGACTGCCATCTGTTACACCAGTTGTACGTGTACGAGCGAAATGGCGCAATTTTGGCCCAATTACTTCGTCTTTGCGTACGCGAAGCTGCATGTAGATCAGGAATTGTAATGGATTCAGTTAAGACTATGTGAAAAGGACATGTTCGGAGTAACCATAATGGATTCAGTGGAGGTGACCTGTTATTGGTAAATATGATTGCTAAAACTAAAGATGATATAGCTCGAAAGGGGTTGAATGCTGAGATGATGGCTGATATGGAAGAAGACAACGATCCCAAAATAAATTAGGATAAAGGCCAAAGGATTATGAATAAATAGGTGAAGGTACGACTTTAAAGTGAATAACTGATTTTAAAAACTTATTACAAATAGAGTATTGTCTGCTAAGACTATGTGCGACATCTAGAAATCCAGACCTGTAACATTATAAAGACATTTGTTATCAATATCGTACAAAATATGGTTTTCTCAATAGAAAATATCTTAGAAGGCAAGTGTCTCATCATTGCCTAGTTGTTCTGTTATTTATTGACCCATTTATTTGCAATGTTTATTCTTTTTATTTGTGAGCTTTGTATTAATGACTAATACTCACTGATTGGCAGTAAGTATTTGTCATACTTTGCTTATTAACTAGACTGACTTGATTTTCTATAGGTATTTCTCATACTTTGTTCATTCCTCATACAACCAGGATCGCATTGCCACGTAACTATACCTAAACATACTCCGTATAAGAGACTTTAACACTTCGTTCATGACTATACCACTTGTGTCAACACCACCACGCGTCTGAATTAAATAAATATTTGATTGATTGTAAACGAGCTCGATTGTACCTAGTTCTTCGTTCTGTTGAGTTTACGGTATGAGTTTTTAAGAGTATCGATTGTGGTGTATGCTGTATTCTACTAGAAATTTTGTATTTCATGTTTTACTATGTTGTGTTTAAACATAGGCATGCTATAGACATTAGTTACTATGAAGTTCTCTGTCTGAGCTTGTTTCTGATCAAAGCTTTTCCATCATAACATTCCATCTTCCAGTTTAACAAGATTAAGTTAAGCATCAGTATTTTCAATAAAGTAAGCTATTTATACTCTTAATTGAGCTCTTACATAAACTTTTACTTTAACAACTATATCGTTTGATCTTTAAAATCCTACTATTCCTACTAAATATTATAATTGCGAAAGTTTGTGAGGATACTATTTCACGCAAAAACTGCTGATCGGATTTGGATGAAATTGTGCACACAGCTACCTGGATTAACACATAGGATACTTTTTATTCCGTTAGTATGATTCCGTGGGACAATTATCGAACTTCACACAGGCGATGCCGCGGGCATAAGCAAGTAATTTACTAAATGCAACAAACCGTGTGCCCAAAAACGTAAAACAAAAACTGCGATAACTTCTTGCATATAAACTTTCATCCCCTATTATGTAATAATTAATACCTATGAAGTAATCAATCCTCGTTGGTCTAGCGGTCGCAAGCACCACTGCTGAGCATGAGGTCCTGGGTTCGAAATACTCCCTTAGTGCTCTTACGTCGTTATAGAGTTTCTATAATTTTAAATACTCTCTAAATTTCATTAATCCGGATCCAGCAACCATGCGTCAGTCAGTAAATGAATTTAAGATTTTTGTTAAGTACTATACCTTCGTTCACTTCACTGTTACAATTTATAAGACACAATCGAAACAAAAAAACACCATGTTCTTTTTCCTACCTATGAGTGTCAACTTTTCACGACCTTCGTTATCTTGACACATTGAAAGGTTTAAGGTCCTATCGTCGATCGATACTGCCGAGTATTAAGTATTCATAACCGTACCTGCCAGTTCTCGTCTTAGGATAAAACAAAGTTTTTTCTTCACCAACAAGAAAGTTATAGCAATATCTAAGTCTGGCTCGAGTACTTCTGAGAGCTCCGAAGCCTTCAATTTTGTAGACGTTCCTTTGAACATCTGTATCAATAATTATGACTGCGATGTTCACAACTTTGTTTTTGAAGGTGGGTGGAGTTTGAGGTCTTTATAGTTTACGATACGAGTGATGTTTAACGTGATATTGATCCTTACTGACATATTATCTGAATCCCATAAGATATTCTGAAAGTTTGGCATGAATAGAATTTTCATGAAGACTGTAGAAATTATTTACGCGTGTGAAGCTACTATTTAAAGTATGATTGATTTAATAATGTTCGTAAGATTATAAACATTAGTAATCATGTATACAAATTGTATTGAACTGTCAAACAGGCTCTTATAGATATATTTGTAACTGACGAAGATTTTCTAAACAAACCTTTATTTAATTTTCTTATTAGTGTCAAGGTCTTTCCTCTATTTCGGTTTTATGTCAAAAAAGTCTTATATTATTAGAAAACTGAAGGTTTTCGCGTAGAGTCTCGTCTCGTTTGTCTGGCTTCTGTTCTGTCTGAGTTTTTCCTATTTTTCCAACATCGTATCGCACTCGTGTCGTCTTTACCTAAATAATAGTTTTCCATTCTAAACTTACCCGTGGCATGCCATTGCATATTCATACATTCTGTTGACTTTGTTGTACGAGTTTTTGGGCCTATTGTGTGGGAACAATGCTAAGGGCCATTGTACAAGCGTCTTGAACTTTTTTGAGAATGTCTTTGGAATTTCTAAAAATATTCTAAAAGAAGAGGTTGGTTTTTGTGACCCTACTCGACTTTTTCTGGGAGAATTTTATCAAAGACTCAAAGACAATCTAGATATTGCTTAAATCGGGAAAGCTTTAGCAGATCCCAAAAATCTAAATCAATGGGGATTTAAATTTGGCCGACAAATACCTGTAAGCTCCTTTCATGTGGGATCCAGGACGGCGAGGGTTGAAGAGTTAAATCTGCTTTGACCGGCTCAACTAGCCTGGAGGAATTTGCGAAGCCTCGATTCGGTAAGGCCGTCGTTTGATCTCAATCTCACCTGAATCTATGCTGTGTGCCTAAATTGTATGAGGCTGACATATGTTACCGAAAATGTTATGTTATGTTCGATGTTAGGGTTTTGGTTTCCGCACTTAGTCCTTAAAGTGGATCATTTTACGTGCGCCAAGGCGACCGTTATTCCAACCAGTCCACCACCCTCCAGAAGCAGATCAATCTTCCCAGTCTTCTCAAGACATCCGCAAGGGATCTAGGTGTTCCCAAACTTTTCTTGCGGATCTGGGTGACGCCGGTGCACTCGAGGAGCACATAAGGTTATGTTAGTTCCGTCTAAAGTCCTTATAAAAATAAGAAACGTTTTTGAAAACGATTGTCACTTGTCTATGCCATCTGCTCTGGTTATAGCTTCAGCCAAGTGTGTTCATGGAGTTCTTGCCCATTCTTCTCCATAGAGATCTACACTTGATGAAATAGGCAACTACAGCCCTTTCACAGCTATTATGCCTTGAGAATGAACTGTAGCTTCACCTTTTTTTTTTAGCAATTTTAAAGTGCCTGTACCTAACTGGTCTATTTGAAATTGAGCCAAAATAGAGCTGGAAGATAAAGTATCAAAGCATTAGTGTCACTTGAAGACCCCATGTTCGGGGCTAGTTTAAAGATGATTGGTCCTAAGTAGTACCAGCTAGGCCCTTGACTTACGAGCGTTTTAACGAACAGTTTCCTTTTGTTAGTCTCACGGTACAAGATGGTAGTTGACACCCTCTGTTCTTTTTATTGCAAGATTAATATAGGAGTAGAATTATATAGGACATGCTGTCTCGCTGTGAAACGTAGTGGAAGAAAGAAAGGGAAAATAGACAATTACTTAGCATAGATTAAAAGGCTCACAGCAAATTCTGCATAGTAGTGATAGTCAAATAATAGATCTTGATATGGTAGACTCGGATTTCATTGTTGAGTCTATTTACATTGTATCAGTGTTAATTTTAGACCATGAAGATAATTCAATTCTGTTAATACTTTTGCATAGAGACAAGGCCTCGGTCCCAGCAGTTGTAATGTTATAAGTTGTTTTTGCTAATACTTTTGCTTGAAAGAATTCCTAACTTTTAAGTGTTAGCGCTCTCAAGACTTGAAAATTGCACTGTTTATGTTTTTTTTTTAACCTAGTCTTTCCCACTGCTGGGCAACTTTCCAACTCGGTGTTTTGCCTTCTCTGGCCAATCAGTCAATTCAAATCGTCACGCCAGCATTTATTGGGCCTGCCTCGGTGACGACAACCGTCTTCAAGCACCCAATGTCTGACGATTTTGGCCCTTCTGTCCTGACCCATCCTTGAAATGTAACAAAATAGCACATAACAAAGTTTTAAACATGCAATCTTTCATTTAAACAGTATCTAAATTCGCTTGTAATGAAACTATTACAGCTACATTGATTCTTTATGATTGAATATAAAAATCATTTACTGACGTCACTATCAAACTACTCTTTGTTCTAAATACAAACGGACCATACGAATGTCCCTGTGATGACCGTATCCAATCAGGTATGCAGTGTGCTAGGATAGTATAGTGTAGACCTGTCTCTTGTTCAAGGTGGTCTGACAGAATGTCACACAAAAAATATGTGGTTTAACTGATTCTTAGATCATTGCATTTAGTCAGCGCTGTACCTTAATAGCTTGAATGAGTTCATGCCTTAAGTTAGATACTTAAGTGCTCGAATTTTGTGAAGGCGAAATACTGGCTAATCATTTCGGAGATCAAAAATCATTACAGACATTTAACTAGTCTTAAAGTCTTCAAGGGTCAACTGAAGGTCATAACTAGTCATAAGAGACCCGTGTTGTCAGCTGTATCGTTATATTAATTCAAGACGCTATTTTTTTCTAGAAGCGACACTATTAGTGCAGCTCTCAGTTGTATCAATATCAAAGCTTTTTGAGTTACGGTTTGACCTACAAACAATAAAGAGAAAGAGGGCAAGCGAAACATTAAAAGTTATTTAATATTTTGCTGGGTGGTCTTCGATAAGAATTAGTTGGTCCAACTTTTATTATAGATCACTAAATATGGATATAAGATAGGTATTGTAGACCCCACGTAACCTCCGCAACCCAGCACTGACTGGGTTGTGGAGGTCAGATAGGTCGTCGCTCCATGTAAAATACTGGTATTCAGCTACACCCGGTTAGACTGGAAGCCAACATAGTTGGGAAAAGGCTTGGCAGATGATGATGTAGACCGCACATTTATGGTATAAGATAGATAAATAAATAACAAAATACTGCTTTAAACTGGCCTCTTACTTTATTGAAACTCCATACTAAGCTGGCATGCGACCTAATGTAACGAGAACACACAATTACATTACTTTGAACCTACTTCCAAGGAAGCAACTAAGAGTTTTTGTCAGTTACCAGGCAGATTAATTTCGGTTCAAGATTTTAGTCTATTTCAATAACCTATTTTTAAATACTTGAGAACCATTTAATAGAACACGTGTTACAAAAACCACAAAACTCAACATAAAAGCGATCATCAAAATGAAAAAGTGATAATCGTACAAACTGCAGCATTAAATAAAGCTTACGTTGGCAACAGTCCAGAGCTCCAGATTACCCAAGAATCGTCCCAAAGGATCCAGCTCCATAAAACACACACATATCCCTGAATCCACTTACCATACGTTTAACTCAAACAATCTTATAAGTCCGTTTTGCTCTAGAAATGGAAATTTTAAGTATTCAGATCGTGGTTCGAGGGATCTTAATAAAATCGTGCCCAAAGGACCTCGAGTCAGTAGTGCTAGAGATCGTATCAGACAGTCGAAAGTTTTGTAGGTGGAACCTTACGGTTTTTGGATATAAGATAAGGTTAAAGGGCTAAAGCTGAAAAGTTTTGTACAGAAAAAAGCTAGAGTAGAAAAACAGAAAAGCAATTTCCAAAAACCGATATTTCGTTATTGAATGAAGCTCAATATGATTGATAGAATTCGTGATGAATAAACAGAAATAAATGGAATTTGTTTTGGCATTTGATCACACGGTATTCCCCACTCTGATAGGCGAATTGGAAAACATACACCAATTTTGTTACTTTTGTCTGTGCGATACTGTTGTACTAAATAAATTAATGTAACCATATCACGCATGTAATCCCCGAAGAGTTTAACGAAGGTGTACCTATAGTACTCCTATTTTTTGCCAATTATGTTCAATAGGGCGCGAGTAAATTAATGTTTTCATGAACAATCTTATAATATCGCAGGTAACTTAGATGACTTTTCTTTTTGATGATTGATGGCCATCGTAATGTCTCTTCTTTTTCGTGCGGTTAGTGCCTAACCTGGTGTCAGAGTTTTGATACCGCCCATGGGCCTCTGACTTGACTTTACATGCTGTCGAGAAATATCTCTCAGGCATGCTGGATTCCTCATGATGTTTTCCATCACCGAAGCAAGTGATAATTATACAATACACACATGAATCCGAATAATCAGACGTGCTTGTCTTGGGTTCGAATTCGAATACTTGGCAGTCCGACGCGACGCGGTCACACCACTAGGCTATCACTGCTTATGTCTGACCACTATCACATTTGATAGTTAAAATGATGTGGTCGATCGTGGAACACTTTCCTTTACAAGCCCAGAGGATACATAAAATTAACGTCGACCTTCAATGTTATGTTGTCCATTAACCCATTAAACCATTTGTCAAATTAGCTAATTAAATTTTACTATGTTGTTAGGTAAACTCTTCGCGTCCGGACGGATCCTAACTACTTACAGACCAAGCCTTGCAACTTGCAAATGCTCCAAGTTCATCAGATAGTTTCCTCCTCAAGTTGAAACACAAGAGGAAACTAAACAGCTGATGTGCAAAATAAAAAAGCTCACTTTCTTAATTACGAAACTTTCTAAATATAACACTGTTACCGTCTCCAGTTTGTTCTGGCTTTCGGCCAAAGCTATCCAACACAAGGTCTTCTATAGGAAGAATCATTTTGGACACTTGACCCCATTGATGATCAACGTCGGGTGATTTTGATGTGCCTTCTTGTGTGTTCTTCGTGTCTCCTTTCTGTTTGTTTTGGTTACGGGTTGTTGCTATGTCATCTTTAATAATAGATTGGTTTTCAAATGAAACTACTTTAATCTTGGAAAGAAACAGCAGTACTTCTTTGAGTACTGTTTGTAGTGTTTCCATTTCATGGCTTACCTATTGTGTTGTCTTTGTTATTTTTAATACTCTTAAGACTCGTAAAAATAAAACGTTACATTAAATGAACCATTTCTTTTACAATGATTGGGTTCTCGTCTCCGTAGCTCTTGTTTATGAGAAACATTAGTCACATCAATTTATTCTGGTCCTAACGTGCAGTGTATTTTAAAAATCTTTGATGGCCATTCATTTTGGCAATTTATTAGGAGGCCATTGATTAGTGATGAACTTTTACGAGCTGATGTCATTTCACCTTGAAAGATTATGCCTCTCTATTATTTCAAAGTAACGCAAATTGATACAATACTTTTTCTTTTTCGTGTCGCTGGTACGACATTATATTTTATTGGCCAAAAATTTGCCACCTCCACGGCTTCGTCGGTGGCAGCGCAGAAGTCTCTATGGATGCAAGTTTTGAGCTCAGCGAGCATAGTTTGCGACACAGCTCCACACCGGTAAAATACTAATATTAATTTACTATCTAACCCAGACTATCGCTCAAGCTACAGTGTCACAATAGAAATGTCCAGCAAACACGATCAATGGAGCAAGTCTCGTCTCTTTCAAGGTCGAATCAGATGTGAATGAAAGTAGGTCAGAGCGTAACAACTTGTTTCATAACTCTGATACGGCTAATGATCGTTTTGTTTGGGTGTTAAGGTGATGTATGTGGGAGGAATAAATTCAGTAGCAGCATCAGCATAACAGCACAATCAGGCTATCATGTCCCTACTGCTGTGACATAGGCCTCCTCTCTATGAGAGAGAAATTCTCTCTCTTTAGTCGTAAATAAGTCTAGTACTCCTTGCTGCATAAGTGTAGCTACGTGATATCATCACCATCATCATTTACTAGTATGGTTATTTGACCTTTTGTCCCCTTTTCGTGTCCGTGGTATATCTAGAATAATGCTAGATTACTTCATTGTCTTTTATTGTAATTCGACCAGTGTCTCTTATTCAGAGAGGCCTGTGAGTATAACAGTAGTAGACAGACCAGCTTGATTATGTAATTTTGTTAGTTTAGCCAAACACAATTTGTAATCACTATGATTTTAATAGTCGTTTAAGTATTAATAAAACTTTAATGTGCTCACGGTCTGTTAAGCAATTAAAGATGCGGTTTTGCATTCAAACAGTTAATCCTAGTAGTTTTTTGTTATGCGACCAAGGTTTAGGATCGACCCTTGTACTGGATTTGTATTCATCTCTCTGATCTCCTCATTTCCTTAATTGACGTGTTATATAAAAACCGGCCAAGTGCGAATCGGACTCGCGCATGAAGGGTTCCGTACCATCGTAGTAGGGACATTTTTGACAGTCTGTGAAAATTTCAACTGTCTACCTATTACGGTTCATGAGATACAGCCCGCTGACAGACAGACGAACGGATGGACAGCGGACGCTTAGTAGTAGCGCCCCGTTGGTTACCCTTCGGGTACGGAACCCTGAAAACACGAATCCAATTCAACCTGTTCCTTCCCGATTCCTTCATTTCCTCAGATAAACATCTCTATATATTTTTTATCCATTATTCAAGACCTTCAATGAATGTCTGCACAATACTATTCAATTTCAATGTTGAAGCCTTTGAACAGTCTGCCGGAGAAATATTTAACGTTTGTTCAGCTCTTTCTTAATAAGGGACTATCTTCTGATCTGTGAGGTACGGCCTGAATTTCACAATGGCGACCTACGCCCTTCTTGTAGGACGTTCTGGGTTGTACTAAGTCCATTGTAAAGATTTATCGATGATTTTTATTGAAGTGTTATTGCAAGTGACGAGTTCATAAAGGTTATTGAATTCAAGTTTTACTCAAAAACTCAACTCAATTCAAAGCGTTTATTTGTTAAAAAGTAAGCAGTTACAAAGATGAAGTTTTCCAGTTGCCCATTCCAAAATGTAGTAGTTTTCTATGTTAAAAGTTTGTGCAAAATCTCCGTGGACACTTATAAATTCAACATTACGTATAAAAGTATGTAAGTACTAGAAATGCGTAGAACTCAACGACTGACAATTTTGATGACACAAATCAAATGAGACTGAAGCCCAATAAAAAAAAACACAGGGAAAAAGAAAGTGATTCCTACTAAGAGCATTTAACTGTAGTCTTCATTTATAAAAGCTACGATAAGTGACTTGGAAACTCACTGCAAAACCCATTTATCTCAATAATAAGAAAATCCCGCATTCTACACACGAAATAATAATAATAATAATAATAATAAACATTTATTAATAATAAACATTTATTTCAGACTAGGTCCATATTTTGTTAGTAACAATGTACTTAAAAAACTGTCGAAATACGTGTCAAGATATAAGAATGTCGAATTATTGTATCGATATTCCAGTCACGTTCGCATCACTACGTCTGCCTACGATACATTCACTCTGGTAATAAGACAAACAATATTGAACTTT
The DNA here is from genome assembly GCA_905163415.1 of Noctua fimbriata. Classification (NCBI taxonomy): domain Eukaryota; kingdom Metazoa; phylum Arthropoda; class Insecta; order Lepidoptera; family Noctuidae; genus Noctua; species Noctua fimbriata. Next base: position 12,366,096 of record LR990945.1, on the reverse strand, counting down.
AACTATGTACCAATAAAGATTGCTTTTATATTGAGTGATAAAACAAGGGTCTTGTCAATCGATTTTGAACCTTAACTAGACCAAAATAAAGATGATTTGTTTGGAATGTAACGATCGAATATTGGCTTACATCGCCCACTAATATGATTTCGATTCGGAACACGTGGAAAGTCTTATGTGCAATAATAGACTTTTAATTAGTTTGGAAAGTGAAAAACAGACTAATAGCGGGAAATCATCATTACTGATTTTAATTCTTTTTTGAGTACTAAAACAATAAGCAAAAGTTCTTTAACTGACTTGGTCACTAACATTATCATTAACACTGAAAAGTTCGCGATTCGTGAGTTTTATGATTCGTGTGTCGTGTGTCGGGAACAGAATCAAGTTAGGAGTGACAGTGGTAGCGGTACCGACCGCGAAAAACGATCAAGAAGGGTAGACCATCGCGATTTGTCTGCTCACAAACATCCACCCGCAATAACTTCAGTTTATCTGTGATCATGGTGCAATAGCGCCGAAATATCGGGAACTCTAAACAAATAGTAAACATGGTAAATATCCCAAATAATATAATATTATTAATTTTCAGTGTTAATGGTAATAAGTAAAAGTTTTTTCGTGGGCGTTCTTTTATCCAGACGAACTTTGCGAGATCAGAAATTATGCGATTAAAAGGATGACATTTCCTAATCCAGGTCTTGGTCTACCTGGGTGCCAAACATCATCGAATCCGTTCAGCGGTTAAAGGTTAACATACATGACAGACAGAGTTACTTTCAGCTACCCGCGGATTCGTTCCCGTGGATCCCCGTAACGTAATTAGACGTTTTAAATGTAGCCTATATGTCATTCAGGGATAATGCAGCTTCCGTTAGTGAAAGAATTTTTTAGCTCCGAAGAATTCCCCCCTACATTTAAACTACCTCTTTATAATATTAGTTTAGATGATAATCTTCAATATTTGACTAGACTTGACTCAAGGATTTTTTCAGATATATGTTAAGTGTATACCTCGATGATATAATGGTCTGCGTAAAATTAACTTTTATCAACCAATATCAGCCCATACCCTTTTCACTCCTTCCACTTCTCATTGCTAGTGAATGTTGTGGGTCTCATTGCTAGTGAATGTTGTGGATTTCTCTTCCTCGTCTAGTTCCTCTTGCCATCTTCCATCAGTGACGAAAATTACAAACAGAACTAAAAAACATTGTAGTGTAAAATAGGTCACTGTAAACAAACCACAGCAAATCCGTAGCCCCGTTCTCGTCAAAAACCTCACATTTGCTTGAAGAAGCTTAATTTTCAGGTCTTCATGTAAATCGTAAACAATACACATCCATTTTTCTCTGTCATTGTCACTCCTTTGTTGTTGGAGTCATTAATCTATTCCTGTATGTTTCATGTTTGTGCTCCTCGTTTTATTGTCAGTTACCCCCTTAGGAACAAGATGTTCTAGAATAGACAATTTTAGAGGTTTAATATAGTGGTGTTTAGCAAAAGTCTTTAATTTCTCTGATTCAGTGATACGGACGTATAAGTCTTATTATTGGGCGACAATATTCTAAATATTCTACTAAGAAACTAATCTCGAACTAAAAGGTTTTAGGTTAAACCTGATGAGGTTTTAACAAGATATTGTAGAAAACTATTTATTATGTTGAATTTAGTAAAGCTTTAAATTCTCTAAGAGCTTATGTGTATGACACAGTGATAAGAACTGTCAGTAGGTGGGAATATTTAACAATTCGACCCGTAATAAACTTTCAATCACAGTCCGAAGGATTTTGGAAGAAATTTCTAATCCATTGCAAAACACATTAATGTTTCAAAAATTCGTCTGCTCAACAACTTAAATAATGCAAAGGAGTGAACTGTTAAATTGCATTGTCATTGTACATGTTTTGCGCTATTACTCGCGAACAGAAAAAAATATGTTCATACCTTCCATATTAAGAGAGGGAACAGGGCAGTAGACATTAATATAGGTCCGGACAAGTACACGTAATTTTTATCCTTCTATATAATACCCGAGTCTGCCTTCACAAAAATAGAACTTCAAAAAACCAATAGACCGTACTCTTTGTTTTACGTTAATTAAACTGTCAGTAGCAAAAAATCTCACGTTTGTGTTTCGACAAAACCTTTTTCATTTTACACTTTGTAACACCGTCCATGCTTTTCAGCTGAATGCGTTGAATTCCAGTCGTCAACAGCAATTTTATTTTTAATTTCACTTCCATCAGCGTTTTATTATACATTTTGCTTATAAACGGTCTATAGTGCTCCAGTATAAAACCTATTCATTCATTTCGGTGTACCTTTTAATACCCTTTAAATATTACAAACGATATAGGTCAGGCTGGCGATAGTAGGGTTGACAAATAGCCCCAATAGTTCAGACATATCTTTATTCTCGAAGGTGAATAGAGCTCTGAGCATAACTGAATAGTATCAAGCTAAAAATAACTCAACCTGTCTTGTCTAGGGTGCCGTTAGACCCAATCAAGAAATTAACTCTACTGTATGCTTATTGTCTACTAGCTATGACTATTTCCTTTTAAGATTTTCAATTGGTCTATCAGTTGACTCAATATTGTCTATAGCATTGTTGCTTTGATGTTAGGTTGGTATATCATTGTCATTATGAGGAATTACTGTAATGCTCTAGAGAACTTTTATTGGATCAGATCCTCGTATGCTTATTTTGTACCTATGATAGATTCCTATTACGGTAACCTATTAGTACTTTAAGACTGACCGACTGTCTGACTGATCTTGTCGTATGGTCGCTTTGATGTTAGCAAGGTCATTGTCGTTATTTGCAATTACTGTATGCCTTACACAACTTTTACTGGACACATTTGTTTCAATATTAAAATTTCCATGTGCTCTAGAATCACATTTCATATCTAGCAGCCCTATCCTACCCGTGTTTTTATTTTTAATTGCCACGAGTGCTAGTTGCTTCTATGTGGAGAGGCTTTCGGTATGGAATGAGAGCGGCAGGGGATTAAACGTAACGTCCTTAACTTTAAGCCATCGTCAGCGCAGAATTTTTTTTAAGAGTGTTGTGTGAATATTGTATGTGGTAGGCCTTTTTGAGGTGTGTCGAAGTGTTTTGGGTTCGCTGGCTTCAAAGTATTATGTGGTTTAGCTCTGCTTATTAGGGTTTTTAAACTTTTGCACCTGGCTTGGTAGTTTGTGGACTTTTGCTTGCTTATGTTTGAGTGCAGACCACCTGGAAAGTATTCTTCAGCTATAAAATTATGTAGGTTACTTGGTGAAGGTGTTTAGTTTCTTGCTAGCTCTGGTTTAAAGGTGTGTTGTTTTGAAATCGGATTACAAAATAATGGTTCAATACGAATAATACATGCATATACTTCGCCTTTTTCCCGTGAGGGTAGACAAAAACTAGAATGCCAGCGGCACGATCCTTGCATACTCCTTTTGCTTCGTCCACGTTAATAGTACATTTGGTTATTATACACGTACGTCAGTTGCGAGAATTCTTTAATCAGTTTCTATATATTCTAAAATATAAAAAAAAAACAAAAACCGGGGGGAAAAAGGAGACTGGAAGAAAATTAAAAAAAAACCTGCTATTTTTTCCTCGTCTATTATAGAATATGGCCGGCTTAAACGCATTTAAGAAGCTCTTAGTTCACCCTTCGTCTTCTAAATCGAGTTATGTGTCGATATTATCACTGAGCTCGTTTCGTGACGCTATCGTTACATTTTTTGATGCATTTTAATCTATTATTAGCTTCTTCATCTTTATGAAGTTGGTTATTTAGAGACTTATCTTTGTGTTGATATTTTAGGGAGTTTGAAATTTTGCTAGGAGTGAAGTTTTGGTATTGTTAAATTGATCTTCATAGATTTTGCAATGGGTATAGTTTTGACTTTGAAGCAGACAGTTTATTGAATTTGTCTGTGTGTTCTTCGGCAAATCTTTTTCATCTTTCCCGGCAACGTAAACTACTTTCCCTACACTAAACGTATGCAATAAAGCATGAAGTATTCGCAATACATTTTCCGTATTTCCTCACTTTGTACCCATAATTCTATTTCGGTGGCTCCCCTACTACTAAACCTAATATTGTTTTATTTTTCGATTTCCTTGGTGTTTGCTCTGTTTGTTTCTGTTTGTCTTTCTGGATATTTTGTTTGCTTCATTGGTTTATTTCTGCTTTGTCTTTGTTTGTTTGTGATATTTTAATTCTCATTTATAGTCTTCTAGCCGAACCTGCCAGTTAATATTGTCACTATCAACTATAGTTACTATCTCTTAGTCCTTAGGTTAGGAAATTCGAACTACGTATACCTATCCATCTACAACATTAGTTTTAGTATATGCGAAACCTGAAACACGTGTCTAATATTTTTATGTAAAGAATCTTTGTACAAAATTTCAAAACTGTATCATGAAAAATCACAAAGTTATAAGCTTGTTCTGTTACCTAGTTGTCCGCACAAAAACGTGGTCACCACACTGTGCGCCCGCGCGCGCGCCTCCATCGTCGCCTTGAGCTCATTGATAATAATAATTTGGCAGTAGGTACCTTAATGATTATGATAGGTACTCAGTATCGCTCGGTGTTCAACTTGTTGCCTTTTTAATATTTTTGGGACAAAATATAACATGGCTTAAAAAATGATTGGAATCGATTCAGTTACTTACGCTGAACAAACTTTGTTCAGGTTTCGCATATAATATACTAAAAATAATGTCATATAACAGAAAAAATATTTTTAAAATAACATCCGTCAAAATAATCTTGCTACCTAAAATTATTTCAACAATCACGTCCGTCCGAGGACACTGATTGTGTTTTAATTTTCCACCATGTCTTTGTATTCTTTGCTTTCTATTATTTAAATATTACGTCAAACACTATTTAGTTTTATCTTCAATTGATATAAGAAGAGTCTTTAAATATATTTACTTCTACTACCTAGTGCATGTGAAGTTTCACCTACTTTCATTATAAGCACAACTATGCAATTGGCACAGATTCACCTGTTATCTTGTAGACACAGGTGATGGAACACTGTTTTGTCCTATTTTACTGGACATCAGATTATCTTGAGATTGAATCGGTCAATAATGTTCCCACTGTTGGGACACAGGCCTCCTCTCTATGAGAGGGAATGGGCTATAATCCACCACGCGGGCCCAGTGCGGGTTGGTAAATGTCACATGTCTTCGAATTTTTGGTTCTAGGACATGCCGGTTTCCTCACGATGTTTTCCTTCACCGTTTTGAGAGCAGTGGTGATGAAATAAATTACACAAAGTAATGCGCCTGCCGGGGTTCGAACCCACGACTTACTGAGAATATTAGCTTCATGTAATGAAACTACTGATTCTTCAAAATGATTCCCTTCTTTTATTTGTCTTTACTCCTTTGAGATCTTTAGGATCTTATGTCGCCTTTCATAAGATAGCTCAAACGATGACCTTTCTTCAAAGTAATATTTTAACACTATTACAAAATGTGTTTCTCTTTCATCCAAGTGCAGAGCGTAATATTTCAGTAGCGCATTAATTATAGTACCGAATGCAGCAAAAGTGAGCTTATTAAAATTTAAAAAGTTTTCGTTCCTCTTGTCATAATTTGCTTTGAAATTAAAACTGCGTAGTCAAGCAGCCACTCTACTCGTTTCACACCCGCCCCAACGAAGAATAGAAAAAAAACTTGTCTATGTGTTGATATTTCCTTCCTGTTCCCTTAATTTCGAGTCTATTTTAAGAATCTTTGATTGCGTCCCCATGATCGGCGTCTGAACTAATTATGTTCTTTAAATACTAATGGGAAGAGTCTGTTTTTTGTCGAAAAATCTTCCTTTCAAGTGGTGGTTACGAAACGTGAGTTGAGTTTTGTGTAGATTTGAAATACTTTATTACTTTACTTAATACATCTTGCAGTAGAGGATGTCTCTAAAGCTATATGATCTGAGAATTAATTTTGTTATTTGGTATATTAAATTTTCCGAATTTGATCAAAATGTTGCCTTTGCTATATACAGCGAAATTGAATCCGGTCCTCAATAAAACCTCGCATATGAAACCCGAATTAGTCTCGAAATTTTTCATCACTTATTGTACTCCTTCCCTTCGACCCCAAATATCATGTCCTTTCCAATTACGTCCTACATTATAAGCAATTTATATGTGCCCCAAAAACCGCCCTATCCTTAACAATTATATTTATACCGCTGCACCCAAATCAGATATGATTTAACTGCATATAGTCACGCTTGTGTCGATGTCCTGTTTATGTCATAATTTTAGCAGTTAAAAGTTCAGGACGACTTTCCTTTGAACGTTCATGCCATGACATGAACGAATTGTTGTGACACAAAAGTGAATAGCTAACCAGATTTCAAGTAGACTGAAGGATTTGCCAGTCGCTAAACCATCGAAAACAGGTTTGTTTACTAGCAACGCGTATGCCACTAGGTGCAATTGAGGTAGCTGAACTAAATTGTAAACCGAAAGGGTACCGAGAGGTCCACTTAGGATAGCCACTCAATATGTCTAATGGATTGCTGGCACAAAGGATCTAAAAGCACGGATCAGAACGGATTGCCAAAATTGAGAGGACGCCTATATCCAGCTTTGAGCAAAGTTGTGATGGGACTCACGTAAAGTCTTGCTATTTATTTATTGACGGCACGGTTGGTGTTTTGGCCAAGCGATTGGCTGCTACGCCGCGTGTCGCGGGTTCGATCCCCCTCTGAACAAATATTTGTATTACCTACAGATAGTTGTTCCGGTTCTGGCTGTTTGTGAATGTGAGCTTAAATGTTTGTAAATGCACCCAGGATACAGGAGAAATTTCTAGTGTAGATCAAACTTAACAACAAAAAAATAAAAATGATATTATGAAGCTTAGTGTTTGTTGGTGTCTACTCAGTACTCATATACCAGAGTGGTGCTAGTCTTGCACAGCGATCGCTTCAATTACAGTGCTACCTCGCTTACCTATAGTCCGCCTTCTGTATAGCGAAGCTTTACAAGTCATGTCTATTAGGGGAGTAAAATGCGTTCCCGCCTTTCCTTTAATTGGTAGGGGAGCTAATTTTGTATTTGGACATATGTATGTTGTAGTATTGAAATGAAATATGTGGTCTAACCTGTCGGTTTTGTTTATGAAAGACAGGTGGGTTCATGCGGTACCAAAATTAGATATATTTATTTGTTTAAAGGGTTGTGCCATGCCTATGCCTCGGCTTTCGTACTTATCAGTATTGGTGTGAAAATACCATGAATTTTTTGAGAGCATACTGTCGTTATTATGACTTTTGTCACATGTCGTTGCTCCTACTAACTCCATTGCCATTGTCACAGATATAACAGATTCAGTTAGATTCGTCTGAGAGAGCAGCGGTGGTAGAGAGAGCAGCGGTGGCCCAGTGGTGGCGGTCCCAACTTACGAGCAGTAAGTTGTGGGTTCGAACCCCGGCAGGCGCATTACTTTGTGTAATATATTTCATCACCACTGCTCTCAAAACGGTGAAGGAAAACATCGTGAGGAAACCGGCATGTCCTAGAACCAAAAATTCGAAGACATGTGACATCCACCAACCCGCACTGGGCCCGCGTGGTGGATTATAGCCCATTCCCTCTCATAGAGAGGAGGCCTGTGTCCCAGCAGTGGGAACATTATAGGCTGATTATGACAGTTAGATTCGTCTAACTGAATTTTTTATCTGTGGCACTGAAGTTTGAACTTTGTTGAAGGATATTGAGTGTCCTTACGGGCTAAGAAAATCTGTATAGTTACGTAATAATTCTTTATCCATGCTCATTCTTCTTCGTCGTTTCGATGATTTCATAATCTTTTGTTTTTTATGGGCTCCGACAAGAACATGACATTTTATAATTGATTGATTCCCATGAATGAAATTTTCTTTAGCAGCCTCATTACAGTTAAGCCTAATTAAAATCTCATCATCATCTATTCTTGCTTCAACCACGTGCCATATAGTTCAACAAACTCGACCGGTTCAATTGTACGCGTGTTTTAAAGTAAACAGTCGCACGCGCACCTAATCTTGTATCGTTCTGTCAGCGCCCGTGTAATACGTTTTTATAACATGTCTGTTTAGTTTTACATAGCTTTTGTAGGTAGATGGTGATTAACGTGGTTTTATTCGACAAAATGAGGGTTTTGGAATGGAGTAAGGATCTTCTTTTTTTCGCATCGATGGTACTTTTTAGATTAGTTGGGCCTGGTACATAACGTAACCGAAAACTGTCGTCGGGCGAAAGTCTACGACGTCGGGGACCGGGTGGTGCGTCTCAAACGGACTTCGGCGGGAGATCGGGATAGATGCGGATATGGCCGATGGAGCAAGGTTTTGACCGAGTGGTGGCCAAGATTAAGCCAAAGAAACCAGGGCTGTCCTAAAGCTCGTTGGGTCGACGGTGTTGTCAAAATCGTCGATTTTGAACCTGGAAGTGCGTCAGAACCTGGAAGAACCTGGAAGTGCGGCAGAAGAAAGGGGAGGTTATACCCAGCAGTGGATTCCGGGCTGATATGATTATGATGGGCCCTGAAATTGGCCAATTAAAAAGTAGCGTTTGTGACGTTCGTTAGGTCCTCGAAATTTCAGCTGTGTGGACACATAGGACATTCCAGTAAGTGGGTCATGTTTTGGAGTGAGGGTGTCTAGGTAGTACTGATGTTTTGTTTTCCCGAATAGAACGTCAAATTGATTGAAGTGACGTCTTGCACCCGAATCTATAAACAAGTCAAAGTGATTACTTGAGCAAAAGCAATTATTAATGATACAGGTTTTGTTATATAGTCTAGTAATTGCTTGAAGTTAGAATTCTTAGCTTAGCTTTCTATGACAGTTCGTCAATTACATAAAAATGTTTGTATCGGTTAATTACTTGAAAATCAAGTAATTAATTTAACTTGACTATAAATACGGGTGTAAGTGTGTTCTGGGTGTGTGGTAGCGTGGGTGTCTAGTGGCAACGTAATCATTAAGATAGTCAACTTAATATTTCGCTACATTTGGATACGCATAATCACTAGTTAATAATTGTATAATAGAACTAGATCTAAAGAGAGTACGTTTACTACTTCTCGAGAGTCAAAAATAACAAACTAAAATTTAAATTAAAAAAAACCCCCATCGCAACAAAGAAACAGCGAACAGCGTTGTTCGCTTTTCTTTGTTGCGATGGGGGTTTAGATAAAACATGTCTAATTGTAATATACAAATCATGCCCTTTCATTGTGAGGAGAAATAAAGAACTTATTATTATTTTCCTTTATTTATTTTCCTACATACTAATTACATTTTTAAATATTTCTTAACAAAAACCATATAAAAAAACATTTAAAAATATAAAAAATAGTAGCCCACCGGTATCGGGAACAGGGTCCAAGCTACCGCTATTATTATTATTATTATTTGATACGGGGACTTGGGAATATTTGAAAATATTCGATTTTTTATACCCACTTTCATCCCCCATATCTAGTAAATGGCTGTACTGATTTTGATAAAATGTATCTAAGAACCATCGCCAAGAAATTAGCTTTAAAATAAAAAATACTGCATCGATAATATAATCATGCCAAATCGGTTCACTCGTTTAAGAGCTACGGTGCCAGAGACAGACAAACACACACACATTGCGGTCAAACTTATAACACCCCTCTTTTTGCGTCGGGGGTTAAAAATAGTAACGTCCTAACAAAAACAAAAGACGATTATTCCTTATCTTCCCAAGAATCACAGGCGCGTCGATTAGATACTTTTTGCAGATGGCATAAAGTGGGCAAGTCTGAACGCTCATTAAACATGGATGAGATCAGCTAAGCATACTACGCTCATACAAAAGTCTAGCGAATTTGTTTTCGCTATTCATCTGCCATTTTTGAAGGTGTGCTGATTTATAATTTGGCCAAGGTCAATGGACGCGTATATTTGAAGAGGTACATCTTTGATTGTAATCACATGGTTCGTGATTTTTAGTCGTTGCTCGGTTAGTATTTTTAAACACAAACTTTGTAGGTACTTTCGAACTTTTAATCGCAACGCTTTCTGGATCAATCCACTTCTGGCCCACCGTATGCCACACAACGTAAGTAATTTTTTGGCGGTTTTGACATTTTGATTTTCGATGCCGTTTGGTAGAGAATCGGAAGACGCTTGGTCTTAGCCAATTACAGAAACAAGCAACGTCTGTATCTAATTTCAAGTGGACACTAATTATAAAATAGTATTGTACCATATACCTAGGTATAATTACAGATTTTTCAGTCTCCTGTAAAGTAGCTATTTTTGACTTACGCGGTTTTAGAATGGAACTTCGCCCACGATATACTAAATAGTTATTTAGTAGTTCAATTACCGACGAACCGTCCTAACACAAACCTCAAATACACCAGCCCATTACACAGTCATAATTACGTTAACGTTAACGTCTTGTGCATACACCTCATCTAATGTTTACAGAATCTCGGTTACACAATTTTACGTTTGCGGACTTCCAAGTTAACGTTACGAGCAGACAGTTTATATTGGCGCGGTTCTCGTATCGTTGAAATGGTTTTTATTTAGGGTTGTTTAGATTATATGAAATTATGACTGGGTCATATCTGTGGCTGTGATGTGAATTTGAATTGTGGTTGCGGAATATGTAAGCTTTGGTTATTTCAGTAGTAGCAGCTTTTTCATTTGCGTTTTTATAAATATGTGTTGCTACTACAGATCGTATGTTGATACTATTATTCACTACAATTATTTGGTGGTGGTGGCCTAATGGACACGGCCCCGACTTACGTTTTGTAGACCGTGGTGGGTTCGAAGTGGTACAAAATTACGAACCCAGTCTGGCATGCACTTAACTTAGCTTGAATTTATACCATTACTGCTCCAAAACAAAACGGTTGAAGAAATATGGGGAAGTTCAAGAACCTGAATAATGTGACTTCCACCAATTTGAATTGGGCGCGCTTGGTGGATTATACCCATTTGAAGAATGAGACCCAGCGGGAAATTATGGGCTGATTACGCAACAATGGGTACATTTCTAAATTGGAAAGATTCAATCAACATTCCCTCAAAACTCCTTGCGTATTGTCATTCGCAACTTTATGGGAACAGATCGAGCTGATACCCAGTTAAATATAGGGCACCACCTGTTCTTCCGCGTGTGTCGTAAGCAGTAATAAAGAGAGATTATATCTTAACTGCAGGCGGCAGTATAATGTTATATTGCAGGCAGTTGGCTGTGGTGTTTATGGTGGTATCATTCTCTGAGACTTCAGCTTTATATACGAAGCAGGTCGGTTTAATGAATCCATCTCTATTGTATGTAAGCCTAGCTTCGCTCCGTTATGGTCGGAAATTATGCTACGGTAAAAAATACATTCGAGGATAATATAGGTTCCCATTAATGAAAGAATTTTGGGAATCTGATCAGTAGTTTCGAAGAATACCCCTACATCCAAACTATACCTGTTTATAAAATAAGTATAAATGGTAATGGTAGCCGTTGGTCCCGGCTGTCATCCCGCAGGCAGTCGTTACAGGTAGTCAGTGGCCTGAAAGTCTGGCAACCAGAATTACCAAGGGGTATTACTCAGTACTACGTGGGTTGTAGAGGTCAGATAGGCAGTCGCTCCATGTAAAATACGGGTATTCAGCTGTATCCGGTTAGACTGGAAGCCGACCCCAACATGTTTTTGAAAAGGGTACGGGGATGATGGTAAATAAAGGATAGCACATTCTCTGGAGCATTTCACCAATCAAATTAAACACGATCAGCTCTTTTAAACCGCGTTCAAGAGCTCTCAGTGTTATGGAATATTGACACGGATAGCTCTTATGCCTTAACGCTCCGTTTACATGTGATTTCGTTCAGTTTCATTGCTGAAATCTGCTCTTAGGCTATCAGCACAAGATGGAAGTAGCTATACAATTAGGAATACATTCTCTGAGGTTCACTCATTTGCAGTACCTTGGAAAGTCTCTTCTTCTCTTTACCGATGTATTTGCAAATACTTGGCATGTTTCCTATTCAAATCTCTTGTTTGACAACGCTCTGGCAATCCATTTGGTATTAAGGTGCCTATTGAGGCTATTGAGTTGTGTGTCTTAAATGCTAGTTGCCATTTTCCCTAAAGCTAGTGCGTTTTGCCCACGATAAAAATAAGGAAGTCACTAGCACAAGCCCAGCTTCAAAATGACCTCTAAATCTTTCTCCAATCGCGAAAAGCTTTGCCCTCGCATCAAGGCCTTGTTAAGGAGCCCCGTTTGAGCCAACGCTAGCTACGTTGATTTCCCTAACAAGGTACGGCCGGGTCGTTGACTTTTATAGCCTCACTTATACGCTACGGTGACGATGCGATGCGCGATTTTCGTAACAACTGGGTCAGGCATATGGTGAGGTAAACAAATCATCGTTATTGTCAGTTTTTGCTTTGTATTGTTGGTTGGCGGTTTCTCTTTAATGATGGGTTTTACTGTTTGGTAGATACTTCATTGTTCGTAGCCATAGGATTCATAGTCTTTATCAGTTAGCTAATCTCATCTGCCGAGCCTTTTCCCAACTATATTGGGGTCGGCTTCCAGTCTAACCGGATGCAGCTGAATACCAGTATTTTACATGGAGCGACTGCCTATATGACCTCCACAACCCAGTTAGTACTGGGTAACACGATACCCTTTGGTAAGACTGGTTGTCAGACTTTTTGGGCCACTGACTTCCTAACGACTGTCAAAGATCTACAAATGACACCCGGGACCAACGGCTTAACGTGCTTTCCGAGGCACGGAGGAAACTCGGTATGTAATGGGCGGTCACCCATCCACAGACCAACCTAGGCAAGCACGGCTTAACCTAAAGATCGACCCGAGCGTCTGTTATTATTTAGCCACGAGCTCCTCAGTTAGCTAATCTAATCTAATCTAATTGCTATACTTTTCAATACCACACACTATGTCTGTTTTATGGCACCGCTGAAGAGTGTCGGTCAGATGAAGCTAGTTGCCCATGTAATAATGGAGAAGAACTGGCAAGAAACTCCCTGGACACTCTTTAAAGTTTTAATTTTTTTTCCTGATTTGTCATCTAATGTCTCTGATTGTTTTAAGCTCAGTCCCATCATTACATATTTTAGAACCTGTGTCTTAAATAAATAAATTTCTACAAAAGACTTTTTCAATTATTTTTGTGTTTGTTACAATTCTTCAAGGTTTATTTCTTTCCTATATCTGTCCATGAACCTTCACAGAACGAAAGTGACGTCCCATCTCGTCCCGCAGTCGTATCGTAAACTCTAATGACAGTTGCGTGTCACCAAGATATTATTACGCATGAACGAGCTTCTCCCAATGTGACCCGAGGCACTCGAAACCGGGATACACAAGGGATGATCCCACCCTTTTAGATGCCTCCTCCTTTGTCCTTGACAACTACTTTATGTGATAGTAACATTTGTAGTTTAGTAGCAAGTTGGACGTTAGTAGTAAATGTTTGATGTGTGATCGTGTCGGCCTCGTCTCGAGAGTTGTAGTGAAGGTTTTGTGTTACTGACTGATCACGGATACTTTTGCTTAGATGCTTAATGTCTTTTAAGGCTTTGTAATTGAGGTCTAGTGGTCGCAAGTACGACTTCTGAGCGGGGTCTGGCTTCGATTCCCAGGTCGGCCAAAGTGTTATTGGGTTTTTCCACAAGATTTAACCGCAGTTACGAAGTCGGGATTTGTGCAGTTTTGATGGCAATAGGCTCGCCCCTATTATAATGGTACTTAAACATAACTGGCGAAATATGATTGTACTATAAGGCATACTATACAACATTAGTTTTAGTATATGCGAAACCTGAAACACGTGTCGAGTATTTTTATGTAAAGAATCTATGTACAAAATTTCAAAACTGTATCATGAAAAATCACAAAGTTATAAGCTCGTTCTGTTACCTGGTTGTCCTGGTGGTCACAACGCAACGCGCCCGCGTGCTGGCTTCCAGCGTCGTCGTCTTGAGCTCGTTGATAAACATAATTTGGCAGTAGGTACCTAAATTATTGCGATAGGTACTTAATGTCGCTCGGTGTCCAACTTGTAACTTTTTTTAAATATTGTTGGGACAAAATATAACATGGTTTAAAAATTATTGGAATCGATTCAGTTACTTATTCTGAACAAACTATATTCAGGATTTGCATATACTAAAAATAATGTTGTATACACCTCTGCCTAACCCTTCGGGGATTATAGGCGTACTGTTATGTTATGTTAAATCAGTCTTCTTCTTCGTCGTGTCGATGAGTTCTCTGGCACAACGATAGCGCTATCAGTGGATTCGGATAGATCCCTCAAGGTGCTGGTAGAATTCTGCAAAGAGGAACACTGGAGGCGGACATCGTGTGTGTGGCTCACGTTGCTTCCTCAGAATACCTGGATTCTTTGTTGGTTCAGATTTCTTGGTGCAACAAAACAATTATGCAATGTTGTTTGATGTACTGATGCATATTAAAAATATCGATGATGACATAACGTATCTTCATATTGATATTAAAATACAACAGCAGAGTACATATAAGATTTTAAACTATCATGGTCACTAACATTATTATTTAGACTAGAAACGGGATATTTACCATGTTTACTGTTTTTGTTGAGTTCCCGATATTTCGGCGCTGTTGCAAGCACCATGATCACGGAGAAAGGAAAAGTTTGCGAGCGGACACAGTGAGTTTCGTGTGTCGGGAACAGAATCGAGTTGCGAGTGACAGTGGTAGCGGTACTGAGTACAAAAAACGAACAAGAAAGAGGGTAGACCGATTTGTCTGCTCATAAACACCCACCCGCAATAACTTCAGTTTATCCGTGATCATGGTGCTTGCAACAGCGCCGAAATATCGGGAACTCAATAAAAACAGTAAACATGGTAAATATCCCGTTTCTAGTCTAAATAATAACAGAGTACATTTCTTCACATCGCATAAAGTCCTTCATCGAACCCTCCACGCTATCGTATCGTACCCGCATCGTACGTCATAAACCCGGTAGCATGTGACACAGGCATTATCACGCTTCAAGTACTAACGGACAGTCCGGATCGCGGCGAGTGGGTTACGGGATATTGAAGGGTAACACACCCTCGCTTTGAGAGGGTTAATTGTTTGGATGGATTAAAAATAGAATTTTGTTCCGCGGTTTTCACGTTGGGAGTATTTTTGTGTTGTGGGCTTTGCTGTTTGGAGTAATTAATGCATTTGACGTAATTTGGTCCTTTGGTACGTTCCCTGTTTTTAGTGACGGGGTAACGAATGTTGGGTGAAATCAATTGAATTTAACACATCCAGTGTACGCCGGTTTTCCAAAACCTTTTGTCACGAGTATACCTAGCCATATTCTACATCGCTTCAAAAAAACTATGGATGGACTGTGTAAAGAATGATATGGCAAGATAGGAGGTGTCTGATGAGATGACGAGTAATAGAGAAGTATGGAAGAAGAAGACATGATGTGCCGACCCCAAATGAATTGGGATAAGGGCAAGAGAATGATGATGATGATTCTACATCGCTTCATTTAAGAACCCTTCGCTATGTTTAGCAATAGGGATAAAGGTATCTGTGACTACCTCGTTGGTTTAGTGGTCGCAAGCGCGACTGCTGAACATGAGGTCCTGGGTTCGACTCCCAGGTCTGGCAAAGCAATATTGAATTTTTCCGTCAGGAATTTCTTAGTAGCAGCCACAGCCTGGTTGATGGCAATAAGCTCGCCGTATTACATGGGACTTCAACATAACTGGCGGGACATGGGTGTATTATTAGGTACACCTCTGCCTAACCCTTCGGGGATTACAGGCGTGATGTTATGTATCTGCGAAACGAATGGCGATAGCACAGCTATTTCCACGCACCATCTTTTGTTAAAAAATCTGTTAAGGTTATTTTACATTAACCTGACTTCATTGGTCAGATTGGGAGTTAGCTATGGGCAGTTGGACACGTCATCTTGAATGAGCTTTGGCAGACTTTCCCCGTTGCAAGTCTTTACGGCGTACAGACGCCACCGCATCTACTACGATCTGTCAAATTTCTTTAATAGATTTTCAATTTTATTGCTAAAGTATTAGATTCAAGGTCGATTGGCGATATTTGACAGTTTCGGGTACTTGATATTATGGCGTTTGTACTCTGTACATACTTCTTCCTCAACCTATGCTACAACAAAAAGGTTGATGATGCTGCCTCAAGCAAGCCTTTTATAGACCTCAATACACACAGTTGCGCTCAACCTTTTTACACATCCTTCGAATGATTAATCAAACGTGAACCCTCATGGCTGATCGGGACACCCCTAATTACATCACAAATCCTAAATCAACATCGATTAGGGATCAAACAAACATTATAAACAGTTTTATGAGCGATTTGGAAGCTATTAAGGGTGAAATGGGATGAATATTGAAGATTTACGGGTGGGCTTATTACATTTATTGATTTGAGGGTATTGGGGATGAAATGAAATTGAAATGTCAAGTAATATGTTGCCTACTTAGTTGGTTGTGATGCGTTTGTTTATTTAAAACTATATACTTAGAACTTGGAGCTCGTGGCTAAATAATAACAGCCACTCGGGTCGATCTTCAGGTTAAGCCGCGCTTGCCTAGGTTGCTCCGTGGATTGGTGATACATAACCAGTTTCCTCCGTGCCTCGGAAAGCACTTTGGTCCCGGTTGTCGTTTATAGATCTTTGGTAGTCGTAACGGGCAGTCAGTGGTCCGAAAGTCTTAACAAGGGGTATCGTATTACCCAGCACTAACTGGGCTGTGGAGGGCAGTCGCTCCATGTAAAATACTGGTATTCAGATGAATCCGGTAAGACTGGAATCCGACCCCAACATAGTTGGGAAAAGGCTAGACAGATGATGACTTTAGAACTTGCTAGTATGGCATTACTGACAGTCAACGTCAAATAGTTACTTGAAGCTTCGTCTAATTAAAGGCTCGTGTTTTGGCTGAGAACAGTGATGGCCCGATGTTATGTCAGGTTCAATACCACTGCTCTCAAAACTGTGAAGGAAAACATCGTGGATCGAAAAAAACTAACATCTACCGAGCCCCGCGGGACCCGCGATGTCAATTATGGCATTTTGAGACAGACTCTTAGAGCTGAGGACTGGTTCCCATCAGTGAGAAAATTATAAGCTAATTCTGATTAGTCTAGCCTAGTGCCAGACACTTTTCGTTACATACGTTCAAAAATATCTAGTGCCAGACGCTTTGCGTTACATACGTTCAAAAGTATCTAGTGCCAGACACTTTTCGTTACATACGTTCAAAAGTATCTAGTGCCAGACACTTTTCGATACGAACGTTCAAAAGTATCAAAGGTAATACTTTTCGGTACATCATACGGATACGTTGAGACTTTGTGTCTTTCATTGGGGTCAGTTATAATCGAAACGACTGATCCGTTCTCTACACAAAGCGACTGCCGTCTTTCCGCTATCGATACCTTACTTAAACCGGGGTTATGGTCAACAGATAACCGAAAAAAGAACAGATAATTTTACATAGACAACCTTGTTGATATTTCTCACGAGCCGTTGGTTGTTTGACATATGTCATGCTTGATGTCAAGCTGTCAGTCACTTTACAGGCCTCTTGTGATATGCTCATGTGGTGTGTGAAAGAGACTTGTGTAGAGCAATATGTCAATGAATCGAGGGCTTATAAGAAGTCTACAAAAATACTTTATCAAGCAAAAACACGAAATTGTTTTGTGTTTAGTTTATTTGCTTTTGTTTTTCAGGCAAAAGAAGAAGTAATAATTGCCTATGTCTTTCCTAAACATTCAAAAGAAAGCTTTTAGATAAGCCAAATTTTAGATAAGTGAAATTACACAATTAGACTGATGATTCCATGATCATTTGAAACTATCGTTTCTTGTTGTGACTGAATTTCCTAAAACCTTTTTAAGACTGTTCTGGAGGGCTTAGTACCCTCAAACCAGTAGTACGCCTCAGCGGATCCGTTCGCGGATTACAAGTGTGATGGTATGTTATGTTACCAACGAATGCATTATTTTAATTTAGAATTTTATTGTAACACATTGCGAAGTAGGTAGATATTAGTATATTGAAATGATCGACAGATTTCCATTTGTAAAGGTCATTGTTTCCAATTCATTACTCAAATATTTCATCAAGCATTAATAAGAAAAATCATGCCAAAATTATATGATTACACTGCGTTTTTATGAATTCATAATGGGGTTTGCACACCGACACGGTACGTTCGGTAGCTTAACAATTATCCGTTCGTTCGCCTCCTGTTATAGGCAAAATAAACAGTTCAGTAAGCTTATTTATCGGTCCGTGATACCGTATGTGAACCGTAACTGTATTTTAACTGAAAATATTTCTGTGGATTTCGAATTATTCGTTGTCGTTCATTATGTCTGTCGAAATTGTATGCTAGGCCAGTTGCTAACGCAAAAATTCTATCTTCATAAGCATGCGGGACAGAATGAAACATGGGCCATGGTCTGCGGGGAGACCTGAGACCTAAGTCTGTCATAAATAAAGTTTCTCATGTCGGCCACGGCAACGCGTGCCTAGAGAAGGGTACATGAAAGAAACTTAATATTTTAATGAGAAATTACAATTGAAATCACCACGTTTTGCAAACGAATTTACCATACAATTACTAAAGAAACGATTAAATCTAAAGGTTTTGATGACACTCCGCTATTTGAAATCCCCAAACATGATAAAGTATTGAACCTAGTATCTCCTAGGATCTTGTATACGTCCTGAATCAGTACTAGAATACAACAACAGTGGCTTGTCTAGGGACTAACAATACGGCAAGCTCATGAAGCAAGCAGACTGTTCAGAAACCCTAACATCATGAAGACTAGTAGGTAATAAGGGCAAACCAAGCTTTCAGGCATATATGAAAGTACAGACACTACGCAACAAAGACATTTTAGTAGTACAAAAAGCTTACAGACGCAGTCCGCCAGCGGCATAACATCGACAAATCCAACGGCTTTGCCGTCGCCGGTTCGCGCCGGCTTTACCTTCAATATAAAAGCTCCATTACTTTAAAAACGTATAAAGGTTAACAAATAAATTGAATACGAACAAAAAGTTATGATATTCGTTCGTAGAAACAGTAATTCAATCACCGGTAGCAAGTGAATTGGTTTATTATATTTGGCTTGTTAAGGTTAGGTTACATCATTGGGTTACATGGTCTTTTAAGCTTCTATGTTGTCGTTTTTAGGGCTTGTATCTATGGCCCGCATGATTACACTTTTTTGTCGTCGCATTGGTAAGTCAGTACCAGACCACAGTCTACTGTCTTGATAGTCGCCAATTGTATGGTTTGTCTTTTGTTTTTGCATTTTTTGCAAGGGTGCTCATGCTTAGACTTCGTCATCGCTACTTTAACTAATTTGTCTTCCAGATGGATGCTTTTTTCCACAGGGCGATCATTGTTCTTATCTTGATATTTAGTGATGCCATTGTAATGTGTATCTAATCGGATTCTTGTTTTTGCATCGCAAGATTTTCTAATGTGTTTAGCTGTTTTGTGATTTTGATCCGTATTTCCTGTACCCAAACTGCGTGCCTTTACAAATGAAATCTGGTTTAGGTTTTGCGTCTCGAGGGTAGCTTCATAAATTTACAAGATATCAACCAAGCTGATCTAGAGAAGCAGCCTGCCTCTTATATTCTAATTCCTCTTCTATGTCTTTCATGACACCCACGGGTGCAGACGAAGTTAGTTCATAACAGAAAAGTTGGAAACGGTGGGCGGTTGTTATTAGGTTCTCTGCCCACGTTTGTTCTATTTTAAGCTGATTTTATTCATCATAACAATTCAGTTAAGATGTTTACGTCTATTTTAACTTGGGATAGGAATTTGAATTCTTTGAGTAGCTGATTTTAACCTGATTTTGCCGTGAAAGGCGTGGTAGTGATTGATTTTTTGGGTCCTTTGACATTTACTCTGTTTTCATTTACTTGAATAATTGAAGCAAAGGTTTTTTCGTAATTTCTTTTTACGTTTTCTTATATCTTGAAATGAGTATGAAATGTATGCTGTAATGAAACCTCTGAAAATACTATATCATTGTAAATGGCCGATTTTTTTTGGTCTTCTGACTAAGGTGATCCAAAGTACGCACTTGTTGGACTTTTTTTTTTCTTTTTTTAATCTTGCGATCAGTCTTTCAGACTGTGAGCAGATGGGATGGTTCTGATGGCGTGTTGGGCGCTACTCCCAGTGGAGTCTGCCCTATCTTTTCGAAGTCATCACTGACTGTTCTGGTCGAAAATGTCCCGTCGCTTTTTTAATCGACGGATGCTTTCTGGGATGGTAAAGTATTAAACTTGTTGGACTTAGTGTAATTTTCTTATGTTACGTAAAGACCAGAAGATTCTATACAAGCGATATTGCTTTGCTTGTCTCCTACAGTCTAGTAGGAATATAAAACAAAGCAGTGTAGCCTATGCCTAGCATCTCTTAATAGTCTTCAGTCATTAAAATTCATGACTTCATTAGTTACTATTAACGATGACCGAATTGTTTCAACGTCCTGATAATATGCGAATCTGATTGCTACCAGTTTTTGTTTCGCAAACAATTTGATTAGTTCAATGAATACTTTGGTTATCACGTCATCCATGATTTTGATAAACGTAATAATGAAATTGTCATTAATTAATTTATAGGTCGGTTCATGGACGCTACTGAAAGCCTTTTGGCATTCTGTTTTGACGAGTGTGAATTGAACATTCATTCTATCATTAAGGGTGTTAAAGTCGAGGCATGTATTAGAGGAAACCTTGTTTGGAATATTTTGTCTAAATTGATTCTATTTAGAAGAGCATGTAAAGTCTAAATTAGACCGAAGCTAGCGTACTTTGTGTATTTAGAAATTGTAGTATTTTTTGTCCTCGGAAAGGAAGTATAAAGGGTGTAAATAGACCCTTTACATAGCCGAAAGGCACTTGTTCTCCCCGTCTTTGCGATAATTTTTTTGTTTCAAACCATACGTGGGAACCTTCTAGTTACGAAGATATTGGGGGTCAAAGTTCCAACTTTTTCACAAGTTTTTTTTTTAAAACATGTTTTTAATGTAAGATTTTTACTTTACACGCCTCCACGACCCCCATACTATTCAATCCATCCATCAGCACAATGCTTTGAGTGCTTTCCACCGAGTCCTACCTTATAACGTGATTTTTTACCCCAAAAAAAAAGTCGATTCCCTGCAATAATTTTTGCGTAAAGTTACTTAGTTTGATGTACAGAATGCTTGGTTGACGGCTATGTGAAGGGTCTGTTTACACCCTGTATAAACAAAAAAAAATGAAGAATAAACGTAATGGTTCTCTTCTCTTCTCTTCGTCTTGGACTCGATTGGATTACCTATCAAACTTATGATTGCCAAATTGTTACTTACACCTAAATCCCAAATTACAGATAATAACAACGAACTGGCTGCTGTTTTAAAATTAATGACATCCTAATGTAGACTCTCTAACCGCTGTCCGACGCAGATATTGTGGCAATCTTTCAAATGATTGTATTTTTGTCTAAGTCTTCGACTGGATTCGGAAATGTACTACCGATACCGCTGACGGTCGACCACTTTCAACCTTATAACTTAGGGCATAAGTGTGAAAAGTTGGAGACCTTCGGTTAACTCGCTAGTACCTCTTATAAGGCTGCGTTTCAAAAGCAAAATTAAAGCATTTATTTTAAGTAGGCCAGTTACAGGCACTTTTGAATTGTCGAAATACACGTTTGTCTTGAATAGTGACAGTTTTAAGAAATTCTGTAAAAATAAGTAACTATGGGTGGATTTTGGAAGATGATAGGTCTATCTACAAAAGGGAGTGTCTTCAAAGATTGACAGTAGAAGGAAAAGATATACTGCGCCGACCTGAATTAAGTTTCGATGAGGTCAAGAGAGATGATAATTTGGAATTGAAACAAAAACATAATGAAAGACTAAAGTAGTAGAATCTGAAACAGATAACGATAGAATGATTGCATTCGTTCAAATTAATGACAAAGAACTGGCTATAGCTAGCAAATTATTGGCATCCTAATGTGATCTCTAACCGCTGTCTGACGCAGGGTATTATAGCAATCATTCAAATGATTGTCTTTTTGTGTGACAATGAGTCTGTAACTTAATTTGGATGACCACTTTTCAACCTTATTACTTACGGCATAAGGGTGAATAATGGCTGACCGTCAGTGAACACGGTAGTACCTCCTATCAGTCTGTTTGTCAGTTTTAAGAAGTTCTGAAGTGACTATGGATGAATTGTGTGATTCAAATTATTTTCTGTAGTTGAATTTTTTTGTCTTCTACTTGATTTGGATGTCCCTCTTTTTAGGTGGTTTGTCTTGTTATCAGTTTAAAGAGTTCTGTTGTGAAGTATGTGACTATGGATTGTGTGAAAGATGTATGGAGATGTTGTCGAGTGTTTAGGTAGGGCAGGAGTGTAAATAAAATACACTATCTAGGCTACTCACAGTTCTATTGAGGTAGTATATAGTTCACACGAACAATACAACAGTAGAAGGAGAACAGTACAGTACAAGATGATAGGTCACAGTCACAGAATAAGACTGCGTTTGCACTAGAGATAAGCGAGGATGCGTAGCGAGTGATGTGTGGATCTCTCGCTACGCAACCTCGTTCATCTAATGCACGTACGCGTTGCTGCGAGGTTGGTACCGACTGTCTCCTAGTATTGAGGATTTTAACACCCTGTTCTTCACAATCCTATAGATGATATGACTAGAAAGTGTGAGACTTCAGACCACAATTTAATGTTGTTAAGGGCAGGATGTTGATGTAGTGAAATACTATGTTTATTATGGAGGTCAGACAGGCAGTGGCAAAAATACTGGTATGGTTAGACTGGAAGCCGACCCCAGTATAGTTGGGAAAAGGCTAGGTAGATGATGATAATTATGGTCTCTGTATTTAGTTTAGTTTATTAGTTTAGTTTTATTTTTTTAAAAAACGTTGCCCCACACTAGGAATTTCTCCTGTATCGTGGGTGCGTTTACAAACATTTAATAATATACATTTTTTTATTTTTTTTTATATATATTTATTTTTTATTTAATAGAGTGTAATGTGTCTATTCAATACCTTCACTACCAAAGATACCAGTTGTAACCAAATTCTTTTTCTAAACGACATTGAATTAGTGTCCGTTCCACGAATTCCATTTTCTTCGTGAATATATTATGATTTTTCCGACATACCGAGGTTAAAAGGTTACAAGCCAAGGGCTATGGCCGTTTTCCTTTTGCTTTTGTTCTAGTTTGTCTATTTTCTTCGTCTGACTGTGTATACGAGTAGTGACTTGAAGACTCTTTCAATTGGTGTAATCACTACTTAGTTCAAGTCTTTAAAATGACAACATAACATAACTACTGTAATCAGATGTTAGGCAGAGGTGTGTGTACCTTGTAGTACACCCCCATTTCGCCGGTTCTGTTTACGTCCCACTTAATAGGGGGCGAGCCTATTGCCATTAACCGGACACAAATCCAGACGCCACGGAGTCTGCTGCTACTGAGATATTCCTGAGAGAAAAACCCAATAACACTGCCCGACCCGGCAATCGAACACAGGACCTCATGCTCAGCAGTCGCGCTTGCTACCACTAGACCAACGATGCAGTCTGTTAATGATGATATTGTATTTCTAATTCCACACCGGATATGAAATATTATCTTCTAAAGTAACGTTAAAAGCGAGTAAACGGCTCCATCCTTCATATGTACAGCCGAACAATTACCATCTATCCGTTCACCTGTACTGACAAATTGCTCCCGTCCGTCCATTCAAACTACTACCTTGAGAATTGTTTGGGTTTCTGTATGAGAATTTCAATTTTATGACCTAAGTGACAAAGTTGAAAGTAAATTAGCATGTGAAGATTTTTGGGTAGCGGAATATGTGGAAGGAATATGCATTTTGGTAGTTAGATGATAAGGTAGGAAGTCAAGTGGCTTGTTTGTGAGATGTTATGCAAGGTTTTGGGTATGTCAATATTATATTTTACTGTTATTGTAATTATTCACTGCTTACATACATAGCATATAATTCTTAGCATATAATTTAAGTCCACTGCTGGACATAGGCCTCCCCCAAGAAGGGGGGTTTTGCCATAATCGCCACGCTTGGCAGGCGGGTTGGCGATCGCAGTATGGTTGTTGTAGAATCAGAGAACGCTGCTGCCCATTCTCTGGTACGTCCCTTAGTCGCCTCTTACGACACCCACGGGAAGATATGGGATGGTGCTATTCTTTACGTCCGGACACCATACAGAACAACGTAAACCTTCACATTATCAGCATCATCGTCATCATTTACTTATTTCCCGTCGTTGTCTTGCCGTCTTGGCTTGCATTACATTATAAGGCGTGTCGGATTGCAGAGCAAATATCTAGCTGCTGCCTACAAAAACAGCTTGCCAGCATCAGCTCCTGCTGTATTGAAACATAACCTAAACATGTCTTGATCATTACTAACAGATTAACAAACGATGCTTTTCACACCAGCAAACTATCTATATTCAACATTCATCATCGCAACACCGTGATTGATTGCTCTCATATTATCGTCAGGCACTAATGTATCGGATTTCACAAGCTGATTGACAAATTACGCAAAATGGAAGCATCAATCAGAATATAATCTCATCCTGCATACAGTTATTCTATCTTTGGCAGCTGCAATCCAATAAGAACCTTATTGCTACGTTAATTAAGATCACTGTATTTTTGTCATTGGATACAATTCGGGGATGAAGCTTTCGATATTGGAGATATTTGATTGCAATCGTGAATGTTTTCTGTACTCTATAATTATTGTGTCGTGCACTGGTTCATTTTTATAAGTACTATTTAATTTAAGTGTGAATTCGTTGATGACTTTTTCGTCGAATTTGATTTTGGTATGATTATTGTGTTGTATATCTTCATCATTAATTTTGAGCTGATTACCAATTTTGGTCTGGCGACATAGTGAAAATTGTAAGGCGATCAAGACAGACCCATGTCACTTACCAAACAATTCTGAAATTTCAGCTGTGTTCAACTACATCGGAAAAAAAAATGGTGCAGCTGTATTTTTATTTTTTTTTACTGGATTTTTTTGCGATTTCCGAGTTGAACTCATAGTAAAAGTTGATCATAATGATCAGTAGGTATAATCACCTTCAGAATCGGTAACTTATTATTACCAGTCATCCTTTATAATATGGTGCCAACAAGTGAATAGAAGTAGTGGCGTTACTTTCATTCAAGCCTACAAGCTTGGCATGCCCTTCTAACCTACTACTCTTTATGGTTTCTGAACAGTCTGCTTGCCTTATGGATTTCCCATATTTTTGGCTCCTAGGCAAGCCACCGAGTAGAAGAGAAGTTTTGATTCTCAAAATATCAGTGATGCTTGATTTAGTTGTAAAAACCTTAATATTCTACATAAAATTAATATATTTTCTTCTCTTTGCCAACAGAACAGCGCGCCGATGTGGGAAGAGTTCATATCAAAAGCGACGAAACTCCACTCGGCATTGAAGTAAGTAATAACGCAGATTACCTAATAGTTTCTTAGTACACGGTAATAACGCCTCTACGAGTGTCGATGCTTTGAGTACTTACTTCCGGTGCAGTTGCGGCAATAGGGACTATGGAGTCATTCTAGCTATCGAACTTACCAAATGCTTATCTTTTCACCAGCCCCCGTAGCATGACCACCGTAGACAAGGATTTCTTTGACGGAAGAATCGACAAAATGACAGATAGTGCAAAGAAATCTGTCATTTTGGCGACGGTGGTCATGCTACGGGGGCAGGGGGCGATTCTCGAAGATTAGTTTTAAAACCAGATTCGATAAATATCGCAACAACTTTCAAAATATCGATTGAATGTGTGTGTTCCTACCATGGTTAAGCGTTTGTCATGCATCGAGTGAATGGTGAAGGCGACAAGAACAAATCGAATGACTTGTTTGACTAAAATGTTTATGGAGTATCTTAGAAGAAAGTATCCATTATTTGCTTATGAATTTTCATTAAGAGATTTACCTCCCAAAAATTCTATTGTTTCTCGACTTGATGAAAATGTTTAATAGATTCTAGTTCTGAACCTGGTGTCCTAGATCCAAAAATTCGAAGACATTTTAAATCTAACAATCCATCTGTCTGCGTGGTGTATTACAGTCCGCTCCACCTCCGGAGCCGGTTGTCCCAGCAGTAGGACCATCAAAGCTGATTATGGAAATTACCTAATATGACAAATATCTAGTGCTTTGCGGAATGCAAGTTCAACCAAACCTTAGCCCCCTTTCAATTGACCCAAGCTATAAATATGACCATCAGCACTTAAAATTATTGACTCCTATTCAAATGCATAATATCACGTACCAAACAAAAATTTAACCTTGATACGATGCATCGTAACTCGACTACATCCAGCCATTTAGCCACAATTGAGTGGCCGTTGACTCGCAAATTGACAATGATACTGCTATATGTGATACTGCAATAAAGGTTTATTGTTATATGTCATCATCATCATCATTTCAGCCGAAAGACGTCCACTGCTGGACATAGGCCTCCCCCAAGAAGGGGGGTTTTGCCATAATCGCCACGCTTGGCAGGCGGGTTAGCGATCGCAGTATGGTTGTTATAAAACACAGAGAACGCTGCTGCCCATTCTCTGGTAAGTCCCTTAGTCGCCTCTTACGACACCCACGGGAAGATATGGGATGGTGCTATTCTTTACGTCCGGACACCATACAGAACATTGTATTGTTATATGTGTTGTGTTGTAAATATTTCGTTCGTAGAGGTCACGACTGCAGTTGGGAATATGAGATCAATTTGAGTTAGGTTTGATGTTGATACATCTTATGTTTTGTCTACTAAAGGCAAGCCTATACAGGATGGAAGGCAAAAAAGGCTGCTCTTTCCTACCAAAGTGCAATACTTTCACGGTCAAAATGTATGGAACAGCTGTTTAAAAAAAATACCGATGAAAAATTTCGATGGTTCAGAATGATGTACTGAATACGTGGTACCCGCTTGTGGGTCGGTGTCCCTTCCACCCTGTAGATGGCTCGAGTGATTTCTAATATAATAGTGCTAATGACATTAACGGTGAGAGGATAATATCATGTGGATGGGACATCAAATTATGCAGCTGCATTTCAGTATCCCGTAGCATTGAAATAGAACTAGTCTGAAAAGTACACCGCAAAGAGGAAGCTCCAATCAAAAGTGCATGTTTTCTGAAAATGTATTTAGGTGCATGCTTATCATTTTCATGTTTGATCACAAGTTCACTATGGATTGACTGTGTGAGGGATGATATGGCTAGAACGGAGGAGACTGCTGAGATGACGAGTAATATAGAAGTATGCAAGAAGAAGACATGCTGCGCCGACCCCAAATACATTTGGAAAAGGGCAGGAGAATGATGATGATGATCATTAGGTCACTAGTTTTCAAATTGCAGCACAGCATTTACTTCTTTTTTGCCTATATTTTTCCACAGAATTTCTACTAGTAACTGCTTTAATTGCATTGCCATTTATTTTCTACTCAAAATCTAGAGTAGTGCAACAAAAAACATCAATCTCAAATACGTTTTCCTATTTGGCAGGTCAGCCCTGGTAGCGATTGCCGCTTTCCTGGACGCATTCCAGAAGATAGCAGACGCAGCCACCAACGCCAGGGGTGAGTGAACTTATGTATTTTATTCTTTCTTTATTTTATAGAGATGCTAGTGTCAACAAAATGTTTTAAAATTTTTGGAGTGATTGATCTGTGTGTTAGTTGATTTTGGTTGAAAAGTTTGAGATTGAAAATGTGATTGATCGTTTGACAGCAGTACCTGAAAGAACAGAAGTGTGGAGATTGGCTAAACCAAAAAAGGGTTTTCCGCATCCGTGGATCATGTGTGACTGTGGTTGACGATAATATCAGTTAATTATTAGCTACTGATAGCTGAAATATTAACCACCAAGATGATAATAACAAAAATTAAATAATAACAGTCGCTCGGGTCAATATTTAGGTTAAGTCGTGTTTGCCTAGGTTGGTTCGTGGATGGGTGACCACCCATTACGTATACCGAGTTTCCTCTGTGTCTAGGAAAGTACTCTAATCCGTTGGTCCCGGCTGTCATTTGTAGATCTTTGACAGTCGTTATAGGTATTCATTCTTACCAAGGGGGTTTTATTACCCAGTACTAACTGGGTTGTGGAGGTCAGTAGGCAGTCGTTCCATGTATAATACTGGAATCCAGCTGAATCTGGTAAATTGACCTCAACATGATTGGGTAAAGCCTAGGCAGATGATGATGATGAACATAAAAACTACATTTTATTGTGAAAAATCATCACAATTATTTATTTTCAAAAAAATCTCAATAGTCGATGTTTTGACTTACGAACTATTCAGATCTGAACCAGCTAAACAGACTTGAGATCTTTTTATCACTTGTGTTGTAATACAAGGCGGGAAAGAGATTGACAGCAATTAGTTTGTAAACCACCTATAAAGATTTGGACTTAAATAATATACAAAATGATGACATAACATGGTTTTGTTTAGAAGAAGCAGTAGTTTCTCTTCACGTCTGGGTCGCTGTCAACATTAATCTTGAGACAGCTACCCAAAATAATTTAAGATCTTGTTTAATTAGAGAGCAAAAGTTTACAGACGTTATTAGACACCGATTTCAAACAAGTTTGCGGAGTTTTACCGACTATAGTCCTTTCACAGTTTGTTAACGGCAGACGCAGCAACCAAACAATGAACTTTATGGTAATGCGAATAAAGATCACTCTTATTTGACAGTCTTGACAGTGGCAGTATCCGAACATTAACGTAACGACAATAAAGATCACAGTCATTTTGACAGTGATGCCCAATCAGAAGTAAACTAAATGTGAAATAACACTAATACAAAATACCATGTTTAAAATGAATAAGTACAATGTCTGTGAGTGAATCAATACAATAACTAAAGTATCAATCTTCAATCTTGACGCTTTCAACAGCAAGCATTTAACCAGTTATGGCTTACAATAATGAAGTTATTTCAATAAATGTTAGCGAACAATAAATCTAAGTTAATCTTAATTTTACTGTTGTCATGATGCGAATTTCGAGTGTGACAAGAAAAAATTGAGCAAAAGTTTAATATAATAATACCAAATTCAACAGAAATGTAGACAAATATTAAAGGGTTGACAATACCCATGTGGTGTGAAGTCACGTACATCAGCACGTCACGTATAGTACATAGTTTAAGTTAAGGAAGATAAGCTGTGTTCGCAGCCATAGCACTAGCATAGTGTCACATACGATCTATGTATATATATGCCACCAATTAAAGAAGGAGAAGCAGTTGACTCTCGGAGTAGTACACATCACGTTGTTTACTTAACCCCTCCTCTCCCCCACATCGCAACTATAATAATACCAAATTCAACAGAAATGTAGACAAATATTAAAGGGTTGACAAAACCCACATTATTGAACAAGTTTTCGAATAAGGCGATTATACTCCTAGTCGAAATATGCAATTGAGTCATGGACAAGTCTTTTTAAAACGACAATCGTAAATGTTGAAAGTGACCTAATTCGAATAGATATCAACTTAATACTAATTATTATACTTTGACCTTTATTTTGCTTTATTATGAAACTAAAATTAAAAATCCGCAATACAGAAGGTCGCTGATTTGTACCAAAAATCAAATTAGATCACTCAACGGTAGAAGAAAATAATTTAAGGGACAATGGTACTCCTAATCCAGTCAAGATACTCCCACACTTTACTGTAGACTCCAGGAACGCCTTGCAGGCCGCAAGGAACGGGTCCGAAGCTAACGATTCCGATGACCTCATATGTCCTTCCGTTTTCGTACATGAGAGGACCTCCGGAGTCACCCTTGCAGGAGTCCTTGCCGGTAACCCCTCCGGCACACAACTGGGCTTTCCATAGTTCGACACTGCGGCCGGGGAAGCTGTAGACTGGTTGGCATGACTGTGGGAAAGACCAAGGTGTTAGGGATTGGTACCAAATTATAGTTCTACGATTCGTGTTGTTAAATACTTAGAAAACTTACTTGTTCGGTGACATAAGGCAACTCCACATGCAGTTTGATATTGCTGTAGGATTTTCTATCGCTCACAGCTCCCCAACCGGCAGCGTACAGCGTGAAGTTGTTAGGAGTGTTCGCTGGTTCAGTCAGGTCTTTGGTTGGCAAGCAGATCGGGCGGATGAAGTCTGAAAAAGGTTTAGTAATGGAAAACATTATTAATAGATCTGTTTTCCATGTAAACAAAATAATCTCAAGTTAAGAGGTTGATATTTGCAAAATAGCTAATCGGTCATAATTCACGCTCTGAAAATCACAGTCTGCAATGCATATCTTGAATTCAACTTTAGGCCAGAGTGTTCTATAATTTTGACAAAAATAGCATTATTAATCTATTGTAGTCCTAAGCGCCTAGACGAAACTGAAGGACTAGAAGCGTTTCGTATTCAGAGTTCAGTTGTGGTTGTTATGGGTCAGTAGCTAATGTCAATCCAACACAGTTTTGACTACTTCACCTTCGTTACCGCTAACGTCTTTCTTTTATCCGTTTTTAAATTATTTTAGTTTAAAAAACCAACCTGTGAACGGCGCTAGCTCGTTTAGTCTCAACAGAGCAATATCATTCCTCTTCAATGGACTGACAGGATTGTACTGTGGATGGGGAATGATCTTCTCAATGAGGATCCTTGTGACTCCTTCAGTGCAGTCCTCGCCGCCAGCTTCGACTGCTGCACAGTCTGGACCTTCGCGAGAAATGTCGTATTCTCCCAGACGTACTCTCTTACTGGAAAAAAAAAACATTAAGTACGTCTTTATCATTATGTTAATCAGCCTCTGTACAAACTCTATTTCTGGTTGATATGTATAAATAAAAAGAAAAGTCCTGACTGACTGACTCATCAACGCCCAGCCCAAACACTTGAACCTAGAAAGCTGAAATTTTGCACAAAGGTTCCTTTTATAATGTAGACAAGGAATAAGGAAGGATTTTTCGAAATTCAACCCCTAAGTTAAAACTTTATATTCTCGGAGTCGATTGACTCGAAAATTGATGTACTGTATTGTATGTATTGATGAAACAGCCCCCAACAGAGTCAAATAGGGCTTCGAAGCTCACGTAGACGGGCGCATGGCGCGCAGTGTTGCGCGGGGCGCGGGAGTATTTACCTATTAGTAAGTAAGATTTTTTAGAGGTAGACGTGTCTGTAAATATGGCTTATTGCACTGATTTTCGCGTTGACTCATGATACGCGACATTGATATTAAATATTATGTAAAAGTATTATATCTATAAAAGATTCCTAATGAATCATTTGATTGTTGTCACCGGTGTCCAATTTCAAACCATCAATATTTTACGTATGTAATTTAATTGATATAACTAAGAACTAATGTTTGCAAGTTATTAGCAAGTACATGTAAATCTATGTATGTACTATACATACATAGATTACTTATTATCCCAGAAGTAAGACCCCGTGGGCAATACCCGAACTCCACGCCGGCGAAGTCGCGGGCATAAGCTAGTTTAAGACAAACTTGCATTAACTCGGTTGTAGATTCGTGATCTCAAGCCAAGTAGCTAACAGTAATACAAAAGCCAAACCAAAATCTTACTGTCTTTTAGAATGCCTTAAAGAAATAACTGCAAACTCACGGTGTGCCAATAGTCAGTACTTGTCCAGCTACACAATGTCCTGCAGTCATGACGTATTTGCCACTGATCAAGACACCTCCACAGAGCAACTTCGTGACTACACCTTGGACGTATTCTATCATCACCAGCCATGGGTACTGGTCTACTGTTGTCGCGGTACCACCTGGAACATTCAAGTTTAGGAAAATAAGTACGTGTAAGGAGAAATGGGTGCTATTGTAAATGGATACATAGTATCGTTTCCTGTGTCACTCAATTTAGATTATCGTTAACACTGGAAACAGGATTTTTACCATGTTTAATATTTGGTTTAATTTAGATTGTCATCGCCCTACTAAAAATAAGAGTACAAGTACAGTTTTGAAGAAGAGTGTATTTTAAGAATCAACGAGAACTTTTTCCTTTTCAAATGAACTTTTTTAGTTTTATTTCGAAAACGAATGTAGATATTTTAAAGGTCTGTGTTTAAACTGGACAAAAGTCCTGTTCCATTCGTTTTCATCATCACGAGTCTCTTTAGAATGTTTTCTATTTGCGAGGAATTCCCATGAGCCATTAAAAAAGTTAATATAGTGACTGCGTCATGAACAGTCTATTACGTTAAAAATCCAAACATACTAACCCACAATCTTGTTCCCGACTCTGCTGTCCACACCACAGCACTCCGTGCGAGGGTCAGGTGGAAGAGCACTCATTTGAGCTTTACAGTTTTCAGACGGAACCACATTCTCCTGGTTGCGGTCCGGTGGTGGTCCGCAGCAGACGCTGTACTGTTCTGTTCCCTCGCATCTGAAAATGGCAATTTGATTTTGTTAGATTCTGTCTCTTGATTTGCTGATGCTATACTAGTTTCCCCACTATGTCGTCCATGTATAAGTTTTGTGTTTCTTTGTGGAGGTAATCGAGGATATTATAATGTGATTTAAATTCAGTAAATGCCAAAACGGATGACATTTATCACACGTGTTTGTCATTGTTTAAAGACCTGGTAACTTGCGCGTTCTACGTCTTATTGTTGATATAAAGTAGAAGACAATTCTGCAGTTGGAGTGTTGACAAGGCAAGGTTAATAATATATGTTTCAATAAAATCCGTATAAAGTTATGACAGAATAATTATGATGTTTTCATTGTTCCAGACGCGAATTAGATAAATATCGTTTGCTATCTTTATAAATATAAGATGTATTTTAAAAGGTTTGACTGAGTAAATGATCACGTGACGGTTGACAGGGGCGAAAGAAAGAAAAAAAAACGGGTAGTGCCGACCCGTAACACGGACAAGGTTAGGAAGATGACGATGAAAAAAATATGAATGGTGAGACCCGTTGATAAAATGGAATAGAACTAGTTTGAAACATAGAAAAAAAAAACACTGCTTGGGCTATGAAATCATGAGATGAATAAATATTATGATTGAACTTAAAACTCTAGCGTAATTGTACATATTTTTTATCCAAAGCATCTTATTACGTAATACGTAATTTATGGTAATATAAAGGCGTACATTATACAGACAATTTATGAGCGATTTTCCTCAATTGTCTCAACTCGTCCAAACAGGTTAGTAATAAACATAATGTGTTATTCGTCTACGTATTTATTATGTTATTCATCCACAGATTGATATCTTCATTTTTACGCATTAAACACCTTGTCTAGTTCCATAGTAGATATTATCCTAGAGCGTTGAACGCGGCAAATAACATGACTGATTCGAAACAAGTTAGTCGAGTATATTATTATAGCGGTAGATTTCTGAGAGATATTTTAAGAAATCTTTGAGTAAAATGTGGGCTTTAAGATTTTGGAGAAATCAAAGATATGGATAGATTTTATGAAAGAAAATGAATGTGGTTGGATATAAGAGTAGAGGGAGACCAAAGAAACGAAGGATGGACTGTGTAAAGAATTATATGGCAAGAAAGGAGGTGTTCGATAAGGGTACGAGTAATAGAGAAGTATGCAAGAAGAAGACATGCTGCGTCGACCGTAAATGAATTGAGATAAGGGAGAGATTGAAATAAGAGGATGATGATGATGTATGAAAAACAAGAAAGAAAGGGACGAATACTGTGATACCGGCTAAAAGAAGTAAAATAGAAGAAAAGACGAGGACATGCTTCATTTATTTAAAGCAAATTATGATTAACATTAATGACGAAGTCTGTGAATGACTAAATTCGAGGTAATTCAATTTCCTTTGCCCAGAAGTGGGACAGTTCAGGCTAAGAAAAAACACAAGTAATTCTCATGAACTTACACGTTCGTCATTAATACGGTCTCTTCGTATAGTCTAGCTAACAACTAAGCTGTTTACAACGTATCAACTTTTTAAATGCAACATTTACTGATATCTTCAAAAATCCTTGACATTCCTATTCTAGTCCAGCAGGTTTCCTAATTGTCATTGCAATGTTTCCTTGTGTTTATGTAGTGTAATATCATCATCCGTGATTACGTCATTTCAGATCTAGTACGTACTAAGGATTCCCCTGGTGCTTAGGTGATCTTGATTGGACTTCTGGAAGATTATTGTCAGTTTCTTTATATTAGCAAGTGTTGTATGATTCATGACCATACGTGAGATTATTGTCTTGTGTTTTATTTCTGTTGACTTTAGCATTGACGACTTCTTAAAGGTAACTTATGCAGTAGCAATAAATTTTCAGTCACGTCCACAACTTGGCATCCATTTAGATCTCAATTTTGTTACACAATCTCAATCTATTTTATGGGTTTTGCTGGGATTTATATTTTCTGGCTGGTTTAAGGATGCTAGACTGCTGGCTTAGATTGTCCACCGGCTAGATGTACTTGTTGGAGCTTTTGCGGTCAACATTGTGAGCGGACGTCGGCTCATGGCTACATAATGCACGGGTAGATCGGGGATACATATAGGGTACAAAATGTTCGGCTAGAAAGGAGGTGACTGGTGAGATGACGAGTAATAAAAAAGAATAGCAGAAGAAGACATGCTTCGCCGACCACAAATAAATCGAGATAAGAGCAAGATGTTGATGATGATGACTTCAAATATCTACTTACTTGGACCTCTGCACATAAGCGATGTTATCGCTAGGTACAGGTGGTTTTAGCATGTTCGCGAGATGCGGGCAGGAGTACAAACTGATGCACTGTCCGACATTCCCGTCAGGAGTGTAGCAGTTTCCTTGTGGCGGTGGAGGAGCCTTTCTGGGACAGCACACCTGGAAGAAGAAAGAGATTCATGATACATTTTGCAATTTTGGTTTCTAAGTTATCAATGTTTAGGATTTGATTCCTTCAAATTTAAACTGGTTTTTAAAAATACTTGAATTTTGATTACATAAGGTGACACTAGAAGTTATTTATCCTTAAAATAACCTCTACTTAATGTTTCGAATTGAATTGACATTAAATTTTGACATGAAATGACATTGATTGTGAATAATAAGTTTAAATTATTTTCAAATGTTATTCCAATCATGTTATGGTACTCAAATACGTTAATAATTATATTGTAATAAATTCATTTTTTAATTTAGTAGTAGGTACCCACTTATCATTAACACTAGAAACGGGATATTTACCATGTTTACTGTCTATGTTTTTAGGTACCCACTTGTATAAGCGTTTTTTTTTTGTTTTTTAATAATTTGTATGTCAATCGGCAAAACATAGCGCACAACCTAATTTTTAGGATCTTGTGTATAAATGATTCTGATTCTGATTCTAAAGGGATTGACGACCTCCAAGTAATCTCTAATGGTGGCTTAGAATATTATGCTATACCATCAGATTATGGCAATGAAGGAACAGAGAAAGCACCTGTGTGCACTATAACATTCTGCCAAGTCACTGACGGACTGCCAGTTTTCACCCTTATGCCCTAAGTAATAAGGTTGAAAAGTTGTCGACCGTCAGTGAACTCGGTAGTACACCAAATCAAGACTTATTTTTACACAAAAAGACATTCATTTGAATGATTGCTATAATACCCTGCGTCAGACAGCGGTTAGAGAGATCACATTAGGATGCCATTAATTTGCTAGCTATAGCCAGTTCTTTGTCATTAATTTGAACGAATGCAATCATTCTATCGTTATCTGTTTCATATTCTACTATTTTAGTCTTTCATTATGTTTTTGTTTCAATTTCAAATTATCATCGTTCTCTTGACTTCGTACATGACTAGGCTCTGTTGATATTCTATTTTTGCGCCATGAACGAATTTCGGTAGGATGTTTTTAACTTTTGATACAAATCTGATTTTTTCATATACTTCAAATCAGAACTCACCAATATTGACGAAAAACAAACAAATCTAAACTCGAACGTATATCAAAAGCACTCGAAAGCTTCTCAAAGTGATTTTTATTTGAGGAATTCTTTGAATGGAAAATCAAAGAAGGTAGTAATCGATGATGCTCAATTCATTCAGCCTTACCCTCGAGAGAGGCGTTGTGTAGACAGCCAGTAAATTGATTGGTGTCTCTTTGAGAATAATGCCATTGAAATTAACGTTGAGAGATTTCTTTAGGATTTTTGTGTTATATTACAGGTTGGAAGGCACACCGATGCAGAAAGGATTACAAATCATGTCGTTCACCGTTTATACATTTTGATCGTGTAGATATTACATTTTTGAAGGAAACAGCTGTTTTTTTTTAATTAACGATGAAAAATTTAACTCTGGGGGTTCAGAATGATGTACTGCATGCGTGGTAAGCGTTTGTGGGTCGGTGTCCATACCACCCTGTATACTGTCGTCTAGATGATTTATATTTAAGGCGCAGATATACGACTTTTAACGTTTTTAAATTGAACATCACGTCTAAATTTGTAGTCTTATTTCTTTAAAAAAAGTATATGTTATACTAGACAATTTTCTTCATAATTTGATATGTGAAAATGTGAAATTATATTTTTATAACATAGTGTAATTAATTTGTAAAGTAATGTCTAACGCGGGCAAAAAAACGATAATCACGCAAAAACTATCGGGCGTATTTGCATGAAAATTTGACCATCTAAAAGACAATTAATGAGCCATATTTTAGTATACGACTTTTATTTGTATTGTGTTTGATAAGGTTGTTTTTTCGAAAAAACTTGGTGCGCGATGAAGCGGGAGCCCTTGCGGGCGATGGCTCGATTACTCGCTCAAGGTCGTTGGCACTTAATGTCGCCTTAAGAGCTAGTCATGATAATGTAGGACAAACATACATATACAATAACCATAAGAATATCATACATTTCAAAGACGTTAATAGTATCGTCATTATACATGATTTGTTTTGTTTGCGGTTTAGATAGATTTACACACTTTTCCTTTTAACTGGAATAACTAATTAATTGTGATATGTCCTATGTGGTTAATTTTAACTGGAATAATTTATATTAATCTTCTTATATATAAAAATCTCGTGGCACGGTGATGTGGTCGTACTCCTCCGAAACGGCTTGACCGATTTTTATGAATTTTTTTAATGTATATTTTGGTAGGTATGAGAGTAGGTCGTTATGTATATTTCACACCGGTAGGTTGTCGAAATTTAAATTAACACAAGCGAAGCCGCGAGCAAAAGCTAGTATTATATAATAACGTATGTGGTTAAACTAGATCAGTAAAATTAAAATAGGTCTAGTTATATCTAAATACTTGTATAAATAACAGGGACTTAAAGTTTATTTTCTGTGAGAATAACTAAGGACCATTTTGCATATAAGTAAACAAGTAAAATGGTAAAAGAATTTAAAGCCGAGTCTAAATATTCATTCTTGAATTAAAGAAAAAGACTGTACTGAAAATGAAACTATCGATACTGCTTTAAGAGGACTTGATCTGCCATCTACACATTAAGATGACCATCAAATTATCATTAGATTATCAAATGCAGAAACGACGAATGACTCATCAACGACCATTACCCGGATCTATCTATCGACGAGAAAAATAATGCAAATACTAACAGCTGGTGTGCTCCCAATAAATCCGCATTGCGACTTCTTCAGCAGATCTACATCCTGGCTGGTGCGATCAGGTTTGTGCACCAAGTCTACCAGCGCCTGACAGTCGAAGAGTGATATGCAGTCGCCTTTGCCACCGCTAGGAGTAGTGCAATTCGATTCTGATTCTGTAACACAAAGAGCAAAGGATTATATATAAGGTCTAACTATTCATACGCGAAATATTTTCAGAGAATCATCTAACGGCTATAACGAAGCCATTTCAAGGAGTTTTTATTTTTTATCTGAGTATTTTTTTTATAAAAAATTAATAATTTAAAATTACTTGACCCACAAAATAAATACTGGCTCGTTATTTTTGAACATCCATTACGCTAGTTTACTAAGTCGTATTTACCTACTGTCATTGTTAGAATATGGGAGTAAAGATTTTATATATTATTATAAGTCTTAAAAAATCTTAGAATTAAAATAATTTCATTAAAAAAAACACTCAGATTTTTTTTTATTCGTTGGTATGGCGACTTTACGACTTATAGAAGTTACCCTTAAAATATTTCGTGTATGAAAAGATAGACCTTATATATTAATTGGGAAAAAAATCAAGTAATGGTCTCAACGTGGATCCCAGTATCTGCCTTGGCCAAATTAAAGGGCCTTTGAAGAATATATGGCAAACCCAGAGTCTGAATAGGTGCCCAAGATACAGGCTTGTCTAGTATAAGCCCTTTTGTAATGTCGCCTTCACGAGACGCCAGGCAGACGTCTAACATCGAAAAACACAAGATATTCGAGAGCAGTGGCGGAGTGGACTCTTGACGGTATACGAGTCAATTTTGTCCCCAAAACACGCCAATGGATGTTTCACATCAAAATTCCAGTTAGTGTGATCAAGGTCAAGCCCAATATTGGTCGTGTTGAAATTACAGGGCCTTTTTAAGAGTGTAATAGTTACAAATGATGGTCCTGAATAATTTGTTTAAGGATAAAGTGAGGAACAAACAACACGTCCACGCCATATAAGTTTAAACACACTATCTGGCAGAAGCGAAGGGTCCATTTTTATAAGAAGTAAGCCGGAGTACAAATCTTTAATGTGATTATATTATTTGTCTATAGAATACTGACTGTGCTATTTTTCAAAGGGAATCCGGTAGGAATCGAATTGTATGAAACCTTCGCCACTGCTATCTGGTACGATAGCACCCGTCAGTGGCAACATAACCAGTATAAGCCGACCTCTTATTGAAACTCCGTGTTGCCAACTTAGAGGTCTAAGTGTTACCACTGACATACATCCTACTATATGCGACGCTATCGCAACGTCTTCGTAGCTTTATAGTGACAACCATAATAGATGCGAGGACACCTTCACGATAATATTAATTAAAGAATTGGCAAAACATTAAAGTCACACAATGCTCAGAGGTCAAACACTTGTTACCCTTTTTTGTATCCATATTTAATATCATAATAAAATACAGGTATTAGTAATATAAAAACGACAATATAAAAATATAGTGGACGACAATTAAAGGTTATTAGTAGAGATCGGATAATCGGATGCATATATACCTAAAGTTTGAGTGTTGACTAGTATGGAGTGCCCAAACATATTTTCCAATTGAATATTCAGCAGCAAAATTTGAATTCAGTTATTTGTCAACAAAATTTTTAAGTTGAAAAAGGTAATTTTTTACGTTTTTCCACAATTTTTTTGCCTAACTTAAAACATAATAGAAATATTTATTATTCTTAGGAATTTTAAACACACTATATTTTTTTATGAAATCCCGCGAAATCATACTATAAGAAAATTCACACTTTTGTTCTTAATGCTAGGAAAAAAACGTACGTTAGGTAACTCGGATGATATGCATCCGAATATCCGATCCTTAGTTATTAGTTAGTTCATTTTGCGGAAAGTCTCCAATACTCGAAGACATTAAAGTAGAGGACCTATTCAAGGTTATAGATGAAGATCACGTTATGACGTCACGTCTATTTTAATTACTATCTTGAGTGCAGCTGTCTCTAGGCCAACTCCCGAATACGATTCGTCAATCGTCGACAAAGTTCGAACTGTTATTTACATTTATGCAAATTCGCAGACACTTGTGAAAAAATTCAATAAGTACACACACTTTGCAATTTGTAGATTTTCCCAATTTTGCATATTATGACGTCATATTCCTGGTAAACGCCTATAATTATGTATGTTTCTTGGCTTTCGTTTCGCTTTATGTAAACTAAAAGCTTCTGAATATATCAATCAAAATCAAAGCATTTATTTCAAGTAGGCCAGTTACAGGCACTTTTGAATTGTCGAAACAAAGACAACAATGAAGAGTAGCTACAGTCCCAGTCACAAGGCATAAAAACTGTGAAAGTACTGTAGTTGCCCATTCCTTAACGTAGATATCTATGGAGAAGAACGGGCAAGAAACTCCATGGACACCCTTTTAAATCAGAACAATTTTACAATACCTTGGTTACATCATTTATGTTGAGATGGTACATTATGTGAGAACGATGTAGCAAGATGTGTACGTTAAAAATCTCCATAGTAAAAAAAATTCAAATATGTAATATAATATAGATATCAAATATTATATAGATATTAGAATACAATTTCCGTGCTGACCGATACAAGTAACTCCCCCGAATAATAATGCTCAATTTTTTTTTTGTCTACATTATCATGTAGACAAGACTTTGATTATTCTCTTATTATCTAGGCTTTGTACAGTGTCTACGGCATTGAGATCTGAATTTAAATCTTAAGTGGTACCTAGACATTTCGATTAGAATTCTTTTTTTTTCTCTGAATTTGGTAGATATTTGATATTAGAATTCTGTAAAACAGGTCCTAACAGAAGTAGTATGCAATAACAAGCTTACCATTTCTTGGGTTGGTATATGGCCGTTCTATAACAGTAAAACAAAATATCGTGAATATAAATGCAGAGAAAAGGTGATTAATTGATGCTAGTAAAATTAAACGTAGAATAATACTACGGCACTTATAAATTCAATAAAAATAGGTTAGTGGAAAGCTTACCAGAACTAACTTCATTGTACGGCGATTCTAAAGTACAGACAGCAAAAATGATAATGATGAAAGGAGGGTAGATTTATACAAAGAATACGTAGACTTAGAATAAAACATTAGTTCAAGTAATAGCTTACCAGTACTAGCTTCAATTCCTTGTTCTGAATCTAAAGTAAAATAAATATTGTTAATACCGAAAAGTCATAGCTAGAAGCTCAGACCAACAAAAAAAGAAGACGGGGCGCCGCGAACATCAAAACTGAAGCTACGTTTTTTTTTATCTATGTGTGTCGAAGGGTTGCCATTTGTTAAAGTTTTTCCCTATAATTTGGGGAATAATATTGTACGAGTAAGATATTATTAAGTATGGTAACAATATCATACTCAATAATATCTATTGAGGTACACAGGATACCTCAATTGTTAAGAAGTTCTTCTTTTCCGAAACAAAATAATTTTTTTACATAGAAAAAATTATAAAATATCAATTAAGTACAAAGTGCATTTACATACATAAGATCGCCTTTTAATCAAGAATTGCTTGTGTCAGAAGACTCCACTCGTTCTCTTAGAATTATCCATTAATTTGTAATTGCGTGTCAAAACGATAAAACACAAATTTAAATAGGTTAGTTTTAAATTATAGAAAAAGTAAACTGTATGTATAAATAAACGAGCGATAAACAGAGAAAAGAGCAGCGGTGGCCCAGTGGTGGCGGCCCTGACTTACGGACAGTAAGTCGTGGGTTCGAACCCAGGCAGGCGCATTACTTTGTGTAATTTATTTCATCACCACTGCTCTTAAAACGGTGAAGGAAAACATCGTGAGGAAACCGGCATGTCACATCTACCAACCCGCTCTGGTCCCGCGTGTTGGATTATAGCCCATTCCCTCTCATAGAGAGGAGGCCTGTGTCCCAGCAGTGGGAACATTATAGGCTGATTATGGTAAACAGAGAAAAAGGCAAAAATGCGCTTAAATAAAAATTAATAAATGAATTAAGGTCGTTATTATTAAAATGTTCGGAACAAACCACGCTGGTTTTCGATTGCAGTCATTCTTGTTCATTCCGACTATTTCTTATAGCTACTATCCATTTACTTTTTGGTTCAGTATTAATTGGAAATCTAAAATATTAAATACATAAAAAAGAACACAGGAATATAATTACTTGAAGTGAAAATCATATTTATTTTTTTTTAATCGGAAGGTAAAATTTTAAATCATATTATGGCAACCCTCGCACTTTATGTCACTGCTTTCATGCCTTACAAAATTCATAGTTAATTAATTAAAAAACGATGTTATTTCAAGTACGTACAAGTGTTTCCGTGAGACTTTTATGTGATTTGCTATTGATTTTACAAGTTTTCACTACACAGGAAGGCATACTTCTATTTTTTTTTTATCAATGTTAGCCAGACGACGACTCGAGACGTACTAGGAGCGATGAGCATGGTTTTAGTGTAAGTCTGTGCGTGAGCGTGTATATTTACTTGCAGGAGCACGGTTTTTGTGGCTTCAATTTTGATGTTCGTGGCGCGCCGTGCTCCTTTTTTTATTGGTCTAGGTCTAGGCTAGTAGTAGACAGCAATAGGCCGAGTTGATTGGTGTAGACAGAAACGTAGTTAATGAAGCTATTGTACTAATAGGTGCTATAGCGGTAGAACAAATAGATACCAGTATCTTCACCCTTATTTTGTGCTGGCAACAAATTTCTACATCTGAACAATCTATACAAATAAATAAAATTCAAGTGTCTGTTTGTAATTTTAAATGACAGCTCTTTACTGAATGCTTATGAAAGTATTATACGTTACTTACAACAAAAAACATTTTTAAAATCTGCGTCTGTCTGTCTATTTGTTCCGGCTAATCTCCGAAACGTCTGGACGATTTTGACGGGACTTTTACTGGCAGATAGATAAGGCTGACTTAGGCCACTTTTAGTTTAGAAAAAGGATTAGGGTTCCGAGCAAAAAAAACACTTATGAAATTGTGTAGGTTGTTGTAACGGAACGGGCTGAAAGGAGGTCATTTGCAGTTTCTTCAACCCCATCAACTCATCCTTAACCCTACGGATTTTTTAATTTCAATTATTTTATATTTATTTTAAAAAATTGCAAAACTTGGCAATTAAACTTGTAGTTTCCAGGGATGAGTTATTTGGGCTGAAGAGATAGCAAATTACCCCCCCCCCCTCTTCTTTCGGCTGTTCAATTTAGCAAACCATGCACTAAACAACCTGTATAACGGGAGGAAGGGACATCGTAATGCTCTTTAAAACTGGTTAAAATGTATGGGACAGCACATTTTTTTTACTTTTTGATGGGTTCGGAATTATGTTACGTTTGTGCGTGGATGTCCCTTCAACCCTGTATACAATTCGCCAAGAATAGTCTAAATAATACCTTACCGGTACTAGTTCCAGTGTACGGTAATTCTGGAGTTAATAAAAACAGTGAGTTGATTTAATGTCTAAAAAAATTAAATAAACAAACTGAAAAATTCAAGAAGATTAGTTCAGTTAACAGCTTACCATTGTCATCATTGTCTTTAACGGTGAGTAGATTTGATTGAAAAAAAAGTGAAGTAAAATAAACTGATACATTCAAGAAGACTAGGTCAGGTAACAGCTTACCAGGAATTAACTCATGGGGCGGTGATTCTAAATTGAGTATAATTTAATTATTAGTTAGTATTTTCTTCTAACAAAATCAATAACACTAGTTAGTAATATCAATGGCTTACCAGTACTAGCTTCATTCTCTGGTTCTGATTCTAAAGTTTGTTTAAATAAATATTGTTAATACCGAGAAGTCATAGCTTAAAAGTGGACAGCAATAGACCGACTTGATTAGTGTAGACAGAAAGGTCAAATCAACTCACCATTATCTTTAATGGTGAGGCGATTTGATTAAAAAAATGTGAAAAAAAATAAACTCATAAATTCAAAAAGACTAGTTCAGTTAACAGCTTACCAGAAATTAACTCATGGGGCGGTGATTCTAAAGTGAGTATAATTTAATTAATATTTAGTATTTTGTTCTGACAAATTCAATAACACCAGTTAGTAATATCAATGGCTTACCAGTAGTAGCTTCAATTTCTGGTTCTGATTCTAAAGTTTGTTTAAAATAAATATTGTTAATACTGAGAAGTCATAGCTTGAAAGTGGACAGCAATAGATCTACTTGATTAGTGTAGACAGAAAGGTCAAATCAACTCACCATTGTCTTTAAAGGTGAGTTGATTAGATTAAAAAAATGTGAAATAAAATAAACTCATAAATTCAAAAAGACTAGGTCAATTAACAGCTTACCAGGAATTAACTCATTAGGTGGTGAT
This sequence comes from Noctua fimbriata, assembly GCA_905163415.1. Lineage (NCBI taxonomy): Eukaryota > Metazoa > Arthropoda > Insecta > Lepidoptera > Noctuidae > Noctua > Noctua fimbriata. Next base: position 12,321,920 of record LR990945.1, on the reverse strand, counting down.
TCTAAAGTGAGTATAATTTAATTAATATTTAGTATTTTGTTCTGACAAATTCAATAACACCAATTATTAATATCAATGGCTTACCAGTAGTAGCTTCAATTTCTGGTTCTGATTCTAAAGTTTGTTTAAAATAAATATTTTTAATACCGAGAAGTCATAGCTTAAAAGTGGACAGCAATAGACCGACTTGATTAGTGTAGACAGAAAGGTCAAATCAACTCACCATTATCTTTAATGGTGAGGCGATTTGATTAAAAAAATGTGAAAAAAAATAAACTCATAAATTCAAAAAGACTAGTTCAGTTAACAGCTTACCAGAAATTAACTCATGGGGCGGTGATTCTAAAGTGAGTATAATTTAATTAATATTTAGTATTTTGTTCTGACAAATTCAATAACACCAGTTAGTAATATCAATGGCTTACCAGTAGTAGCTTCAATTTCTGGTTCTGATTCTAAAGTTTGTTTAAAATAAATATTGTTAATACTGAGAAGTCATAGCTTGAAAGTGGACAGCAATAGATCTACTTGATTAGTGTAGACAGAAAGGTCAAATCAACTCACCATTGTCTTTAAAGGTGAGTTGATTAGATTAAAAAAATGTGAAATAAAATAAACTCATAAATTCAAAAAGACTAGGTCAATTAACAGCTTACCAGGAATTAACTCATTAGGTGGTGATTCTAAAGTGAGTATAATTTAATTAATATTTAGTATTTTGTTCTGACAAATTCAATAACACCAATTATTAATATCAATGGCTTACCAGTAGTAGCTTCGATTTCTGGTTCTGATTCTAAAGTTTGTTTAAAATAAATATTTTTAATACCGAGAAGTCATAGCTTAAAAGTGGACAGCAATAGGCCGACTTGATTAGTGTAGACAGAAAGGTCAAATCAACTCACCATTATCTTTAATGGTGAGTTGATTAGATTAAAAAAATGTGAAATAAAATAAACTCATAAATTCAAAAAGACTAGGTCAATTAACAGCTTACCAGGAATTAACTCATTAGGTGGTGATTCTAAAGTGAGTATAATTTAATTAATATTTAGTATTTTGTTCTGACAAATTCAATAACACCAGTTATTAATATCAATGGCTTACCAGTAGTAGCTTCAATTTCTGGTTCTGATTCTAAAGTTTGTTTAAAATAAATATTGTTAATACCGAGAAGTCATAGCTTGAAAGTGGACAGCAATAGATCTACTTGATTAGTGTAGACAGAAAGGTCAAATCAACTCACCATTGTCTTTAAAGGTGAGTTGATTAGATTAAAAAAATGTAAAATAAAATAAACTCATAAATTCAAAAAGACTAGGTCAATTAACAGCTTATCAGGAATTAACTCATTAGGTGGTGATTCTAAAGTGAGTATAATTTAATTAATATTTAGTATTTTGTTCTGACAAATTCAATAACACCAGTTATTAATATCAATGGCTTACCAGTTGTAGCTTCCATTTCTGGTTCTGATTCTAAAGTTTGTTTAAAATAAATATTGTTAATACCGAGAAGTCATAGCTTAAAAGTGGACAGCAAGAGACCGACTTGATTAGTGTAGACAGAAAGGTCAAATCAACTCACCATTATCTTTAATGGTGAGTTGATTAGATTAAAAAAATGTGAAATAAAATAAACTCATAAATTCAAAAAGACTAGGTCAATTAACAGCTTACCAGGAATTAACTCATTAGGTGGTGATTCTAAAGTGAGTATAATTTAATTAATATTTAGTATTTTGTTCTGACAAATTCAATAACACCAGTTATTAATATCAATGGCTTACCAGTACTAGCTTCATTCTCTGGTTCTAATTCTAAAGTTTGTTTAAAATAAATATTGTTAATACCGAGAAGTCATAGCTTAAACGGGGACAGCAATAGACCGACTTGATTAGTGTAGACAGAAAGGTCAAATCAACTCACCATTATCTTAAATGGTGAGTTGATTAGATTAAAAAATGTGAAATAAAATAAACTCATAAATTCAAGAAGACTAGGTCAGTTAACAGCTTACCAGGAATTAACTCATGGGGCGGTGATTCTAAAGTGAGTATAATTTAATTAATATTTAGTATTTTGTTCTGACAAATTCAATAACACCAGTTTGTAATATCAATGGCTTACCAGTAGTAGCTTCAATTTCTGGTTCTGATTCTAAAGTTTGTTTAAAATAAATATTGTTAATACTGAGAAGTCATAGCTAGAAGTGGACAGCAATAGGCCGAGTTGATTGGTGTAGACAGAAAAGTAGCTAATGAAGCTATTGTACTAACAGGTGCGAACAAACAACAAATAGATTACCAGCATTTTCAGCTTCTTTTTGAACAGAATTCTAAACGAATAAAAGTAATAATTTCACGCGGACAACAGCCAGTTGTTAATGGTATCATTTATCAATATAAAAAATAACCTATTAATAAGTCTGATAAACGACACAACAAAACACATTAGTTCGGAAAACTTACCATTAATTTCATCACTATTTTCTTGCTCTGTCAAATAAAATGCATCGTTAATATTAGTTTTATCCATTGGAAAGAATGAAAAGAAAAAAAATATTTATTTGCCTCGCACAGGACAGAACAATAAAAGAAAATTAAGTTTAAAAAAAATACGACAATACATTCATTTAAATTGGGCATGTACGAAGCCAAAAAACCCCGTTAGGGATCTTCTCATCTGTTTCTTAATTTCAATTTATTTCGCGTTTGCGCTGTGTCTTTTACTTTCATCTCTATCAGTTCTCATCTCGGTGTTCGTTACTTCTCTGGCCATTCCATGTTTCACACAAACAATTCTCTCTTTTTTTATTCTTCTTTCCTTGTACACATCTACATTTATACTAAACACTTCCCTCGTTGTCACATGAACTTCATTTCTCCGCAGCACATGTTTATACTTTAACACCCAATCATGAATAATTCTAATTTAAATAAAGTAAAAAGAAATATGTTTTTAATCATTAATAGACTCACCTCTGGCTTCCATATCTGGTGTGGACGGGCCTTTCTCTGTTGATAGATTAATCATTGCTAAATCTTATAGCCAAACTATATTTTGTTTTATTTATGAAAATTCTTATTGCCCTACCTACTTTAATGATATGATTTAATGTTCCATGTTTTCCTCATACAGAAAGTTGGTGGATATATCAATGCTGAGAGTATCTAAAGATACTCTCAGCATTGATAAGACTCTAAGACTTTAGTCTTGCGTGCGTTTGTCACACTGAGACACAGTTCAAAAGTCCATTTACGGGGATTCACGTTATGGCATTATAAACGGGTAATGATGTTCTTTACATTACCATCCGTGGCAAGATAGATCCCATAACTGTACTAGTCTACCTACATGATATGAGTGGACAAATTTTCACAGTGACTAAAGTCAAGAGTAGCTGCTTTCCATTCCAGAATTTCCTTTCTTGTTACTACAGAATATGTCTTTGTCTTAAACAACACCGTTGTAGTTCAATAAAATAAACGTTTATTGAATGGCAAAAACTCACTTTCAGGATGATGTGTAGTATATGTGTGATGTGTTGTAATAGAAATCGAAATGGCTTGTACGTTTTCACACTATGCACGGCTAAAATAATTATTTGAGTTAGTCTGGGTACTAATCTTTACTATTCGGGGATGCTTGAGGTCATTCATTGCACAGATCTCCCGATTTCTTAAAAACACATTAAGCCCATTGTGATTGTATCAAAATCACATCGATTAATCATATCAGCGACCGGGATTTTGACACTTGTGTAAAAAATTGGTTTTACTCTACCAGTAGCCTTGGTATATTCAAACGTATAGGTAAACGTACCGCTTGATGTTGTGGAGCTATGAATTTTTACATTTTCACCTGTCAATAGAAAACTTAATCAGAATCAAAATTTGGTTTGAACTTCATTCCATTGGCCTCGACCTTAACGTCTCAAAATGTGAAATATATGTACCGTACAGTACCGACAGACAACTGACTCTTCTTTCAAAATTAAACGCAATAGCAATGGCATCAAAACTATAGAAAAAAACTCTCTTCGTCTCCTGGAGTCTCCGATCTTTGAAAATTCTTTTCCCGATTTTATCGGAAAAAATTCAAAATTTCAATGATGTTTCGGAAAGATTGCTCCAAATTAATATACATTCGGCCATCACAATAATTTGTTACTGCTGTTTCGGCCCAAAATTATCATATTTCCTTCGTGCTTCCCCTTTATGGAAGCACACCCACCTTTTGGACAAAATGGATCAAATTATCAGACTTACTATATCATCAGTTTTAAATGTGGCTCTGGACGACCGAACTTGGTCACAAGCTACTCTTCCCATTCGCTTGGGAGGACTCGGCGTCCGCAAAATTTCCAGTATTAGTTTACCGGCCTTCATATCCTCGGTCCACGGCACTAAGAAATTAATAAGGAATATTCTGGCTTCCACACTGGTTGATTTTGAAGTGCCGGACTTCTCCGAGGCTATCGATGCTTGGAAACTCGCTTGCCCGAATACTGAACAACCCGACCATCCATTTTCCCACGGTGGGGCGAGCCGCTCTGCAGAGTAGTTCAGAACAATCTACTGAACACGTGCTACTACTGCTGAGCGTGCGCGCCTACTGGCTGTGGGTGAGTGGGAGTCGGGTCTTTGGCTTCACGCACTGCCGTCGTCGAGCATAGGCACATTGTTCGACGACACGACCTTCCGCCTCGCTGCTTCTTTACGCCTTGGTGCTGCCTACTGTTCTCCTCATCGCTGTCACTGTGGTGAAGCTGTCAACAACCTCGGTCACCACGGCCTGTCATGCAGCCGAAGTGCGGGCCGTTTTGCACGGCACGCGAACATAAACGACATCATCCGACGAGCTCTTGTCACCGTCGGCGTTCCAGCTGTTTTAGAACCCCATGGCTTGGCACGCGACGATGGCGAGAGACCGGACGGCATGTAGTTGTTTCCTTGGAAAAATGGGTAGGCCTTTAGTGTGGGACGCAACATGCGTCGATACTCTTGCGCCATCATATCTTCCAAGCTCGTCGTGCTGTGCTGGCGCTGCCGCTGCGGCTGCAGTGGACCTCAAGCGGCGTAAATATAGAAACCTTTGTGGTAACTATATTTTCGAGCCGTTTGGGGTTGAAAGTCTGGAGTCGTGGGTGGGGACCGAGTGCTCATAGCCTGTTTAAGGAAATTTCGAAACGCCTAGTTGACGCTTCCCGTGACCCAAGGGCTGGCTTTTACTTTGGCCAAAGGCTAAGTGTTGCCATACGTCGTGGCAACGCCGCCAGTCTCTTGGGCACATTACCAGCTGACAGCGTTGAGGAGGAGTTTTTTGATGCCCTTTTATAGTTTGTTGTTAGTTTATTTATTTTAGGTTATTTAATAGTTTTTAATTAATAATATATTCAGTTAGTTTAATCTCATAAATAAATTTCAATTTGGTTTTGGAAATATGAAATTTTGGTGAAGTCTTTAGAAAAAGACATTTTTTTTTAGTGATTAATTCTTTTATTTGAATTCAGTATGTGTAACTACAAATAGATCTAAATTTGGTTTTACGATACCAATAGCCGTGATATATTCAAACATATAGGTAAACTTACTGCTTGGTGTTGTGAAGCTATGAATTTCTAAATTTTTAGCTGTCAATAGAAAACTTAATCAGAATCAAAATTTGGTTTTGGAAATTTGAAATTTATTTGAAGTCTTTTGAAAAGGACAATATATTTTTTTGTGATAAATTATTTTTATTTGAATTCAGTTTGTGCATTATTTACAAACTACAAATAGATCTAAAATTTACTTTACAATGCCAATAGCCGTGATATATTCAAACGTATAGGTACACTTACTGCTTGGTATTGTGGAGCTATGAATTTCTTCTTTTTCAGCTGTCAATAGAAAACTTAATCAGAATCAAAATTTGGTTTTGGAAATTTGAAATTTATTTGAAGTCTTTTGAAAAGGACAATATATTTTTTTTGTGATAAATTATTTTTATTTGAATTCAGTATGTGCATTATTTACAAACTACAAATAGATCTAAAATTTACTTTACAATGCCAATAGCCGTGATATATTCAAACGTATAGGTACACTTACTGCTTGGTATTGTGGAGCTATGAATTTCTTCTTTTTCAGCTGTCAATAGAAAACTTAATCAGAATCAAAATTTGGTTTTGGAAATTTGAAATTTTGTTGAAGTCTTTAGAAGAGGACAATATTTTTTTTTTGTGATAAATTCTTTTTATTTGAATTCAGTATGTGCATTATTTACAAACTACAAATAGATCTAAAATTTACTTTACAATGCCAATAGCCGTGATATATTCAAACGTATAGGTACACTTACTGCTTGGTATTGTGGAGCTATGAATTTCTTCTTTTTCAGCTGTCAATAGAAAACTTAATCAGAATCAAAATTTGGTTTTGGAAATTTGAAATTTTGGTGAAGTCTTTAGAAAAGGACAATTTTTTTTTGTGATTATTTTTTTTATTTGAATTCAGTTTGTGCATTATTTACAATTCTACAAATAGATCTAAATTTGTTTTTACGATACCAATAGCCGTGATATATTCAAAAGTATAGGTAAACTTACTGCTTGGTGTTGTGGAGCTATGAATTTCTAAATTTTTAGCTGTCAATAGAAAACTTAATCAGAATCAAAATTTGGTTTTGGAAATTTGAAATTTTGTTGAAGTCTTTAGAAGAGGACAATATTTTTTTTTTGTGATAAATTCTTTTTATTTGAATTCAGTATGTGCATTATTTACAAACTACAAATAGATCTAAATTTGGTTTTACAATGCCAATTAGCCGTGATATATTCAAACGTGTAGGTAAACTTACTGCTTGGTGTTGTGGAGCTCTGATTTTCTACATTTTCAGCTGTCAATAGAAAACTTAATCAGAATCAAAAAAATTTTGGTGAAGTCTTTAGAAAAGGACAATAATTTTTTTTAGTGATAATTTTTTTTTTTTTAAATTCAATATGTGCATTATTTACAAACTACAAATAGATCTAAAATTGACTTGATAATGCCAATAGCCGTGATATATTCAAACGTATAGGTACACTTACTGCTTGGTATTGTGGAGCTATGAATTTCTTCTTTTTCAGCTGTCAATAGAAAACTTAATCAGAATCAAAATTTGGTTTTGGAGTTTTGGTGAAGTCTTTTAGAAAGTTTTAGAAAAGGATTTTTTTTTTGTGATATATATTTTTATTTGAATTCAGTATGTCATGTGCATTATTTACAAACTACAAATAGATCTAAATTTGGTTTTACATTGCCAATAACCGTGATATATTCAAACGTTTAGGTAAACTTACTGCTTGGTGTTGTGGAGCTATGATTTTCTACTTTTTCAGCTGTCAATATAAAACTTAATCAGAAACATAATTTGGTTTTGGACATTTGTAATTATGGTGAAGTCTTTAATAAAGTTTTAGAATAGGACATTTTTTTTTTGTAAGATAATTTCTTTTTAATTTGAATTCAGTATGTGAATTATTTACAATGCTACAAATAGATCTAAAATAATGATAAAAATAAAAAATTCGTCACCATCGTTGTCAAAAGGAAAAGTACCCAAAAAGCTGGCATCATTGCCACGTTGGATGGCAATGCTGAACTTTATTTATTGAATGCAGTGAAAATAACTTACTTGTATGTGAATATTTTTTTTTTCCTGCCAAAATATGAATTAAGTAATTGTAAGTCAGATTCACTCATAAGAATTCTAGGCAAAAAAAAAACTCGATAATAAATATTGTTACTAAGGCATTCCGTTTCATATTTACCGGTAGTTTTACTTTTACATCGTGTCTTACTACCAATTTTTACTCATTTGGCCTCAGTTTGACTAAATTTTCCAGCGCGACTAAATATGTCAGCAACATAACTAGCAATGCTTACAATCAAAGCCATTATTAATGAAAAACTTACCACCGGGAATGCTAGGAAGTAGATTCGCTGCCAAAACAAAAAAAAATCTTTACTTTAAGAAAAAAAATCTGAAGCTACTCGTAACTATATATTCCATTTTTTATGATATTACAATTAATCAATCAAAAATCAAGTAACGGCTCACCAAGATTGAACGGTATGGGCCGATTAACTGTTAAAACAAATTTAAATAATATTAACAAAAACCAAATTATAGAAAAGAATGAATAAATGAAGGCGAGCGTAGAAATTTTCAAAGATACAACTCTGGCAGCTAACAGGAGTAGAACTAGCAAGAATAAAATCGGAACAAGACTGTTTCGAGCAGCTTTTCCAGTAGATTCTGGTATTTTCGAAGAGAAAAGCAAACTTCCTCTAGATACAAAAGACCTGAACGCATTGACGAAGTCAAGGCTCAATAAGAAATTATTTTAAAAAAGATTGGAAAACGATGTAAAGAATTTGCATTAGAAATTTGAAAAAAAAATTACAATAGTGCTAGAATGGAGACCAATCTGGATAAGAAGCAAAAAGTAAAAGTTTTGAAAATATCACACATCTAATCAATACAACTCACCCATGGGCTTTATGATGACAATTTGTGGCCAGTATTTAAAATATTTATCTGTCAAAGAAAAGATTGCTATATAATTTCCTTGTCTTGTCCTAGTTAATTATAAGAAAGGATCTTGAGGCAGAAGTTCTTAATCGTTTTCCTCTTTAGTGTAGAACAGTTCTTTGCTACTATTTGCTTTATCTTTAGACAGACTAACTTCATCGATACCATATTAATTATAATTAGTTACTGCTTTTATTAACTCGATTGAAGATATTTCGGATTTACTAATGGAGACTCACCTTCAAGGACCACAGCTTCATTTGTGGTTGTTGAGGTTTCTGTCAAAAATATGATTAAGTAAATTGACGATAAAAGTTAATGGAGTAAAAGATTTATTTTTCAGGTGTATAATAGTACATAAGTTGTTAAGAAGATTTTTATCATCAAGACATATTTATATTGCAATCAGTGTTGTCGCTAATCTGGTCAAAACCCGCACCCATATTCTTTCATGTAACATTATCTTGTATTCTAATAGCCTGTTGTCATTCAGGTCGGATATCGGAATGTCACGCTACATTTTGAATGTTTGTTCCAAGAAAGCGTCTTCTTAAGAAATTTTTCTTTATCGCGTGATGAGTCTTTTCCGACTGCAAAAATGCCACTCTCATTTATATTTTGTTTTGCAGGCTTATGATCCTCTTTAGTAATATCTACGCTACCCGAGTTTACAAATCGAAGCTTTACATCATCGATGAACCTAACATAGTCTTATGAACGACAAAAAGTTAATTGGTTTAGTATTCTTACCAATATTGTCACTGACAGTTTCTTGCGCTATCAAATTCATAAGCGAAGGATTTAAATTTTAAAACAATGATAAAGATTAAACCTTACCGTGAATATTTAAATTATTCTCCACCTTTTGAAAAGTAAGTCAATTTCAATTGACTATGAGCTGGAGTCTTTTGACAAAGACTTTGTTTTTAGTCGCCTTACATCGATACAGCCACAAAGAGAGTGGAGAGGACTTTGCCCTGCAGTAGTGCTTAATAATAAAATGGACTGTTGGTTTGACCTTAGAATACTCTCATTGCGCGGCTGGGTCAAGGATCTTGATTCAGAAAGCAGTACTCCTGGACACGACACTCATAGTGGGTAGGTTCCTCTCTTTGGAACCCTGACCACCGGCAGCATGTACTTTGTACTATTTTTAAATGGTTTTTATTGGTTTTGTTTTTAAATAATATGAACAAAAATAAATGAATGAAAACTAAATGTACTGTTCGTTTCGATGATAATTTTAGTAATTAAAAAATATAGAAACTGGTTATTTAAAAAATAATATTTACCCGAACTTTTATCTGTAAATAATATAATAAATAAGCTTAGTCTTTTATTGCATTCAGGTGTGGTATACGGCAAAAAACATTAATGAATTCAAAGCCTGTGGCTTGAACTTACCTTCGCTTTTGATTTCGTCTGATTGCTCTGACAATCAAAATAATTTTATATTAATTATCACAATAAGAGCATATATGGAAAATACAGTAGAAGACGTAGCGATGAAAAAACCACACAAAGCTCGCTACACATGATTAAAAAAGGACTGTAAAACAATAATAAGCTTGCTGCTTTAGTATAAACTAGCGACCCGCCCCGGCTTCGCACGGGTGCAATATACATATATATAAATCTTCCTCTTGAATCACTTTATCTATTACTGAAAACGGCATCAAAATCCGTTGCATAGTTTTAAAGATCTAAGCATACATAGGGACAGACAGACGGGAAGCGACTTTGTTTTAAACTATGTAGTGATAGACACAAGTAATTCCTTACCCTCCGCCCCGGTTTCAGTTGAGTTTTGTTCTAGTAAAAAAAATACTTATTTAAAACTTACACAAAAACAATATGGAATCTTACTAAGCAACTTCTAGATTAATCAATGTTCACTGATCAATTTAATTCAATCGAACACATCGAAATACAATTGAACAAGAAGCTCAAGTTTTCATTCAATCATAAAGGCGTGTCAACTTAGCAAATGTTCTGCCCACTAATGTCTTTAAAAGTTTAAACTCACCTTGACTGTCATCAAGAATCCTCAGACTATTATAGAAACGGTAGTCTGCCAAAAGAAAATTAACCTTAATCATATAGGACGGAACAATATTTTGAAATCAGTTGTTGATATTGTAGATATATAGATTTACGGATTAGACAGACGAAAAGTCACCAGCCATTATAATGTAAAGCAAGACCCCTCTGGAGCAAAGATGGTGGCTATCTTTGAACTGTCTGTAACCTCAGCAGATAAAAGGCGTCAATGTTTGGCCTTGGCTGTTTTTTTACGACTGTTGTTTTGCCATATATCTTGTGTCTTGTTGCCTCGTCAGTTTGCGATGTGTGAACGAAATATCGACACGGGTCTTGATTTGCAAAGATTATGTTCGTACTAATGGTTATCGTGTTTCGCAGGATAAAATTTTGATCGATTGATATTCTTTTCTTTAGTCTCTGTAGGATGTTGTAAAAAACAAAATGGTTTCTTGGATAAGCTTTGTACTTTTTTTATTTTCGTAAAAAGTTTGTATGCGGTTGTAATTTGTAATTAATTGAGTCTGGTCGTGGTTCAATGGTCATTTGAAATTCATGTGTTGATGCAAATGTTATCCTTAAAAACGTCTACTTGGATTTTAATACTCATTCGTCATGTAGTAAAGAGGAGCTTAGGTACTGTTTCTTATGTATTTGCTTGCTTGAGCATAAATACTAAACCTGCCAATATTTCATTTAGATGATTCACATTTCTAAGACTAGAGGTTATTGAATTGTTGAACAATAATCAACACATATTTCCTCAAACGTAATGTTTCCTATAATAAATAAATTATGTTTTACTTAGTAGTTACGTAGACTTTTGAGGGCTGTCATTCGTTGCAAAATTGAGGTTTTCGGGTCTTACTCGGGGTTTTTTTTTGCATTATATGTACATATATTGTCTAGCTTATTGAATGATGCTTCTTGTATTGTCTTTGCACATTGACCGTAATAGCTGTTTCTTTTACACCTGTCCTGGTTTTAAATTGTTTGACTATTTAGACTTTTAACTTGACTTTAGCTACTACAGGTAGTACCACCGTACTATTTTCGTAAGCAATCCGTTTTACAGCTGTTTTAACATCATTATTTAATCGATTCCATACAACAAATCCTATCAAGATCGCATTGTTTATCGCTCAACCTTTTAAATATATTTCAATTACATTCAAAGTTCAGTGTTCAAATCATTAACAAGAATTGGCTGCCATAAAACACTATTTCAAATCATATTTTTGTTGTTAGGTACTGTTGGAGATGTTTTCATTTGACCTATTCGCCTCAAAATGGCAACGAGTTTTGGGCTGTGTGAATGATGTAAGGTAACGTCATCTTGTTCATAACATGGTTTTTAAAGATCCGGTTGAAAGACAAGTTTCGGATCACAACATTTTTGAAAAACACATGTTGTTCTGCAACGTGTAGTTTTGAAATTAGTGGTTCATCTTTCGTTTTTACGGTTGTATTTTCTATCAAGCAAAGATTCGGTTTATTTTTGCCAAATCTGTCAAATGTCTCGTCGTTTTGCAATTTTGAATCCAGAAATACTATCGTCTACTTTTCTTTATCATACGTTTCTACTTTTAGTCCTGTTTTAGTTTCTGCATCTTTAAATGTCTTTACGTATGTCTCGACAGGAGTTGCACCTGTCTATCCATTTGCTTATCTTTTTTTCTTCTTATCTATCCTTGTCCATCACACTGTCTTCTTGTTATTATATATGTCTATCTGTAACCTGCTCCTTTTATCGAGTTGCAAACAGTCCTGTTTTAAAGGGTAACTGGTTCTTTATACCCTTGACGAGTTCTTGCTTTATTTTTATTCGTGGTATTCATTCTATGGTCTAATTGTGAACACAATAAAAATGGTATGCAGAAATCAATTTTTGTTCTTAGTGGTTTAAGATTTGCTATGGTTTAATGAGGACCTATGTTTGTAGCTACTAATGGTGCTTTACACAACCGCCTTAGTCTGAAAGTATGTAACTTATTGTAACTGCATTTTGACCGTGTCGTACATTTTCTTGAAGACATGTTCTTATTTGTGATTGAAATAAAAATTGGTGACTTATCAATAACTACACGGAGGCTTCTCAAGCCACAGTTTTCTTTGATATTTGTTGATTAATAAAAAGATGGTTACTATTGTCGTGTGACGGTACTTTGAAAAAGTGCATTCTTCTCATCTTTAATAATGTGTTTGTGTTTTTTGGTGCATATCGATACCGACTACCGTGTTTTACCGGAAACTACGAATACACAATAGAATAAGCAGGTCAAAACTTTATCTTCAAAGCTGATTATGTTTGATACGTCAATTAAACTCGTGACTTTCTTTAAACAATGCTCTGACTTCGATATATATTTTAATAATGTTACGCTAATATTAATACATGCATAGATTTATACCATAATCGCGCGTAAAATTGCCTTTTAATAACGTCGTTTGGACCGGTCCTCGATTAGTTTGTATCAAAGTCATATAACCTGTTTTTATTATAAGTGACTTCTGCTTATATTGTTGTGTTTATTAAGTAGTTATTTTGTTAAGATGGCGTTCGTAGCATCACCTGCCTAGTATTTTCTTAAACTATGTTGAGGTCGGTTGCCAGTCTAACTAAAATGTCTATTTTACGTGGAGCGACTGCATATCTGACCTCCACAATCCAGTTACTGGGTAATACCCCTTGGTAAGACTCGCTGTCGGACTTTTGGATTTATGACTTCTCGTAACAACTGTCAACGATTTACAAATGACAGCCGGGACAAACGTCTAGATTTGCGGAAACGCATTGAAAATAATTTCTTTAGGAGCTTCCTTCAACTATATTTGTCGACTGAACAAAACGTATGTTAGATGGAAGTTAATCAAGAAGCGATATTGATAAACAGGTGATTAAGTAGTTTAAAGACCATTGAGAATTAGATTTGCATATATCAAACTTATCAATTGAATCTATAATATATATATTACATTTCTAAGAATATCTTGTCTTTCTATGATAACGTATTATACTGCTGTTACTTCTCTAATAGTAGCAAAGATAACAAGTTTCCCCACATCAATTTCACCTTAAATGGCTTGTTTTACTTCCAAGATTTTCATGGCAATTTGTGAAAACCCACTAGCATTCACAGCGCGAGACCACATTCTTATCTAAATCTTAATAAGTTGCGTCCATCTTTAGTTTGTTAGTTAATATAGCAAGATTTACGTGCAAGAGATGAGTTTCCTATACAGATTCGCTATATGAACTTTAATATGTAAAGTTTTCAAGATTGTTTGCTTTTAAAGCCATAACGGTAAAGAGATCATTCTTTTATGATGATGCGGTCATTGAAAATGGTTTTACCAAAAGGGCCTCAGCTAAGCATAATGTCAGATGGGAAAACTAGTTACTATCACCTGACGCTGATATGAAAAAAGACTAGACAGATGATGATAATGCGGTCATCGAGGTTAACGTTTGACATCAAATCTGTACACAGGGCCTAGTAAAGTCACTTCTAATTAGAATGTCATTCAACGAGATTAAAGTTGTCATAAAACGATGACAAGGTTGCAAGTTACATTGACCCGTAAGAACTTCAAGTTTGTCTGTTTGTTCTAGGCAATCCTCTAACTCGGCTTTGATTGTCCAGTCTCTGTGTCCGCTACAAATCCTTTTTGATTCTATTTCTATGATATTCTGTATTCGTTTAGGTTCAATCATTCTAACCTTTTTACTATTAAATTCGGGATCGCTTTTAGTTATATTCAGTGTTGATATTCTGTTGTCACTGAAGCCACATTTTTGTATTTTTAACAAAAAACACAGTAAGATTTAGGGCTAGTTCGGTATTCATCGTCATGTCTTCTACTTATGCTTGTTAAGATTCGAGGGCAATTTGACGTCTTTCAACACAAACATTCGCTGCAAATTTATCATATGTAACGAGCATAGCTGACCATCAAAATGTGCAAAGAATGACGCATCTTCGTCAAGAAGGATTTCCTCTTGAGTTATTATCGTATGTTCACTCGTCAAAGGACCTTCACCGGGTAGTAACCGTTTAAAGATAAACACTCTGTAGATGTTTTACTTAATTAGCGACTGTAATACCTATGCATTAAATTGAGTAGTTTTCTGATTGTAATTTTTTTATTTTTTTATTCTGTATGGGCTTACTCTTGACCTCAATCTAGTCCTGAGGACAGAGATGAGGTCGACGATGGAACGAGCTAACCCAAAAGAAGCCTATTAACTCGCGATTTAAATAGATTGGGGTCATATGAACTTGGAAAAAATGAATGCATGCATTAAATTGAGCCGTTTTCTGATTGTAATATGCATTAAATTGAGCTGATTTCGGATTGTCTTTGATATCATATTTGTGGTCATTTTTACCTGACTTAATGAAGGTGTTGTAATTATTATTTTGAAAGACGATCAAAATATTTATCCTAGGTATGGAATTTCCAAATTACTTGTCCGAAACGCAGCTGGTTTTCTGGTGTTAACGTTAAAAACTCGTATTTCGTGGAAATACCAGAATAATAATATGATTACTGACATCGTCTCATACTTTGAGGTCAAAACGTATATACATACGTTTTGACCTCAAAGTCAATCCAAATAGATAATACTAAACCTACTCGATAAAACTAAATCTTAGAAAATATAATACAAAGCCATTATTTTGGTTTTGGGCAACATAAATTCAATTATCACTCTTGTTGTTTAATGGTAAGCTAATCACCAAGCCTGGATATACCAAACCTTACACATAATACAAGTTATTTAATACAATTTGATATCAAACAAAATAAAGAACGAAGGAAATCCTATAGTACTTCTTCTTAGCGTGTCGGTAACTATCTAAATTGAGTCGTCTCAAAATTTGGCGACGAGTTTGGCACTTTCAGAAGGTAGCTGCTGTCCATGATGTCCACATCGTTTGTGGGATAACACCACATAACTCCAGCACCCGTAGCATGAGCACTGTAGACAAGGATTTCTTTGATGGAAAAATCGATAAAATGACAGATAGTCCAAAGAAATCTGTCATTGTATCGACACAATCTGTCATTTTGTCGATTCTCCCGTCAAAGAAATCCTTGTCGCCGGTGGTCATGTTACGGGGGCAGGTGGGCTACTACGACGTCTTAAGCGAGAGTGAGAAAAAGATGGCGCTAGACGTCCTGTATAGCTCCGTCTCTTTCCCACACTGGAGTGACATTTAAACGATACTGCTGGAAGAGGTCACGGCAACTCCTCAGGGCAGAGTCATCATATTAATATTATAAATGCTTAAGCAACTCTGTCAGCTTGACACCTGCCCCTGTAGCATGACCACCATAGACAAGGATTTATTTGACGGAAGAATCGACAAAATGACAGATTGTGTCGACACAATGACAGATTTCTTTGCACTATCTGTCATTTTGTCGATTCTTCCGTCAAAGAAATCCTCGTCTACGTTGGTCATGCTACAGGGGCTGAAGAAGGTTTTTCGTCCTGGATAATGTATAAAAAATAATAAAACACACACTGACTAAGTGGCGTGTACCCGTTACACTAAATAACCGTTTACCTATTAGCTTCGTGTTCCGTGTATGTTCAATCAAATAATAAATGATGTAGTCATGTCGAAAAACAATCGATTACATTTATGTTGTGTTTTTGATTATCCGATATGGTGGATGCTGACAGGATTTCACTTTTGTAAAAATATGTTGTTTTCTTTCACATAATTCGGTGGAGAGCCTGTCTTAACGAAAGGAGGCCTGTGTACCAGCAGTGGGGACGTTATATGCTGATTATTTGGTGGAGGGCCGTACACCCAGTAGGATATGGAAAGCTGCGGATGATGATGGTGACCTCAATATAAAAAGTTCATAAAGTTATCACATCAGGATATCGTCGAAGTAATCGAAGCTACTTAGTAACTTTAAAACTGTCATTAAAAGTTTATTTGTAATGCTTTGTACTCTGTAAACATAATATATGTTAGTAATAATAAACATGTACCTATGTACAACGTTTCATGATAAATTCCAGTAGGTACCTAATCTATAAGTAAACATTTTTAGGTTTTTTTGCAAAAACTGTTATGTCTACTTAGTACTTACCACTTGAAAAATACTTAAATGTGAAACAGAAAGAAACTTTTAAAGTTATCGTAGGTAGGACGTAGATTTTAAAATCTCCTAAAACCTGTATTTATTAAAATTTCGCAAGAATTGTGTCCGCACACACAATACTTAAGCCATATATTTACATAAAAACCGTTTGTATCGCAGTTTTCCTTAAAGAATACCGTATGTTAAAAATTTTAATAACAAAAACAAAGAAAAAATAATTTGCAACTTACGTCCATTTACGAAGCAAGCGCACGCGGCGAAAACAGCAAAAAATATAATATTCATTTTTAAATTTTAATTGAAAATATCACAGCATTATACACAAACACTTAAACACGACCGTGCCAGCCCGTGGTCAGCCGAACTGTGGTCGGACAATCCAATGCCCGATATGTTTTACCGACTGACAATCTCGCACGGTCATCGAAACACAACAATCCTCCAAGCAATTCTCGTCCTTATTGCTTCATCTAGACATCCGTTAGTAGCATGTACAAATTCGATATTGATGATGAACTTGTGCGCAAAACTGGTATAGCTCTGACTTCATACAGTTTCTTGGAATGTCCCATTCCTATATTAATTGTGTTTGTCTACGGTCGAGTGGCTTTACTATATGGATCGTTTTCTTTACTTTCGAGTTCAATTCTTGGGTGCGTTTAACAATGATCCTTTATTTTTAGGTTTTTTGCGGCTGTTGCAAGCGCTGGATATCAACCTCTTCGTGGTCCTTTCGGATCTTGCTATAACTCTCCAGATAATAAAATACATCTTCATTTTAAATGCTATATTGCGACATATCCCTGCTTATATGACTTAGTTTACACTGGGTGATTTTTAGAACACTAGGGACACCTTGAACAACAGGCCAAAGTGATTTAAGGAATTAAAAAATCTAAATTGAAGAAAACCAAAAACTGCATTCTTCACACTTCTTAGTTCGAGTCTCTTCTCGTTAATTCATTTTTGAAGATCTTTGCGCTAGACGATAGCATTACTGATACACCTACATCAATTTTCCGTTTTAAATAGGCGAAAAATCAGAATCATTAAACAAGCCTAAAATTTTCAGAAGCGTAACACTAATTTGCACAAATATACTAATCAAAGATCAACGACACAGTCATTAACACAGGTTAACCTATGCCCCTACAATCTGAACAGGGAAGCAATCGCGTAATCATGTTCAGATAATAAGACATACTATTAATTGCGAAAATTCATAACAGTAAATGAAATGTAGTATTCAATACTAGGATTACTAGGTGCTACAGCTTATTCTTAGTCAACAGTTGCAAGGGAAAGTAGGAGTGAAGAATTACAAGAAAATGTTAAGTTTAAATTTTAATGGATAATCATCGTCTTCCTGCCCTTGTCCCATTCTACTTGGGGTCTGCGCAACACTTCTTCCATTCTCCCCTGTCAGACGTCATGGCATCATTTACTCCTTTCTCTTTCATATCATTACTCACACAATCCATCCATCTGTTCTTTGGCCTTCCTCTCCCTCTCCATCCACCAACATTAATATTCATGACTTTTTAAATTTGGATGGATAAAAACTGGTAAAAAACCAGGCGAGCCATATCTGAATATGGACAACACCAAGGACGTTTAATTTTGGTTTTTCGAGAGATGTTGCGGTATTTCCATATTCGATGCAAATAGGACATGCATTTTTGGGAATTCCTATACGCCTTTTTACTTCTTTTTTGCAAGAACCTGTATTGTGGATGTTAACTCCAAGGTACACGAAATCTTCGACGGTTTCGAATGACAGTGCGCCTGTTAGTTGCAGTCTGTTGGTGCGGTCTACCACCATCAACTTGGTTTTAGCGTGATTGATCTTGTGACCTAGTTTCATGCTGATCCTTTCCATTCTGCTGAGTAGATGAGTAATTTCAGTTTCATTGGCAGCCAGGAGTCTTGTGTCGTCTGCTTAGCCCTGATTTGTTATTTTGGTACCACCTATTGTGACCTTCCCAGTTTTCAAGGGTTCGTCTGATAATGTACTCTCCATACGTGTTAAAGAGAATGGGGGATAGAATACAGCCTTGTCTTAGCGTTTTCCGAAGCCCAAGGCCCCAGATTCACATCTGGGATATGATGCAAGAGACTGAGGGTTGAGAGGACACCCTCTCAACCCTCAGTCTCTTGCATTATAATGATAATTTCAACTAATAATGGGCAGTTGGATCAGGGGTTTGATTCAGAAAGCGATACTTCTTGCATTTTTAGGAGGTTCCTCTTTCTGGAGCGCTGACCACCGGTAGCTTGGACCCAGTTCCTGATACCGGCAGGCTACTATTTTCTATTCTGGAAATGATTTAATTTTTATATTCTAATATCTAAAAATATAGAAAAAATTATAAACGATAATAATCCAAATAACCACCTCATGAATCATTATTAATTATAGAAAAGCTCGTGGCTAAGTAATAAGAGCCGCTCGGGTTGACCTCCAGGTTAAGCCGCGCTTACCTAGGTTGGTCAGTGGATAGGTGACCGCCCATTACATACCGAGTGCAGGCAGATGACGATGATGAATCATTATTAATAATGAGCTACTGCATATTTCCCTTAATATCGTAGCAATCTCTAAATAGAAAGGAAAATGACAATGAATCACTCTTTCATTTGTGACCATTAAGTGCATTTTCGTGTTCGTCTGATTCATCAGTTACGCCTTTACTATTCTTGCTATTCTTGATGGCTATATCTTGTTAAGGCTGTATTGTTGGTTAATACGATCAAAAATGTATTTCCCCACTTTTGTGAATCATTCGCTTCGATATTCGTCCAGCTCGGCCTTTGTACCGTAGTTTTATTAAGTTCTCTACTTTAGTCCAGCTGTGAAGAAGATGGATGAAAAAAGATTGCATGTAGCGGATATGAGAATGTTGAGGTGGATGTGTGGTGTGACAAGAATGGATAAGCTAAGGAACGAGTATATTACAGGAAGTTTACAAGTTTCGCCAGGTACAGAAAAGTTGAAAGGGAATCGACTGTCTTGGTATGGACATGTGATGAGGGGGGACGAACCGCATGTGACTAAAAGAGCGATGAATGTAAACGTTGATGGATGGAGAGGGAGAGGAAGACCAAAGAAACGATGGGTGGATTGTGTGAGGAATGATATGAAAGTTAAAGGAGTAAATGATTGCGTGACAGTTGACAGAGGAGAATTGAAGAAAAAACGTGTTGCGCCGACCCCAAGTAACATGGGAGAAGGGCAGGAAGATGGTGACTTTAGTCCAGCAGTCTTTAGGGCGTCTGCGTAGACAAGGGACCAGTGTACTATTTGTTTCTTACCCCTGGTATTGCAAACGTCCCAACTCCGTTGACCACATACATGCATTCATTAACTCACGCCTTTTTCCTATGGGGGTAGGCAGAAACTACAGAACGCCACCTGCTACGATCCTTACATACTCCTTTTGCCTCGTCCTCGTCATACATCTGGTCATACATTCACGCCGGTTGCGAGTACTATGCACCTGACCATCCGCGATCATCCACCTTTTACCATTTACCATGTAATGCAAAAAATAAGGAAAATATGGCGAAGAATCTGCAATTACCAACACGCAGTCGGCAAATTGGGTATCTTTAGGCTTATCCCTCACTTAGGCCTCTTTGAACTTGTTCTTTTTTGCTCATTTTCAACGCTAATTAAAGTTTCGGAAACAGCATTGTGGTTCGTGTAGCATAGAAGCTCGTGGCTAAATAAGTACAGCCGCACGGGTCGATCTTTAACCCTCAAAGATCCTCAAACTCCCGGCTCTCATTTGTAGATCTTTGACAGTCGTTACATGTAGTCAGTGGCCCGAAAGTCTGACAACCAGTATTACCAAGGGATATCGTATTACCCAGTAACAGGGTAGTGGAATTTAGATACGCAGTCGGTCTATGCAAAATACTAGTATTCAGCTGCGTCTGGTTAGACTGGAAGCCTTCCCCAACATAGTTGGGAAAAGGCTAGGACTGAGATGTCATTGCGTATTGCAATTCCTTCAGGCAGCATCGTCACTCAGTCTCTCTTATTATACCCTGTATTGTAGTTATTAATACATACTACAAGATATTTGTACAAACAATATAACTCAATGTAACTGTAAATAATTTAATTTTCTGAACCAGTGAAACTGTTATGTTGTTGCCGATATACTGACATTTTCGGCAATTTTGAAATAACGTGTTCAAATATACTTATTAAAATTTTGTTCATTGATTGATTGAGGGTCTTACAATTTTTGTGACAATAAAGTAGGTATATTTTATCTTTCTATCTTATGATCATAGAATACCGATACTTTTATTCTCTATTGGATTCTTGTGAAAACCAACTTTTAATCGTTCGTTCTTATCGTAATTTAGGTATTATGGGACCGACGCAACATGTTTTCTTTTTTCCCGTCCATAGACCTCTATCAGTCCTTATCTCAGTATTCGTTCTCTTTCTAGCCATATCATCTGCCTAGCTTTTTTCTATCTATGTGGGGTCAGCTTCCAGTCTAACGGGATGCAGCTGAATACCAGTATTTTACATGGACCGACTGCCTATCTGACCTCCTCCACCTTTTTCTAGCCATATCATTCCTATAAAAAGTTGCATTACCCATGCAGGTCAGATGTCTGTTGAATTCCAGTAGGTAGTACTCATGGGGTAGGCTGAAACTGCAGGGCCACCTGCTACGCTCCTTACATACTTCTTTTGTTTCGTCTAAAGTTCAATACGATGTCTTATTGTCATTGTTCCAAAAAGATTTAAAAGAGCTGAGTAAGTAAGCTGCTCCCCGTCACGTTCGATCACGTCGACGTTATACGGCTGCTAAAGGACATCACTATCTTGAAAGCGGAACTACGTGCAGAAATATCATTATTCCGCAACGTTGGTTCAGTAATTAGGTCATCTGAGGCCTCAAAGGTCACGCACACACGTCGAGGGGCGCAAAATGCATCAATCGGCAGTGTTGAATCGGCGAACACAAGTACGTGACCAGCTGCTGATAAAGCTGACCTAGCGCCGCCCGCCGCCGCCGTCGCGTCGCCCGCACCTCAACACTGGCTGCGGAAACGTCACGCGTAGGTACGTCCACTCCTAAAAGTGCCTACGCTGCTTTTGTCACCACCGGTATATCGGATGCGTCGCAGCCTAAGCGACAATCCAAAATAGGGGGACAAAAAGGGTGCTCAAACTGCCCTGACTGCGATAGCTCCTTGCCAAGAGCGGGCCAAGTTGATCAAGTGGGTTATACTGAAGTAGAAAAAAAGAAGAGGAAGCCCTGTTCCCGTAACCAGTGCGGTACCGCACCGAGTGGACCCAACATGCTGCTGCGGCCTGCTGTGCCTACGACGCAGCTGTACATTTCGCGTCTGCATTACTCCACGAAGATTGAGGAAGTCGTGGAGTATTGGAGAGTGAAGACCAACTGGACTTAGAGGGTCGAAAGGTTGTAATTGCGCCACAATATCAACTTTAAGTCGTTCGTGGTACGAGTTCCAACTCACCATCTACAGACCTTCATGAAAGGGGACTTTTGGCCGAAAGGTGTCGTATACCGACGATTCTGAGGACGGTTAAGGCGCATACCCACCGCGGCGCACGGATAGGCCACGCACGTGTGATAAGCTTTCGCTTTGCACGAAAATGTATGTGATTGTGTCCACTACAAACCACGGACACGCTATCCATTAATTGACGTCATTTGTAAATGCGCGGCTTGCTCGAATAAGGCGCTCACATAACTCAACCAAAATTTCTAGGTGGGGGGGGGGGGGGGGGGGCGGTTCAGAATGATGTACTGACTACGTGGTAGCCGTTTTCGCGTCGGTGTCCCTCCACCCCGTATAGTTATTACTACAGCCAGGCAAAATACTATAGGTACTCCCGAGTTCACTGAGGGTCTGCCACTTTTCACCCTTATCCCCTAAGTAATAAGGTCGACCGTCAGTTTACTCGGTACTTTATAACTGCTGTAGGTACTGAACCAAAATAGAAATACATATATGATGCCCTTTTAAGGGCATTACATTGCTCGATGACCTTGATGATTTGATCCCTGTACTGGTTTTTGTTGACTTGCCCCGCACATTTCGCAAAATTTCGGTTTTTATTTATTATTTAAAAATATTAAAAGAAATAACAGAAAAAAAACAATACAGATTGTTAAGTATATCATTACGTATTTGTTGTTACAAAATTCATGCCGATCTATTCAGCCGTTACAGAGATAATTTACAATTAAGGTTGAAAAAGGACCTATTTTCTACGATTAACCAAAAAAAATTGAGAAGGTTTATTAAAATTTTAAACAATACAATTTATTTGTGATGAACTTAACTATAACATACTTTTTTTACACGGAAAACGCACGAAGGGATTCATCAACAAATTTCTTTGTACATACGCTGTTTTTGGGATTTGAGCCATGTAATGCCCTTAAGGGAAAAACGGGCACAAGGAAAATAACATGCATTTGAACATTTCTGACTTAAGTAATGTTGCAAAATATTTGCTTTAAAATGTGAAATATAATTAATTGTAGTAGGTATGAGTCATATTAATAAGCTTTATTCAAATGTCAACAATATGCTGCAACGATATAGTATTTTTATGAATTTTCCTTATTGTTGTTGTTTTTTTTGACACTTTTAAATACATTTTGCTAGACGTTTGGTTTTTTTAAATGCACTCACTTGGCGCTGTAAAACTATTTATACTTTGTCAAGGGCGGTAGGAAAACGTTGACTTAATTTTGAAACTAGGACTACACTACTAGGACATCATCTTCCTGCATCTGCCCTTGTCCCCTGTTATTAGGGGTCGGCGCAACAAGATCTTCTAATTTACCCCCAAAAGTGCCCCCCATGTTTAAAATTCATCACTTTACGTAACACGTCCGTCTTTGGGTCACCGACTTACATATGTGTACTAAATTTCAACTCAATCGGTCCAGTAGTTTAAAAGTAAAGCTGTGACAGACGGACAGACAGACCGAGACACGCGAGTGATCCTTAAGGGTTTCCGTTTTTTCCTTTTGAGGTACGGAACCCGAAAAAGGAGTAAATGATGCCGTGACGTCTGACAGGGGAGAATGGAAGAAGAAAACGTGTTGCGCTGATCCCAAGTAGAATGGGACAAGGGCAGGAAGATGATAATATAGCCTACTTCAGTAAGTTTTAAAGTTCAGAATCTACGCACACTGAAAAAAAAAACAAACCTTAGACTAGAAGCCAACCGTCATAGTTGGAAAAGGTTGTCCAAATGATGTAGAATTAACCAAACAATTTCTTTGTTCACAGGTGCCACTAAGGAGATCGGCACGGCTTTGACGCGCGTGTGCTTACGTCACAGAGCCATCGAGACCAGGATGAAGACGTTTATAAGGTAACCTATATTTATACATGTCATGACGTCGTTAAACTAATCTTACTGTACTATACTAGCACTACATCACTTCTTCTTATCGTATCGATGTTCTTTCCATATTACACGATTTGGGCCCAGTAGGTGGCCACGTTGATTGCAGCGGCAGAGGCGCTATTCAGGTCGTCAAGAGTGCAGGTAAACGGGCACCTGGGACACTCCAGCAGGTGGGGCATAGTTTGACCGCACTCGCATTCGGTGTTGGAGGAACCAATAATACCCCATTTTGCCAGATTATGTCTGGACGGCCTAATTGCGTAGGCAATCGATTCAGAGCGTTCCAAATAGGCCACTGTAGTTCACTGCCGGGAGCCAGGAGTTCTTGGAGCTTTAAGAAGTCGTGGGGTGGTGGACACTTCTCTTGCCATAACTTGCTCCGTACTTTAGGTGGCCTGTCTTGGATCTACATCACTACATATTATAAAACAAAGTCCTCCGCCGCGTCTGTCTGTCTGTTCGCGATAAACTCGAAAAATACTGAACGGATTTCATGCGGTTTTCGCCAATAGTTAGAGTGACTCATGGGGAAAATGACAAATTATATACCTACCGTATATAATTTGGCAAGGTTTTTTGTAAATTGGTTGAAATATGACGATTATTGTTGGAAGTGTCGGAAAAAAGTCAAGCCGCCTGGGAGCTTTCATCAAAAGCGCTCCCTAATCCCTTTGAGATATAACATAAAAATCCATGGTGGGATATTCTTCTTTTATAGATCTACAAAAAAGTCAGCGATGGCATAGGGTGGGAAAAAAACGAAACAAGGCGATAGTTGGAGTTATTTGCAGTAAAAAAATTCTCTGTGGCTGAGCCCTAAGTTGATCTCCTTAAAAGTTATGACTATTTGAGTGTTTTTTTTATAAGAAAATACCAATATTTTTAATAAATTGGCAATTACAGTTTTTATGTCTACCTGGGACAAACGATCCAGTTAGGTAGGACTAACTTCGAGAAAGAAGTCAATCGGCGAATCCAACTCGGCTGGGCAGCGTTCGGGAAGTTGCGTGGTATCTTCTCGTCCAATTTACCGCAGTGTCTCAAGACGAAAGTCTATGACCTTATATTACCTTAAGCATTTCATGCTCATTATTATAATCTCATTACACCATACAGCGTGTAAACAGACCCTTCACATAGCCGTCAACCAAGCATTCTGACATCAAACTAAGTAACTTTACGCAAAAATTATTGCTGGGAATCGACTTTTTGTTTTGGGGTGAAAAATTACGTTTTAGGACTCGATGAAAAGCACTCAAAGCATTGTGCTGATGGATGGATTGAATAGTACGGGGGTCGTGGAGGTGTGTAAAGTAAAAATCTTACATTGAAAACATGTATTTAAAAAAAAAAAACTTGTGAAAAAGTTGGAACTTTGACCCCCAATATCTCCGTAATTAGAAGGTTCCCAGGTATGGTCTAGAACAAAAAATTGATCGCAAAGACGGGGAGAATAAGTGCCTTTCGGCTGCGTTAAGGGTCTATTTACACAATTTTAATTCAAATGAGATATTCATTTTAAAAAAAGCTAAAATAAATCAAGCACGTTTGTCACACCGACGCGATGACGGGACTCGCTTGATGCGATCACCCCTGCGCCGCGCCGCGCCCCCTACCTCTAAACAAAATATGTTCGTTTTTTACACGCAATCAGGCAGAAGTTATCAATAAATAAAATAATAATAATAATAAATCTTTATTCAGAATCCCAGAAGGTAAAATACAATATGAATCGAAACTAACATCATCATCTGCCTAGCATTATCCCAACTATGTTGGGGTCGGCTGCCAGTCTAACCGGATGCAGCTGAATACCAGTCTTTTACATGGAGCGACTGCCAATCTGATCTCCACAACCCAGTTAGTACTGGGTAATACGATACCCGTTGGTAAGACTAGTTGTTAGACTTTTTGGGCCACTGACTATCTGTAACGACTGTCAAAGAAGATCTAGAACTGACAGCCGGGACCAACGGCTTAACAAGATTTCCGAGGCATGAAGGAAACTCGGTATGTAATGGGTGGTCACCCATCCACAGACCAACTTAGGCAAGCACGGCTTAACCTAAAGATCGACCTGAGCGGCTGTTATTATTTAGCCACGAGGTCTTCCGAATCTAAACTAACAATGTAGGTATAATAATGTATGATGCCTGTACTAGGATAATCCTCACAGGCTGCAGGAGCTCTAACAGAGTATGCTATATGTAGGACTGTCGATTTTTTTGTTCAATATTTAACATTACTTAATGACAAACTTATTTTGATTAACCTAAACTCTATTAACTTATAACTAAACACGTAATTATTACAAGAAAATATTTGCATCAGCAGAATTATAAACTAGGTTGCAAAACACATTCGAGGCGCTCTTGTTTATATTTGATATTTGCACCTAGCGACTAATGTGCTTAGACAATAAATAAAATTGATGGTAAGTACCTATGTCAGCGCATTGGTCAGTTATTGCCATGTTGTGTCAGCAACATGCGCCAAACGCGGAAGTCTAACCTAAAGTATGACGTTCTACGTGCCCTCGTAGTCGATGGAGCTGATGTATACTGCTAATTTCTTAGCTGGGCGCTCAACATCTCCCGTTTAATGTTGTGTATCTTTTTCATCATCATCATAATCAGCCTATAATGTTCCCACTGCTGGGACACAGGCCTCCTCTCTATGAGAGCGAATCCACCACGCGGGCCCAGTGCGGGTTGGTAGATGTCACATGTCTTCGAATTTTTGGTTCTAGGACATGCCGGTTTCCTCACGATGTTTTCCTTCACCGTTTTGAGAGCAGTGGTGATGAAATAAATTACACAAAGTAATGCGTATGCCTGGGTTCGAACCCACGACTTATTACTCGCAAGTCGGGACCGCCACCACTGGGCCACCGCTGCTCTGTTGTGTATCTATACTTATAAAATTCAAAGTCCTGGCTGACTGACTGACTGACTGACTGACTGATATCATCGCATAGGCCAAACAGCTGGTCCTAGATACCTACATGAAATTTGGAGGGTGTATTCTTTGTGAAGAGTAGGTATCCATAAAGGAAGGGTTTTTTGAAATTCCACCCCTAAAAGCGTGAAATGGGGTGTTGAATTAACTGTGAAACTTTTTACTCTCGTGGTCGATTGACTTGAAAGTTAGTGTACATACTCTTCAGATAAAATTATGAGATACGTGTATCACAGTTTTTCTCAAACAAAGGTATCAATATTTCACATATGTAATTTAATTTAATTGATATTACTATGAACTAATATTTGCAAGTTATAAGCAATTACATGTAAATCTATGTATTTACTATACATACATAGATTACTTATTATCCCAGAAGTGAAATCCCGTGGGCAGTTCCCGAATTCCACGCCGGCGAAGACGCGGGCATAAGCTAGTAAAGAAATATTTTAGGTCGAGTAAAAAAAAAACTTAATAATAAGCGTGACGTCTTGAACCCTCAGAGATCGAAGGTATTTGCGGTTGTTTTACAAGAAAAATATTAACCTTCGTCATTATTTTCATGTGGACAACTGGTCATTGGTTTTGTGCAGTTCGTCCTGCCATCTTTTTTTTTTTTTTTTAAATGGCAGTGATCGTGGTTTTATAGTCACAGTACGGACCGCAACTGGCATCTTAGCTAGATTACAGAGTAACCTGTGTTAAAGATACCAGTCCCTTTACCCTATAAAATTTTAAGACAATTTCACACGAGATTCAAAGTTTTTTTACGAGGTTTGCCGCATTGTTTTCTGGCAGTTCAATTCATCCCCTAAACAGATAAAATACGGGATGAAAGTGTGTCTAAGCTCACTTCCATGCCACGTATTTAAAACGTTAAGGTTCGCTTGACTGGGTCGTTGGTCTAGTGGTCGCAAGCGCGACTGCTGAGCATGAGGTCCTAGGTTCGATTCCCAGGTCAGGCAAAGTGTTATTGGGTTTTTCCATCAGAAATTTCTCGGTAGCAGTCACGGAGTATGGATTTGGCAATAGGCTCGCCCCCTATTACATCGGACTTAAACATAACTAGCGAAATGTGGGTATACGTACGGTGTAGTATCAGGAACACCTCTGACTAACCCTTCGGGGATTACAGGCGTGATGTTATGTAGGTTCGCTAGACGTTTGTAATTTTGGTCGATGGGAAATCCCATCAGACGCTCGGCTTGTAGTAATAAGTCTTATAGTTAGATTTAGGTACGCATTGACACGTCACAACTTACCTACGTCATTACAACGGTATTTTGTACATCATTATTTCACTGACGTCAAAGCTAAATGTTATGGAGATTTTTCTCATCTTAACTTATCTTTGCATCAGGCTTTGTCGCAACCGTGAGGCACACATTTCTGTTTTTTTTTTTCCTGTATGTTCCAGCCTGACACTGACATGCAAATTGCAAAATATTAAAGAAAATTTGATTTTTTTTTTATTTTTTTTTTAATTCTCTATGGGCTTACTCTTGACCTCAATCTAGTCCTAAATTTGGTTTTTACTGACGCGTTTGTGATTGGTTGCGTCGTGTACGGACCATCATTGAAGTACTAGTACGTACTGTGACATTCTGTCTACTCATTGGTGATTTAAGTTTGTACGTTATTCTTCTTCGTCGCGTCGTATGAATGATTCCTTTAGATGAGCTTCGACCAGAACTCAGCTACTTTAATGGCGTCATCAGCGGCTTCGGACACATCCATCAAGTTGTGAGTCTCATCTACTGTTACGCTCTTTGTGCACCTCCACTTGCACCTTCAGGGATCTGAGCCATGTAATACTTTACTTTTGTATAGCATTGTGGACGATAGCCTTAGCTCTTAGAACTGCATTTACAGGGAAAAATAACAGGTCTTGATAACTAGTATGTACCACCGTAACCGAGACATGCAAGTTTTACCGGTTCAGCATTTTCCTGTAATAGGTACCACTTTGTTTATCATCAACACAAAGTAATGCGCTTTTCTGTCATTATAGGTATCGACTAGATGCTAGATGGTGATGGTTAGGCAGATGGTACATTCTTCTGGATTCAGCTGGGTGAGACTATGCGATGTCTTGTCTGTTCGTAGACAAAGCATCAATATATTCTTCTTGAACTGTAGATGTAACAATAAACATTGTCTTTTCCTGTCTTAGTGCGAATATAGCGCTGCCGCTGCCCATTGTGCCGAATGGTTTGTCCTCGTGTTTATCATTGCACTTTAATGTTGGCCATATTTAAATGGGAATTCGAAGATGCAATTAAATTCGATGATGATTTTCCTTCATTTAGGGATATTGAAGGTTATTTGCCTATTGAAGTTGTTGTTGGAGCAAAATGCATAGATTGCATACATCATTGCACTGTAATGTTTACCTTAATTAAATGTGTTTTTAAAGCTGCAATAAAACTCGATTATGGTTTTCCTACGTTTAGGGATACTCAGGGTTATCTATACAACATTAGTTTTAGTATATGCGAAACCTGATACACGTGTCTAGTTTTTTTTATGTAAAGAATCTATGTAGAAAATTTCAAAACTGTATCATGAAAAATCACAAAGTTATAAGCTTGTTCTGTTACCTAGTTGTCCGCACAAAATCGTGGTCACCACGCAGCGCGCGCCTCCAGCGTCGTCTTGAGCTCATTGATAATAATAATTTGGCAGTAGGTACCTAAATTATTGCGATAGGTACTCAAAGTCGCTCGGTATCCAACTTTTAACTTTTTTAAATATTTTTGGGAAAAAATATTACATGGTTTAAAAATTATTGGAATCGATTCAGTTACTTATTCTGAACAAACTATATTCAGGTTTCGCATATACTAAAAATAATGTTGTAGAAGTTGTTAATAACAACAACAACTTGTTATTAGAGGAAAAGGCATGGATTGCATCTCTTATAAACATATTTTAAACTTAAACACTGATGAGGTATACGGGGTGGAACGGACATCGACGAATTTCTATGTGAGGGGGTCATCATAGAAATTTTTCATCGGTTAAAAAAAAAAAAAAACCGTTTACTACAACCTACACGGTCAAAATGTATGGAAAAGCTGTTTTTTTTTAAACCCGATGAAAAATTTAATGATTTAAAATCGAATGATGTACTGCATACGTGGTAACCGTTTTCGCGTCGGTGTCCCTTCCACCCTATATTCATCGTAGATGGAGACCAATTCAGACTTGATATTCCTTTCTTAAAAAAAAACACCTTAAAATTAATATGAGTCATCTAATAAGATTATCCATAACACTAAGATACACAAAATGCTCTCGATATAATTGGTCCTTTCGAAATTGAGTCCTAATACATATGTAGTGACGGCCAAACCCAAAACATATTATGACGTATACATACGCAAGAATAAACAAGAAGAAATAAGCTAAAGTGCCACTGGACTGGCCATAATTTATTAGGGTTGACGTGATGTAAGGTAGGACAATTTTAAAGCGACGATTTTTGCAGGTGGCTAGATGAGAGTAGCTGAGGATTGAGTTATATGCGATTTTGAACTTGGGGAGGCCACAGTCCAGTTGTGGACTGTTAAAGACCGCTTATGATAATAACATTATACTTGATTCTAACTTGTATGTCTTCTTTCCAGCGCCCTAATGGACACGCTAATAACACCTCTATCGGAGCGAGCAGACGAGTGGCGTCGCGGCTCCTGTTCAACCGGCGCTCTAAGCCGCGAGCATGCGCGAGAATGCAAGCGCGCTCGAGCAGAACTCAGGCGTCGTGTCACTGAGGCGCAGCGGCATGCGAGAAAGGCGAGGAGAGCCCCGCCTGATGCGAAGCGACGAGCTGATGTGTGTATGCAGGTAAGACATTTTGATTACTTATCCAACCTGTCCTGGGTCCAAAATGTTGGGTTACGGCCCACTCCATCTCACAAAAGAAACTCTAACCTATCCGAGGCGGGTGCTTAAAATTTTTGAGGTCGCTCCGCTCGCTCTTGCATCTTAAAGTCTCTGAATTATTCTCACACTAATCGACTAAATCGCTTCAATTTATTCTGTATGAATTCTAATTAGAAAATATAACATATCCTAAGCGGGATGCTTTATTCTGCGAGGTCGCTCCGCTCGCTCTTGCGTCCTAATTTCTCTAGATTATTCTGATACCGAGACACTTCCGATGATAATGATTGAAATCCTTACTTCTTCACATAAAGTTCAATAACGGAGAATCTCTCTTCTTACAGGATATACAGGAACGTAAGCAGCAATTGGAAGAAATGGAGGAAAAAGCGGTTAAAGCCGCGCTCATCGAGGAACGAAGCCGCTTCTGTCACTTCGTATCGCTGCTAAACCCCGTAGTGGTGAGGACCTTGATATTATGAAAACTGTATTTTAGAATTAAATACCTGATCGACCGAGATCTGCTCGGGTGAAAATAGTTGCCAGATATGATACAGCTATAGCTAGATCGATTTTTCGCCTCAGTAAATCCTTATATTGAAAATCGTTGGAGCCGTTTTCGAGAACGTGATTAGTTCATAGTTAATTTATTTATCAGAAACATGAGTAAGTAAACCGCGAACCGGAAGACGCTGCGTTGGAAGGCCTCCCACTAGGTGGACCGATGACCTGGTTGCAGGGATCCGCTGGATGCGAGTCGCATGGGACCGGTCAATGTGGCGACACTTTGGGGAGGCCTATGTCCAGCAGTGGACGTCTTTCGGCTGAAATGATGATGATGATGATGATGATGAAACATGAGTATACAAACACAAAGCATGCAAGATGTTAAGTACATTGCAGAAAGGATCACAATCATGTTTTACCTTTACGGCGTACAAATATAAAATGAATGTAACTGATAATTATATGTTTAAACATATTAAAAAAAAAAAAAAATTGAACTTTATTTGTCAACGATTGCAATAAATTACATTTAAATATAATATAGGTACAGCATAAGCATTTCAAATATCAATTAAACAAAATTAGAAGACCAATTATTTAAAAAAAAATACTACACAATTACTACACTAATTACAAATATAATACATACAAATATTGCTTGTTTAATAGAACAAAAAAAAAACGAGTATCACTGACTCATAATAGAAATAATACACTCACACAGTCACATTACATACACAACATTATTAATTCAATTCAATACAATTCGTAACAATTTAATAGCATAGCATAGGACAGGATTAGGTAATTTTAGAATTAATATGGTATTACAGAACAGTGTATGGTGTTCTGTATGGTTTCCGGACGTAAAGAATAGCACCATCCCATATCTTCCCGTGGGTGTCGTAAGAGGCGACTAAGGGACTTACCAGAGAATGGGCAGCAGCGTTCTCTGTGCTTTATAACAACCATACTGCGATCGCCAACCCGCCTGCCAAGCGTGGCGATTATGGCAAAACCCCCCTTCTTGGGGGAGGCCTATGTCCAGCAGTGGACGTCTTTCGGCTGAAATGATGATGATGATGATGATGATGATGACAGAACAGTGGTAGGTTAGGATCTTGGCAGGCGCTATACTTGGCGTAATTTATTCCACCTCCACTACTCTCAATACTGTGGAAAAAAAACATCGTGAGAAAACTGGCATGTGCTACAACCAAAAATTCTGTTACATGCGACATTTATCAACCCGTATTAGACCTGTTTGGTGGATTACGAACCATTCCTTCTGCAAAAAGCAGTAGTTCAGCAGAAGGAACATTATTTTTCCATTTTCATTTAATTCTATTATACTTGCCTGGTTTGCTTCGTTTAGTGGTCGCAATCACGACTACTGAGAATGAGGTCTTGTGTTCGATTCCCTGGTTGGGCAAATTGATATTGGGTTTTTCCATCAGGAATTTTTCAGTAGCAGTCAGGGAAATCTGGATTTGGATCCTAACTGGTAAGTTAGGATCTTGGCAGGCGCTATAAACTTGGCGTAATTTATTCCACCTCCACTACTCTCAATACTGTGGAAAAAAACATCGTGAGGAAACTGGCATGTGCTATAACCAAAAATTCTGCTACATGTGACATTTACCAACACGTATTAGACCTGTTTGGTGGATAACGGATCACTCCTACTGCAAAAAGCAGTAGTTCTTTTTCCACTTTCATTTCATTCTATTTATATTTACCTGCATCGTTGGTATAGTGCTCGCAATCGCGACTGCTGAGCATGAGGTTCTGGGTTCAATTCCCGGATCGGGCAAAGTGTTATTGGGTTTTTCCATTAGAAGTTTCGCTGTAGCAGCCACGGAGGCTGTATTTGTGGCCGGTTGATGGCAATAGGCTCGCACCCTATTAAATTACGACCTAAACTACTATTACTATTAGATTACGTACACCTCTGCCTCACCCGTCGGGGATTACAGGCGTGGTGTTATGTTCTATTTATATTTCGATCAATCTTGTTAGTACCGCCCTGGACCAGTCCTAATTTTTCCGTTAGCCACGTGAATAGAGAATATTTTATATTACTTCACCCAAAATTAAAAATGTTTCCAGGAATCTGAAGTGGCAATGCTAGCGGAGGTTGGTCACCTACAGGAAGGTACCGAGCAGCTCATCAGACACACAGCCGAACCCAGGACATTACCTGCTGCCAGTTTACAGGTAACTAGAAGATTTCATCGTTTATTTACTAACCATATTTTTGGATGGTAGATGTCGTCACCGAATGTTTCATATTCTAATTTGACTTACATCACTAGTTTCGATGAAGGAATTATTATTCCTTACATGTAACTAGTAAAATTTTATAGATTTGCAAAAATTCCTTGTACGCACGACGGCCAATCAAGCTATACAAAACCAGTTTATGCGGACCTCCATTGTATAGGAAATCTATACAAAGCGAGGCCAGGTTATACTGGAACTGTACAGCTTCATGTGCCGCCGTGTGTACGTGTTAACTAGTTACGTGCAAGGAAAAATAATTCCTTCATCGAAACCAGTTACGAAACTACGGTTTCGTAGACGGCCGAAGGGGATTTATCTGATGGTATAAAGAAATTTCAGACCTTCATCAACTGCAGAGGATACCTGCTAACTTGACCCTCAATATCTGAAACCCTATTTAAATTAATCTATTCCTAAGTATTTATTTTAGAAAACATGTACAATGTAACAAACAAATCCAAACTATTGCAAAGTTAAAAGAAACATATTTACAATCAAGAATGATAAAAATATTAAATAAAATACTTAAAAATGACAAGAAAATAGCATCTTTCGTTCATTCTCTCACAGAACAGAAACTCAAATATCCACAACATACGTCTACCCACAGATATAGATAGACTTGTATATCTGTGCTTGTACCCATCTCGAGTATTGAGGGATTTTTGTAAG
The DNA here is from genome assembly GCA_905163415.1 of Noctua fimbriata. Lineage (NCBI taxonomy): Eukaryota > Metazoa > Arthropoda > Insecta > Lepidoptera > Noctuidae > Noctua > Noctua fimbriata. The sequence continues at coordinate 12,287,459 of LR990945.1, read as the reverse complement.
CCCGCCTAGAGTGTTTATAAGCAAGCATATTCAGCATGAAAACTTGAGAGTCATTCCCGCTCGTCCACACCCCGTCATCTCACGTCTAGTCTAAGAGTTAATAAAAAGAAAATATGATGATAGTATTTCCTTATTGGGTCGTGGGGCTTTTGGGACCGGGACCGTGGTCCCAGATTCCACCTTTTTTACAAAAATTATTTTTGAGTAGTATTTTGGGACCACAAATAAAAAAAACAAAGTTATGTCTTGGGAAAGTACGGTCAACCAAAAGATTTAGAAGTTATACTAATAAAAGTATTTTATTAAACGATAAAATAATTCTTTTATTTAAAAAATGGCAGCCTTCTTTTAGAATTCATCATCATCATCATTAACAGAAAGGGTATAGCAATATGAAAGGATGTGGTACAGACCATCAAACTGAACAACTTTCTCTATGGGACCATTATCGTAATCGCGAAAAAATAATCAGCTGTCACATACATTTGGTCGAGTGATAATAGGTAAGGAGGTAGGACGTGATGAAAGAACGCTAAGACTATATTTGAAAAGCCTCAGACAGGAGACAGACCCTTCGAGTAGAAGCCCACTTTCAGTTTTCAAAAAGGACACCGTACGGGGCCTGAACCAAAAACGACTGAACTACTGAACTGATCTTCAGCCTTTCAATATTCCAGGTGATATGCGACATCAAATCCTGCTACTCGGGCTGGGCAGAGAGCGGCTCCGCGCCGCACTCTCCGTCCGCATCGTCACGCCTGGGAAGCCGCAAGTCCTCGCTCACGTCCATCTCCTCGCTCAACTCGCAATGCTCCGACCAGCAGCATGGTAAGAATATGACAATAACAGCCGGTCGGGTCGATCTTAAGGTTAAGCCGCGCTTGCCTAGGTTGGTTCGCGGATGGGTGACCGCCGATTACATACCGAGTTTCATCCGTGCCTCGGAAAGCACGTTAAGCCGTTGGTCCCGGCTGTCATTTGTAGATCTTTGACAGTCGTTACAGGTAAACAGTGGTCCGAAAGTCTGACAACCAGTCTCACCAAGGGGTATCGTATTACCCAGTACTAACTGGGTTGTGGAGCTCAGATAAACAGTCGCTCCATGTAAAATACCGATAATCAGCAGCATCCGGTTAGACTGGGAGCCGACCCCAACATAGTTGGGAAAAGGCTAGGCAGATGATGACATATCAGCACCTGCCTAGTCTTTCCAGTCCTAACCTGATGCTGCTGTATATTTATCAATATTTTACATAAAGCGTTGGAAGAGAAATAAGTATGGGGGATTGTCTTATATAATGAGGCACTGACGCGCACTCCGCACTCTCAACCTCATAGACGTTGATTTATTCCATTGCTCTCTGAATGAGTTCACAAAAAATGCATTGTTAGTGAATTGTTACAAAATTTAATATTGTTATTGTGTACACTATCGCATTAGGTAATCCTGTAAAGATAGTCCTAAGATGGAGAAAATAAAATAAAATAAATAAAATTCCTTATATGTTTTAAGATTGCAAAAAATATTTTTCATTCGGTAAACAGATGAGTAAAGGTCGGCCTCTTAGACTATAAGTAAGTAGGTGGGATCTTAGACTAAAGCTATTGCTACATTTCCATCATGATTAGAGAACTTGTAAGCAGTTCGACTGTCCAAATATAACTGTTTCCTACCAAACGGTAACTATATAAGATTTTAAACTATCATGGTCACTAACATTATTATATAGACTAGAAAAAAAGAAAAAAAAAGTTCGCGAGCGTCCACAGTGAGTTTCGTGTGTCGGGAACAGAATCGAGTTGCTAGTGACAGTGGTAGCGGTACTGAGTGCAAAAAACGAACAAGAAAGAGGGTAGACCGATTTGTCTGCTCATAAACACCCACCCGCAATAACTTCACTTTATCCGTGATCATGGTGCTTGCAACAGCGCCGAAATATCGGGAACTCGACAAAAACAGTAAACATGGTAAATATCCCGTTTCTAGTTTATAACGGTAACTACATATCACTATTCATTTCTTCCAGGTGTCTCAGGCTCCACAGTGAGCTGCTCCACTCCGATCTCGAACGCATCATCGGCCGGCACCATCCCCGCGCCCAACAGCGATTCGCAACACTGCCTGTCGCAGGTATAGACCAGGTTGAAGTGTAGTGTGTATAGTGTCCGACCGAAGCTTCGGCTTCGGCTTCGGCCAGAAATTGATCTTTGGTCGGACACTAGGTGTAGACGTAGAAGTTGAATTGTAATTAGAAATTGTTTTGGCGGTTGGATGTTTTTATATTGAACTTTATTATTAGCAACAAAAATCAGTTGCATAAAGATTTAAAATAAAAACTATTGTAAAAATTTAAAAGTATGTACTTACTGAAGTTAAACGAATGCAAGGCGCATTGAATGTAACATTAATCTGACGATAACTTCAGGATAAATGGATGCCGAAATTAGTAACTACATTAAACTTTTAAGGAATTATAAAAGTCTTGAAGATTCGTTTTAGTAATACAATGCCTAAAAGAAATTATTCACAAGTTTTACAAACAAAACGCAAGTTAGGTACTATGAACTAGCAATTTTTTTTTTGACATTTTCCAACTGTCAATTCATTGTTTAGATTTTTTTTTTATTATCATGTCATTTTGTTTTTCCTTAGTCCACATTTTATTTTTACACATTATTTTTGCTTGTACACAATATTACGTTGCTATTATTTTCTGTTATCCCTCTGCTAGCCCCCGTTCCGGCTGTCAAGCGTGTGCAGCGCGGACTCCGGCTTCCGCTCGCAGGACGCGCTCCTACGACGCTCGCTCTACGTTGACAATGTAAATACATTATCAAAATGACATACAGAATAAAAATAGAATATTCGGACCGATTTTCGGTTATTGTGGCTAATGTCAGCGGAAATTAGCCATTTATTTATGAACTATGAAAGACTTACAGTTAAACAATACCGAATAAAAAATAGTCAGTGAAACTGACAGCCAATTACAAGTCTTCACTTATAAAAAACAGACTGGTAAAGATGGTGTGAGCAACACCACATACAAAAAAAACTGGACAGCATCAAACGCTTAAACTAGAAACACATACAACACGAATATCTAAGCAGGAAGTTATTTTTATATATTTATTTTGTACCCTATCACAATGTTTTCTTATTTAACCCAAAGGTTAAAAGGTTTTACGGGTAGAGAATGCCTTGTGGCATTAAGTCCGCCTATGTACCACTATTGTACATGAAGTTTAAATAAATAAATAAATAATATCTAGGCACTAATACACATAACTACAAAATATTTATCTACTTTTTAAAGTAAAAAAGCTAAGGCTCAGGCACTTTCTGGCCGTGGACAAACTTGTCGAGCAGGGATCGCATAATAGTGCACAAGTGTGTGCGCTAGCGCAGGTGCAGTCTCTTATTCCTCACTCTCACAGTCCTCAGGGCCTTCCTAGGACCGGAGTGAAATTAGGCGCAGGACAATCGGTTGTAGTGTGCTCAGTACCTTTTGGCAGGCGGCGTATGTCGTAACAAAATAATATTCTTAGGGCGAATTTCGGCGATTGAACTGAACGCAATGAGCTCGTATCAATCCCCTTCAAGAGCTGACATTTTGTAGCGGCATTACAAAAAGTACTACAGCGCCATCTGTGGTACAAATGAAGAACTAATATCTAAATTCTGTATCGCGGTATTAAGGGCATTACATTGCTCGATGACCTTGATGATTTTATCCCTACTGGACTGGGTACTGGTTTTTGTTGACTTGCCCCGCACATTTCGCAAAATTTCGGTTTTTATTTATTTTTTAAAAATATTAAAAGAAATAACAGAAAAAAAAACAATACAGATTGTTAAGTATATCATTACGTATTTGTTGTTACAAAATTCATGCCGATCTATTCAGCCGTTACAGAGATAATTTACAATTAAGGTTGAAAAAGACCCATTTTCTACGATTAACCAAAAAAAATTGAGAATGTTTATTAAAATTTTAAACAATACAATTTATTTGTGATGAACTTAACTATAACATACTTTTTTTACACGGAAAACGCACGAAGGGATTCATCAACAAATTTCTTTGAACATACGCTATTTTTGGGATTTGAGCCATGTAATGCCCTTAAAGTTATCCGCGACTTAAGACTATATAGAAAAATAGTAGCCCACCAGATACAACACCCGTCTGGTCGGAGGATCCTCCCTTTTCTATGGGGGATGAAGAACAATACACCCTGTTCTTCGTACCTATAGTGTCAATATTCCATATCAATGGTGAGACATAGCTCTCGACGCAGTTTAAATTCACTCTTAGGCATTATTACTATGATATGTCAGTGATAAATTCTTAGAAACTAGTTACTAGAAATATTTAACCTCCCTGAAATCGATAGTATAGTAAGTTCCACTGGCATGCATTCAGCCCCCGTAGCATGACCACCGTAGACAAGGATTTCTTTGACGGAAGCTACAGTCCGGAGCACCAATGGGTATACACTTTGCTATACAAGGTGTAAACGGACCCTTGACGAAGCCGTCAACCAAGCATTAAGTCACTTGCTGGGAAACGACTTTTTTTTTTGGGGTGAAAAATCACGTTTTACGGAAAAAACTCAATGTAACGCACTCAAAGCTTAGTGCTGATGGATGCTTTGAATAGTAAACGGGTCATGGAGGTATTTAAAGTAAAGTTAAATCCTTGAAAAATAGTATTTAAAAAAAAAACTTAATATTGGAACTTTGACCTCCAATATCACCGTAACTAGAAGGTTCCCAGGTATGGTCTAGAACAAAAAATTGATCGTAATGACGGGGAGAACAAGTGCCTTTCGGCTTCGTTAAAGGTCTTTTTACACCCTGTATTTAAAAGCAATTTTCACGAGAAATTACGATTGTAACTAAGATCAAAAATAAAAAAAAAGATCCTATCTCTGGATAGGATCTTTTTCATAAAAATATGAGTTCCAAAATACTATGTTCCTAACAAGAAATTAACTTAAAGGAAAACACTTTTAAAAGTTGTTAAGTGTTTACTTATTGGTGCTCGTGACTGTACACAACTGTCGATAGTTGAATAGGTTCAGGTTGGGACCAGTAACAGGTGCATGCTTGGATACTTGGATAAAGGTAAGGTTACAGACTAAAACATAATTATGACGAGCCCAATTTATATTATTTTGCATTTTTAGTCTAAATAGTAGTTTTATTAGATTGTAGTTGTAGAGTTGATTGAGTGATGAGTGTCTTTGTTTTATTGTAATTTATCTTCCTTTAAAATAATTGTCTAAAATCCTAGAACAAGTCCAAATATCGAATTCACCTTGAAATGGTGAAAACTTATTGTGCTCAGCTGTTCTGTGCCCTATACACCACATTTTTTTAATTAGTACAAAAAAAATGGAGCTCTATCCGTACCCGTTACTGATCATATTTGTGTAATCAAAAGTAAAAAAAACGAAATCCTAAAATTGTCCACGAAAATTTGTCATAACTGGTAAATTTATAATTGAATCAATCATTCATAACAATTACCACTAGAAAATACTACGCGCAGTGCTTTTCCATTCCTGTCGCCATTCATAGGTCCCGGCAAACTATATTTCCATAAATGAGTGACATTTTGGGATATAAACAAACGCTTATAACTTTGCTGTTTATGAATATTATTTATTGAGACTTAACATATTATATAGTAACAAGACCTTCTCTAATAAGCCCTTTAAGTATTTGTACTAATTAAAAAATAGTGGTGTATAGGGTGTAACAGAAAGGGTATAACCCATACATTTGGGTCGAATAGGTATTGAAATTTTGTATGGGACAGCTGATAATTTTTTTCGAAATTGGACCCATGGAGAAAGATTTTCAGTTTTATGGTCTGCAACATATCCTTTCATATGACTAAACCCTTTCTGTTACACCCAGTATAAAATTACCATCAAGTTACTAATGTGATCTAACCGATGTCATTCCAGGGTTCAGACAATCAGAGCGTTAGCAGCGAATGTATAACTCAGGCGAAGAGTCACGTCGAAGACGACAACGCCGACGATGTGCATGACATCAGCAATGCAGGTGAGAATACTTTTCATATATCGACGGTAGAAATTTGAAAAGCCGTTGCAGAGCACTTAACACTGGATTTGCAACGTTCGGCTCAGCGCTGAAAGTTGCCCTGGTTCAAGCCATGGTCCGGAGTGAGAGGGAATAGGAAGCCGCCACCTCTTTTTGCGAAGCAGTCATATTAGTGAAGGAGGTGGCGGAACGTGAGAGGGAAAGAGCCTCACGTCCCAGCCGCCGCGGGAGACGCCCTGGGCGTCGGGGGTCACGTGGTGGCCCCCGGCCACCGTAGGCGCGGGCCTGTGGACGGCGAGTTATGGGCTAGCTCGCCGTCCGGCCGTCTTATGACGACAGGCCGTGTCGACGGCACGTTCGTGTTCCACGCGCGCCTCAAAGAGATGTCAGCAACCACGTAGGGGTCCGCACGGGCCGATGCCTGCCAGGGCTGCGGGACTGTTCGAAAGAGATACCGCGGCCCTGGAACACAAAGGGCAAAGAAGGAACATGGATGGGTTTTAGTCAGTACAAGTCTGACACTCCCTTCCGCTCCGCCCAGAGCGGGGGGGGGGGGGGGGGGGTAATTGATGATTACCCAACCTAAAAAAAAAGCGCTGAAAGTTGGAAATTTTTACGTGTTGTCTATCCGAGCGCTATGACCCCACCCTCCCCCCTCCGACTTCAGCTAAACATTCAATAGTGGCGTAGCAAGTTGTGATGGAGAGTGATTGACACAGCACTGTGGTGTGATGACACGTACGTCACGTATAGCACATACTTTAAGTTATTATACATAAGATGTGTTCGTAGTTTTATTGGAAGAGTATCACGTACGCCCTACTTACATACAAATATGAGAATGCATGGCTTACTAGTGGAATGTGCGGTTGTAGCAATAATACTCATCGTGGGCGACTGATTCAGCAAGGTCGTCAGCGCGTAGCGTGTTGTGAACGTGCGGGGTGATGCTGACTCAGGCGCAGTGTCAATGTCACGGAGTAGCGAAGGCGAGCAGTTTAATGAAACTCAGTTTTTTCGAGACTAGGCATATTTTAGCTTGCATTATTATTCTTGAGGGATAATGCTATGTTCGATACAAGGAGATTTTAAAATGTGTGTAATAAAGGATGTACGAAGAGTAGAAGGAAAAGATTAGAAGACAATTATTTCGAATGATTTTCATATTTTACCCACGAGTGGTCATTCAGGAATAAGATAGATGTAATACATAAAAATAGGACAAAGTTGTATTGTAAGAGTTAGAATGTAAGTTTAAAATGTAATGAAATGGGAAAAAAACCAATGTACAGACGCCAGCTCATGAAACTACCCGAAACTGTCAAATTTTCCCAATCAACCTTGAACCTAATACTTTAGCGATAAAGTTGAAA